>CM049470.1:32924929-33524929 GCA_026873135.1 Eucalyptus urophylla
ATCTCCTTAAATACTCCTCCACTTCCAAACTACCCGTTGGACAGCATCCCGGAGAATCGTCTTCCAATATACCCATTGGACAGCTCTGTATCTAGAAGATTTGGTAACCGTTGAGTGACAAAGGTAAAATCCCAAATTGATTCCGATCGCCCATACAAACGAAATCTTGGTTTCCATAAGTGAAGCTTCTTCGTATAGAAAGATCCTGTCTTCAACATCCAATTGTCAATCAATTAGATTGAATCAATCAAATCAATCTTGATGTGGAATCCAAACCAGATCACTAGCCGTTGTATGATTGGGCTTGAGTTACGATTCATCGAATCTGGATGTAAAGTCTGATAGCCATAGACTTTACAATCTGAGTCTTTAGACTTTACAATCTGAATCTGTAGACTTTACAATCTGAGTCTGTACCCAGTTAAGCTTCAGCATAGAGTCTGTCTTCTGGTTTATCATTCACGTTCAATCTGGAATTAGTCAGAGTGAACAGACTTCTGATGTAGAATAGACTTTGATACTAAAGTCTGGCAGTCTTCAGACTTTGAGTCTTGAGTCTAGCAGTCTTCAGACTTTGAGTCTTGAGTCTAGCAGTCTTCAGACTTTGATAATATCCTCTCCATGTTCTAACATCTGCATGGTCTATTACTCAACCATCAAATATGTTAGTAGCCTTTGATTTATTTTGTCATCTTCAAAACATCATAAGGGATTTCCCTAACAATCTCCCCTTTTTTGATGATGACAAAACAATCTCTGAATATGCAGATTTGTAAACATGCTTTTATTAATTTAAATCAAAGGATATCAGAAGATAACAAATAGATTGAGCATAATAATATTTAGAAAATAATCACAGCTCAATATTATGCCATAGATAATATCAACCAATTAGCACATATGCATATTCATATCTTATCCCCCTTTTTGTCATAATCAAAAAGCGATAATGGATTCACGTAGAGAATGATAACAAATATCTTGCATGAATCACAATTTCCACAAATCGGCTTTTATAAAGTAAATCGAATATTAAAGATATGCAATATAGCTAACTTCGATCATATCAGTAAATATCCAATAAAAATCACGGATGCATCATAAAATTCACGTACCATTTTTGTCATAATAATTAATAAATATGAGATTTGTTAATGACAAAAGGTAATAAGAGATGCACTAACCGGATTTTGTAGAATAAATTCTGACACAATTACCTTTCCTTCCATCCATAATAAGATCACGATCAATCAAAAAAGATTTTTCCATAATTGATCAAAGCTCCCCCTCAATTTGTTGCCTTTTTGAGGTGATCACGATTCTTTTCCTTTTCTTTTGGATTTGATTTCTCCCCTTGATTTCCTCATCGGATTCTGAGTCTTGTTCTGAATCAGACTCTGATTCTGAGTCTCTGTCTGAGTTAGACTCAGATTTTGAATGTGCCATCAAGCATAGATTTCTTTGCTCATCATCTTCCATACGTCATATTCCTTTCCATCAAAATATGGTGGCCTTGTGTTGCTTTGCCCTTCCATAAGTCCTGGTGCCAACATACTAGCCATAAAGAATCTTTAGCTCAAAAGTAAAAACACTTTTATAAACCGAGCACTTGGCTCTGATACCAATTGAGAGTGCTAGTATGAACAAAATAAATGAGTTAGGGAAGAGAATAAGAACACAAGATTTATAGTGGTTCGGCTTAATCCAAGCCTACGTCCACTCTCCCACGATAACAACCTTCTTGGCTGGATTCCACTATGCAATCAACAAGAGATTACAACTCCGAGTGCAAACACTTAGTAGATCACACTATCTCACTAAGTCACTCTCTTGGTATTTCTCTCACGATTACAAACGTTTAAGCTCTCAAGAGACAAGTATATGATCTAAAGTCGCTTAGACTTTGGAATTATAAATTCTACGCTCCGTCTCTTACTTGCTCATCGGTCCTTCATCTTCTTAAATACTCCTCCACTTCCAAACTACCCGTTGGACAGTATCCCGGAGAATCGTCTTCCAATATACCCATTGGACAGCTCTGTATCTTAGAAGATTTGGTAGCCGTTGAGTGACAAAGGTAAAATCCCAAATTGATTCCGATCGCCCATACAAACGAAATCTTGGTTTCCATAAGTGAAGCTTCTTCGTATAGAAGGATCCTGTCTTCAACATCCAATTGTCAATCAATTAGATTGAATCAATCAAATCAATCTTGATGTGGAATCCAAACCAGATCACTAGCCGTTGTATGATTGGGCTTGAGTTACGTTCTGTCAAATCTGGATGTAAAGTCTGATAGTCATAGACTTTACAATCTGAGTTTGTAGACTTTAAAATCTGGGTCTGTAGACTTTACAATGCAGTGCAGCCAGACTTTACGATCTGTACCGGTTCGACTTCAGCATGAAATACGTCTTGGTTTATCATTCACGTTCGATCTGGAATTTGTCGGAGTGAGCGGACTTGATAATAGAACAGACTTTGACACTAAAAGTCTAGCAGTCTTCAGACTTTGAGTCTTGAGTCTAGCAGTCTTCAGACTTTGAGTCTTGAGTCTAGCAGTCTTCAGACTTTGATAATATCCTCTACATGTTCTAACATCTGCATGGTCTATTACTCAACCATCAAATATGTTAGTAGCCTTTGATTTATTTTGTCATCTTCAAAACATCATAAGGGATTTCCCTAACAATCTCCCCCTTTTTGATGATTACAAAACAATCTCTGAATATGCAGATTTGTAAACATGCTTTTATTAATTTAAATCAAAGGATATCAGAAGATAACAAATAGATTGAGCATAATAATATATAGAAAATAATCACAGCTCAATATTATGCCATAGATAATATAATATTAACCAATCAGCACATATGCATATTCATAACTTCTCCCCCTTTTTGTCATAATCAAAAAGTGATAATGATGGATTCACGTAGAAAATATGACATATAATTTCCAAAAAGATCAGCTTTTATAAAGTAAATCGAATATTGAAGATATGCAATATAGCTCACTTCGATCATATATATCAGCAAATATTCAATAAAAATCACGGATGCATCATGAAATTCACGTACCTTTTTTGTCATAATAAAATGATAATATCAATAAGAAATTTGTTAATGACAAAAGGTAATAAAAGATGCACTAACCGGATTTTTTAGAATAAATTCTGACACATTTACCTTTCCTTCCATCCATAATAAGATCACAATAAATCAAAAAAGATTTTTCCATAATTGATCAAAGCTCCCCCTCAATTTGTTGCCTTTTTGAGGTGATCACGATTCTTTTCCTTTTCTTTTGGATTTTCTTTCTCCCCCTTGATTTCCTCATCGGATTCTGAGTCTGGTTCTGAATCAGACTTTGATTCTGAGTCTATGTCTGAGTCAGACTCAGATTCTGAATGTGCCATCAAGCATAGATTTCCTTGTTCCATAATGCTGTATTCCTTTCCATCAAAATATGGTGGCCTGTGTTGCTTTGTCTTTCCATAAGTCCTCAAAAGCAAGCATAACAGCCATAAAGAATCTTGTGCTCAAAAGTAAAACACTTATAAACTGAGCACTTGGCTCATACCAATTGACAATGCTAGTACGGTACCTAGAGGGGGGAATAGGTTTATGAAAATTTTCTGAATACTGTACAATACTTAGACAGATGAAGGATTAAAAATCAATCGTAAGATCGAGTAAAGGAAAGAGAGAATTAAAATACGAGGTTTATAGTGGTTCGGCGAACCAAGCCTAAGGCCCACTTCCTACGAGTACACAGCCTTCTTGGCTGGATTCCACTTGCAATCAACAAGAGATTACAACTGAGTGCAAACACTTAGTAGATCACACTATCTCACTAAGTCACCTCTTGCATTTCTCCCCACGATTACAAACGCTAAGCTCTCAAGAGACAAGTGTATGATCGAAGGTTGCTCAGACTTTGGAATTATAAATTCTACGCTCTATCTCTTACTTGCTCATCGGTCCTTCATCTCCTTAAATACTTCTCCACTTCCAAACTAGCCGTTGGACAGTATCCCAGAGAATCGTCTTCTAATATACCCATTGGACAGTTCTGTATCTAGAAGATTTGGTAGCCGTTGAGTGACAAAGGTAGAATCCCAAATTGATTCCGATCGCCCATACAAACGGAATCTTGGTTTCCATAAGTAAAGCTTCTTCGTATAGAAAGTTCTTGTCTTCAAGATCCAATCGTCAATCAATTAGATTGAATCAATCAAATCAATCTTGATGTGGAATCCAAACCAGATCACTAGCCGTTGTATGATTGGGCTTGAGTTACGATTCATCGAATCTGGATGTAAAGTCCGATAGCCATAGACTTTACAATATGAGTCTGTAGACTTTAAAATCTCGGTCTGTAGACTTTACAATCTGGGTCTGTAGACTTTACAATCTGTACCCAGTTCAGCTTCAGCATAGAGTCTGTCGTCTGGTTTATCATTCACGTTCAGTCTGGAATTTGTCAGAGTGAACAGACTTCTGATGTAGAACAGACTTTGACACTAAAGTCTGGCAGTCTTCAGACTTTGAGTCTTGAGTCTACTTGGTGCTTGGTTTGAGTCTTGAGTCAGTCTTGAGACTTTGATAATATCCTCTACATGTTCTAACATACGCATGGTCTATTACTCAACATCAAAATATGTTAGTAGCCTTTGATTTATTTTGTCATCTTCAAAACATCATAAGGGATTTCCCTAACAATCTCACTTTTTGATGATGACAAACAATCTCTGAATATGCAGATTTAAAAACATGCTTTTATTAATTTAAATCAAAGGATATCAGAAGATAACAAATAGATTGAGCATAATAATATTTAGAAAATAATCACAGCTCAATATTATGCCATAGATAATATCAACCCATTAGCACATATGCATATTCATATCTTCTCCCCCTTTTTGTCATAATCAAAAAGCGATAATGGATTCACGTAGAGAATGATAACAAATATCTTGCATGAATCGCAATTTCCAAAAATCAGCTTTTATCGAATATTAAAGATATGCAATATAGCTCACTTCGATTATATTAGCTAATATCCAATAAAAATCATGGATGCATCATGAAATTCACGTACCCTTTTTGTCATAATAAAATGATAATATCAATAAGAGATTTGTTAATGACAAAAGGTAATAAAAGATGCACTAACCGGATTTTGTAGATCTTAACAATTCTGACACATTTACCTTCCTTCTTTTCATAACAAGATCACGATCAATCCAAAAAGATTTTTCCATAATTGATCAATGCTCCCCCTCAATTTGTTGCCTTTTTGAGGTGATCACGATTCTTTTCATTTTCTTTTGGATTTGCATTCTCCCCTTGATTTCCTCATGGTTCTAGTCTGGTTCGAATCAGTTCTGATTAAGTCTCTGTCTGAAGTTAGACTCAGATTAAGTGTCTGTCAACCCATCGTTTCCTTGTTCTTCCATACGTCATATTCCTCCATCAAAATATGGTGGCCTTGTGTTGTACCCTTCCATAAGTCCTGGTGCCAACATACTAGCCATAAGAATCTTTAGCTCAAAAGTAAAACACTTTATAAACCGAGCACTTGGCTCGTACCAATTGATAATGCTAGTCCCAGTACCTAGAGGGGAGTGAATAAGGTTTATGAAAATTTTCTTGAAGATTGCACAATACTTAGACAGATGAAGGATTAAAAAATCAATCGTAAGACTGAGTAAAGGAAAGAGAGAATAAGAACACAAGATTTATAGTGGTTCGGCTTAATCCAAGCCTACGTCCACTCTCCCACGCTAACAGCCTTCTTGGCTGGATTCCACTATGCAATCAACAAGAGATTACAACTTTGAGTGCAAACACTTAGTAGTAGATCACACTATCTCACTAAGTCACTCTTTTGGTATTTCTCTCACGATCACAAACGTTTAAGCTCTCCAAAGACAAGTGTATGATCGAAGATTGCTCATACTTTGGAATTATAAATTCTATGCTCCGTCTCTTACTTGCTCATCGGTCCTTCATCTTCTTAAATACTTCTCCACTTCCAAACTAGCCGTTGGACAGTATCCCAGAGAATCATCTTCCATTCTATCCATTGGACAGCTCTGTATCTAGAAGATTTGGTAGCCGTTGAATGACAAAGGTAGAATCCCAAATTGATTCCGATCGCCCATACAAACGGAATCTTGGTTTCCATAAGTAAAGCTTCTTCGTATAGAAAGATCTTGTCTTCAACATCCAATTGTCAATCAATTAGATTGAATCAATCAAATCAATCTTGATGTGGAATCCAAACCAGATCACTAGCCGTTGTATGATTGGGCTTGAGTTACGATTCATCGAATCTGGATGTAAAGTCTGATAGCCATAGACTTTACAATATGAGTCTGTAGACTTTAAAATCTTGGTCTGTAGACTTTACAATCTGGGTCTGTAGACTTTACAATCTGTACCCAGTTCAGCTTCAGCATAGAGTCTGTCTTCTGGTTTATCATTCACGTTCAGTCTGGAATTTGTCAGAGTGAACAGACTTCTGATGTAGAACAGACTTTGACACTCAAGTCTGGCAGTCTTCAGACTTTGAGTCTTGAGTCTAGCAGTCTTCAGACTTTGAGTCTTGAGTCTAGCAGTCTTCAGACTTTGATAATATCCTCTACATGTTCTAACATCTGCATGGTCTATTACTCAACCATCAAATACGTTAGTAGCCTTTGATTTATTTTGTCATCTTCAAAACATCATAAGGGATTTCCCTAACAATCTCCCCCTTTTTGATGATGACAAAACAATCTCTGAATATGCAGATTTGTAAACATGCTTTTATTAATTTAAATCAATGGATATCAGAAGATAACAAATAGATTGAGCATAATAATATTTAGAAAATAATCACAGCTCAATATTATGCCATAGATAATATCAACCAATTAGCACATATGCATATTCATATCTTCTCCCCCTTTTTGTCATAATCAAAAAGCGATAATGGATTCACGTAGAGAATGATAACAAATATCTTGCATGAATCACAATTTCCACAAATCGGCTTTTATAAAGTAAATCGAATATTAAAGATATGCAATATAGCTTACTTCGATCATATCAGTAAATATCCAATAAAAATCACGGATGCATCATAAAATTCACGTACCATTTTTGTCATAATAAAATGATAATATCAATATGAGATTTGTTAATGACAAAAGGTAATAAAAGATGCATTAACCATATTTTTTAGAATAAATTCTGACACGTTTACCTTTCCTTCCATCCATAATAAGATCACGATCAATCAAAAAAGATTTTGCCATAATTGATCAAAGCTCCCCCTCAATTTGTTGCCTTTTTGAGGTGATCACGATTCTTTTCCTTTTCTTTTGGATTCGATTTCTCCCCCTTGATTTCCTCATTAGATTCTGAGTCTGGTTCCGAATCAGACTCTGATTCTGAGTCTCTGTCTGAGTAAGACTCAGATTCTGAATGTGCCATCAAGCATAGATTTCCTTGTTCTTCCATACGTCATATTCCTTTCCATCAAAATATGGTGGCCTTGTGTTGCTTTGCCCTTCCATAAGTCCTGGTGCCAACATACTAGCCATAAAGAATCTTTAGCTCAAAAGTAAAAACACTTTTATAAACCGAGCACTTGGCTCTGATACCAATTGATAATGCTAGTACGAGTACCTAGAGGGGGGTGAATAGGTTTATGAAAATTTTCTTGAAGATTGCACAATACTTAGACAGATGAAGGATTAAAAAATCAATCGTAAGACTGAGTAAAGGAAAGAGAGAATTAAACACGAGGTTTATAGTGGTTCGGCTTAATCCAAGCCTACGTCCACTCTCCCACGATAACAGCCTTCTTGGCTGGATTCCACTATGCAATCAACAAGAGATTACAACTCCGAGTGCAAACACTTAGTAGATCACACTATCTCACTAAGTCACTCTCTTGGTATTTCTCTCACGATTACAAACGTTTAAGCTCTCAAGAGACAAGTATATGATCTAAAGTCGCTTAGACTTTGGAATTATAAATTCTACGCTCAGTCTCTTACTTGCTCATCGGTCCTTCATCTTCTTAAATACTCCTCCACTTCCAAACTACCCGTTGGACAGCATCCCGGAGAATCGTCTTCCAATATACCCATTGGACAGCTCTGTATCTTAGAAGATTTGGTAGCCGTTGAGTGACAAAGGTAAAATCCCAAATTGATTCCGATCGCCCATACAAACGAAATCTCGGTTTCCATAAGTAAAGCTTCTTCGTATAGAAAGATCTTGTCTTCAACATCCAATTGTCAATCAATTAGATTGAATCAATCAAATCAATCTTGATGTGGAATCCAAACCAGATCACTAGCCGTTGTATGATTGGGCTTGAGTTACGATTCATCGAATCTGGATGTAAAGTCTGATAGCCATAGACTTTACAATATGAGTCTGTAGACTTTAAAATCTCGGTCTGTAGACTTTACAATCTGGGTCTGTAGACTTTACAATCTGTACCAAGTTCAGCTTCAGCATAGAGTCTGTCTTCTGGTTTATCATTCACGTTCAGTCTGGAATTTGTCAGAGTGAACAGACTTCTGATGTAGAACAGACTTTGACACTAAAGTCTGGCAGTCTTCAGACTTTGAGTCTTGAGTCTAGCAGTCTTCAGACTTTGAGTCTTGAGTCTAGCAGTCTTCAGACTTTGAGTCTTGAGTCTAGCAGTCTTCAGACTTTGATAATATCCTCTACATGTTCTAACATCTGCATGGTCTATTACTCAACCATCAAATATGTTAGTAGCCTTTGATTTATTTTGTCATCTTCAAAACATCATAAGGGATTTCACTAACAATCTCCCCCTTTTTGATGATGACAAAACAATCTCTGAATATGCAGATTTGTAAACATGCTTTTATTAATTTAAATCAAAGGATATCAGAAGATAACAAATAGATTGAGCATAATAATATTTAGAAAATAATCACAGCTCAATATTATGCCATAGATAATATCAACCAATTAGCACATATGCATATTCATATCTTCTCCCACTTTTTGTCATAATCAAAAAGCGATAATGGATTCACGTAGAGAATGATAACAAATATCTTGCATGAATCACAATTTCCACAAATCGGCTTTTATAAAGTAAATCGAATATTAAAGATATGCAATATAGCTTACTTCGATCATATCAGTAAATATCCAATAAAAATCACGGATGCATCATAAAATTCACATACCATTTTTGTCATAATAAAATGATAATATCAATATGAGATTTGTTAATGACAAAAGGTAATAAAAGATGCATTAACCGGATTTTTTAGAATAAATTCTGACACGTTTACCTTTCCTTCCATCCATAATAAGATCACGATCAATCAAAAAAGAATTTTCCATAATTGATCAAAGCTCCCCCTCAATTTGTTGCCTTTTTGAGGTGATCACGATTCTTTTCCTTTTCTTTTGGATTCGATTTCTCCCCCTTGATTTCCTCATCAGATTCTGAGTCTGGTTCCGAATCAGACTCTTATTCTGAGTCTCTGTCTGAGTTAGACTCAGATTCTGAATGTGCCATCAAGCATAGATTTCCTTGTTCTTCCATACGTCATATTCCTTTCCATCAAAATAGGGTGGCCTTGTGTTGCTTTGCCCTTCCATAAGTCCTGGTGCCAACATACTAGCCATAAAGAATCTTTAGCTCAAAAGTAAAAACACTTTTATAAACCGAGCACTTGGCTCTGATACCAATTGATAATGCTAGTACGAGTACCTAGAGGGGGGTGAATAGGTTTATGAAAATTTTCTTGAAGATTGCACAATACTTAGACAGATGAAGGATTAAAAAATCAATCTTAAGACTGAGTAAAGGAAAGAGAGAATTAAACACGAGGTTTATAGTGGTTCGGCTTAATCCAAGCCTACGTCCACTCTCCCACGATAACAGCCTTCTTGGCTGGATTCCAATATGCAATCAACAAGAGATTACAACTTCGAGTGCAAACACTTAGTAGATCACACTATCTCACTAAGTCATTCTCTTGGTATTTCTCTCACGATTACAAACGTTTAAGCTCTCAAGAGACAAGTATATGATCTAAAGTCGCTTAGACTTTGGAATTATAAATTCTACGCTCCGTCTCTTACTTGCTCATCGGTCCATGATCTCCTTAAATACTCATCCACTTCCAAACTACCATTGGACAGCATCCCAGAGAATCGTCTTCCAATATACCCATTGGACAGCTCTGTATCTTAGAAGATTTGGTAGCCGTTGAGTGACAAAGGTAGAATCCCAAATTGATTCCGATCGCCCATACAAACGAAATCTTGGTTTCCATAAGTAAAGCTTCTTCGTATAGAAAGATCTTGTCTTCAACATCCAATTGTCAATCAATTAGATTGAATCAATCAAATCAATCTTGATGTGGAATCCAAACCAGATCACTAGCCGTTGTATGATTGGGCTTGAGTTACGATTCATCGTAATCTGGATGTAAAGTCTGATAGCCATAGACTTTACAATCTGAGTCTTTAGACTTTACAATCTGGGTCTGTAGACTTTACAATCTGAGTCTGTAGACTTTAAGGTCTGTACCCAATTCAGCTTCAGCATAGAGTCTGTCTTCTGGTTCAGCTTCAGCATAGAGTCTGTCTTCTGGTTTATCATTCACGTTCAATCTGGAATTAGTCAGAGTGAACAGACTTCTGATGTAGAATAGACTTTGATACTAAAGTCTGGCAGTCTTCAGACTTTGAGTCTTGAGTCTAGCAGTCTTCAGACTTTGAGTCTTGAGTCTAGCAGTCTTCAGACTTTGATAATATCCTCTACATGTTCTAACATCTGCATGGTCTATTACTCAACCATCAAATATGTTAGTAGCCTTTGATTTATTTTGTCATCTTCAAAACATCATAAGGGATTTCCCTAACAATCGTAACCGGCACTCCATGCATACGAACCACCTGACGCACATACAGGTCTGCGTGTCTATCCAGACTCAGGTCCTTTCGAACTGCAATGAAGTGAGCCGACTTTGTCAGCCTGTCGACTACTACCCAAATCGAATCATTCCCCCTCTGACTCCTTGGTAGTCCAGTCACGAAGTCCATCGTGATATGCTCCCATTTCCACTCTGGGATCGCGAGAGGTTGTAGAAATCCTCCCAGCTTGCAATGCTGGGCTTTTACTTGCTGACAAGTCAAACACTTGGCCACATGCCTGGCGATGTCCGCCTTCATACCTGACCACCAGTAATGTTGACGCAAATTCTGATACATCTTAGTACTTCCAGGATGAACGCTATAATTGCTACGATGTGCTTCAGATAAAATTTCTTCTCTAAGCTCTACATCGTCAGGTACAACCAGACGTCCACGAAGCCTCAGTACCCCATCATCAGAAACTTGAAAATCAGCTTCTCTTTTCTCGGTATCCTCTTGAAGAATTTTCTGTACGTCTGGATCTGTCTGTTGAAGTCGCTTGATTCTGACCTGGACATCCGGCTCAATTCTGAGGGTGGCCATAAAACTCGAGAGGTGGCCTATCTCGAATTTGAATTCCGAATCCCGAGCTCTCTCGATCAAGTTCCACTCTTTAACCAAGATTTGCGCTATTGAAGACTTCCTACTCAATGCATCGGCAACCTTATTTGCCTTTCCTGGGTGATATAAAATATCACGGTCATAATCCTTCAACAATTCCATCCATCGACGCTGTCTCATGTTCAACTCCTTTTGAGAGAACAAATACTTGAGACTCTGATGGTCCGTGAAGATCTGAAACTTTTCCCCACACAAGTAGTGCCTCCAAATCTTCAACGCAAATATGATGGCTGCGAGTTCTAAGTCATGCGTCGGGTAATTCAATTCATGAGGTCTCAACTGCCGGGAAGCGTATGCAACAACTCTGCCATGTTGCATCAGCACACAACCCAATCCCCTGAATGACGCATCACTATAGATCTCGAATCCTCCAGGACCAGATGGAATCGTCAGCACAGGTGCGGTAGTCAGCTTTTCCTTCAATTCTTGAAAACTACACTCGCACTTGTCTGTCCATATGAACTTCTCATTTTTCTTCGTGAGCTTTGTCAGAGGCGACGCTATCGATGAGAACCCTTCCACAAACCGTCTGTAATAACCTGCTAACCCCAGAAAACTTCTGATCTCTGTCACTGATGTCGGTCTCGGCCACTTGATCACGGCTTCTATCTTGCTCGGGTCGACGGAGATTCCTTCTCCGGAAATCACATGACCTAAGAACGCAACACGAGTCAACCAAAACTCGCATTTGCTAAACTTGGCATACAGCTGATGAGCTCTTAAGGTCTGAAGCACTACTCTCAGATGATTCTCATGCTCTTCATTACTTCTCGAATAGACTAAGATATCATCAATGAACACGATCACAAATTGATCCAGCTATTCTTTGAACACTCTGTTCATCAAATCCATAAATGCAGCTGGAGCATTCGTCAATCCGAACGGCATCACTGTAAACTCGTAATGACCATACCGGGTATGAAATGCTGACTTAGGAATATCCTCCTTCCTAATTCTCAGCTGATGATATCCTGTCCTCAAATCGATTTTCGAGAATATTGACGCTCCTTGCAGTTGATCAAACAAGTCATCTATCCTCGGCAATGGATACTTGTTCTTGATCGTTACCTGATTGAGCTGCCGATAGTCGATGCACAAACGCAACGAACCATCTTTCTTCTTAACAAATAGAACTGGTGCTCCCCAAGGTGATGCACTAGGACGAATAAATCCCTTATCCAGTAACTCTTGCATTTGTACCTTCAGTTCTTTCAACTCAGATAACGCCATTCGGTAAGGTGCCTTTGAGATCGGTTCTGTCTCTGGTGCTAGCTCAATTACAAATTCAATCTCTCTTTCTGGCGGTAATCCTGGCAATTCTTTTGGAAAGACATCTGGAAACTCCTGTACCACTGCAATATCTTCCATTTTCAACTCTTCAACTGTCGTATCTACGACATTCGCTAAATACCCTCGGCAACCCTCGTCTAACAAACGAGTTGCTTCCGGCGACGAGATTAAGGAAATCGAAGGTCCTCCTCGATTTCCGACAAACTCGAAACTCTTACCCTCTAACGGGTCAAACTGAATCGCCTTGCGATAGCAGTCCATTTTAGCTCGTTGATTGGTGAGCCAGTCCATGCCAATTATCAAATCAAAATCATACATGGCTAGGACTAACAAGTCAATTTTCCCCACTCGCTCACCAATCTCTAACTTGCACCCTGAACATCCCAAAGCAGCAATAACTTTATCTTTCAAGGGTGTAGATATGCAAATTGCCGATTCTAACAATACAGGATCCAATCCTAGCATCCTAACATATTGTTCGGCAATGAAAGAATGGGTTGCTCCCGAATCAAACAAAGCATAAGCAGGTTGGTCGTTGAGCGAGACCGTACCTGTAATCACGCCAGGCGCAGCTTCGGCCTAACCTTGGGTAATTGCGTACACAGTGCCCTGAGCTGGAGGTCTCTGCTGTCCTCCTTGCAGTGCATTCTGAGGGGCATACCCTCCTATCTGTCTCAATGGTGGCGGCGGCGGCAACTGAGGCTGTCTTCTTTGCTTCTTTGGACAAAATCTTGCTATGTGGCCTTGTTGGCCACATTCAAAACATGCACCTGTCCTAGCTGGGCATGGTGATGTACCATGTTTTCTTCCGCACAAGCGACACGCATCATTATTCCTAATAGGTCCTGGCCTATTAAATCCACTCTTCTTGCTGGGCGGGCTTTGGAATCTATTTCCAAACATCGGCCTCTTTCCTTGGCGGATGTTGTCTCTGTGCGAGCTAAACCTCGATCCAGATGAGGCTGCTTGCTCTGATATACCTCTCTCTATCATCTGAGCCCGATGGTAGACTTCACGATAATCTACCAAATCCAATGGTAATAGAGGTTGTTTCAGTTCTGTACGAAGACCATTCCTAAATCTCCGAGCTTTCTCCTCGGGGTCCTCGATCAATCTTGGGGCATACTGAGATAGTTCAGCGAACTTAACCCCATACTGATCGACAGTCATCGATCCTTGGCGAAGGCGTTGGAACTCCTCCATCTTCAACTCTCGGGCAGCACTCGAAAAATACTGATCATTAAAAGCTCTGAGGAAGGTGTTCCACACCCTTGGTACTCCTTCCGGGAATACAGCATCCTTGGTGGCTTTCCACCAAATGTTAGCGTTATCTTGAAGTTGATACACAGCTAATATCACCTTTTCTTCTTCATTACACATCAAGACTGCGAATGCTTTCTCCATATCTTGTACCCACTGTGATGCAGCCTCAGGGTCTCCAGTACCCCTAAACCTTGGTGGATCTAGCCTTCGAAAGTGCCCCACTAACTTACTTATTGATCTCTCTGCAACCACTATTCCTGGCTGACCTTCAACGTTCATTGCAGGAGGGACTATGGCAGGTGCGACTGCAGGTGCAGCGGCAGGAGCGGCCTGAGCAGCGGCGGCAGCTACGGCATTAGCAGCGGCCTGAGCGGTGACTTCAACTGTCGCAGCTTGCTGATCCATTCTGGTACCCATCGCTTCCAGAATACGCAAGATCCCATCCACTCTGGGATCATTAGGGGCTGCTACCCCGACATCTTCGACAGGTGGATTCACTCCACTCGTGCTAGCCTGTGCTGGCGCTCGACCACGTCCGCCTCGGGTTCCGACACGAGTCGGAGCTCTACCCCGAATAACGGCCCTACTGGTCCTCTTTGCAGGAGTTCTCGGCTCCTGATCGCTCATGGTGTAGCCTTACTCAACTAACACCTGTTTCCAATTCCACACAGAATTAGAAACAGAGCGATCCAAACAACAAACAATTTTAGTACTCAGCTAACACAGACATGCACCAGCATGAATTTAAAGGCCTTTCCTACTAACTATCCCATGGTCAACGCTCCTTATCACTCAAATCTTCAACTTCGCTCTGATACCACTTAAACTAGATGTCACGCCCCGATCCTCGGGCACGTGCACATCTTTCTATTTGGTCGATTTTATAATGCGATATCCCAGGACAATGTATCGCCGACCCTTTTAGATTTTTAAGCACATGCGGAAGCAGTTAAAATCCCCAGACAATAAAACGATGGGATAGAAAAGCAGGGCCATATTTTTCATATTGAAATTTATAACCAAACTTTTATATAAACCACAAACCCTTTCATAACTATTCACATCAAAACGGAGATCACAAAAGAAGACAGAAACTTAGATGAACTAGGCCGTACTCAAGGCCCCTCTCAGAATTGTCTTCTTCTTCCAAAAATCCTTTTCTTCAGATCTCACCTCCGAGTTCTCCTTCTCGGATTCCTCCTCCTCAGCTCTTCAGCGGGGTCCTGAAATGGTTTCCCCAAACTGGGATGACTATACGTCTCAGCGAGTTCTACCCCACTAAGCCCGATTAGTAAACTATTATACTAAAGGCTGCCTAAACACGCACAGGGCAGAGGACTTACCTTGGCCTCTGATCCTACCTGCAAGTCAGTACAATTCACAATGAACACCCATTCACTTCAAACAAATTGAACCAGTCGATTACATGTCATACAAAACAATCCCCGCTGTGGGATATTTAAAAGCTAGGCCACGTGTATTCTCCAGGACGACCTTCCAAGTCTTCGAGTCACGTGCCTCGAACCTTGGGCCCACGTGCATTCTCTAAGGTGACCTCTTCGCCAAGGTGATACATCAAGTCACCGAGCCACGTGCCCTTTTAGATGCCTGCACTTAGTCACAGAGCTCCATCAATGCTCTCGGGCATCGATTCACCAAGGTGACGTACAGTGAACACTTTACTATGCTCTCGGGCGTCTTTTTCGCCAAGGTGATACACTGATCACAGAGCCAACGTAAACAATTCAATATGCTCTCGGGCATCTTTTTCGCCAAGGTGATACACTGATCACAGAGCCAACATAAACAATTCAATATGCTCTCGGGCGTCTTTTTCGCCAAGGTGATACACTGATCACAGAGCCAACATAAACAATTCAATATAATCAACCACTAAACTCACGTGCATTTTCCAGGTGATATTCCAATTCACCGAGCCCACGTGCTTCCTTTCAGGTGATAACCAATACCCAACGATTTCTCAATCAATTAATTAAATCAACTCAACAAAGCATTATAAATGCTAAATAACACACTTGGCCAATTCAATCTCAATCAATTCCAATCAAATTAGGGTAAATCCCTAAAATATCACAATTTATTCAATTCCATACAACGTGGAGCTCAAATAAATAAACGGACTGCACCACGACGATCAGCACGAGATTTCGGTCGTCGGCCATCAAAATCTTAATTTCCGAAAAATAATTAATTTATTTATTAATTTCGAAAATTAAATAATTATTATAAAAAATTCAATTTAGCTCAAAATAAAGCCCGATTACATAAACGGACTTCACCACGGTCATCAGCACAATATTCCGGTCCCGGACCATCTCAGTTGAATTTTCGGAAAATAAATAATTATTTAATTTAATTCCGAAAATTAATAATTAAATACAAAAATATCCACTTAGGCCCGAAAAGCCTAATTGGAGCCCACTAAGGGTCGGGAAAAATCCCGAGGCACTTCCAATAATTAGTAGACCACGTCTACTTGCTAATTACACAATCAATTTATCTAAATCGCATCACAATTGACTAATAATTGCTAATTTATTATAATCTAACAACCTAAACATAATTAATTAAATCTAAACCAACCTTAAGCATAATTAGCCAACTAATCCAAGATTAGTGAGATTACTCACCAAATCGCGCGCAAATCAGATCAATCCGACGGCGGCGACGCGAGGAACGATTGTTCCCAAAGCACGGCTCGGGTTCGGGGCCGGGAAACGGCCCAAAAGCGGGCCCGAAGATGCTGAAACCCACTCCGTGGGTCTGCTGGACGGAGCCGATCTGGGCTGCTCCGGCGGCTAGGGCGGCGAGGGGAAGCCGGCGGAGGGCGAGGGGGTTGCGGGGGAGGTCCAGCGGGGCTAGGTGGTGGCCGGAGGTGGCCGGACGGTGGCTGGTCGGTGCGGAACATAGGTGAAACAGGGCTGGGCCGAGCTGGATCGCGGGCCTAGGCGTGCGCGGATGGCGGGACGACGGCGAGCGGCCGGCGCTCGGGCGCGGGCGGCGGCGGGACAAGCGGCGTCGGCTGAGGGGCGAGCTGGTTCTAGTTCGGGCTTCTGGTTTTCGCTTGCTGGACGTGCGGAGGAAGGAAGAAGAAGAAGAAGAAAGAGAGAGAGAGAAGGATATGCATTGACCGGTCAAAGAAAAGAGAGAGAGGGAATGGGCGGTGGGGAATTCGCACGAGGGGAAAGGGAGAGAGAGAGAGAGAGAGAGAAAGAAAAGAAAGAAAAGAGAGGGAAAGAGAGGAAAAAGAAAAGGGAAATACATAATTCTTTTATGCAAATTTCCTTTTCTCTTTTCCTTTTCCTTCTATTTTCTTTTGGGCTTCAAATTTTTCTTCCGATAATTTCTTTATTGAAATTTTGGACTCGTCAATAAATTGACGAGCGGTGAGACAGGATCCTAAAAATAAGAATTATGACGCGCTTAAAATTCGATTCCCGAAATCGAGTTCAATTTCGTGGTTAAAAATCGATCAGACGTGATTTTAGCTCAATCCAACCAATTAGGTAGCTTTTAGGGATTTTACAGCTGATACATCCCTTAACAGCTTTACCCAATAGGTTAGTTAACTCATGAGTGATCAGCTCAGAGAAAAAGGCCATAGGCACGCCGACGAAATGCCCATTTCACTTTATCGAAACGGGGTCGAATTTCAGGATGTCACACTTGCTCTCCCTCTAATTAATAAAAAATCGAGGTCGCTACGCTCTAGATCTTGCTGATGAAACAACGTGAGGAGCTTTGATTTTTAACACCCTTGGTTTTGTGAATTTCAGCTCCTCTTTTACGTTTTTTGAGTGTGTCTCGAGGAAGTTCATGGGAAGAATTTTATGAAAAATTTAAAGCATTAGGAAAAGAATAAAAAAAAGATTTCATTAAGATAAAAATAAAATGGGTTTAGCATGAGATTAGTGTGGAATTGAATTGGGTTAATGTCACGGAAGACCCCAAACCAATACAAATATGACAAATTTATCTTAAAACTAATATTTTATTCCTGAAAACATTAAATTGATAGATTTGTGACAAATTTATCCTGTAACATTTTTCGTTAAATTTTACTATTAAATCGTTGAATTGAATGATATATGACAATTTTCAAGTGTACTGGTTTGGGATTTTTCCCTTTATATAATTTTTTGTGGTATTAGTCTAATTTCACGGAAACTAACAAAAGATAGATTTGTCACAAATGCACTAATTTTAGGTTTTTTTGTGATAAAAAAAATTAGTTTCGGGTAAATTTGTCATAAATATATCAGTTTAAGACTTTTGGTGATAAAAAATTACTTTAAAGTAAATTTGTCACGGCTAATTTGAAGTTTTTCTTAGAATTAATCCATTAGAATTAGGGTAAACAATGAGTTAAATGAGTTATACTGTAACTGGGCTTAAATTTGTTTAACGAGCTTGGGCTTAGCTTAGTTTGATAAATGTGGGTTTACTTCAACTTAGGAAATTTGGGTTTGCTTAGTTTGAGTGATTCTGGGTTGGGCTTGATCTATATGAGTTTTGGGCTTAATTCGATTATTTCTTTTGGACGATTAAACCTTCGAACATGACCCACATGAGTTTCCACAATCATAACATAACTAAGGGTGCGTTTGTTTCACGGAAAACTCAATGATAAAGGAAAATGTTTTCCGGGAAAGCACTTTCCAAAGCATTTTCCAAGAATACGATTTGTTTTCCTTTGTTTGGTGATGTATAATTGAAAATATTTTCTGCCGTTTGGATCCCATTAAAAAATAATTTCACACTTCATCACAAGAATTTTTTTTCCTAGCTGGCTTACAAGGGGTGAGCCCGCCAACTGGCCGCTAGAGGCTACGAGCTCGCCCAATTTGGCGAGGCTTAAGCCTCATCATTGGAGGCCACGAGCTCACCCGATTTAGCGAGGCTTAAGGCTCATCGGCCTTGGGCAAGCTCAAGCCTTGTTATCGAAGGCCATGAGATCGCTTGATTTGGTGAGACCATAGCTCACTGGCCGTCCTTGTGGCTAGTGATGGGTGAAGAAGAAGCAAAAAGAAAAAGGAAGAAACGAAAAAGAAAAATAAGCAAACTCGAATTTTTTATTTTTTATTTTTTTAATTTTTTTCCAATTTTTAATTTTTTTAAAAAATAAAAATTTCAATTTCAATTTTTTTAAATATATTTTTATAAGAATAATTGTTTACAAACCAATCATCAAATCTAAGCTTTGGTAAATTCGGAAAACGCTTTCTGGTCCTTTCAAAGGGGAAATCATTTTCCTAAATTTAAGCTTTGTTAGGAAAACGTTTTCTGTTGACTAGGAAAACATTTTCCTTTCACTCATTTTCCTGAGCGACCCAAACACCAGAAAATGAGGAAAAAGTTTTCCCTGAAAATGTATTCCGCGAAACAAACGCACCCTAAGACCAGAGGAGATGGGGAGGTCTAGAAATCCATTTTGGACTTAAGGAATTGGTACGATGGGTCTTAGCCACCCCATTTGCGACCTGGTTGGCATTTGGGGGCAATGGGCTAAGGAGACCCCCTTTTGTTGCGCCATGACTTTTCAGCAGTCTTCCACCACCATGCACACGATCCAGAGGCTTTCTTCTTGGCCCAAAACCCACCTCACACGCTCTTGGTTCTTAGATTCCACTTCCACGCGCAGATGAGAGAAGCCACTGTGCATATCACTTTCCTTTTCTTTATGACTTGGAAGCTACAATAGAGAAGAGAGCCCTTCGCGTAAAGCGAGAAAAATTCTGCCGCGCTAGCTAATGGGGCTTAAAAATCCTCGCGAACCCAAAGATCAAGAGTCTGTCGTGGTTTCAGAGGACTCCCGCAGCTGCAGCCTTGCGTGTTTCACCGCACCAAGCCGCGTTGACATTCAATTTGAGGTTCCCCTTCGCTGGCGAGGATAGGGTGTCGCTCGACAACAAGTAATCTGCAAGCCACTCATCCGTTCTAGAGATTTTGGGAGGTGAGGTGTCCAAATTTAACAGAGAGTCTAACCAAAAATTGCTTGTCTAATCGCAAAGGAGGAGGAGGTGTTCTGGAGTCTCCGGGACTTGGCAGCAAAGCGAGCTAAGAGGACGGGTTGCCAACTTTCTTCTCAATAGATTTTCTTTTGTCCGTAGCATTTGTGCATATGCTCCATAAGAAGTAGCGAACTATGGGGTAGACTGGGATTTGCCAGATTTTGGTCGATAAGTTCTTGGGATGATGATGATGATGATGATAATGCATGATTCATTTGTTGATCTGAAAGCATAATCTATTGTAGCCACTTTTGACCAAATAGGCTCCTCTTTTGTTCCCTGTCCATACCAATGTGTCCTCCGAGGGGTACGTTTCTAGTGGGATTGCCAGTGCTCCCTGCACCACATCCTCATTGTAAATTTTCATAGTCGACTGTGATTTCCACTCATGACTCTCCTGGTCAATCGGTTCTGCTCCGAATTTTGGTTCATCTTGGTTCAACAGGCCTTCAAATTTGTTGGAAGGGATTTTTAGAGAATAGGTTTCATTCAATTTATTTTTTGAAAAGGCTTGAGGTAAGATGTTGTGCGTGTCGAGGGCCAAAGCCCATGAGACTTGAGTTGGCCCATGATTATATCCGGCCTAACAGCCTGGCCCGACTCCCCATTTTTCATAAATAAAAATAAATAACATGTAATAATCAATTAATTAAATAATGGAAAATTAGTTAGAAAAATAGGCTTTGATTAGGTTATTAGATTGTTTAAATTAGACTTAGCTTAGTTTCATTTAGAATTAACATACTTAGAAAAGTTCCATTTCTTGACTTTTAGTGTAATTCATGCTTTTATTTGATGGTTTGATGATTGGCGTGTTCATGATTTGTTAGATTTTAGATTCTTAGTTTAGTTTAAGATCACTTAGGATTAGTTTAGTTGATTAGTTTAATGAATGAAATAGATTTAACTTAAATATATATAATGGATTAGAAACATTATTTTAAAGAATAAAAAATCATAGAACATTGCTTAGTTGAATTTAAGATTCACTTCAAATAATTGAATGGGTGATGTAGAAGTCTCACAACCTAGAAGAACTTGAGGGGGACCAAATAAATACGTGATATCCTAAAGCTGGATTGGGACCCCGGCTTAGGATGACAAAGTACTAACCTGGGGCTTCACTTTGCTCTAAAAGTTTTGATAACCCACATTAACCATGTTAAGATAGGATGGTCTCTAAAGTCAAGCTCATAGAGGTTGCTGTGCAAGGCCTTAATAACAAGACCGTGTTATATTCTTTGTCCGACTCATATCAAATTACTTTACTGCACTTTATGTTTTACTTATTCTTTCAATGCTTTCCTACATCAATTGATTGCGTTTCTTTTATATTACTTTTCTAAGTTATGTTTTGTTTCTTCTTTTATATTACTTTTCTAAGTTATGTTTTGTTTCTTTTAGTTGACTAGTTAGATTACATTTTAGGACTACAATAAATACAAAAACATTGCATGGACGCTTAGGGGAGAAAAAATTTAGGACTTCTAATTGGATAAAAAGATTGCATGTGACTAAAATGACACTAGTTGGATAACTATTGTATTAAAGTCCCCAACTCCAAATCTTCAGTTGCATAAGATGTGAGATATACTTATATATCTCACTTAGTTTTTAACCAACCCCAAAAAGCTAGGGATGACTCTTCTTCACATAGAATTCTCAAGGGATTAATCGAACGAAAATGAAATTTCTAACGTGTCATGTGAGGTAAAGTTTTGGGATAACGTGTGCCAATTAGAATATCAAAATACTAGTAACATTTTGAACTGCATGCATTACGAGGAAAGTGGTAACCTTTTGGAAAACATCATAAATTATTAGAATCTGTTCATTATGATGTGTCCTTTTCAGTTGGCAACCGTTTGGTTTGTGGTTAAATAATTCAACATAAATAGTAAATGGGGAGAAGTATTAAAAAAGTCATAAACCTTTTGTATTTGTACCAATTTAGTCCAAAACATTTTTATTTCGTGTCGATTCAGTCATTTTCGGCCAATTTGGGCCAAATTTTGCTGATTGGGCATCGACTGACTAACGTAGCTCAGTCGGTATTAACGTTGACAAATTTTAAAAATATTTTAATATTTTTTCTTTTTTCTTTTATCTTTTTTTTTCTCCCCTTCCTCCAGTCGGTCACCGGATCTCGACGACCACCTCGCCAATGGTCACGAGGGCAGCCTTGAGCTAGCCTGGCACTAGGCGGCAAGCCTCGCCCTTATGACCACTAGTGATGTGGTCGTCAAGGTCGACCTCGACCTCATTGGCCGTTGCCTCTAGCCGATTTTCGATCGGTGACCGGCTGAAGGAAGGAGAAGGAGAAGGAAAAAAGGCAAAAGAAAGAGAAAATAAAAATAAAATAAAATAATTCTAAAATATTAAAATATTATTAAAAATTATCCACATTATTCGGTTGGCATCTAGTCAGAAAAATCCAGCCAAAATTGACTGGAAATGATTGAATTAACACAAAGTGAAAAGATTTAGGACTAAATTGGCTCCAAAAAATGGTTTAAAACTAAATTAGCACAAATACAAAAGGTTTAGGACTTTTTTAACACTTCTCCCTAGAAAATGCCAAGCATGTAAAATGTGCTTAGGTCCAATCAGTTGTCACATTATGTATATGATAAATCCTTGTTGTGTTTTTTGATATCATATGTTAAACATTGTTTTTGACTGGGAGGGGACAAAATGAAGTTCAAATTGTTTTATTCTACAATGCAAAATACCTTCAAAACGCACGTTCACATTACAAAATTCCTTTAAATCATTATAGACGTGATCTTTCTAAAAGTCGTGTCAAATTAAGTGTGGAGCCCTAATCTTAAACCCGGCTGTTGCAAAGGCTAAGAGCTTTTTGAACGTAATGCTATGGACGTCACCCCTTAGGGAAGCATCCATCAAGTTCATGCGGAAAACATTGCAAATCAATTCAAACAATTATTTGCGTTGATTCTGTAAGAGTTTTCCTAATGTTGACTAAATTAATTGATATTATAATTTACTGTTTTTATGGTTACCGTAAAACAGGGTTGGTCTAAGGTGAGATAGAAGATTTCTTAATTAGTCTAATATGAGCTGGCTAGTGTGGGCCGAGTTGAGCCTAGCCCGTAATGAGAGGGACTGGCTGGAAACTCTATAAATAGTGCTCAAGTCTCTCCTCTAACCCGAATTCTCACATGTATCCTCACCTAAGGGGCGTTTACCTAACGCTAAACGTGAGGGGTGCCGCCTCATTGAGCCAGTGACACAGAAGGCAATAGAGGAGAAGGACTTGAGCATGGAGCATTGTGTTTCCGCTTCCACTTAAAAAACAATGGATCCCAAAACAGGTGCGTTAATCTTTCTACTCAATTATGCATGTTCTTGTTCTAGTTATGGAGATTTTGGGGTTGCGTAATTTGTGTCCAACATGTGGTATCGGAGCATCCATAACCCTAGAACTTGAACGCAATTGGTTTTGCCCTAATTTGTATGTATTTACCATAATTTGTACGGATCTACCCTAATTTGTATGGATTTGCCCTAATTAGTATGTATCTTGCCCTAATTTGTGATTTTTGAGTTTTTTTTTGCTCAATAAAACTAAAATTAAATTGCAAATTTGGACTGGGCTCAACGATATGAGCAAAACCATGGGCGACGTGTCGCTGGAGGACGCTGCACGCGCCCCCATGCGCGGCCACGCGCCGCTGGGGCGTTGAACACGCGCCCCCACGCGCGGGCGTGCAATGTACGCGGCCACTAACGTCACGGTGGCGTCAGTGACCCGGGTTTGACCCGATGCGTGTGCTACACGTGAGTGGTGACGTCAGCGCCCGATTTTGATGACGTCATTGACCCGACCTGGAAGGCGACCGACCCAACCCGACCTAGGACCTGACCCGACCCGGTCATCCGTTGACAAGACCAGTCAACTGTTTGGACTAGGCGGCTAGACTGGACGGTCAGACTGGGAACCGGTCGGACCGCCACCAGTCGGACCGGTTTCTGACCGGCTTCAAGACACACGCGTGAGCCCCACGTGCCGCGCACTCAGGCGGTGCGTGCGGGCGCGTGGGGTCTTCTTTTGGCGCGTGGTTGGCGGCATTGGACTCGTATGGCGATTTTCTATCTCGTGGTATATTTATTTTATATGTTTGATGGTTTTATTGATGTGAAATTGCATCTGAAACCCTAAATACATGTATTTTAAATGAATTTTTGCGTATTTTTCCTTGTATTTTTCTGTGATTTTGGAAATACAAGTGTTGGGTTATAGGTATATTATAACATAATCATTATAAAAGTGTGATTCATCAATAAAAATCAAACTTTATTGTGAACTGAAGCTGGCTTAATGAGATACAATCATTATGATATGGTAATTGAATATATCTTGAAATAATGAGAAACAGTAAAAGTCATGACATTTTTATTACTCATGCATACTCTTTTACATATTAGTAACCTTTGAATGATGGACGTTTTAAGAATCTGTGACCAAACTGATTGTACTAATTAACACATATGCTGAATGTAGGTAATGCATGTTAGTAAAGTTATTGCATATAGTACCTAAACTCATATGGTCACTAGTTAATGTCTATCGAGTTAAATATTTTTTATGGTAAAGGAGTATGGCAATATTTATGCAGAGCAATAGTATCTACTAAAATTGATTAATAAATCAGTTGTTGACATTGGAGCCATTGTTGACGCCTTAATTTTATTTATGTTTATTTTACTAATTAAAATTTATTTTATTTTTTCATTTCGGATAAATAAGATAATTAATAAACAAATAACAAAAACAACAACAAAAATAGTAAAAAACAAGAAAAACAAAAAATTGCAGCCCATCAGGGCTAGGCCTTCGCGCCCAGCCCCCTCCTTTTTCTCTCCCCCCGCATGGGCCCTTATGGCCTAACCTCCTTCTCCTCCAATCCGGCCCCCCTTTTTCTCCTTCTTCTTCCTTCTTCTTCTTCTTCCTCGCTCCTTTCCTCTCCGCCTCTGTAATTCATGCGCATAGAAGACGACGCGCGCGAAGGACATCCTATGGCCGAGGGGAGTAGGCCGATGTCGGCCGAAGAGGATAAGATCTCAAGCACCATCAATGTCAAGCACGCTTCGCTGGATGAGCTTAGATGGGATGCCGGTTCAGCCGAGGAGAACCGTTCGGTGCGCGATGATCGGCGGTTGAAGTTTCGTCGACCGGCCACCTCCTCACCTATAAATAGGAGGGCACAACCTTCGTCGAAGGGCAGAGCGAGCTCTGAGATCTTCCCACTGAGAGACTTCGGGGGAGGAATTGAAGAGCGAGCAAGAGAGAAATCGGGTCGCGAGCTCGGCCGACCTCCCATTGAGAGACTTCAGGGGAGGCCGCCGGCGAGCGAATCTAAGGAGGTCAGATCTGGCCGGTGGAGGCTCGGATCTGGTTGGAGAGAGAGAGAAGCGGATTGAAGTCGCAGACCTCGGACAACCCACTGAGAGACTTCAGGGGGTTCGAGGGCTCGCGGCCGGAGATCTGAGGCGTTGCCGGAGGAGCGGATCGAGAGAGAGAGAGAGGGGTAGATCGAGCACGGGGAAAGCGAAAGGGCGTCGAACGCCGCGTGACATTGTCACCGTCTCTGCCGTGCACGGTTGCCGGTCTTGGCCAGGTAGCCTATCTCTGTCGTCGTCATCACTGTCACCGTCGCAGCCCTCTCTGTTGTCCCGTTCTCGTCACGCCACTTTAGCCACCGTTGTCGCCGTCACTGCCGTAATGGTCCCGTTTCCCCCCTTTCGGCGTCGTGGATTCGCAAACCCTAGGGTTTGCGATTTCCGGGTCACGAAGTGGATCCGGGTTTGGAAAGCCGGGTAGGGATTCCGTGATTTAAGGGGCGGCGGAAGCCGGGTCAGGGTTCAGGTTGGATCCGAGTAGGGTTTCGCCGGTGGAGTGGGTTGTTGAGCCGAGTCATCGGGCCGGGCCGGGTGTCCCCAAACGCTCGGCCGCGATGTCACTTTTTTTTAAATAATGTTTTAATAAATAAAAATAAATAAGTTATTTTCAAAAAAAAAATTACTTTCGAAAAATATTTTAAAAAAATAGTAAAAATATTTTATTTTTCAAAAATTAAAAAAAAAATTCATATTTTCCAAAAAATGCCAAAAATCCATGAAAAAGCCAAAAAAATTAAGAAAAGGCCAAAAAGACTTGTATTTTTCCAAAAATACCAAAAAATCTATTAAAAAAAAAATCCCTTTTGTGTCCAAAAAATTAGAAAAAGACTCAAAAAATGTTTTTCCTCCCAAAATGCATGGAAAATCCCTCAAACATCCAAAAAACCTCAAGGTTTAAACAATATTAGGTACCGAAAGGGCATTAGTGATTAACTAGTGTAATCAAGTCCCCGATCCTAATTTCTCTGGTTACGCAGGAGCGAGTATTTCTCCCGATACTTTGCTTGGGTTTCTAATCGACCCACCCCAAACTGATTAGTGGCTACTCCGTTTTAAAATTAATTTATAGGTTAAAAATTTAAACTATTAAAGTCATGAATTGGTAGACTGGGGAGAGTCCGGGCATAACTAATTTCAGCCGAGCCATTAGCCTACTTAGGCGCCCGCCCCTGATGTGGGTACCGAAAAAAAAAAAGAAAATAAGAGGTTGCGACAGCTTGGTGACTCCGCTGGGGACGATTTTTGAGGACTTAGGCCATTTTATCTTTGTTTAAATGCTTTACTGACTTGGGTTTTTTTTTTTTTTTCCTTTTGTGCAGGTTAGTATCTTAGATTTTCTTTTTTTAATAAATTTTTTTGTGATTATAAACTATTGTGCATCCTTAAATGTTTTAGCACTACACATGGTACACACAGCCCGGCCGCTGGACCTGGGCCGCCATAGGATTTCTAGGATGGTGTTAAGAAAGATATAACCTCGAACGCGAGACTGCAATGTAGAGGTTGCTTTTCTTTTCCACGAATTTCTTAGCCGAGGTTAGGAGGATATACTGCTAAATGCGAGACTGCAACGGGCTGATATCCTTTTAATCTCAACAAGCCTTCTCAGTTAGAAATCGAGCCACACATCTCATGCGCATGTCTTTGTGCTTGCCATTTTTATTTAAAAGCAAAGTGATTTCTTTACTTTTACTCAGTCTTTTATTGGCCCATGGCAATTTACGATAAGATTTTCAAAGTCCCAATCTATATGCGATGGGGAAAGACGATAACCAGTTCATTCCTGCTCCCAAAGCGAAACTCTTCAGATGGTGGGGTCAATTGGATCAACTTGCCCAAGAGCGCGTGAAAGCCAAAGTCGGTCATCTCCTATCGTTGATTCAAATCACTGTTCGTCCCGAAGTCATACAGGCCATGACACATTTCTGGTGCCCGAAGACGATTACTTTTATGTTTGGGAGGTTTGAACTAACTCCAACCCTGGAAGAATATAGCATCATCATTGGAATGCCTCTTGAGAAAAAGCTTGTCAGGCCATCGACGGGCGCCCTCCCGTGGCATGGGTTAGCACGACTTTTAGGAACTGAAATCCATGTCATGAGACAAATTCTTGAAGACAATCATAATACCTACCCATTAGAATTCGTGAATGCATGTTTTCAAAATCAGCCTATGACCCAAAAAAGTGAGATTTTCCTCCTGGCCTTTTTTGGGCTCGTTGTTTTCCCCCACCAAAGAAATGTCATAAGTCCTAAGATGGTATGGATTGTTGATCATATCTTGAGGGGGGGGGGAATTATGTCAACATGATTTTAACTAAAACATTCTTGTCATTTAATCGTTTTAAAGACAATACGGAGAAAATCATGTGAGCCTCTCTTGAAATTTTACAAGTCTAGTTCTTTTCTCACCTAAGCGAATTCCAAGACTTCATGCGATCGTCTGAAACGAATGATTTCGAAAATCCATTACAAGAATTTATGGTTTTAGGACCATACATTCCCAATCAAAGCTGTTTAAATTGGGTAAACTTCCTAAGAGACCCAACTCCTAAAGCATTCCAATGGTGTGTTGGTTGGTTCCATGAAAAGAGAGCTTACTTCGCTTATAAGCGCCGTCTCCCAATTCCGTTGCTCGGCCTCACCGGCGCCATTCTCTATTACCCATATCGGGTGGCACGACAATATGGAGCCCTTCAGGAGATCCCACTACCTTTCAAGAGGATGATCTCTTTAGTTCATTTCAACACAAGCTGTGACTACGCATTCGAAATTTCTACCGCTGAGGAAACTTGGGACAAGTGCCATCGCAAAAGGATCGTGGTACCTGAAGGGCTTGAGGGAGAAGAAAAAGCCCACCACGCCTCCATGTCCTACATCCACAAGCATCGTATCCCGAAAAAATGGAAGCCATCAGTCCCTCACTCAATCAGCGAGAGCAACTAGCACGAGCAAGCAGAGCTCATGGAGAGGGATTTGGGAATGGACTGGATATACACCTCAGAGCTGGTCCGAGAAAGCAAGCATCTGCATAAAATTGGCAATCATGTGCCCCTCAGTGTTAATATTATGAAGGTCTTGTCCCATTGTTTAGAGACTTTTATTTAAAATCTAGTATTTCATTCTGTCTTTTCAATTTCAAGTTTTAGATGTCAGAAGTCTGCCGTCTATAAAATCCTCTTTTGATAAATAAAAAAGGTAGTTAAGCCATTGCCATGGGTCAATCTTTGTTTACTTTCATGCTCATTCATTGTTTTCGCAATGAAAGGTAATTATGAATCGCCGGCCACCAATCGCCCGCGAATGGCCTCATGCAATAGGACCTAATCAAAATGATGTACAAAATCGCCTCATTAACATTGAAGACGGCGTAGGACAAATGTCCATTGTCTTTCAACAACTCTCAAGACAAATGGAATCCACTCAAGTCGAACCCAACTCTGCAGTTGCCTTAAACACCATCATGATACCCGCAACTTTGCCAGAAAATAGCCAGTACCATAGACAGTTTGAAAGGATCATGAAAAAGTTAAGCCAGCTGCATGAACGAAATCCCATGGACCTGTCCAATTACGCCGGCATTGAGATTCCTGAAGAGCTCAAAGCACCTGAATGTGAAAGGTATGCTGATACCTCCCGCCCAGAGACCTACTTGCAAGCCTACCTGGTCCGAAGAATGATTCAATCGTACCAATCGAGCTTAACTGGCCCTACCTTGCGATGGTACATTGTCTAGAAGATTAATCCCCTTAAAACCTGGAGGGAACTAATTCATGTTTTCCATCAAGAATATGATATTGACATCAGCCCTGACATAGCCTTGCCCTCGAAGAACTGATGATCGCGAAGCACGAGGAACCGTTAGTTACTGAGATAGGAAAGAAACGTGTCAATGAAGCCTTGCATAATGAGTGGGCAGTTGAGCAGCATCCTATTACTGAAAAGATTCCCACTAGGAAAGGCAAAGAGCCTTTGTACGAGATCCAAGACATAAAGCCTGTTCAAAACCGGGGCACGATAGGTCAACTCCCCAAGCTTACTGCAAGAGCTAGGGTTCAGAGAATACTGACCCCTATCAACCTAGAAAGTGAATCAGAGAGTGACACTTTAATATCTCTCACTTCCCTGGACAGGATCGAACTGGCAAAACGAAGGGCCTTGCTCAAAAGGTCTGGACCGGGAGCCAAGAAAAGAAAGCCTAAGCAAATCAATTCAGCATCTACCGACGAGCCACCGCACCAAAGCTTCGAGCATTCCCAAGAATACAACTTTGAAGGCTACCCTCCTCTAGAGTACAACCCTGAAGACTTCCTGGCCCTAGAATACAATCCGAAGGACTTCCAGCGTTATTTCAACAATGAAACTGACGATTCATCGTATAACTGTTTTCTACTCTCATTCGGGGATGAAGGCCCGTCAGAAGAGGAAGCATACGTCTTTATCCGCTGCGATCCTAACGAAGTACTAAGCTCGTCCTTTGACCATGAGGATAACTTTAATACTTCATCCTCATTCGAAAATTTTGACCAAGAAGAAAGCAATGGGGTAATCTCGGTAGAGTCCAACTTTCTTGAAATAGAAAAATTCACCAATACAACGAATATGCAATGGGAAAACCAGTGGCCTAATCAGGATACATCAAGCCCGTCTTGCGCTCATAGGATCATAACCCCTAGAGAGATGTGGATACCTAATCTCCGTAAGTATAATGGCACAACTTGCCCCATGGCTCATTTGCAATATCTCCACGCTGAAATGAGTCGGTACTATAGCCCGATGTCATTCGCAACTCAGGCCTTTCAAGAAAGTCTTACGGGGTCTGCATTACAATGGTTCATCACAGCAGACATCTACCTCATGAGAGATTGGAATGAGATGTCTTCTGCATTCCTGCTTCAGTATCAAAGCCAGATTGGGACTGAAGTGCCTTGTCAAAACTTGGTTCACTTTAGAAGAAGACCAATGGAGGATTTTCAAGCATATGCAAGGAGGTGGGAAGCTTTTATGATGCAAATCTACCCTCAGCTGGCCGAAGAAGAAATGATAAAGCTGTTCATAGGAGCTTTACCCCGCAAGCATCGCTGTTGGTTGCATGGGTTGCATTTCCATAGCTTCAATGAAGTGGTCCTCTCATGCGAATACTTCGAGTCTACTGGAGGCGAGGAACTCAAAGGCGCTTGATTTCAGAACCAACACTATCAAAGCACTCCTTTACAAAGGAGTTTTCATGGGTTTTACTTGTTTTTATAATTTCATGTTTCTTATCTTGTCTAATGTGCTACTGTTGTATTTTCCATTCCAAGTACTCTATTATACAGTTCTAATATTTTGTTTTGAGAGCATGAGGCGGTACTCCAAACCTGCCCAGTGATGCTATCCAACCATGAAAGGAAAATATCACCCAAGGAGAATACTGAGGGCTGGGCTTCATCATGTTTTTTCTCCCCCAAAGACGTATTTTGAAAATAAAAAATATTCATCAGTCAAAAGCTTTTGTCAAAATAAGATGATAAATTTAAGCACGTTTGTCTTTCTAACCCTCTCACTTTATGTTTCAGAACATCATCCCCTTTGATTTAGTGTGACAAAAGGTATTTGAAACTAGCACATCGTATGAACAAACCAAACTCGAGAACACCCTTTCAAGAAGGCAGTGGGGCAAACAGAAAAGATCATCCCACTTCAAAGAAGGTAAGTTTTATTCTCTGAATATAATTTTAGAAATGATGTCATTTCTCTTCTATTTATAGGATACGAAAATATGACGTAATAGGTACAAGCATACGGTTGAAATCAAGCCGTTCCCAAGAGCTCTGTACACTCCACATTGCTCTTGCCCAACTCCTTCTCAAGTCGTAGCAACATCTTTTCCCCATAACATGCCTGAGCAACTAGATGTTGTGGTTTCATCAATGGGATTTCCAGCTTTGACAAGCCAAGAAGCACAGAAAAGGAATTTCTCCTCTTGAATTGGCTACTGTCAACATGGAGAAAATCTAGTCAGTTGAGGCAGTCTCTAGCCCCTTATCTCAAATGATGACTTAGGAACTAGAAACCTCACTTCGTGCTCCAGACACATGCTCTCCCAAGAAGTGATTTCCATAAGAGAATTTGAAGTTTTGATTGTCTATCTCAAATTCCATAGAAGCTTGAAGTACATAGCTTTGCCCAATGTTGCTAATGGTCATATAGTCAAAGACAAAAGAAAATTCCATAGAAGGATGGCATTGAAGATAAATCGACTACCATTAATCATGCATACGTGGCCATGAGTGAGGAATGCCAATTGAAAGAAATGTCAAACTATGTCAAGACGAAAAGGCTATCATCAACATTCAAATATCCCTAGAAGTTAGCGAATACAAACTTTGGAGAAGAGTAATTTGGTATCGTTTCCAGTACTCCCCCCTCTTTGAATTCACTTTTGACATATTCCCCATATTGGCAGGAAGCATCAGGATTCAAGAGCCAAACTTGATGGTTAGGTTTGGCAAATCAATATTGGCCAAGCTAGTACGTGGAAATGACCCACATCAAATTCACCTCGCTTTGTGTAAAAAGACGTCTCATCCAAGAGCCAATTCAGAGAATAATTGACCTAACAAAGCAAGGGATGTAGAATTTTATGTCCCCCTCTCACTTCAGGTTCACCCAATCATCTGCAAACCAGTGAAGGGTAAAGTTGTATTACTTCCACTTATTCGACTCTTGAAAGAGTTCAGGACTAACACATTTCCTCTTGTCTGTTGTAGGATCACCTGATTATCAAAACAATGATAACAAATCAATGAGAAGCATGTCAGACTCTGATAAGCTCACCCAAGCGAAATGGTGTCCTGAGGGAAAAAGCAGAAAGACCCGTCAAACCAATGATCCGATCCCCAACATTGGCTGTTCATTCATGTGTCATATCCCTAATCAATAGGAACAACCATCGACACCTATTTATGAATAATCTTTTTGATATTCAAGATTTAACATATTTGGAAACATTGTTTTATTAACCCCTAAAGCTATCGATAGGTTCTTTGTTTGAACAATTCTTTTATTTCAAGAGTACAAAATCCATCACATTTAAAATGCTGCACACATTTTTCAAATGGATTTTTGCATGATAATTTTGTTTGTCTAAATCACTGATTCTACAAGGATTATTAGAATAAACTGCTAAGTAAAGAATACAAGATTAATTGAGTATGTTGGATGAGTCGCGTTAGAATGATGACAGGCAAGTCATATCCTTCACATAGTCCCCCATCTATACACTTGTGAGATGAGTGCAGAAGATTCCATGACTGTAGGGTAAAGAGTTCTCTCGCGAATGGTATGATAACCAAAATAGTGAGAGGCATTCCATCGCTCACCCTATTGAGCCCCATACATTGGTGAAGCTTCTCTCATACCCTCGTCAAGAACCACCCCACATTGGGGCAGAGTGGAGGCAAAGCAGCATCACAAGGTGAGAAGAGAGATAGAAATTTTCTTGCTCGCACTTGCATCAATCTTCGGATGTCTTTATTGCATATGAACAATCGTGTTAATTTAAGTGCCCTAGAATGACGAAGAACAATTCTTTCTCTACGCACTTGTATTCATTGTACAACCCAAGTGAGTCTATAATTTTACCCTCACATCGAGACAAAGCAGAAGTTATTGCCATAGCCTGAGCGCCGGTTGAAGATGAAGACTCAAGAGTCTAATAACGGTGCTTCGATTAAACTTGCCTAGGCCAGTTCCTCCGACAACAAGAAAAAAACAGGGGCATAAAAAAGCAGTGTACCTAGTAAAAGCAGGGTCAATGCTCATGAATGAAAAACTGGAATAAAAAATAGGGGCATGAAAAAAGTAGTATGCCTAGTAAAAGCAAGGCCAATGTCCCCCAGTCAAAAATACAGCCAAGAAAAAGTTGTTGTTGTGGTCCATAAAACCTCCATCTGACAAGAAAGACTAGTGACAAATGCCAAGACAGTCACCAACTCTCACCCTCTTACATGTGAGCCAAGTTTACGTTACATCCCCATTGTAAAAGTTTCTTCATACAAGGGGCACTTCAATTAACATAGGATTTCATATGTGCATAAGCATCGCTCGAAGAAGTACGAGCAAGATTACTTTATCTCTTTTTGTAGGGTTCTTGACTTGTAAACCCGGAGATGATCGTGCAACATTTTCGTCCATCGGTTTCGACCTTAATGGTCCCCTCTGATGAGCCGTTGACTAAGTCTTCATCACAATTCCAGCAAAGACCTCTCACATTGGTAAAGTCGTACCGTTTGCGAGAATACTTGGACCCATGTTGACATGATGACAGTGAGATAGTGTGGTCCTTATAAATCCTACATTAATGGTCAGGATAGCCTTCTCCATGAGAGTGAGCGAAAGTCCTTTCAGACTGAAAGTCCCTTATCTGGCATGCTTAAGACATCTATATTCCGAATAAAGGTTGCCTTTCGAAATCTTCCCCAATGGAATTCGAATGATACAAAACTGACAAGATTGTCATGCATGAATCCCATTTAAACTCATGAATTTACAGTATATACAATCATGTGTGCATGTTGTACAAATAGCAAACATACTCTCAGAGATCAGAGATATTGCCAAGTAAACATATCCCTATCCCAATTTGTCTTTGAGTACCCACCACTTGTCGGGTACTCCCCTTTTCCTGACACTCGACTTGTTCGAGTTGTCCCCAGAGTATTGATACTTGTGACTGACCAAGTATCCCTTTATTGTTGAATACCTACTACTGTCTAAGTATCCCTTTGTCTTTGAGTACCCACCACTTGCAGGGTATCCCCCCCTTTTTGAGTGCCTGTCGTTACTCAGGTGCTCCCTCTATTGACACTCGATTTGTCTTTAAAGTTTGGATGCTTGCGACTGTCCAAGTATTCTTTTGTCTTCGAGTACCGGTCACCGTTTGGATACTCCCTTTCTGTGACACTCGACCTGTCCGAGTTGTCCTCAAAATTGTATCATTGAATACTAGTAGCCATTCAAGTACTCCACTGTGTTGTGTACCTGCGATTACCCAGGTATGCTCTCTTATCATTAGAACACATGGACCTGTCTAAGTGGTCCCAAATCATATCATTAAATACTTTCGTTCATCCAAGTATTCCAGTACTTTGTACACTTGCGGCTACCCAGGTGTTCTAGCCCTTTTGAGTGCCTACGGCCATCCAGGTAAGCCTTGTGCTACATTCAAGTTTATATTACCAGGAGGTGAGAGACCTTCACGAATATGCGAGGCACGCCTTCGATATTCCCTTTACCAGGAGGTGAGAGACCTTCATGAATATCTAAGGTACGTCCTCGATATTCCTAATTACCAGGAGGTGAGAGACCTTCACGAATATGCGAGGCAAGCCCTCGATATTCCCTTTACCAGGAGGTGAGAGACCTTCACGAATATGCGAGACCCATCCTCGATATTCCCTTTACCAGGAGGTGAGAGACCTTCACGAATATCCAAGGCATATCCTCGATATTCCCTTTAACAGGAGGTGAGAGACCTTCACAAATATTCCAGGTACGTCCTCGATATTCCCTTTACCAGGAGGTGAGAGGCCTTCATGAATATGCGAGGCACGTCATCAATATTCCCAATTACCAGGAGGTGAGAGACTTTCATGAATATCCCAGGTATGTCCTCGATATTCCCCATTACCAGGAGGTGAGAGACCTTCACGAATATGCGGGGCACGCTCTCGATATTCCTATTACCAGGAGGTGAGAGACCTTCACGAATATCTCAGGTACGCCCTCGATATTCTCATTACCAGGAGGTGAGAGACCTTCACGAATGTCTCAGGTACGCCCTTGATATTCCCAATTACCAGGAGGTGAGAGACCTTCACGAATATCTCAGCTATGCCCTCAATATTCCAATTATCAGGAGGTGAGAGACCTTCACGAATATCCCAGGTACGTACCCGATATTCCCACTACTAGGAGGTGAGAGACCTTCACAAATATCCTAGGTACGCCCTCGATATTCCCAACTACCAGGAGGTGAGAGATCTTCACGAATATCTCAGGTACGTCCTCGATATTCCCAACTACCAGGAGGTGAGAGACCTTCACGAATATCCTAGGTACATCCTCAATATTCCTAATTGCCAAGAGGTGAGAGACCTTCATGAATATCCAAGGTACGTCCTCGATATTCCAACTACCAGGAGGTCAGAGACCTTCACGAATATCCCAGGTACGCCCTCGATATTTCCCAATTGCTAGGAGGTGGGACACCTTCACAAATATCCAAGTACCCATTTCAATTATCAAGTACCCCTTCGATACTTGTGAATGTCCAAGTATCCCCCAAGAATTCATAATTGTGATCATCCAAGTACCCTTTCAATGCCTATGGTCAGCCAAATACCCATTTCGACACCTGCAAAGGCCCAAATATCCTTCATGTTAGTACTTATGAATATCCAGGTACTCTTTGATATGCCTGTGAATGTCCAGGCATCTCCCAAATCGATGCCCTGAGAAAGGTCGACGCATCCTCCTGAGAAAGGTCGGATTCCAACTGGTGTCTTCAACAGAAGTCACATACCCCACAAATCAATGCCCTGAGAAAGGTCGGCGCATCTCCTGAGAAAGGTCGGGTACCAACTGGTGTCTTCGATAGAAGTCAAACACCCAACAAATCGAAGCCCTGATAAAGATTGGCGTATCTCCCGAGAAAGGTCGGGTACCAACTGGTGTCCTTGATTGAGGTAAGGCACCCCCAACAAACAGATGCCCTGAGAAAGGTTGACGCATCTCCCGTCAAGGCGACCGAAGAAAGGTTCGAGTCCTAGACAAACCAACTTATTGCTCTAACAGGCAACCGAAGAAAGGTTCAGATCCTGGAAAAGCAATTCCCTGTCAAGGCGACCGAAGAAAGGTTCGGGTCCTAGACAAACCAACTTATTGCTCTAACAGGCGACCGAAGAAAGGTTTGGGTCCTGGAAAAGCAATTCCCCGTCAAGGCGACCGAAGAAAGGTTCGAGTCCTAGACAAACCAACTTATTACTTTAACAGGCGACCGAAGAAAGGTTTGGGTCCTGGAAAAGCAATTCCCCGTCAAGGCGACCGAAGAAAGGTTCGGGTCCTAGACAAACCAACTTATTGCTCTAACAGGCAACCGAAGAAAGGTTCGAGTCCTGGAAAAGCAATTCCCCGTCAAGGCGACCGAAGAAAGGTTCGGGTCCTAGACAAACCAACTTATTGCTCTAACAGGCAACCGAAGAAAGGTTCAGGTCCTAGAAAAGCAATTCCCCGTCAAGGCGACCGAAGAAAGGTTCTGGTCCTAGACAAACCAACTTATTGCTATAACAGGCGACTGAAGAAAGGTTTGGGTCCTGGAAAAGCAATTCCCCATCAAGGCGACCGAAGAAAGGTTCGGTTCCTAGACAAACCAACTTATTGCTTTAACAGGCGACCGAAGAAAGGTTTGGGTCCTGGAAAAGCAATTCTCCATCAAGGCGACCGAAGAAAGGTTCGGGTCCTAGACAAACCAACTTATTGCTCTCACAGGTGACCGAAGAAAGGTTCGGGTCCTAGACAAACCAGCTTATTGCTCTAACAAGTGATCGAAGAAAGGTTCAGGTCCTGGAAAAGCAATTCCCCGTCAAGGCGACCGAAGAAAGGTTCGGGTCTTAGACAAACCAACTTATTTCTCTAACAGGCGACCGAAGAAAGGTTTAGGTCCTGGAAAAGCAATTCCCCGTCAAGGCTACCGAAGAAAGGTTCGGGTCCTAGACAAACCAACTTATTACTATAATAGGCGACCGAAGAAAGGTTCGGGTCCTGGAAAAGCAATTCCCCGTCAAGGCAACCGAAGAAAAGTTTGGGTCCTAGACAAACCAAGTTATTACTTTAACAGGCGACCGAAGAATGGTTCGGGCCCTGGAAAAGCATTTTATCGTCTCGGCGACCGAAGAAAGGTTCGGGTCTGAGGCAAATCACTTATTACTCTAACAGGCGACCAAAGAATGGTTCGGAACTGGAAAGGCAATTTCCTGTCAAGGTGACTGAAGAAAAGTTCGGGTCCTAGACAAATTATTAATTGTTTTAACAGGTGACCGAAGAATGATTCAAGTCCTGAAAAAAGCAACCTCCTCACATCACCAGGTAAGATGACTCCTTGATACTTGCCAAAACTCGGGGTTTACACCACACCCTATTTCACTCACTCCCGGTAAGTAACTACAGGTATCTTCTTATCTGTCTTAATATTGCTCTTTTTCTGCATAAAATAATAGATCCCAAATAAAATACAATCTGCTACGTATGCATGGATAAAATTTAGGCATCAGTTTGTCTTTGAATGCAACCTCTGCGAGCTCACCTTCAAAGAGGGGCAGCTATTGACGCCTTAATTTTATTTAGGTTTATTTTACTAATTAAAATTTTGTTTTATTTTGTCATTAAAGATAAATAAGATAATTAATAAACAAATAACAAAAACAACAAAAAATAGTAAAAAACAAGAAAAACAAAAAATTGCAGCCCATCAAGGCTGGGCCTTCGCGCCCAGCCCCCCTCCTTTTTCTCTCCCCCCGCATGGGCCCTTATGGCCCAACCTCCTTCTCCTCCAACCCGGCCCCCCTTTTTCTCCTTCTTCTTCCTTCTTCTTCTTCCTCGCTCCTTCCTTCTCTGCCTTTGTAATTCACGCGCATAGAAGACGACGCGCACGAAGGACAGCTTATGGCTGAGGGGAGTAGGCCGACGTCGGCCGGAGAGGATAAGATCTCAAGCGCCATCAATGCCGAGCACGCTTCATTGGATGAGCTCGGATGGGACGCCGATTCAGCCGAGGAGAACCATTCGGTGCACGATGACCGGCGGTTGAAGTTTCGTCGATCGGCCACCCCCTCGCCTATAAATAGGACGGCATAACCTCCGTTGAAGGGTAGAGCGAGCTCTGAGATCTTCCCACTAAGAGACTTCGAGGGAGGAATTGAAGAGCGAGCGAGAGAGAAATCGGGTCACGAGCTCGGCCGACCTCCCACTAAGGGCACGCATGATTAAATTTCTGTTTCAGAAATTGATTTCTAGCTAGAAATTGATTTTTCAATTTCTATTCCCCGGACAAATTTCTAAACAAAGAAACCCGTTTGATAACGATTCATAATTTCTATTTCTGGAGCAGAAATCCGTTTGATAACAGAATAAAATTTCTATTTCTAGGAATAGAAATTGATTAGATAACAACATAGGAAATCCTCAAATACAAAATAATAGTTGAAATAATACTAATACATTACAAAAATTGAAAATACAATTTCATGGAATTTCCTATTACATGTGCTTACGTTTCCAATAACATAATATTTTGTTTTTCAAAAAATAAACAACATGGCAAAAAAAAAAATCAATTGAAATTCAATTGTAGTGAATATGTTGTTATGTTTTTGCCAAAATTGATTTCACATTAATCAAATAAGTCTAATGATAGCCATGATTATAATAGTCTAATCTCCCAAAAAAAAAAAATCCTAACTTCAACTCTAATTCCAATTTCTTTCCAAATTTTGTTAAAAAAATCCTCAACATGTTCAAAAATCGTCAGCGGTTTTTTTCAAAATTATCAACACTAGGATTATTTAAAAATTTATAATCAAAATCTGTATTTTCATCAACACTCTTACAAGAACAATAGATTCCTTATTAGATCTCTTTTTACCCGCGTCTTGATAGGTGAGGACACTATATAAAAGAAAAATCGGATGAAACCCTAATGATTTGACACCTTTTTACCGCCTCAATATGAAGTTTATGATTAAAAAAAAAATAGTTAGCTAGATAGAGCCGTTGTCTAGCATACTACGGAAGAGTAGGTGAAGAAAGACTCGTTAGATATGAATATGGCAAGTTGACTATTACCATGTGTGAAATCTCTTGCGTACAATTGTTCATTCAATTCCCACCATCTAGCCCAATGGTTAAGATTTTCAATCAATATTGATTGAAATGATTATATTTAAAAATTATTAAAATATTTTTGACTAAATTAACTAAATTGAAAAGTTGAGAAAAAAAATTTCTATTTCTATTTCAGAAATTGAAAAGCTAAAAATTTCAGCTTCTGATTTTTTCAATTTCTCTATTTGTAGAATAGAAATCTGTTTCAGAAATAGAGAAATCAAATTGCGTTACCAAACGGATTTCTATTCCAAACCTGTTCCGAGGAATAGAGAAATAGAGAAATCGAGAAACAGAAATTTTATCATGCGCGCCCTAAGAGACTTCGGGGGAGGCCACCGGCGAGCGAATCCGAAGAGGTCAGATCTGGCCGGTGGAGGCTCGGATCTAGCTGGAGATAGAGAGAGAAGAGGATTGAGGTCGCAGACCTCGGACGACCCACTAAGAGACTTCAGGGGGTCTGAGGGCTCGCGACCGAAGATCTGAGGCATTGCCGAAGGAGCGGATCGAGAGAGAAAGGGGGAGATCGAGCACGGGGAAGGTGAAAGGGCGTTGAACTCCGCGCGACATTGTCACCGTCTTCGCCGTGCACGGTTGCTGGTCTTGGCCAGGTAGCCTATCTTTGTCAACGTCATCACTGTCGCCGTAGCAGCCCTCTCCATTGTCCCGTTCTCGTCACGCCACCATAGCCGCCGTCGTCGCCATCCCTTCCGTAATGCTCCCGTTTACCCCCTTTCGGCTCCACGGATTCACAAACCCTAGGGTTTGCGATTTTCGGGTCATGAAGCAGATCCGGGTTTGGAAAGCCGAGTAGGGATTCCGCGATTTAAGGGGCAGTGAAAGCTGGGTCGGGGTTTGGATCGGATCCGAGTAGGGTTTCGCCGGGGGAGTGGGTTGTGGTGCCGGGTCATCGGGCCGGGCCGGGTGTCCCCAAACGCTCGGCCGTGACGTCGTCATTTAAAAAAAAAAAAAAGTCGGGCCCGGGTCAGACACAACACGTAGATCCGACCCGGATCAGTTATTATTTAAAATAATTTTTTAATAAATAAAAATAAATAATTTATTTAAAAAAAATTTACTTTCGAAAATATCTAAAAAAATAGTAAAAATATTTTATTTTCCGAAAAATCAAAAAATCAGAAAATATTTCATATTTTCGAAAAAAATGCCAAAAATCCATGAAAAAGCCAAAAAAATTAAGAAAAAGCCAAAAAGACTTGTATTTTTCCAAAAATACCAAAAAATCTCAAAAAATCCCTTTTATGTCCAAAAAATTAAAAAAAGACTAAAAATTGTTTTTCCTCCCAAAATGCATGGAAAATCCCTCGAATATCCAAAAAACCTCAGGGTTTAAACAAGATTAGGTACCGAAAGGGCATTAGTGATTTACTAGTATAATCAAGTCCCCGATCCTAATTTCTCTGGTTGCGCAAGAGCGAGTATTTCTCCTGATACTTCGCTTGGGTTTTTAATCGACCCACCCCAAACCGATTACGACTTCGTTTTAAAATTAATTTACAGGTTAAAAATTTAGACTATTAAAGTCATGAATTGGTGGATTTGGAAGAGTCCAGGCATAGCTAATTTCAGCCGAATCATTAGCCTCCTTAGGGGCCCGTCCCTGATGTGGGCGCCCAAAAAAAAAGAAAAAAAAAGAGGTCGCGACAGTCATTTTTGCCTTATGAACTCATGAGTGATAATGGATCAGCTGTCAAGCTTGTCGATTTGGTGTACCCTGTATTACTATTGATGTTAATTTGTTAGAGATATTTTAGATCAGCATTCTTTTTATGTTGTTATGGTAATATGTAATTAAAATCACATGTATATGGTGTATGTGAGAAGTAAAGTTTATATCCCCGGTATGAGAGAATTTCAATGATTCAATTGAGTAGTGACCGCCAAAGTGGCACGCTTGATTGGGTTTGAGAAATTTCGGTCTCGTATAATGATTAGGATGTCTCCTGGTCTAATGCGTAATCATACTCCCAAAGGAAGTGATTGTGTATTAGTTCATGGAGGGATACATGATAGTGTGGTGGAGGAGTGATTGATTCTAGTGATTCATATGCCCAAAGGTGATGAATTCACGAAAAATTAGAATATATTCTCATAACTGCTATCATGTGGGGAGTGTACAACTGCATGTCATGTATTTTGCCCAAATGATTATATGATTATGCGTGTAACTCTCTGGATGTGTACTTGCACATAAAGTTACACAGTACTCACATGATGCTAATTATATACATTGCTTGGTTTTCAGTCACATTTTCTGTACTTAATAACTTCATTATTATTGAGGTTTTTACTGTTTCAAATTTAAAGTTGTGGACATATGATTTGTTGCTTGAGAAAAGAGCAATTGAATTTGCTTACTGTCCATGAAGCGTTCCATTCTGGAACACTTGAAAAGAGGTTTGCTTGCGGATTGCACTGCTATAAGATGATGGAAGCCTTAGTTGCTTGAAATTATGTCTTGTCTGATATTGAAATTAGGACACATCTGCAAAGATTGTGTTTAAAACCTAATGACATATACATCTCGTATATGATTAAAAGGTTGTTTCCGAAAGTTTTCTATTTAAGGAAAATGACCGAGATAAAGAATAAAACAATTACAATTTGTCTTAAAAGGTTGTCAGGTTTAATAGTGGCTATGAGTATTTTGGCAAGTATGACAATGCGAAATAACTTAAAGGGTCATTTGTCAAATACTTGGTAGATTCTGGGGTGGTAATTTAATTACTATACCTGAAAATTCTGACAAAAAGATTTGGCCGAAAGGCATAAATGCACCATATTGAACATGGTGATGAGTATGATTAGTAAGACTAATTTATCTGGTTTTTTGTGGGTTGATATTATGAAAGCAACATTTTCACATACAAAATGTGTCTCTTATCAAAGTTGTTTCATAAACTTCTTTTGAGTTATAGATTGGACATAAATTACTTGTATCATATGAAATTTAGAAGTATCATGCAGAAGTGAAGTTATCTAATTCAATATTAAGTGTGTTGGAATTTAAATCCATTTGGAATTATTTTGTATCTTATCCAGATTGTTCAAAGGAGTATCAATTTTATGACCCTAAAGAAGGTACAAGTATTATGGAATCACATACTGTAAAGTTTCTACAGTTCAACGTAATTGTAGATGATAGCTGCTCTTAGACTATTAAGAATAATAGTACGATGGAAAATCACTGTGTCTTTATCTTTGCCTATACAGATAATTGTGATACATATAATTATTGAATCTCATATACCATAGACTAAACTTGTTGAGGTTTAAGGTACTATTCTTGATATAGTTTATGATGAAATTTTCTTAAACCCCTCAAGTGCATAATGAAATGGTTGCAGCTTTATTAAGGAGATTTGTTAGGGAAAGACGATCTTGTTCTCAATTAAGTATGTGATTAGATGCCATAAAAGTCAATATACAATCTATGAAACATCATAGTATTTGGAAACTAACTTACTTGTCTAAAGATCACAAGTTCATTAGTTGCATATTGGCGTACAAAATTAAAAGGATTTCAAAGGAAAATTGTGAAGTTTAAAACTAAACTTGTAGCTAAAGTTTTCACTCTGAAAGAGAGGTGGATAGTTAATAGTGAAGAAATAAATATATTTTTTTTAAAGATTCTTTTAGACTGAACGTGGCATTAATAATTTATTTTGATATGGAGTTACGCCAAATAGATACAAAATCTATATAGTGCAACTAGATGATTTTGCAGCAGATTCAAGTAAACTTGTGTATAGACTGAAAAGTTCTAATTCATGGCCTTAAGCAAGTTTACAGACAATATTATTAAAGTTTTATAGTATTGTTATCTTGTTCAATTGGGAACAAAGTAATTCAATATACTGCAAGGTCAATGGGAGGAAATTTGTTTTTTCTCATACTCTATATACATGATATTTTGCTTACAATTTGTGACATCGAAACATCTTATATCCTTTGTATTGAGGTCTGTAAGGATTGTTTCTGCCATATTATATTAGATTTTCTCGAAGGACATTTGCTGATTCTATATTGGAAATATTCAATATACATCATTGCAAGTCGGGAATTGCTCCTGTTGTTAAGGGTGATGGACTAAATCTATCACATTGTCCTTATTTAGAAATTTAGAAAATCTAATTAAATGGTGTACCTTGTGTCAGTGCACTTAACAGTATAATGTATGCTTTGATTTTGCACTAGATTAAATATAGCCTTTGCGATGGGACTTTTAGGCAGATATAAGTTGAATCCAGGACGCAATCTAAGTTGCTGCCAAAAGGTTTTAAGGTACTTAAAAGGACAAGAGAATATATGTTAGTTTATAAACAAGTTTAATTCTTGCAGTGAGTAAGGTATTCATATATTAACTTTGCTGGTTGTTAGGATGATATTATATCAATAACAAGATACAGATTTATGTTAGTAGGAAGTGCAGTAAAAAAGTTCTATGTTATCTTCTACTATGTATGCAGTGTTAGTAACATTCTTTTAGGTTGTTACTTGGGCTATTAGGCTCCAGAACCTCATGACGAAGTTGATCGTTTTAACTTGATGGATAGACCCATACAGTTGTATTGATATAACAAATTTGTAGTATTATTTATTTACTATAGAGGTCTCAAGGGGTCTAAATATATGGTGGTCAAATATTTTTTACCATAAAGAAACAGTACAAAAGGTGACTTATAATATAACATATTTTCACAGATAATGTGGTTGCAGATCCACTAACTAAAGGCCTACGACCATGTGTATTTGAGTGACATGTCATTAGCATGGGCTTAGGAGTATCTTCGGATACTGTTGTTTAGTGGGAGCTATTTTGGCTTTACTCTGATAAAGGTTTCATCTTGTTCGTTACACTTTGTAACGGTTTGATATGTATCAATTTTTGCATTCAATAAAATATTTTTAAATGTATTGTTATTATGTTAAATACATGTCGATAAAGTCTCAAGAGATTGTATAAACTTTGAGTGAAGGCTAGGGGCATCCGAGCATCCGATTATTAGCCTTGTGCATATGTCTTGTGATACATAAAGAAAGGTTAACCATAAGGACAAGACATATGTGGGTTCATTGGAACCATAAAGCATTCTCTAGTGGCACAAGTTTTTGTGACACCTAAGGTAAGAGAATGGTGACTGACAAATGGGATCTCTCTATGAGAGATGTTATTCATTTGACACACTACCATATTGAATCCATATCAATAAAGTTGAGAGCACTCGTGACCATAGAAGGCTCTGTGTGTATATATGCAGTTACCGCCATGATTCAGTGTTTAAGACTTTATGGGATAGGATTGACTATTAAGAATTATCTCTGGACCAAATGTGTGCACATATAGTACGATTTCAATTAATATGGTCCAAGTGGGAGAATGTAAGAGTTTTCCTAATGTGGACTAAATTAATTGATATTATAATTTACTGTTTTTACGGTTACCGTAAAATAGGGTTGGTCTAAGGTGAGATAGAAAATTTCTTAATTAGTCTAATATGGGCTGGCTAGTGTGGGCCGAGTTGAGCCTGGCCCATAATGAAAGGGACTGGTTGGAAACTCTATAAATAGTGCTCAAGTCTCTCCTCTAACCAGAATTCTCACATGTATCATCACCTAAGGGGCGTTTACCTAACGCTAAACGTGAGGCTGCCTCATTGTGTTTCTACTTCCGCTTCAAAAACAATGGATCCCAAAACAGGTGCGTTAATCTTTCTACTCAATTATGCATGTTCTTGTTCTAGTTATGGAGATTTTGGGGTTGCGCAATTTGCGTCCAACATATTCTGCTTTAACTGCAAGCCAAAACCATTGCTAAATTCAAAGGATATATCTGAGAAAGACCGAAGGTCCGTACTGTCTTATGAACGTTACCATTTACTTGCCACAAATTTATCAAGATATTTGTTTGAAGTGCACAGCCTTAATCTTAAACCCGGCTAAGGGTCCCCTTCAAGAAAATAAAAGTTCAGTGTAGTTAAAATTATTGCCGCCCATCAGATGTTGTAAATCAAAGTGAGGTGTCAAATCATTTTCTCTTCTAATAATATGCACAATTATTTACATAGCGGGCCAGATTTTCGTGCATATGTGATGTGAAGATAATTTTTTCAAGAAAAATTTCTGATTAGTGGATCACAATCATGGATGGAAATTGTCTACGTCAAATCCTAAATCCTCATCCAACATAAAGGATGAAACCTTGAGCCAAAGCTAGTCATTTTAGGAAAACATATTGTCTGAATAAAACTTTTCATTGAACAAAAGTTATAATAAAATCTTGTCCATCATGAATTAACCAAAACTATACAATCATAAACCCTGATCTAATTAAATTATTCAATTAGTCTAAAATAAACCTCTAATCACTTTTCACGTGCATTCAATTAAACTACTCATGTTCGGAATTTGGAATAGTAGATAAATAAGTGAGCAAATCTATAGCTCCGTGAGGTAAGCCATGACGAAAAATAATAATAAAAGAAGTATGTGACAGCATGCGCCACGCATATTTTCAAATCCAACGAGTCATGCAATACGCATCACAACATAAATCACTTATTATAGCCAGCCAGATGTCAAATTCAACTTCTCATTTGGAATTAAGCCATGAAGAAAAAAAATAATAAAAGAAGGATGTGGCAGCATGCGCCATTAAAGCGACTCCAACACATTTTCAAATCCATAAACCATGTGATACGCATCACGACATGAATCACATATTATAGCAGTCATATGTCAATTTCAACTTCTCATGTGAAATATTCTACAATCACATTTCATCAGGTGACATGACCCAAAAATTATATTGACTACTCTCAAATCATAAAAATCACATTGGCTGTCATTAAGCTCCAAACAGAGCTAATCCATGCACGGGTATCTTGTGTCACCTCAAAATCACGGTCGAATAATGCAGCAGGAGTAATAGAGAAGGCAAACACGTCGGTACTTCGGCCCTACCGACAATTCCAAGAATCACTCAGCAGTCTTTGTTGAGTACTCTCGACGTCGTAAGTGTAATGGGACCATGCCAGCTTTGGAGTTTAACGTGCAAACTATGTTGTCCGGAGGGAATCTTTCATTTTCACGTTTGAATTAGACCGAATAGTAAAAAGCATGCCTTCTATGTCTTCTATCGAAGTACTTTGGCACAGCAGATTCCATTCACACAGCTCGACAAGCATTCGCCGGGGACGCTGTTATACTTTATGCAGCAAGACGGAGTATTACGTATCCAACAAACGTGTGACGCGTCTAGCTTTCTGTTGTTACAACTTTTCATCTTCGTTGGCTCTTCTCCTCATGTCATTTAGTCAGCATTTACATCACGTGATGACAGTGGGAGAAGGTCAGCCGAAGAAAATTGCGGCAGAACTGGAACGATGTCCACATACTGGAAGAACTTATGGACAAACAAAACATAATTCACATGTGGAAAAAGTACAAAATTTCAATTAGTGCTAGAAATTTGAGGATAGCAAAAGGCGGGTCCAATTTAGAATCATGTGAAACATAAAAAAGCCCCCTCTTGTTTATTTATTTAGGGACACTGAGAGATTCATCAAATCTTTCATTGATTACATTTATACTTGATTTATTGTAATCAATACTACTTTTTATAATTATTTAAATAAAATAAAATAAAATAAGATGAGAAGGAGCAACTGTCAGTGGCCGACATTCTATTAAAGCATTATCCTAAGAATTCCACTTTTGCGATTGAAATATTATACTAAAATTTTAAGGACGGTAAAAGGCGGGTCTGGCTTGGAATCGTGTGAAACATAAAAGAGCCCCCTCTTTATTTATTTAGGGACACTTAGAGATTCATCAAATCTTTCATTGATTACGTTTATACTTGATTTATTGCAATCGACACTACATTTTTATAATTAAAAAACAGATGAGAGGTAGCAATTAGCGTGGCCGAGATTCTGTTAAAACATTATCATAAGAATTCCACTTTCATGATTGAAATCTTCTGTTTAAATCCTAACAATTATTTAATTCTGAGCGAAACCATCAACATTGCATGATCTAATGTAAATTGGAATACAACCCAAATTATATCACATGCCCAGTGCACTTGTCGAACTTGTGCCATGGACAAATAGGAATTTCCTTAGATCGATGAATGATGAGGGGATACAAATTTGTGACCAAGGCACCTTCTAAAATACATGGGGAAAAGTGCCGAAAAAGTCCTAAACATTTTAGCTTTGTGCCGATTTAGTCCTAAACCTTTTTTTGGTGTCGATTTAATTTTAAACCTTTTTACGTTGTGCCAATTTAGTCATTTACGGCCAATTTTGGTCGGATTTTGCTGGACGTCACGACGTGCGGATCGGCACGTGTACAATTTTAATATTTTTGAATTTTTGAATTTTTTTCTCTTTTTATTTTTGTTCTTTTTATTTTTATTTTCTTTTTCCTTTTTCTGCTCATCTTCTTCCTCCAAATCGCCGGAGCTCAACGACCAAGAGGCAGCTAGCAAGGTCTTGACCTCGGCCACCTCACCGGATCTAGCGAGGTCAAGCCTCGCCCACGGCTGGCGAGGCTCGACCTCGCCACCCGGCGCGAGGAGGCTGGCGGGGCTTGCCTTGCTGGCCGTGGGCGAGGCTCGACCTTGCCAAATCCGGTGAGGGTGAGCCTCGCCGCCTGTGCCTCGAGGTGGCCTCACGCCGGCGGGCAAGCCTCGCCCTCACGCCGGATCGGCAAGCGCTGAGCCTCACCGGCTGGTGAGGCTCGACCACGCCAAATCCGGGCGGAGGAGCTGGCGCTCGCCCTCGCCATCCGTGCCTCGAGAGCGGCCTCACGCCGGGCAAGGCTCGCCTCACCGGATCTCGGCGAGGTCGAGCCTCGCCCATGGCCGGCGAGGCTTGACCTCGCCGAGATCCAACGCAAGGAGGATCTAGCGGGGCTCACCCTCGCCGATCGTGGGCGAGCCTTGCCGCCTCGCGGCCAGGCGAGGTGGTCGGCAAGGTTGACCTCAACCTCACCGATTGTCGCCGCTTCGACATGGAGGAAGAAGATGAGCAGAAAAAGAAAATAATAAAATAAAAGAGAATAAAATATTAAAAATATGAAAATATTATCAAAAGTTGTACACGTCGGCGCCGATCAAGCTATGTCACCTAGCGTCAGTCTATAAAATTGGGTCAAAATTGGTTGGAAAGGACTGAATTGGCACAACGTAAAAGGTTTAGGACTAAATCAGCACAAAGTCAAAATGTTTAGGACTTTTTGGCACTTTTCCCAAAATTCATGGGAGGAAGTCTTATCAATATAGACAACTACCTCAATGGTAATTGTAATTGATACTGTAAATAAGGATAGGATAGAAGTAAGTAATCTTAACTTAGATTACCACTTGAAAAATCTACAAATATCAATTGTATTATTCATTATCAATAACCACCTGTACAATCTACAAATATTTCTTTTATTCTTCATTACCAATATATAGAACTTACTCAATTCTATATCGGCATATTTAATCTCGTTATCAAAGCTAGTTTTGTTTGAAGAAAGTCTTTTTCTCCACATTATTGGCAGCAATGTTAACCAAGTCGATGTCAAGCCACTATACCGGTCCACCGTCTTTTGACGGTGTATCACCACTTTCTATTGCTCATTTTTAAAAATTACCATTGTTTTCCATAATTCTTTGGCCGGTGGAAAATCCTTCCAATCGTGGCTCTGATTGGCCAGTCAAATTACGGACACCGCCGAGACATACGCTTACCTAAATGTCAATGTAGATCATGTCTATATCATGCTTTATGTTTAGCTCGACAACAATGTCTCGCTCACGCCACAAGTTTAGGAAGATGTTCCGATCCTCACAATCCGGGATATTTACTATGTGGAGTGGGTTTCATGAGACGCTCCTACGTCCATGTTCAAACGAATGAATTCGAAAGCTTGTGAGAAAGACCGGCATGGCGTGTGGTCCAGCTTATCCGGCCGTCATTATGGCTTGCGGGACCGCCTGGCTGGTTGATTTTTTATTTTCATTTTTTTGCCTATATTCAACCTCATAATAATCCCTGCTACCCTTCTAACATGGAAGGAGGTGAGGTTCAAATCCCCACCTTCTCATGGAGTGACAGTAAGTTTCAAGAGTGGGTTTACTCCCACGCAAGAGCAGGGCAAAGTCTTAGAGTGAGTGTAGAGTAGGCATAGAGTGGGATGACCAAAAAAAAAAAACTCGTAATTATAAGGAAAAAACCTTGTAATAATATGTGCGCGGAGAAATTATATGAGACGAGGTATTCTTACCTCATATCACTATGGATTGAACAATGCTAGGTGTATGTTAAGCATCATTTATACTACACAATCATGAGATTATTCATTCCTCTAGATGTCTAATATTATCATCACTTTATTCCTTTTGGGAAAATTTATTTGGTCAATCATAAACTTATTGTATGAATGCCGATTAGTCCTAAGCTTTCCAATTTTTCCAAATTAGTCCTAAACCTTTGCTATAATTTGCAATTTTTATTTATTTCTCTGAATACTTTATCGTTAATTTTCTTTTTCCTTTTAATTATTTTCTTTTTCTTCTCATATATTCCTCTTTTCTTTTCTTTTTTTCCAACCCAGGATCGGCGACAATCACTTGGTTTGGGTGAGGGTGTTGCGGCCCTTGGAGTCTACGGTGAGGGCCGCCTAACCTAGGCCCTCGCCGAACACAAGCGAGGTGACCTCACTCAAATTTGGTGAGGGTCGCCATGCTCGCCGAGCAAGCGAGGTTGGCCAACAACCTTGCTAGCCCAAAGTGGAAAGAAAGAAAATAAAAAGAAAAGGAAAAGAAAAATAATAATAATAAAATTTTAATTTTTTTTATAAAAACACATAACTGATGATTTTTCTTCTTGTCTATTTGTTTTTTCAAATATAAGCTCTAGAAGAGATAGAAGTCCCGAGATAACAGATAAACAACCTAAATCTTGTTAGTCGAATGTGACTTATCCGGCAACACTGTGCCATCGGTCTAGCCACATGACAATTACAAATGGAAAAAGAGAAAAAGAAAGTCTATAAAAAAAAAGTGAACATTCTCTAAATTTCAACTTAACTATAGATAACAAATAGATAATGGTGGTGATGCTGGGTTTCCATTATAATACATGCCCTAAGATACTAGATTGATGTATCGATATATTAGTAGTGATCAAGTTATGATGACCAAGAAATAGTACGAGGCTTATTCTTTTATGATTTGTCCTGAGGCAATCGCCAAGGCTCAGCAATCGGCAGAGGAAGAAGGAAAACAAAGTAAAGAAAAAACTAATATTAAATATAAAAATTCAGAAATTTTTTCAAAAATTACAAAAATTGTTCACTTCAACACTAGATGTACCACATAGGGCAACTATCATTCACATTAGCAATTTTTTTATTCAAATTGGCTAGAAGGACTAAATTGAGAAATCATTAAAAGATTTATGACAAAATTTGAGAAATCGAAATGTTCTGATCTGAATTGGCACAAGTACAATAAATTTAGGACGTGTTTTTGGTAAATTTCCTAATAAAAGTTGACTTATTTAATAAGAACCAATGCATTGTCGCTGTAGTTTTTTCGTTACATAATTAGTTTTTTAAAAAATTATAACTATTAGTTATGTTAGGTAACTACTCCTTTGTAATCTAAAGGCTACTTTGTAAAACGGAAAAGCAATTATTACTTTTGTAAAAATAAGAAAAATAAATTCTATTGCCCGTGTAGAGTATAAGGATAGAGTTCGTCTTCGGGTACTAGTTGTCGGGCAATAAATTATTTTAGTAGTAATATATTTTTGAGTTGTATACCTATTTATTCCGGATATACAAAGAAAGTAAATTATTTAAGTTTCTTGATTCTGCATATTTGAGTGGGCTGTGTTCAAGATTCTTATTTGAAAACCAACTTGGATTTATGACGGACTGATTTTTATTTATCACTAGTCAGTTTCAAGTTTAAAAAAGGGTTTAGACAGCCCAAATTCACCTCTTTAGCTAAGATAAATGAGTTTTTTTTTGTTTTTTGGTAAAGGTAAGTATAAGATAAATGAGTTTGACACCATAGATGCAATAATTTTTTTTATGATCCTCACTTGAGTGCCACAATATTTTTTTATCACTTAAATGCAATAATTTATGCACAAGCTTATTTCAATGCTATAACTTTTTTCTGATTATTTGAGTGCTATAAAAATTTTCAATTAATCACTTGAGTGCCTTAATTTTTTAAAAATGTTCATCGTAAATGTTATACCACATCCGATTTTTAGCACTTAGGTGAATGTTTTTAAAAGTTTTGACACTTAAGTGACTGAGTGAAAGTTATAGCACTCAAATGATAATTTTTTGTTTTTAAGTTATGGAATTCGAGTGATCAAAAAATAGTTATAGCACTTAAGAGCCTATTTGGTAACGTGTCAAATAATACCTAATTCTATTCTTTTATTACCAGAAAAAAGGACAAAAATCCGTTTCGTAGCTTTTTTGTTCCTGGGAACAATTATTCCTCATAATAGATGACAAGCGAAGATGACATTGTCCAATCCACCCAGGACCCCTATGCACACTTTGGAGGCCCTCTATCCTAGGATCCCTATGAACAGGGATCTTCGTCCTTACTCCAAAGCATGAACACATCTTTCTATGCACAGCCATCCAACTGGCGTCAACCAAGAATTCCTGCCGATACTCAAGAAAATGAAAATACAAACTTGGCTGAAGAAGAAGCATCACATTGGGCTAAACTAGATCCTTTCACCAGAAGACCTTGAAGCCCTTGAACAGAAATACGAGGCACATCTCCTAGAAGACAGCTCAGATGACTCAGTCTGTAGCTACAATGCTCGTGACGGACGAGACCGTTGAGTTCGTACATTTTCACTGTAGCAAGTCACTGTTCATTTTTACTGTAGCACTAGACTAGGGAAGGTACTGTTCACAGTATAATTACTGTTCATAGTGTGTGAATAATTCCCTCCCGGAAATTTCCGGTGCCTTTGTTTGTATCCGGGCCCATGAGTTTGGTCCTTGTTGGTTTATGACCTCTAATCGTCTATAAAAGACAAGGAGGGTGTATTGTGTTGGGCAGAGTCCCTTGAAGTAAAGTGTGTGCTTTGTGAAAAACCTCTCCATGGCTTTCTAAATTTCTCTTCTTCTCTAGCCTGGTAGGATCCTCCAAGAAATGTAGCTTGGGTAGGTTAGAAACGATTCCATCCTAGATGTTTGGGTGTCTCTAGGCTCTTAACTAAAGGGCTGAGTGATTTTCTGCTAAAAGGCAGTGCCTAAAGGGCTTGAACGGGAGTTGTTCGCTCAAAGTGGGATGCATACCTGTAGGAAATTTACTCTCCTTCCCTGGTTCTAAGTCTAGATCCATTCAATGGTATCAGAGCCATGGTTTTGTTTGTAATATTATCCACTCCATGCGCTTGGTAGGTGAATCCAATGCTGAGAAGATCTTCTTACATCATGTCTACAGAACCAGAAATTCTCGAAGCACCTGTTTCTCTTGCTCCTTCTTCTTCATCTTCAACTCCTCCAGAATTTCGTGTTTCAAATGCTTCTAAGATAGATTATTTTTATGAAGTCTCTCTTAGCGATGAAACCAAGATTTCTGAAACCCAACTTCCTCTCATGAACCCTTACTCTGCTTTTGCCAAACCCAACCCATAATTTTCTCCTATCCGCTCCATCCGCCAACTTATTCACCAAACCCCAAAGCAAGTAAAGGAGTATGTTCAGTCCTCCAAATTCAACCAGCATCCCATTCTTGCCACTGAAAAGGAATACTTTGTTACTCTCCAAATTCCTCCAGTATTCCCCAAACAATGGGCTCAACAGGGATACACTCATGTCCATTATGGAGCTGTTCGTCTTGCTCTTACCTTTCATGGTCATAAAGGTTTGCCAGTTGTGGCAAGAATAGCATTGTTGAATACCAGGTTTTTACAATACTAACATGCTTGGATTGGTACTGTCCAAACAACTTTGAATGCTGGAACAGTCTTTGTGACTTTGTATCCAAATTTCAACATCGCTCTTTCAGACCCCCAGTTACTCTCTTTTCTGAAAGTCCAAGTCCAGCTCACTGAAGCCCCTAAAACTGCTGACTTTGTAGCTGCAACTCTACATTACTAGATGGTTTACCGAGTGCAGAACCATGCACTTGACCTCAACTTCAACAATGGTAATGAAGATACTTTGTTCATCTCTATGTAGAATGACCAGGCATCCTGTATCCATGTTCCCAGGCAGATCCCGAAGGATACATTGGCCAAGCTCCTTCCAGAGACCTGGATCACCAACTACGAAAAGCTACACTAGCATAACAAGCCTTTCCAGTCTACAGACTTAGAGTTCGTACGAAAAAAAGATGGAACTATTTCCATCAAATTTGGCAAGGAAAAGGAAGAAGGTCGTTCTATCTTCCAGACCCTCTTCATGATTGAACCATGTGTTCCTCAATTAATTTCCGAGCCAGACCCAAAAAAGCTTGTTAGACACTTCAACGGTGATAGACATCCTGTCCATTACTACAACTATGGTCATTGTTTTTGGGATCCTTTTTGTCAATGTTCTTATTGTACAAAATCCCCTGACGAGGTAGATCCTTTTGCAAAATCTCCACCTCGAAGGAAAAAGCCAAAGGATAAGGTGTACCAAAGGTACTTAAACGGAGATCCATTCGTTGATACTCTTGGTGAGTGTGATAAATACGAGTTCATGGTTTCCTATGCACCACCTCCACCACCAGAGTACAATGCTACATCCCAAGCCTTACCAGATCCACCAAAATCACCCCCACCATCTCCTGCTCAGAAAAAAACAAGCTCTCTCTCCGTTTTATAAGCCAATCCTCAAATGGGCTAAGAAACATTCTTACCCACTTGAAACTCCACTAGAAGCACCATCCACTTCTTCCATCGCCATGTTTCAGGAAACTGACTTTCCCCCTCTTGCCAGAGAAAGTTCTTCTAAGCTCTCGTTTCCGGCTTCAGAAGAATTTATTGATCCACATGGCAGATACCGCCATGTTCCCAAGATTCCAACCCCCACTGATGTGGATGAACATGGAAGACAGAGAAAGACTCCTGCTGCTGAAGCTGTTCTAAATTGGCAATCAGAGACTCTGTTGGCACAAAACAATGCCTTTAAAGCAATCGATTCCAAGATTGGAAATGTGCAACAAGATCTCCGAAGGTATGATGAAAGCACCAAAAAAATACTTTCTGAGTTCCAGAAAAGGCTTCACGCCTTGGAATCAGGACAGCATATTGGGTACCATTATCTTGAAAGTCCAAAGCCGGAAATAGAAAAGCTCAAAAAGCAAATCCAACTTCTTGAAGAAGGAAAGTTTAGACCCTTCGATCCATTGGCACCTTCTGTTAGAACCGGGTATTTACCTCCACTGCCACAGCCATCTATTTTTGCCACTATTCCAGAAGATCCATACAGAAGAGAACCCGACATCGCAAAAATACGAAATCGTCTCAAGGCCCTGCAAAAGGACAAAGGAAAAGAAAAGATACTGCCTACAGAATCAAGTTCAACTATTATAAGAGAAAGATCATATCATATGATGTTATCCAACCCATTAGAATCCTTTCTAAAGGACTTGGGTACTCAAGAACCTGAACCTGCTACTCAACAACTTGATCCTGCTATTTCAGAAAAGCAGATTTTGCTCCCAGCTGAACACACTACTCCGGAGACTAAATCAGATTCAGTATCTCTTTCCTCCTCTTCATCTTTCTCCATTCCTACAGTTGATTCTCTCCCTATTGCACCAGTAACTTCATCAATATTCATGGCTGACCCTCCTAATGATGAAATGGAATCAAACTATTCTGAGCCAGAAAATGTTCAGACAAACAATTCTGCTCAGCATGTGTCCATAGCATCAAAACAATTATTCACTATCGATGATATTCCTTATCATAAATGGCCACAAAGACTTGAAGACTTTCATACTTGGTTGAATACTCAGTCCATCACCAACCATGATATGAATGACGTCCTTTACAATTTTGTTACAAGGTTCACGGGTAGCTTCAAACTCTGGTGGCAATCAATTTCTGAACAAGACCAGATTCATTTCCTGATGTCACCAAATTTCGGCCATGCCATCACTCTCTTATATCATGTCTTTGTGGGAAAACCCACTGATCTTATAGAGATGAAAAGAAGAGAATTTTTCGAAAGAAAATGCTGCTCCCTCCAGAAGAAGCATCTTGATAAGCATTATCGAGTGATGCTTTAGCTTTTTTACCAATTGGCGCAGATCCAAATTTAAAGCATGTTTTCCTTACTTCAACCCCTAAGAAACTATCTCAGATGGTTGAAAGATCCTTTTTTGGAAAACAAAGGAGAGTACAAGATATCCCTTTGGGAGAAATACAGCAAGAAGTCCATCTGTGCCTAGAAGAATTATGCTTAAAGCGCCAGATGGTCTGTACATACATCACAGATGACAAACGCCTTGAATCAGCTTGCTCTCGCCAAAAGTTGAGAATCAAATGCTCCAAGCAAGACTATGATGGTACTCGTGGTAAGTACTCTCGAAAAAAGAAACATTACAAGAAGTTTTGGATAAACAAATCCAAACATGGTTCCAAGCATTTCCGGAAAAAGAAGAAATGGCAATACCTACGCAAAAGGAATGATCGCACAAGCCACAAGAAATCAAACCGTTGCTACATCTACAACCAGAAAGGACATTTTGCCAAAAATTGTCTACAAGCAAAAAAAGGTCAGAATCATCTAATTCATCACATTAAGAATGAAACAGGCATTTCTCTTAAAAATGATGACATTGAATCCTTATTTTTCAGCTGACGAAGAACCATATGAACAAACTCTCTGTGTCATTCCTTATTACCAAACTTCTAGTGAGACTGAGTCAGACTCAGAGTCTGAAGATATTTTTCATATATCATCCTCATCCCCAGAACCTAACTTTGACATATTTTCAAGTCAAACCCACTGTCCCCATTTCCTTGTAAAAATCCTCACTTCAAAGTTTGCCAAACCCATTACGGTCAACGCCCTCATTGACACAGGAGCAAGTTGCTCAATATTGGACACTAAAGTTCTTCCTGAAGAATTCTGGACTCCATACATTCAATATTTCAATTCTGCCTCAGGAGATACTTTCTCCACAAATGTCAGAACCACTCCCGCAACAGTCTAGTTCTTCCCACAGTGTTCTATAACCACAAAAATCTTTGGATCAAGCCTCCCCAATAAAGACCTGATAATTGGGTGGGATGTCATGACTCAAATCTCTCAACTCCGTATCATTCCTAGGACAGAGGGCCTCCAAAGCGTGCATAGGGGTCCTGGGTGGATTGGACAATGTCATCTTCGCTTGTCATTTCATGCTATTGGGACGATGTAGCTTGTCTATATTGTCCAAGTGCTTCCTTAGCTTCTGGTGCTAGGTCATAATGATCCCACGTAGTGGGTACATTATTCCAAACATTTTCGGGAATGATTTTCTTTTCCTGGTACAGGATTCTCTAGAGTTCTTGGTATTCGTTTTCACAAAACCTGATAGATTTTGGATAAGATTTGTGAATATGTGCTTCTCGGCTGTCCAAGTGAGGTTTATAGGATGTGGTTCCTATTTCCTGTGGGGCATTAATGATTCTTCCATTGTTTGTGAAAAAATGCCATGGCCGTCTGAAAAACAAGATGGTATGGACTTCAGGACTTGGTGTCATGGTTCTCAATTTCCTTTCTAAGAGTTGTTTCCAGTGAGTAGGAGAATGGAACCAGTTGAGAAAGTCTAAGAGATTCTTATCACTTTTTTTTTCAACATTTCTTCCAAGTAAGAATATCCTGGTGAGGTTGGCAATGAACCTTCTAGTTGGAATTTCAATGGCTATTAAGTACTTATTGGTTAAATATCACAATAGCGTTTTGAGTTGTTCAAGGAAATCATCTTCCTTCCAAATAAGAGGATGAATGAATGGATAATTCATATTTAACCCAAAAGGATTAAGGATCGAACCTCCATTGAATCTAAATAGGTCTGTGTGGCTTTGCCACATGAGGTTCTCCAAGTTCTCAGCAAGGCTGTCATTCTGGATTTGCTGAATAATCTCCTGGAGATATTTCTAGCTTTGCAAATCTTTGATCTTCTCAATCTTGTATTTTACTCCATGATTGAGCATATGGAAACCAGGCCTCTTGATGTACATGTTGATTTCGGTTGGTGCTTTTGGCCTTGATAAGAAGTCAGCAAGCACATTCTTCTTTCCAAGAATATGTTTGGTTTCAACTGAGTATTTTGAGAACCATTCAGCCCATCGAAGCAGTTGGGAGTTTGGAATCTGCTTTTGTTTAAACTTGGTCATCTGAGGGAAATGTGCCATGTTTAATTCTACTAGGAAGTGATGGCCGATGAGATAAAACTCAAATTTTTTGATTCCATTTTTTACTGCTAAGATTTCTTTGAAAGTGGAATGGTAATGCATTTCAGCTGGAGAAAACTTTCCACTTTTATGAGCACAAATATGTCTCTTACCATCAATTTTTTCGAACAGGATGGCTGCCCAGTATTCATCACTGGCGTCAGTTTGAAGAATTCTTTTTCCTGTTGATGGTATTTGCAATGGTGGGAGATTCTGCATAATCTCCTTAAGCTCAGCAACTGCTTTAGTCTAGGTTTTTCCCCAAGGTGGGGGATTCTTCTTTAGCATGGATTGTAAAGGAATCAGAAGCTTTGCAATGTTTGGGACAAAACCCTGAGATAACTGATTATCCCAAGAAATTACTGAACTTGTTTTGTAGTGAAGTTATCTTCAGGAAACTTCAATAATTCTTGAGCAATATGTGGCCCTGGGTAGTACATACCTTTGTTGAGGTGCATACCAAGAAATTCAATCTCTGTTTGGGCAATATTCATTTTGAGATAGCTAGTATAAGCATCTAGAGGGGGGTGAATAGGTGCACAAACAATTTCTCGAGATACGGAAGCGATTCTAGGCAAACGATAGAAAGGAAAATACGATCAAAATAAAGTAAAGGTTAGGGAAGAGAAAATTGAATACAAGATTTATAGTGGTTCGGCTTATTCCAAGCCTAGGTCCACTCTTTCGCACTGACAGCCCACTGGCTGGATTTCACTATGAACAAAAGAGAAGTTACAGCACAGCTTTTCCTTGATTCCACAGTGTAGATGTTCTACCACACTTCCTCAAGGTTTCTCACGAATATAGACTCTCTTTTGTTTACAAGATTTTGCTCAACAAATGAATTGACTAAGAACAAGGAGCTTCAGACTTTGGAATTCTTCTATCGTGCACCCTCTCAAACAACTGGAACGTCTTCCTTATATACTCCTTTATGCCATCATACCCGTTGGCACTTACCAAAGGAATTCCTCCAATCTACCCGTTGGACGGAATCAATTAGGAAGATCATTCAAGCTATTAAAGGAACATGTCGATAGCCCATCAATCCTATTCACCCATACAATCAGGATTTCAGTTTCCATAAGTAGAACCTTCCAAGTATACTTTGCCAATCATCGGATCCTTAATCTTCGAATCAATTATGATCAAATAAAGGATTCCGTCATGTCATATCCAGCCAAGAGATCTTCTCCAGACGATAAGGCCTCATCCTTAATGAAACATCCAGTTCTGGATAGCCTTTCTTCAACGGATTAGAACTGTCAATGAGGATAGACTTTGAGTCTTGAGTCTGGCTATCCGGAGGTCTTCAGACTTTAAATAGCAAAGTCTGCAAGCCTTCAGACTAGACTGATGGAAATGTTTTGTCAACTTCAAAACACTTCAAGAGGATTTCTCCAACACATTTTCCTTTGAGAAAGCATAATGCCATGCTTTTTGACAATTTCTGCGAATTGCTCAAGGAGTTGGCAGTGTGACTGCTCGTCAGGACTGTAGAGCAGAATGTCATCAATGTATACGGTTGCACTTGATAAGATTGGTTGGAAAATACGACACATGGCCTTTTGGAAAATGGATGGTGCTACTTTTAAGCCAAAAGAAAGTACTTTCCACTGGAAGTGCTGGTTTAGGATATAGAATCCTGTCTTGGATCTGTCTTCAGGATGGATGCCCAATTGCTAAAATCTAGCTTTGAGGTCAAATTTAGAATAGATATGGGCCTTGGTTAGACCAGCAAAGAGAGAGTCTTTGGATGGTAAAGGAAATTTATCATCATGGAGAAAAAGGTTGAGAGGTTGATAGTTGATTACCAATCTCATTTTTCCCCTGTTTTGCTCAGAACGCTTATTGACGTAAAAGGCTTCACAGGCCCATTGAAAATCAGAAATTTCAATAAGGCCTTGTTGCAATAATTCTGAGCATTCCCTTTGAGCTAAAGCCAAATGTTCTGGATTCATTCCCATGTGACTCGCCTTAGTTGGATTTATATCTTCATTCTTCTTGAAGGGAAGACGAACAAAGAACTCTGGATTTTTCCATAAAGGATGAGAACATTTCTGAGCGAATTCTGAATGGGATTCCGAACAAGATTTTAACAACTTTTGCATGATTGGATCTAATAGACTCATCTGAAAGAAAAAAAAAATTGTTTCTTTGTTCTCGGGAAGAAACTCCAAAATCAAGGCAAATCATTTTTTTTTCTCTTTTTCATTTATTTTCCTTTTCTTCTCCTTCATTGCCAATTGATGAACATGACGATCCAACGATTGGTTGAGCAAGGTCTGGCAAGCTCGCTTGGCCATTAACGAGGCTTGATCTCACCTTGGCCTAGCGAGGCTCTAGCGATCTTGTCAGACCTTGCCTTGGCCTGGTGAGGCTCTAGCAAGGTCGCCAAACCTTGGCCAACCGATCACTGGCCATTGACCAGCTAGAGAAGAAGAAAACGGAAGGAAAAGAAAAAGAAAAAGAATATAATAATAATAAAAGTATTAAAAAAATTAAAAGAAATTCTAAGTCACAAAAAATTTAAGAGTAATATACTAAACACATTTCTATTTCAAGAATAGAAATTTATGGTAGTTACTAAATATCTTCAAATGCTCAGAACTAGTTTAGGAAACAGAACAAAAAAGAATTATTTCTGAGGTGAAATTGTTATTGGGGTCAGCATGGTTATCAAATGCATCATAAGTGAGCGTTGTACGAAAGTAATAGCATTTCTAGTGTCTTTATCCCAAGATAAATTAGTAGAAGATTGTAGAAATTGTATTCTAGAGGGAAATGAATCATGTAGTTTAATTCAATAACTTAATATTTGTTATAGATATAATTGTATGAGATGACTTCAAGCCGGTAGCAATAACATATGAAGAATTATTCCAAAGGGTGACATAAACTGTTTTTTTTTCAAATATAATTATTAGTTTCAAATGAAATAAAACGTGATGAATCGATTCCGTGAATTGCAATTCATCTAATTAAATGACGATGTGGAATATTATGCTTTAAAGTGCTTTATTGATGATGTTATTGAGAATGCACGTAATCCTAATTACACGACACCAAATTGTTAATTTGCATATTAATATGAAGGTATGTTGGTCATGACCTTAAGATACTTTTGCTTAGTTAATCGTAACCTAAGACTAAATAACTTTTTGGTTGGCTATTTAGTCTGTATTTGGTAACTTACCCAACAGTGATAATTTCTATTATTTTGTTTTCGGGAGTAGATTTGAAACAGAAATTTGTTTGGTAAATTTTTTGTTCCTAGGAACAAATTTCTATTTTTTTTGTTCCCGGAAGTAAATTTGGAATAGAATCGAGAAGTAAAAAAATGTTGATTATTTATTCCCAAGAACAATTCTAGAATCATTTAACCTATTGTATCTCTTTTCTTTTCTTTTTTCATGTTCTTCTTCCCTCTTTCTTCTTCTTCAACTGCCACCACCACCACCATTGCCATCCACCGTTGTCGGTCCCCAATGAGCTTGTTGGAGGCTCGCTAGGCCAAGATGAGGTCTAGCGAGGTGGGCCTCGCCTAGTCGGGTGAGGCTCGGCCTAGCCATGGCTAGGTGAGGATCGACCTCGCCTAGATCTAGCGAGGCCGAGCTCGCCTAGCCGCCGGTGGGGCTCGACCTCGCCAAGCCACCGTGAGGTAGGTAGGCGAGGTTGACCTCGCGGTGGAGCCTCGCCTGGCCAGGCGAGCTCAGCCTCCCCAGATTTGGGTGAGGGCGCTTGCCCAACCAAGCCTCAGCCAAGCCTCACCCAGCTGCCGGCAAGGCTCGGCCAACGAGGCGCAGCCTCGCCGAGGGCTAGCGACGCTCTGATGAGGTCGCCAACCCTCATCTCGTTGGTCACCAGTTAGCCCAAGACCGGCGACCAGCAAACTTGAAGGAGAGAAGAGAAAGAAAAGAATAAAAAAGTAATAAAATTATTAAAAAATTATTTAAAAAATGATTTGAATTAGAAATTTTCAGAATGATACAAAACGCACTTATATTTTGAGAATTGAAATTTTAGACAGTTAGCAAACAGTTTAAAATACTTATAAATTGTTTCTGGAAACATAATAAAAAAGAATCATTTTTTATATCAGAAATTGTTCATAGGAATAGAAGAGTTATTAAACGCGCCCTTAGTGTTTTAAAAGGCCACAACTTCCCTCCGATTGGAAGAGCAAGTTATCTAGTCCGATGCAATAGCAAATTGTCAAAACGTAACGGGACGACTGTCTTAAATTGGATAGTTAGCCAATATTTCAAATTATATGAGATGAAAGCCGAGTTGTGGAAAAAAAAAAGTACCATATAAAATTCAAATGAATATGTTGATACATAATTGTAGATATATCCTTCGGGCAACATTTAAAGTCCCAATCAAAAAAAGAAAGAAAATTGAATGAAGATGGAAGATCTGCTGGAGCGATAGAGAAGGTTTCTTGGGCGAAAAAATCTGCAGCAGAACTTAGGAGGGTTTCATGGTACGTGGCTACCTTGCCGTCCTTAGTGCATGTCAACGTTAAATCGCACGAAGTGTGGTCCAGCTAATTTGGCCGTGGTTATGAGTCAGGGATCGTCCGATCTAATGATTTTCCCCCTTCTTGTGATAATATGAGCGCAGAGACATATCACTATGGTATATGTTGAGAATCTAATCATACTGCATAATCATGAAATCACGCATTCTTCTAAACGGCATAGGCACTCGTATCCTTTGCTCCTCTTTTGGGTTTCTGCTTTTGTGAGCACTGTGGAAAACTTTGAATAGCAGCGCCTTTATTAATTTTAGAGTGGAAATTGTGTGAGGTACCGTGAAATAAACTTAAAACAAATGTCTTATCAAACAGACCTTACTGATCAATGATCATAGATGGCTTCTTCTCTGTATTCAATGTGACATTTGTCATTCTCACAATGATCTTTCTCCTTCACGATGTTAAATGGGACATCTTCTATTTCATGACAACTTCATCTTCATAACGCTCAATGCATATCCTAAGTTGCATCGATAAGGACACGCGACACGCGACACAACACGACATGACACGCTGACACGTTCTCAGAAAAAGAGAATTCCAACACGTTGGGATACGTTATATATTAAATGAATATTTGTATATATACATGATTAATTATTATATTTAAATTAATGTATTCAAATTCATAAATAAATAAATAATAAAAAAGAGCCTATTATAAATCTATACTAATAACATTAATAAATTTATTCATAAAAAAATTAGAAAGACATTTTTTGACTTTAACAAAAGTTATCGATGAAATAAACTAACGAGAGATTAGAGTCAAAATAAATTTATATTCTTCTACGATTATCAAAATTTATCATTATTTAACATCTAGTACTTTTATTTTACGAAATAACTTTTTAACCCACCTATTTATTTATTTATTAGCCTTACCATTTATTAATAAAGTTATTTAACATTCAATATTTTTTTGGGGGGCTAAATGGGTCCCACCCATTTATTTCACCCTTTGTTTTCTTCCCCCACCCCCACCCCACCCACTACTTGCGCTTGTTGAAAGAGCTAGTATGAGCACCTAGAGTATAAAATATAGGTGCAAAGGCAAATTTTGCAAAATATAGTATAAAATTTTTCCTTTTAACTAGAGTCTGGTTGATAATAGACTTTGCAAAAGGAATCAGACTTTAACAATTAAATAGAGTTACGAACAGAGTAAAAAGTTTAGGAAAAAGAATAAGAACATAAGGTTTATAATGGTTCAGCTTAATCTAAGCCTACATCCACTCTCCTACACTGACAGCCCACCGGCTAGATTTCACTATGAATCAAAAGAGTCGTTACAGTATCACGTCCTTGATTCTACATTGTAGAGACTTTGATACACTTCCTCAAGGTCTCACAAAAATCTAAACTCTCTTGAGTACAAATTTACGCACAACAATTGAATCAACAAAAAACAAGGAGTTTCAGACTTTGGAATTTCTCTATCTTGCACACACTCAAATAACTAAAGCTTCCTCTTTATATACTACTCTATGCCTTCATAACCGTTGACAAAGTTCTTCCAATTTACCCGTTGGACATAATCAATTAGAGAGATATCGAGTTATTTAAGAAATGTGAAGATAGCCCAGCAATCCTGCTCACACACACAATCAGGATTTATGTTTCCATAAGTAGAACCTTCCAAATATATTTTGCCAATCAACGGATCCGAATTACTCGAATTATTTCCAATACGAATAATAAATCTTTAGATGCTAGCTGTGAGATTTTCTTTGACCACTCGAATCAAATCCTTAAAGAAATACTTGATTCTGGATAAGTTTTCTTCAACGGTCTAGAAACTATCAATGAGGGCAGACTTTAAATTTTAAGTCTGGCAGTCTGGCGGTCTTCAAACTTTGATGAAAAAGTCCGCAAGTCTTCAGACTAGACTAATGAAAACGTTTTGTCAGCTTCAAAACAAATAAGGAAGTTTTCTCCAACACCTGTCACTTCCCAAGATTGTAGTCACCTTGCACGAGGCTTTCATTTCCTCCCCAAAAGCCATCATCTCTCTCCTTGCTCTTCTTCCTAAAATTGAAAAAGCAATTAGTAAAGTAACAGTCCAAAGGGCAAAAACCCTAACAATCACCTTCTCCTCTCCCTTGCTCGGTCTCTATCTCTCTCACCACTACCTCGCCTCCGTTCCCCCCTTTGTCATCGCAGCTTCATGTCTAACCCTCCATCGCAGCATTGCGGTTCTCCATCTCGGCGTTGCGGTTCTCCATCTCAGCATTGCGATCGGCAGGCACAGTTGACCAAGAGATCGAGAAGGCTTCTCGGCATTGCAGTCGGTAGTCACAACCTTCTCGGCATTGCAGTTGACGGTCACAGTTCTCCCTCACCGTCGCTCGCGGCATCGCCTTGACTCCCTCACCCTTGTCTCCACCCTCCATCACCTTCTTCCCTTCGCACCTACAGACTCGACCACAAACCTCCAAACACGCGCGTCGGAGCGTGTTAAAAAGAGTTGACCACGTGTCGGAAATTCTGATACATGTTGACCGCGTGTCCGAGCATGTCCGACATGTGTCGAGGTGTCCAACACGACACGGAGGCCCTCTAAACGTGTCCGTGCAACATAGTGCATATCTATCCAGCAAATCGCAATTACTTCCTTTATTAATCCAATTTTTTCTCAAATGGGGTAAGTGCATATTTCTTTGGTAAAGATAATCCTCAATATGCATCTTTCACAAACTAAAATCATTCTCATCAAATTTATCACTTTTCAATTTTCCTCTTTCTTTCACCATCAATTCACTTCAACTTAGACAAGCCAAGCTCTCATGGTCGAAAAGTAACGGTCAAAAAATAAAGTAAATAGAGCAAGGAAATAAATTAGATGTTAGATTTATGTAATTCGATTAATGATATCTACCACATGGAGAGGATAATAGAAAATTTCATTATAGATCAAGTGATAAAATAGAAATTATAACTACATTTAAATCACTTAAACATTCCCATTATTTAACAGCCTCCAATTATATCCAATACCTTCCACATTGTTTAGCCCTCATGCAAGAAATTTCACAAATTTCAACACAAGTTGCACTCGTCTCTTGGATGCGGCTCACGAACGCCACCAAGTCGCAATCACGAAATTGGACGTTTCGATGTCACGTCACGTTGAACACGCACGGCACACATCAACTGGGCTTCGATTTGTAAAAAAAAAAAAAAAACTGGGCTTCGATTTGACCCAGGTGACTAATGAACACACAAGTCACGGAAAACAAACCTTGATGATAATTACATAGATACCACCTCCAGAGGAAGAAGTTAGAAGCTTGAACTCGATACAAGAAGAGCAATCGAGTCGAGATAGGAAACAAAGTGAAAGTGGGACTTTTCTACTGATGTTTGCCTACTCCAATCCGTAAAAATAGTTGCCCTATGCGACTTTGCTTGATTTCGGATGTCCAAAAAAAGAATCCAACTTACAATTCATCTCTAATCAAATTTTGTTCATGAACTCAAATTTGAAACATATTTTTATACTCATACCATTACAAATTCTGCAAATCTCCCGAAAATCATGTGAAAACAAGTGATAATTTGTAGTTTTTTTTTTTTTTATGTGCAAGGTGATATCATATGGTTTTAGATCATATGGGTCACACATAACCAATTCAATTGTAGTGCACATGCAAGTACTCGTTCAACTTTGCTTGATTTTTAATGTCTATTTAAGAATGCAACTTACAATTCATCACTGGACAAGTTTTGTTTATGAATTCAAATTTGAGATATATTTTTATACTCGATATCATTAGAAACCTTGCAAATTCACTTGAAATCACGTTAAAAAATGAATAATTTTTCTATGTGCTAGGCGATATCATACATTTCTAGATCATATGGGTCGCACCCATCAGAAGCATATGTCGGTTCAAGTTGTGTTGGGCACACATGTGCTTGTTTATGAAAAGCAAACTCTAGGGTCCCATACACGTGTGGTACGTTATATACGTGCATCGCATTGAAGGACTTTGAACATTTCCACTCGCCTATAAATAGGACATAGTGGATAAATGGGATCATTATGAACTAATAAGTAATCCCCCTTGCATTCTCACTCATCCCTCTCTTCGAAGGACTCTCTATACTCAACCATAATGGCCTTGTCAAGAGCAACCTTCGCTTTCTTGCATGGTCCATTCGCTTCTAAAGGAACTTCTCAAACCGACAAGAACAAGCACCTGCAAAATGCAAATTCGCTCTCCTCAACGAACAACAAATGGAGTATTTCCTCACATCAGACCTTGGTTTCTACTCCTTCTAAGGACCATACTCGCCCAGCTGGAAAGAGAAACCTTGCCACCGAGGTTTGTTTGTCCCTTCTTCTCATGTAACTCTTTTTGTTCTGCACACCGACGATTTAAAAGGTTTCACTCGTTTGCTATCACTTAATCATTAGAATCGACAATTAGAATCGACAAGAAACACTTGAAAAGGTTCATCTTTTATTTGAATCTTGAAAGGAAAACGTAAAGACATGATATCCTTATCTCTGTGTTTCAGGAAGATATTCGAGGGCGGCATGAGAGGAGATTAGAAGAAGTGAAGCAACTGCTGAAGCAAGTAAGAGGAGACTCGCTCGAAAGTTTGGTGACGGTAGATGCTCTCCAACGTCTTGCCATTGACTACCATTTTGAGGATGAGATCGAGGCGATCTTGCAGAGGCATCTCTTGATCTCCTCGTCTCGATCTCATTCTCGTCCCATTGATGCCGATAATCTGCATGAAGCAGCACTTCGTTTCCGGCTCTTGAGGCAAGCAGGTTATCCTGTTGCTTCAGGCGAATGAAATCTCCTTCACTTGATGATTTCAAATACTGTTTCCTGACTGATGCGATGGCTGCTGGGAGAATTCGAAAGATATTCACAGAAGTAGTATCAAAATAGATCTCACTTCTTTGCCTTAACTTTTTCTTACAATTTGACCCGGTCAAGAGGGTGGGGACACAATGTCTACTTCCCGTCTACTACCAGAATCCTAACATAATTTAGCTTTTCCACATTTAATATACAGATGTGTTTCAACGGTTTCTACACAAAATGAATGATGGAACTCAGAATAAAAAGCCACAGGGCAATGACATTTTGGGTTTCACAAGTTTATTTGAGGCTTCCCAACTTGGCATTGAAGGAGAAGATGCTCTCGATCAAGTAGGAGAGTCAACCCGTCAACGCCTCCATTCATCTTTGGCCGATCTTGACCACGTTCAAACTAGATTCGTGAGAAATTCACTTGGCAATCCGTTCCACAAGAGCTTGGCCAGGTTCACGGCTAATGATTTTTTGAGGAATTTTGTGGGACATTCGTGTAGCTGGACCAAGAATTTAGGGGAACTTGCCCATTTGGACATGAACATTGTAAGATCCGTGCATCAACGGGAAATCCTCCAAGTCTCGAAGTACGTACACATGATCCAAACTTTCTATCAAGAGTTGTGGCTATAACTAGTTAAAAATACCATGTGGCCACCCATCACATATCCATTAGATTTTGCTCAACAATTTTACTTATGAAGTGACTAGCTTGACTAATATTCTCATATGTTTAATCAGTTGGTGGAAAGAACTGGGCATGGCAAAGGAACTGAAGTACGCAAGGAACCAGCCAATGAAGTGGTACATATGGCCAATGGCCATCCTCACCGAAACAGGCTTGTCCCAGGAGAGAGTGCTCGTCACCAAACCCATCTCATTCATCTACATCATCGATGACATTTTTGACGTCTATGGCACGATCGGAGATCTCACCGCGTTCACGGATGTTGTCAACAGGTACATAATTTGGAGTTTTACTTTGAGCGCCATTCCTGAAAGTCTCTTTTTGCACATGCACAATATCGAAAGTACACGTGCCTGATCTCAAAAAGAATACTTTTCACTTATCCTAGCATACTTGGAAGTTTTTCTTACACAAGCGGTCCCAAGTCCTGTGGACACGTGCTTGAAAATTTTAAAGCCGCAAATTGTACAAGGACAAAAATTCTTGAAGTCACGTGTATACAAGATAAGTCCATGATTTAATGTCTAATTCTATTGGTTTGTTGCTGATTTGGTTTTCTCGATCTGTCAGATGGGAATGCACTGAAAAAGACAACATACCAGACTACATGAGGACGTGCTTTCATGCTTTGGATGATATTACCAATGAATTCAGCTTGGCGGTGTACAAAAATCATGGGTGGAACCCATTGTGCTCCTTAAGGAAGACGGTACAACTTTTCACTCCCCCCTCCCCCCCCAACCCACACATTTCTTCCTTTCTTTTTCTTCTCTTGACTACTTCTTAGAAGCATGGACGAATCCTAGGACGATTGAAGAAGCATGGACGAATCCTAGGACGATTGAATTGACTTTTACTTATTACTTTTTACTTAATCTAAATTTTACAGCGCACACATTTTCCTTTGCATTGATCAAGGAACCTGAAAATTTTTCGACATGTAAATATTAGCACGTAAATTCACGTGGACTCGCATATAATAAAATGGCGCATCCTCGTTTTTATATTTTGTCTCCAATTCATGGACAGTGGGCAAGCCTGCTAAATGCCTTCTTGGTGGAGGCAAGATGGCTTGCCAGTGGTCACTCCCCGACAACACAAGACTACTTGGACAACGCAATTGTCAGCTCCGGAGTGCACGTCTTGTTGGTCCACTTATTCTTCATCTTGGGTGAGAGAATCACCCCCGAAAGTGTTGATCATTTAGAAAATATACCTGAAATTGTATCTTCCACAGCTTCAATTCTTCGTCTTTGGGACGACTTGGGAAGTGCCGAGGTGAGTCATGAAAATATCGTGCACTTGTCCTTTTTAACAAAGCTTCATTTATGGGTTTTACTAATATAATGTAAATAATAACTTATTGTAAGTCACAAATTCTTGAACAAGTAGACCTCACAACAATTTATAATAATTTGTTATTTGATTTTTTGTGATCCAGAACACACGGTAGTTATTCTCAGAGTAGATTAAAAACTGTTATCAAATCATTTCTCTTCATTTACCATGAGCCACAAATTCTTGTACAAATGGACCACATAATATTTTTTAACTATGTTATTTACTTTTTTGTGGCCTAAAATAGATTATTATTCGCATAATAAATTAAAGATAATCACATAAATATTTCTGTTTTGTATTTGATGGGCTTTGATCGAGCATAGAGTTAAAGGTACAATAGTTGTAAATGCTTTCTCTTCCTTCTTCTTTGCCCTCCCTTTTGAGGATTATTCCACTAATATCTGAGCAATTAACATTGGTGACAGGACGAGTTCCAAGATGGCCGAGATGGGTCATATGTGGAATGCTACAAGCGAGAATTCCATGGCTCTTCAGAAGAAGCGGCGCGAGACCATGTGAAGAAGATGATCTCGGAGGCATGGAAGAGGCTCAACAAGGCGTGTCTCTATCCTCAAACATTCACCAAGTCCTTCAGCAGGGCCTCCCTGAACACAGCCAGGATGGTCCCGCTAATGTACAATTACGACGACAGCCATTCACTCCCTCTCCTTGAACACCACATGAAGTCATTGCTCTTTGGAGGCCCTACCTTCTAAGGGCTTAGCATCTTTATCATTGACCATATGGCTATATTTAGGCATATGGATTTCTAGCCAAAATAGGATTAGATAAGATATGATACGAAATCTAAGGATTTCGTTATATCATATCTAATGTGTAATTACTTACAATAACAAAACTTATGAGGGCTTTGTGTCTTTGTTCACTAACTTAGACACCATGTAGGGTTGTTGCTTCTCATTTTCCTAGACACCATGTACGGTCATTGCTTCTCATTTCCTTAGTGTCGAATTGATTCTAGCCGCAGCTAAAGTGGCAAGATGTGCACTGAGAGTTTGATTTTCAGAGTGATGCGAAGCTAGGTTGAGAAAGAACGCTGTGATACCATGTGAAAATATAAAGGAATGGAGAGGAGCCAAGAATTGGGAATAAGATATATATATATATATGTATATATATATATATATTACTTTCTTACTTATAACATTATACAACCACAACCCTATATATAATACATATGGTCAACCTAATTAAGGAGAAAAATATTCTAAAGACGTAGAGAATAAAAAGAATCAGATTCTCAAATATACAATATTCTAGTTTCCCATTGATGAATCAATTAAAAAAAAAAAAATCAAGTGCAACAGTCTTCAACAATTTGTGCTCGTGAAGGCCGAGCAAGAAGGTTGGTCCTCAATTACTGGTGCTGCATTGCTCCGTCTTGTGGATCTCTCCCCGATTTGCCTGCAAAAACTCTGGCTGACGAAGTTCACTCTCGAGTTGCTTTTTCTTTAAGTGTATCATGGAGCGTCTTACTCATTTCCTTAGTCCTATGAAGTTTATTTAAGTGGAAGAGTCTGGTCAAGTTTTGGGGTCTTTGTTTATTGATGTGTAATTTTAGTCCAAGGTGATATTTTGATGGTTTTCTCTGTGCTCTTAGTTGTTTTGTCTTTTGATGTTAGCTGAATTGATTGTCGATATTGAAGCATGGTGGTGGGGTAAAGGGGCGAGCGGTATGTGCAATAGTGACAAAGCACCTGAATTAGAAATAGAATGCCATGCAAATTTTGGATTCCCAATCTTTGCAGAGAGTCAACAGCTAAATACCCTACTTTTAGGAAGAAAAATAAGAGTTACTTCTCCCACTTCTAAGCCAAATGCTATGCTCCGGGGCTCGCCCTTTAGAATTTATGAGTCCTCATTTATGTGTAATAATACAACGGATGAGCCTTGTTATTGCTTCGACCCATTACGTTCTGCCTAGACCAGTACGCATGGTCCATGTCCAAAATTCACCATTTTAAAGCAAGATTCTCTCTGCTCATTCTTTCCTTTTGAACAGGAAGAGTAAACGCTTTCTCTCTCCCCCTCATTAATTCAAAGTTGGGGTCCCTGGCCTTCGCCCTCAGATTTTGCTGCGCCAACATTAGTTGCTGCTCGGACACTTTGGATGCCTAGTTTTCGCTCTTAGATTTTGGGTCTCACTCTCAGATTTTGGCCTTCTCCTACGCTCACCTTCTCTGGTCTTTGCTCTCCCTCTAATTAATAAAAAATCAGGGTTGCTACGCTTTAGATCTTGTTGATGAAACGACGTGAGGAGCTTTGATTTTTAACGCCCTTGGTTTTGTGAATTTCAGCTCCTCTTTTACGTTTTTTTAGTGTGTCTTGAGGAAGTTCATGGGAAGAATTTTATGAAAAATTTAAAGCATTAGGAAAAGAATAAAAAAAAAAGATTTCATTAAAATAAAAATAAAATGGGTTTAGCATGAGATTAGTGTGGAATTGAATTGGGTTAATGTCACGGAAGACCCCAAACCAATACACATATGACAAATTTATCTTAAAACTAATATTTTATTCCTAAAAAGGTTAAATTGATAGATTTGTGACAAATTTATCCTGTAGCATTTTGCGTTAAATTTTACTATTAAATCGCTTAATTGAATGATATATGACAATTTTCAAGTGTACTGATTTCGGATTTTGCACTTTATATAATTTTTCGTGGTATTAGTCTAATTTCACGGAAACTAACGAAAGATAGATTTATCACAAATGCACTAATTTTAGGTTTTTTTGTGATAAAAAAAAATTGGTTTAGGGTAAATTTGTCATAAATATATCAGTTTAAGACTTTTGGTGATAAAAAATTATTTTAAGGTAAATTTGTCACGGCTGATTTGAAGTTTTTCTTAGTATTAATCCATTAGAATTAGGGTAAACAATGAGTTAAATGAATTATATTGTAACTGGGCTTAAATTTGTTTAACGAGCTTGGGCTTAGCTCAAGCCTTGTTATCGAAGGCCATGAGATCGCTCAATTTGGTGAGACCAGAGCTCACTAGCCATCCTTGTGGCTAGTGACGGGTGAAGAAGAAGTAAAAAGAAAAAGGAAGAAAATAAAAAGAAAAATAAGCAAATTCGAATTTTTATTTTTATTTTTAAAATGTTTTCCAATTTTTAATTTTTTCTAAAAAAATAAAAATTCAATTTCAATTTTTTTAAATATATTTTTATAAGAATAATTGTTTGTAAACCAATCATCAAATCTAAGCTTTGGTAGATTCGGAAAACGCTTTCTGGTCCTTTCAAAGGGGAAATCATTTTCCTGAATTTAAGCTTTGTTAGGAAAACATTTTCCGTTGACTCATTTTCCTGAGCGACCCAAACGCCAGAAAATGAGGAAAATGTTTTCCCTGAAAATGTATTTCGCGAAACAAATGCACCCTAAGACCAGAGGAGAAGGGGAGGTCTAGAAATCCATTTTGGACTTAAGGAATTGGTACGATGGGTCTTAGCCACCCTATTTGCAACCTAGTTGGCATTTTGGGGGCAATGGGCTCAGGAGACCCCCTTTTGTTGTGCCATGACTTTTCAGCAGTCTTCCACCACCATGCACACGATCTAGAGGCTTTCTTCTTGGCCCAAAACCCACCTCACGCGCTCTTGGTTCTTAGATTCCACTTCCACGCGTAGATCACTTTCCTTTTCTTTTTGACTTGGAAGCTACAATAGAGAAGAGAGCCCTTCGCATAAAGCAAGAAAAATTCCACCGCACTAGCTAATGGAGCTTAAAAATCCTCGCAAACCCAAAGATCAAGAGTCCGTCATCGTTCCAGAGGACTCCCGCAGCTGCAGCCTTGCGTATTTCACCGCACCAAGCCGCGTTGATATTCAATTTGAGGTTCCCCTTCGATGGCAAGGATAGGGTGTCGCTCGACGACAAGTAATCCGCAAGCCACTCGTCCGTTCTAGAGATTTTGGGAGGTGAGGTGTCCAGATTTAACCGAGTCTAACCAAAAATTTCTTGTCTAATCGCAAAGGAGGAGGAGGTGTTCTGGAGTCTCCGGGACTTGGCAGCAAAGCGAGCTGAGAGGACGGGGTGCCAACTTTCTTCTCAATAGATTTTCTTTTGTCCATAGCATTTGTGCATATGCTCCATAAGAAGTAGCGAACTCTGGGGTAGACTGGGATTTGCCATATTTTGGTCCATAAGTTCTTGGGATGATGATGATGATGATGATGATGCATGATTCATTTGTTGATCTGGAAGCATAATCTATTGTAGCCACTTTTGACCAAATAGGCTCCTCTTTTGTTCCCTGTCCATACCAATGTGTCCTCCGAGGGGTACGTTTCTAGTGGGATTGCCAGTACTCCCTGCACCACATCCTCATTGTAAATTTTCATAGTCAACTGTGATTTCCACTCATGACTCTCCTGGTCAATCGGTTCTGCTCCGAATTTTGGTTCATCTTGGTTCAACAGGCCTTCAAATTTGTTGGAAGGGATTTTTAGAGAATAGGTTTCATTCAGTTTATTTTTTGAAAAGGCTTGAGGTAAGAGGTTGTGCGTGTCCAGGGCCAAAGCCCATGAGACTTGAATTGGCCCATGATTGTATCCGGCCTAACGGCCTGGCCCGACTCCCCATTTTTCATAAATAAAAATAAATAACATGTAATAATCAATTAATTAATTAATTAATGGAAAATTAGTTAGAAAAATAGGCTTTGATTAGGTTATTAGATTGTTTAAATTAGACTTAGCTTAGTTTCATTTAGAATTAACATACTTAGAAAAGTTCCATTTCTTGACTTTTAGTGTAATTCATGCTTTTATTTGATGGTTTGATGATTGGCGTGTTCATGATTTGTTAGATTTTAGATTCTTAGTTTAGTTGAAGATCACTTAGGATTAGTTTAGTTGATTAGTTTAATGAATGAAATAGATTTAACTTAAATATATATAATGGATTAGAAACATTATTTTAAAGAATAAAAAATCATAGAACATAGCTTAGTTGAATTTAAGATTCACTTCAAATAATTGAATGGGTGATGTAGAAGTCTCACAACCTAGAAGAACTTGAGGGGGACCAAATAAATACGTGATATCCTAAAGCTAGATTGGGACCCCGGCTTAGGATGACAAGGTACCGACTTGGGGCTTCACTTTGCTCTAAAACTTTTGATAACCCACATTAATCATGTTAAGATAGGATGGTCTCTAAAGTCAAGCTCATAGAGGTTGCTGTGCAAGGCCTTAATAACAAGACCGTGTTATATTCTTTGTCTGACTCATATCAGGTTACTTTACTGCACTTTACTTTTTACTTATTCTTTCAATACTTTCTTAGATCAATTGATTGCATTTCTTTTATATTACTTTTCTAAGTTATGTTTTGTTTCTTTTAGTTGACTAGTTAGATTACGTTTTAGGACTACAATAAATACAAAAACATTGCATGGACGCTTAGGGGAGAAAAAATTTAGGACTTCTAATTGGATAAAAAGATTGCATGTGACTAAAATGACATTAGTTGGATAACTATTGTAATAAAGTCTCCAACTCCAAATCTCTAGTTGCCTAAGAAGTGAGATATACGTATATATTTCACTTGGTTTTTAACCAACCCCAAGAAGCTAGGGATGACTCTTCTTCACATGGAATTCTCGAAGGATTAATCGAATGAAAATGAAATTTCTAACGTCATGTGAGGTAAAGTTTTGGGATAACGTGTGCCAATTAGAATATCAAAATACTAGTAACATTTTGAACTGCATGCATTACGAGCAAAGTGGTAACCTTTTGGAAAACATCAAAAATTATTAGAATCCATTCGTTATGATGTGTCCTTTTCAGTTGGCAACCGTTTGGTTTGTGGTTAAATAATTCAACATAAATAGTAAATGGGGAGAAGTGTTAAAAAAGTCATAAACCCTTTATATTTGTATCAATTTAATTCTAAACATTTTTATTTCATGTCGATTCGGTCCTTTCCAACCAATTTTGGCCATATTTTGCGGACTGGGCATCGGCCAACTAACGTGGCACAGTCAGTGTTGACGTTAACAAATTTTAATAATATTTTAATAATATTTTAATATTTTTTCTTTTTTTCTTTTTTTTTTCCTCCCCTTCCTCCTGTCGATCACCGAACCTCCACGACCACCTCGCCAATGGTCACAAGGGCGTCCTCAAGCTGGCTTGGCACTGGGTAGCAAGGCTCACCCTCACGACCACTAGCGAGGTGGCCGTCAAGGTCGACCTCGACCTCGTCGGCCATTGCCTCTAGCCGATTGTAGACCAATGACCAACTTGAGGAAGGAGGAGGAGAAGGAAAAAATAAAAAAATAAAGAGAAAAATAAAATAAAATAAAATTCAAAAATATTAAAATATTATTAAAAATTGTCAACGTCAACCAGTCGGCACCTAGTCAACAAAATCCATCCAAAATTGATTGGAAAGGACTGAATTAATACAAAGTAAAAAAATTTAGAACTAAAATTGGCTCCAAAAAATGGTTTAGAATTAAATTAGCACAAATATAAAAGGTTTAGGACTTTTTTAATACTTCTCCTAGCAAATGCCTAGCATGTAAAATGTGCTTAGGTCCAATCAGTTGTCACATTATGTATATGATAAATCCTTGTCGTGTTTTTGATATCATATGTTGAACATTGCTTTCGACCGAGAGGGGACAAAATGAAGTTCAAATTGTTTTATTTTACAGTGCAAAATACCTTCAAAGCGCACGTTCACATTACAAAATTCCTTTAAATTTGGAGAAGTACACTATTGGTGCCATAAGTTGTGTACGGCGCTCACTTTGGTGTCAATGCCGATCTGATCGGCCGGAAATCCGATGTGGCCTTTTTTTATGAATTTCTTATGCTGATGTGGCTCGTCGGAGTTTCCTTGGATCACTTAGGCCTTCAAACGACGTCGTTTTAGCGTCCTAACACCAAAATGACGCCGTTTGGTGTCTCCCCCAATTCAAACCCTAAATCTCGATGGCCCCCGCGCTCGGCGGCCGTGGCTCTGACCCCGATCGCGACCCCGATGATGGCCACTCGGCGGCCACAGCCTCGACCCCGACCCCAACCCTGACCCCAACCCGACCCCAACCTTGACGATGGCCCCTCAGTGGCCAAGTCGAAGGCCATGATCTAGCCGGTCCTTGGGGAGGCCACCGACAAGTGCGCCGCCATTGATGTCTCCCTCTCCAACTCCGATCTCCTTGATGAGTGCCTGGCCTGTGTCTTCCAGTACCTAGGCTCCGGCAACTAGGGCCGGTGCTCCCTTGTGTGCCGTCGAGGGCGTCCAAACAGCGCCGAGCAATGGCGGCTGAGCGAGCGACGGCGGTCCAGCGAAGGTGGAGGCCAAGCGACGACGGCCGAGCGAGCTAGGTTGGAAAAATCTCCAAATGAGTTAAACAGCGTTGTTTTTGTGAGGCCATCCATGTAAGACGGCAAAACGACGTCGTTTTCTTAAGGAGGATAAAAAACGACATCGTTTGAAGGCCTTGTCAATTTAAAAAAAAAAAAAAAACCACATAATCATTTTGGCCAGAATCTTTCGCCGATGGCCAGAATTTTTTTGCCGATGGCACCAAAATGATCATTTTTCCTCCGATTTGGCACTTAAGTGATCTGATGGAAAATTTTGGCATCAAAGTGAGTGCGATACACAACTTATTGCACCATTAGTGTACTTATCCTCCTTTAAATCATTATAGATGTGATCTTTCTAAAAGTCGGGTCAAATTAAGTGTGGAGCCCTAATCTTAAACCCGGCTGTTGCAAAGGATAAGAGCTTTTTGAACGTAATGCTATGGACGTCACCCCTTAGGGAAGCATCCATCAAGTTCATGCGGAAAACATTGAAAATCAATTCAAACAATTATTTGCGTTGATTCTGCTTTTAACTGCAAGCCAAAACCATTGCTAAATTCAAAGGATATATCTAAGAAAGACCGAAGGTCCGTACTGTCTTATGAACGTTAACGTTTACTTGCCACAAATTTATCAAGATATTTGTTTGAAGTGCACAGCCTTAATCTTAAACCCGGCTAAGGGTCCCCTTCAAGAAAATAAAAGTTCAGTATAGTTAAAATTATTGCCGCCCATCAGATGTTGTAAATCAAAGTGAGGTGTCAAATCATTTTCTCTTCTAATAATATGCACAATTATTTACTTAGCGGGCCAGATTTTCGTGCATATGTGATGTGAGGATAATTTTTCCAAGAAAATTTTCTGATTAGTGGATCACAATCATGGATGGAAATTGTCTGCGTCAAATCCTAAATCCACATCCAACATAAAGGATGAAACCTTCAGCCAAAGCTAGTCATTTTAGGAAAACATATTGTCTGAATAAAACTTTTCATTGAATAAAAGTTATAATAAAATCTTGTCCATCATGAATTAACCAAAACTATACAACCATAAACCTTGATCTAATTAAATTATTCAATTAGTCTAAAATAAACCTCTAATCACTTTTCACGTGCATTCAATTAAACTACTCATGTTCGGAATCTAGAATAGTAGATAAATAAGTGAGCAAATCTATAGCTCAGTAAGGTAAGCCATGTTGAAAAAAAATATTAAAAGAAGTATGTGACAGCGCCACGCATATTTTCAAATCCACGAGTCATGCAATACGCATCACGACGTAAATCACGTATTATAGCCAGCCATATGTCAAATTCAACTTCTCATTTGGAATTAAGCCATAAAGAAAAATAATAATAAAAGAAGGATGTGGCAGCATGCGCCATGAAAGTGACTCCAACGCATATTTTCAAATCCATGAGTCATGTGATACGCATCACGACATGAATCACATATTATAGCAATCCTATGTCAATTTCAACTTCTCATGTGGAATATTCTACAATCACATTTCATCAAGTGACATGACCCAAAAATTATATTGACTATTATCAAATCCTAAATATCACATTGGCTGTCATTAAGCTCCAAACAGAGCTAATCCATGCACGGGTATCTTGTGTCACCTCAAAATCACGGCCGAATAATGCAGCAGGAGCAATAGAGAAGGCAAACACGTCGGTACTTCGGCCCTACCGACAATTCCAAGAATCACTCAGCAGTCTTTGTTGAGTACTCTCGACGTCGTAAGTGTAATGGGACCATGCCAGCTTTGGAGTTTAACGTGCAAACTACGTTGTCCGGAGGGAATCTTTCATTTTCACGTTTGAATTAGACCGAATAGTAAAAAGCATGCCTTCTATGTCTTCCATCGAAGTACTTTGGCACAGCAGATTCCATTCACACAGCTCGACAAGCATTCGCCGGCGACGCTGTTATACTTTATGCAGCAAGACTGAGTATTACGTATCCAACAAACGTGTGACGCGTCTAGCTTTCTGTTGTTAGAACTTTTCATCTTCGTTGGCTCTTCTCCTCATGTCATTTAATCAGCATTCACATCACGTGATGACAGTGGGAGAAGGTCAGCCGAAGAAAATTGCGGCAGAACTGGAACGATGTCCACATACTGGAAGAACTTATGGACAAACAAAACATAATTCACATGTGGAAAAAGTACAAAATTTCAATTAGTGCTAGAAATTTGAGGATAGCAAAAGGCGGGTCCAATTTAGAATCATGTGAAACATAAAAAAGCCCCCTCTTGTTTATTTATTTAGGGACACTGAGAGATTCATCAAATCTTTCATTGATTACATTTATACTTGATTTATTGTAATCAATACTACTTTTTATAATTATTTAAATAAAATAAAATAAAATAAGATGAGAAGGAGCAACTGTCAGTGGCCGACATTCTATTAAAGCATTATCCTAAGAATTCCACTTTTGCGATTGAAATATTATACTAAAATTTTAAGGACGGTAAAAGGCGGGTCTGGCTTGGAATCGTGTGAAACATAAAAGAGCCCCCTCTTTATTTATTTAGGGACACTTAGAGATTCATCAAATCTTTCATTGATTACGTTTATACTTGATTTATTGCAATCGACACTACATTTTTATAATTAAAAAACAGATGAGAGGTAGCAATTAGCGTGGCCGAGATTCTGTTAAAACATTATCATAAGAATTCCACTTTCATGATTGAAATCTTCTGTTTAAATCCTAACAATTATTTAATTCTGAGCGAAACCATCAACATTGCATGATCTAATGTAAATTGGAATACAACCCAAATTATATCACATGCCCAGTGCACTTGTCGAACTTGTGCCATGGACAAATAGGAATTTCCTTAGATCGATGAATGATGAGGGGATACAAATTTGTGACCAAGGCACCTTCTAAAATACATGGGGAAAAGTGCCGAAAAAGTCCTAAACATTTTAGCTTTGTGCCGATTTAGTCCTAAACCTTTTTTTGGTGTCGATTTAATTTTAAACCTTTTTACGTTGTGCCAATTTAGTCATTTACGGCCAATTTTGGTCGGATTATGTTGACTGGACGCCGACCGGCTGATGTGACCCGATTGGCGCTAACGTGTACAATTTTTAATAGTATATTAATATTTTAAATTTTTTGAATTTTTTGAATTTTTTTCTTCTTTTTTCTTCTTTTTTTTTCTTTTTCCTTTTGCTCATCTTCTTCCTCCAGCCGGTCGCCGAAGCTTGGCGACTGGCCAGAGGCGACGGCCGATGAGGTCAAGACCTCACCAGCCACCTCGCCAAATCTGGCGAGGGTCAAGCCTCACCCACGGCCAGCGAGGCTCGACCTCGCCAGATTCGGTACGAGGAGGAGCTGGCAGGGTTTGCCCTCACCGGCCGTGGGCGAGGCTTGACCCTCGCCAGATCCGGTGAGGGCAAGCCTCACCGCCTTGGCCTCGAGGGTGGCCTCGCGCCGGGCGGGCGAGGCTCACCCTCGTGCCGGGCGGGGGAGGCTCACCCTCCCGTCGAATCTGGCGAGGATTGAGCCTCGCCCAAGACCGGCAAGGCTCGACCACGCCAGATCCGGCGCGAGGAGGAGCTGGCGGGACTCGCCCTTGCCACCCAAGCCTCAAGGGTGGCCTCATGCCGGGTGGGTAAGACTCGCCCTCGCCGGATCTGGCGAGGGTCGAGCCTCACCCACGGCTAGTGAGGCTCGACCTCGCGAAATCCGGCTTGAGGAGGAGCTGGTGGGGCTCACCGTCGCCAGCCGTGGGCGAGCCTTACCATCCTCGTGGCCACTGGCGAGGTGGCCGGCAAGGTCGACCTCAACCTCGCCGACAGTCGCCGAGCTTTGGCGACCAACTGGAGGAAGAAGATGAGCGGAAAAAAGAAAAAGAATAAAGAAAAGAATAAAAATAAAAGAGAATAAAATATTATAAAATATTAAAATATTATCAAAAGTTGTACACGTCAGCGCCGATCAAGCCCGTCAGTCAGCCGTTCATAAAATCCGGTCAAAATTGGCCGGAAAGGACTGAATTGGCACAACGTAAAAAGTTTAGGACTAAATCGGCACAAAAAAAGGTTAGGACTAAATCGCACAAAATCAAAAGTTTATGGACTTTTTTGGCACTTTTCCCAAAATATAGAACTTACTCAATTCTATATCGGCATATTGAATCTCATTATCAAAGCTAGTTTTGTTTGAAGAAAGTCTTTTTCTCCACATTTGTGGCAGCAATGTTAACCAAGTCGATGTCAAGCCACTGTACCAAGTCCACTGTCTTTGACTATGTATCACCACTTTCTGTTGCTCATTTTTAAAAATTGCCATTGTTTTCCATACGTCTTTGGCCGGTGGAAAATCCTTCCAATCATGGCTCTGATTGGCCAGTCAAATTACGGACACCGCCGACACATACGCTTACCTAAATATCAATGTAGATCATGTCTATATCTTTAATCGGTGAAATGACGCATTGATTGATGGAAAACAAGCTGGTCGAACTTTGCACGGTTATCATGCTTTGTGTTTAGCTCGACAACAATGTCTCGCTCACGCCACAAGTTTAGGAAGATAATCCGATCCTCACAATCCGGGATATTTACTATGTGGACTGGGTTTCATGAGACGCTCCTACGTCGCTGTTCAAACGAATGAATTCGGAAGCTTGTGAGAAAGACCGGCATGGCGTGTGGTCCAGCTTATCCGGCCGTCATTACGGCTTGCGGGACCGCCTGGCTGGTTGATTTTTTATTTTCATTTTTTTTGCCTATATTCAACCTCGTAATAATAAGGAAAAAAAACCTTGTAATAATAGGTGCGCGGAGAAATTATATGAGACGAGGTATTCTTACCTCATATCACTATGGATTGAACAATGCTAGGTGTATGTTAAGCATCATTTATACTACACAATCATGAGATTATTCATTCCTCTAAATGTCTAATATTATCATCACTTTATTCCCTTTGGGAAAATTATTTGATCAATCATAAACTTATTGTATGAATGCCGATTAGTCCTAAGCTTTCCAATTTTTCCAAATTAGTGCTAAACATTTGCCTATAATTTGCAATTTTTATTTATTTCTCTGAATACTTTATTGCTAATTTTCTTTTTTCCTTCTTAATTCTTTTTATTTATTTCTCTGAATACTTTATTGCTAATTTTTTTTTTATTTCTCTGAATACTTTATTGCTAACCCGAGACAGGCGACAATCACTTGATTTGGGCGAGGGTGTTGCGGCCCTTGGGGTCTGTTGGTGAGGGCCGCCTAACCCAGGCCCTCACCGGATGTGAGCGAGGCGACCCTCACCTAGATTTGGTGAGGGTCGCCATGCTCTCGCCCAAAGCAAGCGAGGGCTGGCCAGCAACCTTGCTAGCCCAAAGTGGAAAGAAAGAAAATAAAAGGAATAGGAAAAAGAAAATTAATAAAAATAATTTTTTAAAAAATCTTATAAAAACATATAACTGATGATTTTCTTCTCATCTATTTATTTTTTCAAGTATAAGCTCTAGAAGAGATAGAAGTCCCGAGATAACAGATAAATAACCTAAAACTTGTTAGTCGAATGTGACTTATCTGGCAACATTGTGCCATTGGTCTGGCCACGTGACAATTACAAATGGAAAAAGAGAAAAAGAAAGTCTATAAAAAAGTGAACATTCTCTAAATTTCAACTTAACTATAGATAACAAATAGATAATTGAGTGGTGGTGATGCTGGGTTTCCATTATATTGCATGCCCTAAGACACTAGATTGATGTATCGATATATTAGTAGTGATCAAGTTATGATGACCAAGAAATAGTACGAGGCTTAGTCTTTTATGATTTGTCTTGAGGCAATCGCCAATGCTAAGCAATTGGCAGAGGTAGAAGGAAAACAAAGAAAAGAAAAAAAAAATATATAAAATATAAAAATTCAGAAATTTTTTAAAAATTATAAAAACTGTTCACTTCAACACTAGATGTATTACATAGGACAACCGGCATTCACATTAGTGATTTTTTTTATTCAAATTGGCTAGAATGACTAAATTGAGAAATCATTAAAAGATTTATGACTAAATTTGAGAAATCGAAATGTTTTGAATTGAATTGGCACAAGTGCAATAAATTTAGGACGTGTTTTTGGTAAATTTCCTAATAAAAGTTTACTTATTTAATAAGCACCAATGCATTGTCGCTATAGTTTTTTCTTTACATAATTTTTTTTTTAAAATTATAACTGTTAGTTATGTTAGGTAACTACTCCTTTGTAATCTAAAGGCTACTTTGTAAAACGGAAAAGCAATTATTACTTTTGTAAAAATAAGAAAAATAAATTCTATTGCCCGTGTAGGGTATAAGGATAGAGTTCGTTTTCGGGTATTAGTTGTCGGGCAATAAATTATTTTAGTAGTAATATATTTTTGCGTTGTATACCTATTTATTCCATATATACAATGAAAGTAAATTATTTAAGTTTCTTGCTTCTGCATATTTGAGTGGGCTGTGTTCAAGATTCCTATTTGAAAACCAACTCGGGTTTATGACGGACTTGATTTTTATTTATCACTAGTCAGTTTCAAGTTTGAAATAGGGTTAGACATCCCAAATTCACCTCTTTAGCTAAGATCAATGAGTTTGACACCATAGATGCAATAATTTTTATATGATGCTCACTTGAGTGCCACAATATTTTTTTATCACTTAAATACAATAACTTATGCACAAGCTTATTTCAGTGCTATAACTTTTTTTTTTCTGATTATTTGAGTGCTATAGAAATTTTCAATCAATCACTTGAGTGCCATAATTTTTTTAAAATGCTCATCATAAATGTTATACCACATCCGATTTTTAGCACTTAGGTGAATGTTTTTAAAAATTTTGGCACTTAAGTGACCAAGTGAAAGTCATAGCACTCAAATGATTGTTTTTTTCGAAGTTATGGAATTCAAGTGATCAAAAAATAGTTATAGCACTTAAGAGCCTATTTGTTAACGTGTCAAATAATACATAATTCTATTCTTTTATTACCCGAAAAAGAAAAAAAATCCATTTTGTAACTTTTTTTTTTGTTCCTAAGAACAATTTGTTCCTCAAAATAGATTTGGATCACAATCAAGAAGTTAAAAAAAAAAAAATGTTTCTTTATTCTCCAGAACAACTCCAAAATCAAGGCAAATCATTTTTTTTTTCTCTTTTCATTTATTTTCCTTTTCTCTTCTTCTCCTTCATTGCCAGTTGATAACCACGGCGATCTAGTGACTGGTCAAGCAAGGTCTAGCAAGCTTGCCTAGTCACTAGCGAGGCTCGATCTAACCTTGGCCTAGCGAGGTTGCGACGATCTTGTTGGACCTTGCCTTGGCCTAGTGAGGTTCTAGCAAGGTCGTCAAACCTCACCCAACCGATCACTAGCCATTGACCAGCTAGAGAAGAAGAAAAGGAAGGAAAGAATATATATATATATATATATATATATAATAAAAGTATTAAAAAATTAAAATAAATTCTAAGTCACAAAAAATTTAAGAGTAATATACTAAACACATTTCTATTTCAAGAATAGAAATTTATGGTAGTTACTAAATATCTTCAGATGCTCAGAACTAGTTTAGGAAACATAATAAAAAAGAATTATTTCTGAGATGAAATTATTATTGGGATTAGCATGGTTATCAAATGCATCATAAGTGAGCGTTGTACGAAAGTAATAGCTTTTCTAGTGTCTTTATCCCAAGATAAATTAGTAGAAGATTGCAGAAATTGTATTCTAGAGGGAAATGAATCGTGTAGTTTAATTCAATTACTTAATATTTGTTATAGATATAATTGTATGAGATGACTTCAAGTCGGTAGCAATAACATATGAAGAATTATTCCAACGGGTGACATAAACTGTTTTTTTTTTTTATAAATATAATTATTAGTTTCAAATGAAATAAAACGTGATGAATCGATTCCGTGAATTGCAATTCATCTAATTAAATGACGATGTGGAATATTATGCTTTGAAGTGCTTTATTGATGATGTTATTGAGAATGCACGTAATCCTAATTACACGACACAAATTGTTAATTTGCATATTAATATGAAGGTATGTTGGTCATGACCTTAAGATACTTTTGCTCAGTTAATCGTAACCTAAGACTAAATAACTTTTTGGTTGGCTATTTAGGCTCTGTTTGGTAACTTACCCAACAGTGATAATTTCTATTATTTTGTATTCGGAAGTAGATAAGAAACAGAAATTTGTTTGGTAATTTTTTTTTCCTGGGAATAAATTTCTATTTTTTTGTTCCCGGAAGTAAATTTAGAACAGAATTGAGAAGTAAAAAAATGTTGATTCTTTGTTCCCAAGAACAATTTTAGAATCATTTAACCTATTGTATCTCTTGTCTTTTCTTTTTTCATGTTCTTCTTCCCTTTTTCTTCTTCTTCAACTGCCACCACCACCACCATTGCCATCCACCGTTGTCGGTCTCCAACGAGCTCGTTGGAGGCTCACCAGGCCGAGGTGAGGTCTAGCAAGGTGGGCCTCGCCTGATCGGGTGAGGCTCGGCCTAGCCATGGCTAGGTGAGGATCGACCTCGCCTAGATCTAGTGAGGCCGAGCTCGCCCAACCGCCAATGGGACTCGACCTTGCCAAGCCACAGTGAGGTAGGTAGGCGAGGTTGACCTCGCGGTGGCCCGACGAGGTGGAGCCTCGCCTGGCCAGGCGAGCTCAGCCTCCCCAGATTTGGGTGAGGCCGCTTGCCCAACCAAGCCTCAGCCAAGCCTCGCCCAGCTGCCGGCAAGGCTCAGTCGACGAGGCGCGACCTCGCCGAGGGCTAGCAAAGTTCCGATGGGGTCGCCGACCCTCGTCTCGTTGGTCGCCAGTTAGCCCAAGACCGGCGACCAGCAAACTTGAAGGAGAGAAGAGAAAGAAAAGAATAAAAAAAGTAATAAAACTATTTAAAAATTATTTAAAAAATGATTTAAATTAGAAATTTTCAGAATGATACAAAACACAGTTATATTTTGAGAATTGAAATTTTGGACAGTTACCAAACGGTTTAAAATACTTAGAAATTGTTTCTGGAAACATAATAAAAAAGAATCATTTTTTTTATCAAAAATTGTTCATAGGAATAGAAGAGTTATTAAACGCGCACTTAGTGTTTTAAAAGGCCACAACTTCCCTCCGACTGGAAGAGCAAGTTATCCAGTCCGATGCAATAGCAAATTGTCACTTTCCAAAATGTGACGGGATGACTGTCTTAAATTGGATAGTTAGCCAATATTTCAAATTATATGAGATGAAAGCCGAGTTGTGGAAAAAAAAAAAGAGCACCATATAAAATTCAAATGAATATGTTGATACATATTTGTAGATATATCCTTCGGGCAACATTTAAAGTCCCAATCAAAAAAAGAAAGAAAATTTAATGAAGATGAAAGATCTGCTGGAGCGATAGAGAAGGTTTCTTGGGCGAAAAAATCTGCAGCAGAACTTAGGAGGGTTTCATGGTACGTGGCTACCTTGCCGTCCTTAGTGCATGTCAACGTTAAATCGCACGAAGTGTGGTCCAGCTAATTTGGCCGTGGTTATGAGTCAGGGACCGTCCGATCTAATGATTTTCCCCCTTCTTGTGATGATATGAGCGCGGAGACATATCACTATGGTATATGTTGAGAATCTATCTATACTGCATAATCATGAAATCACGCATTCTTCTAAACGTCATAGGCACTCGTATCCTTGGCTCCTCTTTTGGGTTTCTGCTTTTGTGAGCACTATAGAAAACTTTGAATAGTAGCGCCTTTATTAATTTTAGAGTGGAAATTGTGTGGGATACCGTGAAATAAACTTTAAACAAATGTCTTATCAAACAAACCTTACTGATCAATGATCATAGATGGCTTCTTCTATGTATTCAATGTGACATTTGTCATTCTCACAATGATCTTTCTCCTTCACGATGTTAAATGGGACATCTTCTATTTCATGACAACTTCATCTTCATAACGCTCAATGCATATCCTAAGTTGCATCGATAAGGACACGCGACACGCGACACAACACGACATGACACGCTGACACGTTCTCAGAAAAAGAGAATTCCAACACGTTGGGATACGTTATATATTAAATGAATATTTGTATATATACATGATTAATTATTATATTTAAATTAATGTATTCAAATTCATAAATAAATAAATAATAAAAAAGAGCCTATTATAAATCTATACTAATAACATTAATAAATTTATTCATAAAAAAATTAGAAAGACATTTTTTGACTTTAACAAAAGTTATCGATGAAATAAACTAACGAGAGATTAGAGTCAAAATAAATTTATATTCTTCTACGATTATCAAAATTTATCATTATTTAACATCTAGTACTTTTATTTTACGAAATAACTTTTTAACCCACCTATTTATTTATTTATTAGCCTTACCATTTATTAATAAAGTTATTTAACATTCAATATTTTTTTGGGGGGCTAAATGGGTCCCACCCATTTATTTCACCCTTTGTTTTCTTCCCCCACCCCCACCCCACCCACTACTTGCGCTTGTTGAAAGAGCTAGTATGAGCACCTAGAGTATAAAATATAGGTGCAAAGGCAAATTTTGCAAAATATAGTATAAAATTTTTCCTTTTAACTAGAGTCTGGTTGATAATAGACTTTGCAAAAGGAATCAGACTTTAACAATTAAATAGAGTTACGAACAGAGTAAAAAGTTTAGGAAAAAGAATAAGAACATAAGGTTTATAATGGTTCAGCTTAATCTAAGCCTACATCCACTCTCCTACACTGACAGCCCACCGGCTAGATTTCACTATGAATCAAAAGAGTCGTTACAGTATCACGTCCTTGATTCTACATTGTAGAGACTTTGATACACTTCCTCAAGGTCTCACAAAAATCTAAACTCTCTTGAGTACAAATTTACGCACAACAATTGAATCAACAAAAAACAAGGAGTTTCAGACTTTGGAATTTCTCTATCTTGCACACACTCAAATAACTAAAGCTTCCTCTTTATATACTACTCTATGCCTTCATAACCGTTGACAAAGTTCTTCCAATTTACCCGTTGGACATAATCAATTAGAGAGATATCGAGTTATTTAAGAAATGTGAAGATAGCCCAGCAATCCTGCTCACACACACAATCAGGATTTATGTTTCCATAAGTAGAACCTTCCAAATATATTTTGCCAATCAACGGATCCGAATTACTCGAATTATTTCCAATACGAATAATAAATCTTTAGATGCTAGCTGTGAGATTTTCTTTGACCACTCGAATCAAATCCTTAAAGAAATACTTGATTCTGGATAAGTTTTCTTCAACGGTCTAGAAACTATCAATGAGGGCAGACTTTAAATTTTAAGTCTGGCAGTCTGGCGGTCTTCAAACTTTGATGAAAAAGTCCGCAAGTCTTCAGACTAGACTAATGAAAACGTTTTGTCAGCTTCAAAACAAATAAGGAAGTTTTCTCCAACACCTGTCACTTCCCAAGATTGTAGTCACCTTGCACGAGGCTTTCATTTCCTCCCCAAAAGCCATCATCTCTCTCCTTGCTCTTCTTCCTAAAATTGAAAAAGCAATTAGTAAAGTAACAGTCCAAAGGGCAAAAACCCTAACAATCACCTTCTCCTCTCCCTTGCTCGGTCTCTATCTCTCTCACCACTACCTCGCCTCCGTTCCCCCCTTTGTCATCGCAGCTTCATGTCTAACCCTCCATCGCAGCATTGCGGTTCTCCATCTCGGCGTTGCGGTTCTCCATCTCAGCATTGCGATCGGCAGGCACAGTTGACCAAGAGGATCGAGAAGGCTTCTCGGCATTGCAGTCGGTAGTCACAACCTTCTCGGCATTGCAGTTGACGGTCACAGTTCTCCCTCACCGTCGCTCGCGGCATCGCCTTGACTCCCTCACCCTTGTCTCCACCCTCCATCACCTTCTTCCCTTCGCACCTACAGACTCGACCACAAACCTCCAAACACGCGCGTCGGAGCGTGTTAAAAAGAGTTGACCACGTGTCGGAAATTCTGATACATGTTGACCGCGTGTCCGAGCATGTCCGACATGTGTCGAGGTGTCCAACACGACACGGAGGCCCTCTAAACGTGTCCGTGCAACATAGTGCATATCTATCCAGCAAATCGCAATTACTTCCTTTATTAATCCAATTTTTTCTCAAATGGGGTAAGTGCATATTTCTTTGGTAAAGATAATCCTCAATATGCATCTTTCACAAACTAAAATCATTCTCATCAAATTTATCACTTTTCAATTTTCCTCTTTCTTTCACCATCAATTCACTTCAACTTAGACAAGCCAAGCTCTCATGGTCGAAAAGTAACGGTCAAAAAATAAAGTAAATAGAGCAAGGAAATAAATTAGATGTTAGATTTATGTAATTCGATTAATGATATCTACCACATGGAGAGGATAATAGAAAATTTCATTATAGATCAAGTGATAAAATAGAAATTATAACTACATTTAAATCACTTAAACATTCCCATTATTTAACAGCCTCCAATTATATCCAATACCTTCCACATTGTTTAGCCCTCATGCAAGAAATTTCACAAATTTCAACACAAGTTGCACTCGTCTCTTGGATGCGGCTCACGAACGCCACCAAGTCGCAATCACGAAATTGGACGTTTCGATGTCACGTCACGTTGAACACGCACGGCACACATCAACTGGGCTTCGATTTGGAAAAAAAAAAAAAAAACTGGGCTTCGATTTGACCCAGGTGACTAATGAACACACAAGTCACGGAAAACAAACCTTGATGATAATTACATAGATACCACCTCCAGAGGAAGAAGTTAGAAGCTTGAACTCGATACAAGAAGAGCAATCGAGTCGAGATAGGAAACAAAGTGAAAGTGGGACTTTTCTACTGATGTTTGCCTACTCCAATCCGTAAAAATAGTTGCCCTATGCGACTTTGCTTGATTTCGGATGTCCAAAAAAAGAATCCAACTTACAATTCATCTCTAATCAAATTTTGTTCATGAACTCAAATTTGAAACATATTTTTATACTCATACCATTACAAATTCTGCAAATCTCCCGAAAATCATGTGAAAACAAGTGATAATTTGTAGTTTTTTTTTTTTTTATGTGCAAGGTGATATCATATGGTTTTAGATCATATGGGTCACACATAACCAATTCAATTGTAGTGCACATGCAAGTACTCGTTCAACTTTGCTTGATTTTTAATGTCTATTTAAGAATGCAACTTACAATTCATCACTGGACAAGTTTTGTTTATGAATTCAAATTTGAGATATATTTTTATACTCGATATCATTAGAAACCTTGCAAATTCACTTGAAATCACGTTAAAAAATGAATAATTTTTCTATGTGCTAGGCGATATCATACATTTCTAGATCATATGGGTCGCACCCATCAGAAGCATATGTCGGTTCAAGTTGTGTTGGGCACACATGTGCTTGTTTATGAAAAGCAAACTCTAGGGTCCCATACACGTGTGGTACGTTATATACGTGCATCGCATTGAAGGACTTTGAACATTTCCACTCGCCTATAAATAGGACATAGTGGATAAATGGGATCATTATGAACTAATAAGTAATCCCCCTTGCATTCTCACTCATCCCTCTCTTCGAAGGACTCTCTATACTCAACCATAATGGCCTTGTCAAGAGCAACCTTCGCTTTCTTGCATGGTCCATTCGCTTCTAAAGGAACTTCTCAAACCGACAAGAACAAGCACCTGCAAAATGCAAATTCGCTCTCCTCAACGAACAACAAATGGAGTATTTCCTCACATCAGACCTTGGTTTCTACTCCTTCTAAGGACCATACTCGCCCAGCTGAAAAGAGAAACCTTGCCACCGAGGTTTGTTTGTCCCTTCTTCTCATGTAACTCTTTTTGTTCTGCACACCGACGATTTAAAAGGTTTCACTCGTTTGCTATCACTTAATCATTAGAATCGACAATTAGAATCGACAAGAAACACTTGAAAAGGTTCATCTTTTATTTGAATCTTGAAAGGAAAACGTAAAGACATGATATCCTTATCTCTGTGTTTCAGGAAGATATTCGAGGGCGGCATGAGAGGAGATTAGAAGAAGTGAAGCAACTGCTGAAGCAAGTAAGAGGAGACTCGCTCGAAAGTTTGGTGACGGTGGATGCTCTTCAACGTCTCGCCATTGACTACCATTTTGAGGATGAGATCGAGGCGATCTTGCAGAGGCATCTCTTGATCTCCTCGTCTCGATCTCATTCTCGTCCCATTGATGCCGATAATCTGCATGAAGCAGCACTTCGTTTCCGGCTCTTGAGGCAAGGAGGCTATCCTGTTCCTTCAGGTGAATGAAATCTCCTTCACTTGATGATTGCAAATACTGTTTCCTGACTGATGCGATGGCTGCTGGGAGAATTCGAAAGATATTCACAGAAGTAGTATCAAAATAGATTTCACTTCTTTGCCTTAACTTTTTCTTACAATTTGACCCGGATGTCAAGAGGGTGGGGACACAATGTCTACTTCCCGTCTACTACCAGAATCCTAACATAACTGAGCTTTTCCACATTTAATATACAGATGTGTTTCAACGGTTTCTACATAAAATGAATGATGGAACTCAGAATAAAAAGCCACAGGGCAATGACATTTTGGGTTTCACAAGTTTATTTGAGGCTTCCCAACTTGGCATTGAAGGAGAAGATGCTCTCGATCAAGTAGGAGAGTCAACCCGTCAACGCCTCCATTCATCTTTGGCCGATCTTGACCACGTTCAAGCTAGATTCGTGAGAAATTCACTTGGCAATCCGTTCCACAAGAGCTTGGCCAGGTTCACGGCTAATGATTTTTTGAGGAATTTTGTGGGACATTCGTGTAGCTGGACCAAGAATTTAGGGGAACTTGCCCATTTGGACATGAACATTGTAAGATCCGTGCATCAACGGGAAATCCTCCAAGTCTCGAAGTACGTACACATGATCCAAACTTTATATCAAGAGTTGTGGCTATAACTAGTTAAAAATACCATGTGGCCACCCATCACATCTCCATTAGATTTTGCTCAGCAATTTTACTTATGAAGTGACTAGCTTGACTAATATTCTCATGTGTTTAATCAGTTGGTGGAAAGAACTGGGCATGGCAAAGGAACTGAAGTACGCAAGGAACCAGCCAATGAAGTGGTACATGTGGCCAATGGCCATCCTCACCGAAACAGGTTTGTCCCAGGAGAGAGTGCTCGTCACCAAACCCATCTCATTCATCTACATCATCGATGACATTTTTGACGTCTATGGCACGATCGGAGATCTCACCGCGTTCACGGATGTTGTCAACAGGTACATAATTTGGAGTTTTACTTTGAGCGCCATTCCTGAAAGTCTCTTTTTGCACATGCACAATATCGAAAGTACACGTGCCTGATCTCAAAAAGAATACTTTTCACTTATCCTAGCATACTTGGAAGTTTTTCTTACACAAGCGGTCCCAAGTCCTGTGGACACGTGCTTGAAAATTTTAAAGCCACAAATTGTACAAGGACAAAAATTCTTGAAGTCACGTGTATACAAGATAAGTCCATGATGTAATGTCTAATTCTATTGGTTTGTTGCTGATTTGGTTTTCTCGATCTGTCAGATGGGAATGCACTGAGAAAGACAACATACCAGACTACATGAGGATGTGCTTTCATGCTTTGGATGATATTACCAATGAATTCAGCTTGGCGGTGTACAAAAATCATGGGTGGAACCCATTGTGCTCCTTAAGGAAGACGGTACAACTTTTCACTCCCCCCCCCCCCCCCCAACCCACACATTTCTTCCTTTCTTTTTCTTCTCTTGACTACTTCTTAGAAGCATGGACGAATCCTAGGACGATTGAATTGACTTTTACTTATTACTTTTTACTTAATCTAAATTTTACAGCGCACACATTTTCCTTTGCATTGATCAAGGAACCTGAAAATTTTTCGACATGTAAATATTAGCACGTAAATTCACGTGGACTCGCATATAATAAAATGGCGCATCCTCGTTTTTATATTTTGTCTCCAATTCATGGACAGTGGGCAAGCCTGCTAAATGCCTTCTTGGTGGAGGCAAGATGGCTTGCCAGTGGTCACTCCCCGACAACACAAGACTACTTGGACAACGCAATTGTCAGCTCCGGAGTGCACGTCTTGTTGGTCCACTTATTCTTCATCTTGGGTGAGAGAATCACCCCCGAAAGTGTTGATCATTTAGAAAATATACCTGAAATTGTATCTTCCACAGCTTCAATTCTTCGTCTTTGGGACGACTTGGGAAGTGCCGAGGTGAGTCATGAAAATATCGTGCACTTGTCCTTTTTAACAAAGCTTCTCTCTTTTAGGGTGAATTCATTTATGGGTTTTACTAACATAATGTAACTAACAACTTATTGTAAGTCACAAATTCTTGAACAAGTGGACCTCACAACAATTTATAATAATTTGTTATTTGATTTTTTGTGATCCAGAACAGACGATGGTTATTCTCAGAGTAGATTAAAAACTGTTACCAAATCATTTCTCTTCATTTACCATGAGCCACAAATTCTTGTAAAAATTGACCACTTAATATTTTCTAATTATTTGTTATTTACTTTTTTGTGGCCTAAAATAGATTATTATTCTCATAATAAATTAAAGATAATCACATAAATATTTCTGTTTTGTATTTGATGGGCTTTGATCGAGCATAGAGTTAAAGGTACAATAGTTGTAAATGCTTTCTCTTCCTTCTTCTTTGCCCTCCCTTTTGAGGATTATTCCACTAATATCTGAGCAATTAACAATGGTGACAGGACGAGTTCCAAGATGGCCGAGATGGGTCATATGTGGAATGCTACAAGCGAGAATTCCAAGGCTCTTCAGAAGAAGCGGCACGAGACCATGTGAAGAAGATGATCTCGGAGGCATGGAAGAGGCTCAACAAGGCATGTCTCTATCCTCAACCATTCACCAATTCCTTCAGCAAGGCCTCCCTGAACACAGCCAGGATGGTCCCGCTGATGTACAATTACGACGACAGCCATTCACTCCCTCTCCTTGAACACCACATGAAGTCATTGCTCTTTAAAGGCCCTACCTTCTAAAGGCTTTGCATCTTTATCATCGACCATATGGCTATGTTTAATTATATGGACTTCTAGCCAAAATAGGATTAGATAAGATATGATATGATATTCAGGATTTCGTTATATCATATCTAATGTGTAATTAATTACAATAACAAAACTTATGAGGGCTTTGTGTCTTTGTTCACTAACTTAGACACCATGTAGGGTTGTTGCTCCTCATTTCCCTAGACACCATGTACGGTCGTTGCTTCTCATTTTTCTCAGTGTCAGACTGATTCTAGCCACAGCTAAAGCGGCATGATGTGCGCTCGAAAAAATGATTTTCTCAATGCACAAATAAATAAAAACATGTGTTGTTGCCCACATATTATGGAAAATAATTACCCAATTTTTACTTAGCACCTATCTCATGTTGTGGGCTCAGTGGCCCTGTCTGGGGTTGGAAATTTGTATCGTGTCGTGTTAATCATGTTGTATTGAGAGGGGAGTGTGATACCAATGTGGCTAATCTGAGTGTTACACATTCCTTGAATATGTCAAAATGTCTCAACACAAACACTGTAAGCTTAATAAAACATGTCACATAACACAACTAACACATTTATCAAGTGGGTTACTGTAATTTTGTTTTGACAAAATGCAATATTATAACCAGTATACAACAAGACAGTACATAAACCACATTTATCCACAACAATATGTGTAAAAACGTTACATTGCAACGAGTTTCTCAACAGCATGAGTAATTTCCCTTTACAATATTGCTTAATTATACTGTTGAATTTTATTTTTTTCATATTCTATTCTTTTTGTATGTTTAAATATGTTTTCTAGTACCTTTCATTGTTTTTTGACACACGTACTATCTTAAAATAGTTTTAAGAACAAAATTCTTTAGATATGAGTATGACACATGCCTAGACGTATAGTATTCAAAAAATGACACATTAAGATGTTAACTTAAACACGTCAATTCCTGTCTAAATGAATTAAGTAGGTGCATGTATCCACTAATGCACCTACTTACATGCACCTACTTGCACCTACTTAATTCAAAAAAAAAAAAAATTAAGTAGGTGCAACTTTTTAAGACATGATTTTGTCGTGCCTTAAATAGTTTGACCTCTTTATGACATGGACTTGTTAATGTCAAATCCAAACCTATTTGTATTTTCGTGTCTTCTTACAAACGGGTGATGCATTCCCATACGACAGATCAAGAACATCAAATCAGCTGCAAATCGATAGAGTTAGAGCCGTTTAATTCATTATGACATGATCTAATCTAGTAAACACATGAGGTCAAGTATTTTTGTCTTTGCACGACTGTGGTTTCGAAATTTTCGTGCATGTATCCACTAAATTCTGGACCGATTGTATAAGAAAAAGTTTAGCCCAAGTATGCTGTATGGCAAAATCGTACGGATTTATATGAGAAAAATATAATTAGTGAAAAGTATTCTTTTCAAGAATAAATTTCAGATCATGGCGCGTGTACTTTCGAGTAATTATGTACTTTCACAAATGGGGCATGTTGTAAAACTCCAAATTATGCACATTAAATCAGTGAAAAGTATCCTTTTAAGACATGATTTTTGCTAAGCCCTGAATAGATTGACCCATTTATGACATGAACTCTTTTATGCCAAACTGAAACCCAAGTACAGTTACGTATCATGTCTAACAAACGGGTGATGACAAGAATTGCCAGTTTTACCTAAATGCCACTTTGGATTCACAGTGTCTTATAGGTAATAGGAAGAGGAGGAAAAGAAAAAAAAGCCAAAATTAGATAGAAAAAAATGTTGCAGGGAAACAGAGAATGCCTTCTTCCCACAATATGTATTTTGCAATAAAACACAAACTTATTAACACCCCGTTAGAGGGAAAAGTGTCCAAGAAGTCCTAAACCTTTTGCATATGTGCTAATTTAGTCTTAACTTTTTTATTGATGTCAATTTAGTCCTAAACATTTTCACTTTGTGCCAATTTAGTCATTTTCCGGCTAATTTTTGTTAGATTTTGCTAACTAGGTGCCGGTCGATTGATGTGGACAATTTTTAATAATATTTTAATATTTTTGAATTTTTTATTTTATTTTATTTTTTTCCTTTTTTTCTATTTTATTTCTCCTCCTCCTTCTTCCATCCAGTTGTTGTTCGATGACCGGGGAAGAAGGAGGAGAAAAATAAAATAAAATAAAATAATTAAAATATTATTAAAAGTTGTTCACGTTAACGTCGATTGTGCCACGTTAGCCAACCGTTGCCTAATCAGCAAAATCCAACCAAAATTAGTCAGAAATGACTAAATTGGCACAAAATGAAAATGCTTAGGTGTCACGCCCCGATCCTCGGGCACGCACACATCCTTCTCTATTAGTCGATTTTATAATGCGATATCCCAAGACTTTGTATCGCCGACCCTTTCATTTATTAAGCACATGCGGAAGCAGTTATAAATCCCCAGACAGTGAATCAATGGGATAGAAAAGTAATGCCATATTTTTCATATTGAAACTTATAACCAAACTTTTATACAAAACACAAACCAGAGAACTTTATAAGTATTCACATCAAAATGGAGTTCACAAAAGAAGATGGAATCTCAGTCCATCCGGGCCGTACTCAAGGCCCCTCTTGGGATTATCCTCTTCTTCCAAAATTCTTCTCCTCAGGCTTCACCTCAGAGTTCTCCCACTCAGATTTCTCCTCCCCAGCTTCTCATCGGAGTCCTGAAATGTTTTCCCCAAACCAGGATGAGACTACGTCTCAACAAGTTCTACCCCACTAAGGCTCGATTAGTAAACTATTATACTATAGGCTGCCTAAACACGCACAGGGTAGAAGACATACCTTAGCATCAGATTCCACCTGCATATTAGCACAGATCAAATAGAGACACAAGCAATCACATCACAGATCGAAGCATCGATCAAATCTGTCACGCCCCGATCCTCGGGCACGCACACATCCTTCTATCTTGGTCGATTTTAATATGCGATATCCCAGGACTAGTATCGCCGACCCTTTCATTTATTAAGCACATGCGGAAGCAGTTAAAATCCCCAGACAATAAAACGATGGGATAGAAAAGTAGGGCCATATTTTTCATATTGAAATTTATAACCATACTTTTATACAAAACACAAACCATAACACTTCACAACTTTTTATTCTAAACTCTATTCACATCAAAATAGAGATCTCAAAAGAAGACAGAAACTTAGATAAACTAGGCCGTACTCAAGGCCTCTCTCTCAGAATTGTCTTCTTCTTCCAAAAATCTTTCTCCTTAAGATTCGCCTCCGAGTCTTCCTTCTCGGATTCCTCCTTCTCAGCTCTTCAGCGGGGTCCTGAAATGGTTTCCCCAAACTGGGATGAGACTACGTCTCAGCGAGTTCTACCCCACTAAGCCCGATTAGATAAACTATTATACTACAGGCTGCCTAAACACGCACAGGGCAGAGGACTTACCTTGGCCTCTGATCCCACCTGCAAGTCAGTACAATTCATAATAGGCACCCAAGCAATCATATCACCGATCGAAGCATCGATCAAATCGACCTAGTCGATTATATTCCAACAAGACCACTCACGGTCATTTCCATTCAGACAATCAATTCACAACATCAAATCAAAGCATCGACCTAGTCGATTACATGTCAAACAAATCAATCCCCACTGTGGGATATTTAAAAGCTAGGCCACGTGTATTCCCCAGGATGACCTTCCAAGTCTCCGAGTCCACGTGCCTCGAACCTTGGGCCCACGTGCATTCTCTTAGGCGACCCTTTTCGCCAAAGTGATGCATCAAGTCACCGAGCCCACGTGCCCTTTTAGATGCCTGGGCCCACGTGCATTCTCTCAGGTGCATTTCACCAAAGCGATGCATCAAGTCGCCGAGCCCACGTGCCCTTTTAGATGCCTGTACTTAGTCACAGAGCTCCATCAATGCTCTCGGGCGTCGATTCGCCAAGGTGACGTACAGTGAACACTTTACTATGCTCTCGGGCGTCTTTTTCGCCATGGTGATACACTGATCACAGAGCCAACATAAACAATTCAATATGCTCTCGGGCGTCTTTTTCGCCATGGTGATACACTGATCACAGAGCCAACGTAAACAATTCAATATGCTCTCGGGCGTCTTTTTCGCCATGGTGATACACTGATCACAGAGCCAACGTAAACAATTCAATATGATCAACCACTAATCTCACGTGCATTTTCCAGGTGATATTCCAATTCACCGAGCCCACGTGCTTCCTTTCAGGTGATAACCAATACCCAACGATTTCTCAATCAATTAATTAAATCAACTCAACAAAGCATTATAAATGCTGAATAACATACTTGGTCAATCACCAATCAATAATTCAATCTCAATCGATTCCAATCAATTTAGGGTAAATCCCTAAAATATCACAATTTATTCAATTCCATACAACGTAGAGCTCAAATAAATAAACGGACTGCGCCACGACGATCGGCACGAGATTTCGGTCGTCGGCCATCAAAATCTTAATTTCCGAAAAATAATTAATTTATTTATTAATTTCGAAAATTAAATAATTATTATTAAAAATTCAATTTAGCTCAAAATAAAGCCCGATTACATAAACGGACTTCACCACGGTCATCAGCATAATTTTCCGGTTCCAGACCATCTCAGTTGAATTTTCGGAAAATAAATAATTATTTAATTTAATTCCGAAAATTAATATTTAAATACAAAAAAAATCCACTTAGGCCCGAAAAGCCTAATTGGAGCCCACTAAGGGTCGGGAAAAATCCCGAGGCACTTCCAATAATTAGTAGACCACGTCTACTTGCTAATTGCACAATCAATTTATCTAAATCACATCACAATTGACTAATAATTGCTAATTAATTCTAATCTAACAACCTAAACATAATTAATTAAATCTAAACCAACCTTAAAGCATAATTAGCCAACTAATCCAAGATTAGTGAGATTACTCACCAAATCGCGCGCAAATCGGATCAATCCGACGGCGGCGACGCGAGGAACGATTCTTCCCAAAGCAACTCGCGGATCCGGGGCCGGGAAACGGCCCAAAACGGGCCCAAACCAGCTGGAAACCCATTTCGTGGGTTGCTGGTTGGCTGCAAAACAGGGGAAAACAGAGCTGGTTAGGAGGGGGGGAGAGCGGGCGGTGCTCCGCGGACGGACGGGGTGGATGACGGCGACGAGCACGGGGCGAGCGGCGTGCGCGGGCGGGCGGCGGTGCGGCGGCGAGCTGCGACGGTGCGGTGAGCTGCTCCTTCTCCGTTTGGGTTCCGCGAAGAAGAGAGAAGAAAGAAGGGGAAGAAGAGAGAGTGCGAGAGAGAGAGGGAGAGGAGAGAGAGAGAGAAGAGAGATAAGTTTGACCAAATGAAAAGGAAGAGAAAGTGGCAAGGCATGGGGAGGGTTTCGCAGAGAGAGAGAGAGGAGGGAAAGAAGAGAGAGAAAAAGGGAGAGAGAGAAAAAGAAAAAGAATAATACTATTCTCATTTTTCTTTTCTCTTTCCATTTCCTTTTCTAATTTCTTCCGGTCTTCGATTTTTCCTCCGATAATTTCTTTCTTGAAATTTCGGACTCGGCAATAAATTGATAGACGATGAGACGGTCCTAAAAATGAATTGTGACACTCCGAATATTCGATTCCCGAAAACCGAATTAAATTTCATGATTAAAATCGACCGAACGTGATTTTAGTCCAATCCAACCAATTAGGTAGCTTTTAGGGATTTTACCATGGATATATCCCTTAACAGGCTTCACCCAATAGGTTAGTTAACTCGTGAGTGATCAGCTCAGAGAAAAAGGACCATAGGCACGTCGACGAAATGCACATTTCATTTTATCGAAATAGGGTCGAATTTCAGGATGTCACAACTCTTCCCCTCTTATAAAAATTTCGTCCTCGAAATTTAAACCCTTACACACTTTGCTCAAAAAGGTGGGGGTATAATTGTCTCATCGACTCTTTAGTCTCCCAAATCGCTCTTTCAGCACCGTGGTGTTGCCAGACCACTTTGACCAACGGAATGGTCTTTGTACGCAGAACTTGCTCTTTGCGATCGACAATCTGAGCCGGGCTTTCCACGTATGACACACGGTCATCTACGTCCAATTCCTCGAAATTGAACATGTGGGTCAGGTCAGGCTCATACTTCCTTAACCTCGACACGTGAAAGACGTCATGCACTTGCGCCAAACTTGGCGACAACGCAAGACGATACGCTAGGTTTCCGATTCTTTCAAGAATCTCAAACGGACCTACGTACCTCGGACTCAGCTTGCCTTTCTTACCAAAGCGCGAAGTTCCCCTCATTGGTGACACTTTCAGAAAAACGTGATCACCAACTTGGAATTCCAAAGACCTTCGATGCTTATCTGCATACTTTTCTGCCTGCTCTGCGCTGTCTTTAATCTGTCTCTGATCACTTCCACGGCATCTACTGATTGCTGAACCAACTCTGGGCCTGCTATCTTCCTTTCTTCGACTTCATCCCAACACATTGGAGTTCTACATGCTCTGCCATACAACGCTTCAAATGGAGCCATCTTGATGCTCTGCTGATAACTGTTGTTGCAGGCGAATTCCACCATATGAAGTTGATCTTCCCAGCTTCCTTTGAAGTCTATTACACACGCCTTCAGCATGTCTTCAAAAGTCCGAATTGTCCTTTCAGACTGGCCATCCATCTGAGGATGATATGCCGTACTGTACCGAAGCTTTGTACCTAAGGCACTCTGCAAGCTCTTCCGAATAGCAGCAGTAAACCTCGGGTCTCTATTAGATGTTATCGTAACCGGCACTCCATGCATACGAACCACCTGACGCACATACAGGTCTACGTGTCTATCCAGACTCAAGTAATTTCGAACTGCAATGAAGTGAGCCGACTTTGTCAGCCTGTCGACTACTACCCAAATCGAATCATTTTCCTCTTTGATTCCTTGGTAGTCCAATCACGAAGTCCATCGTGATATGCTCCTATTACCACTCTGGGATCGAGAGAAGTTGTAGAAGTCCTCCCGGCTTGCAATGCTGGGCTTTTACTTGCTGACAAGTCAAACACTTGGCCACATGCTTGGCGATCTCTGCCTTCATACTTGACCACTAGTAGTATTGACGCAAATTCTGATACATCTTAGTACTTCCATGATGAACGCTATAATTGCTACGATGTGCTTTAAATAAAATTTCTTCTTTAAGCTCAACATCGTCAGGTACAACCAAACGCCCACGAAACCTTAGAGTCCCGTCATCAGCAATCTGAAAATCAGCTTTTCTTTTGTCGGTATCCTCTTGAAGAATTTTCTGTACGTCTGGATCTGTCAGTTAAAGATCTTTGATTCTAACTTGGACATTCGGCTCAATTCTGAGGATGGCCATAAAACTTGAGAGGTGGCCTACCTCAAATTTGAATTCCGAATCCCGAGCTCTCTCGATTAAGTTCCACTCCTTAACCAAGATCCGTGCCACTGAAAACTTCCGACTCAATGCATCGGCGACCTTATCCGCCTTTCCCGGGTGATATAAAACATCACAGTCGTAGTCTTTCAGCAATTTCATCAATCGGCGCTGTCTCATGTTCAACTCCTTTTGAGAGAACAAATACTTGAGATTCTGGTGGTCTGTGAAGATCTGAAACTTTTCCCTACACAAGTAGTGCCTCCAAATCTTCAATGCAAATATGATGGCTGCGATTTCTAAGTCATACGTCAGGTAATTCAATTCATAAGGTCTCAACTGCCGGGAAGCGTATACAACGACTCTGCCATGTTGCATCAGCACGCAACCCAATCCCCTGAATGACGCATCACTATAGATCTCGAATCCTCCAGGACTAGATGGAATTGTCAGCACAGGTGCGGTAGTCAGCTTTCCCTTCAGCTCTTGGAAATTACGCTCGCACTTGTCTGACCATACAAATTTCTCTTCTTTCTTCAGGAGCTTTGCCAGAGGCGACGCTATCAATGAGAACCCTTCCACAAACCGTCTGTAATAACCTGCTAACCCCAGAAAACTTCTGATCTCTGACACTGATGTCAGTCTCTGCCAATTGATCACGGCTTCTATCTTGCTCGGGTCGACGGAGATTTCTTCTCCGGAAATCACATAACCTAAAAAAAACGCAACACGAGTCAACCAAAACTCGCATTTGCTAGACTTAGCATACAGCTGATGAGCTCTTAAGGTCTGAAGCACTAATCTCAGATGATTCTCATGCTCTTCATTACTTCTCGAATAGACCAAGATATCATCAATGAGCACGATCACAAACTAATGATCCACATATTCCTTGAACGTTCTATTGGTCAAATCCATGACAGCAACTGGAGTGTTCACCAAGTCAGACGATCTTACAATACTCTAGTAAAGATTATATCAAGTACGAACAGCTGTCATTCGTACAACCTCCTTTCTGGTTCGTAACTGACGACTTCATAATCTCAAGTCGACCTTTAAAACATCGATACTCTTTGTAACTAGTCACACCATTCATTGATCTTTGGCAAAGAACAATTGTCCTCGATCTTCACCTAACTGAGTTGACGATAGTTGATACACACTCGCAATAAACCATCTTTCTTCTTCTCACAAACAAAACTGATGTTTCCCAAAAGTGGTGCACTGATATACACGAATTCCTCATTCATCAATCATCACATCTGCATCTCCAATTCAACCAATTCAGACAACGACAGCTGGTAAGAAGCCTTCGAGAATGGCTCTATCCTGGTGCTAGCTCAATTACAATTTCAAACTCTCTTTCTAGCGGTAACCCAAGCAATTCCTTGGGAACCATCTTATAAATTTTCTGTATCACGGTCACCTTCTTATCATTCTATTTCTCAACTGACACATCCACTACAGTTGTCAAATCAATCTTGGCAACCTCTGTCTAACAAACGGATTGTCTTTAGCCAACGAGATCAATGAAATCAAAATTCTTTTCGACTCCCAATAACCTCCACACTTTAACATGCTAATGGATTAAATTGGATTATTCCATGACTAAGATTCATTATCACAAGATGCTCCATAAGCCCACACTATTCATGTGACGTCAAACTCACACCTCAGCAACTAGTCAAGCACAACTATTGCTAATGATTCCCTTCTCTTTCACTTTTACTTCAACAATTTAAGTTCTACCAACTCAGCACAAAACTCTGCTACGATGTTCTGATAAGATCACCTCCAACACATTCTTTCTCTAATCGGTGCAAGATCAATTGTACTCTCATTCCTTTCGCCATCCTAGTGGCGTTCTGCCGCAGTAGCAATGCCTATGCTATCTTGGACTTCCATTGACAGTCCTTCACCTGATGGCCACGCTGGTCATCATCACAACGAGTTCTAGTAACATTCGGACACTGAATTCATCCATGCTTCCTTCTACAATTCTGACACTTATCCGGTGCATTTTCTATCTTCTATTAGGCGAAAGCATGCACTCTTTCTGGTTGCCTCATCATTCTGCTAGGACCACTCCTGACCAGATATCCCTGTTAGCTATACTCCAAACAAATTCGCATCCTTGGAAGGACATAATGCCGATCTCCATCTTCACATCCGAAAACAACTTGATCTATTTGACTCGGTGCCGACTTGACTACTCCATCCTTCCTCGAGAGTGGAATAGGATACTTTTCTCTTGACCTCGGTCTTTTCCCTGAACGATTTCCATTTCTGCCTGAACAGGATCTATACCTCAGCTTGAATGCAATGACTCGCTCCCAGATCATATCTCCACTCTGGATCTCAGCATGCAAGGCGACAACAACGGTTGCGATAGCGACAACAACAACAGCGGCTTGATCCTGAGCTTGCTGGCTCATCCAGTTCCCAAGGAACACTAGCATCAGAACGATCCTATAGAACTTAGGATCGTTCGACGCTGCTACACTAGTACCAACCTGCGGTGGTACTCTTACACTCGAGCTGGCCAGAGTCAACACTCTGCCACAACCACCTCGGGTACTGACCTTTGTCAGTGCATCATCCCGAGTCACAGAGGACATTGTCCTCTTACTAGGAGTTCTTAGCTCCTGCTCGCTCATGGTTCAGTCTTACACTGCAACCCGACTTCCAAATCCACACTGGATTAGAAGATGAGCGATCCGCACACAACAAACAATTCTAGCACTCAGCTAACACAGACATGCATCGGCATGAATTTAAAAGCCTTTCCTACTAACTATCCCATGGTCATCGCTCCTTATCACTCCAATCTTCAACCTCGCTCTGATACCACTTAAACGGGATGTCACGCCCCGATCCTCGGGCACGCACACATCCTTCTATCTTGGTCGATTTTAATATGCGATATCCCAGGACTAGTATCGCCGACCCTTTCATTTATTAAGCACATGCGGAAGCAGTTAAAATCCCCAGACAATAAAACGATGGGATAGAAAAGTAGGGCCATATTTTTCATATTGAAATTTATAACCATACTTTTATACAAAACACAAACCATAACACTTCACAACTTTTTATTCTAAACTCTATTCACATCAAAATAGAGATCTCAAAAGAAGACAGAAACTTAGATAAACTAGGCCGTACTCAAGGCCTCTCTCGGAATTGTCTTCTTCTTCCAAAAATCCTTTTCTTCAGATCTCACCTCCGAGTTCTCCTTCTCGGATTCCTCCTCCTCAGCTCTTCAGCGGGGTCCTGAAATGGTTTTCCCCAAACTGGGATGAGACTACGTCTCAGCGAGTTCTACCCCACTAAGCCCGATTAGATAAACTATTATACTACAGGCTGCCTAAACACGCACAGGGAAGAGGACTTACCTTGGCCTCTGATCCCACCTGCAAGTCAGTACAATTCATAATAGGCACCCAAGCAATCATATCACCGATCGAAGCATCGATCAAATCGACCTAGTCGATTATATTCCAACAAGACCACTCACGGTCATTTCCATTCAGGCAATCAATTCACAACATCAAATCAAAGCATCGACCTAGTCGATTACATGTCAAACAAATCAATCCCCACTGTGGGATATTTAAAAGCTAGGCCACGTGTATTCTCCAGGACGACCTTCCAAGTCTCCGAGTCACGTGCCTCGAACCTTGGGCCCACGTGCATTCTCTCAGGCGACCTTTTCGCCAAAGTGATGCATCAAGTCACCGAGCCCACGTGCCCTTTTAGATGCCTGGGCCCACGTGCATTCTCTCAGGTGCATTTCACCAAAGCGATGCATCAAGTCGCCGAGCCCACGTGCCCTTTTAGATGCCTGTACTTAGTCACAGAGCTCCATCAATGCTCTCGGGCGTCGATTCGCCAAGGTGACGTACAGTGAACACTTTACTATGCTCTCGGGCGTCTTTTTCGCCATGGTGATACACTGATCACAGAGCCAACGTAAACAATTCAATATGCTCTCGGGCGACTTTTTCGCCATGGTGATACACTGATCACAGAGCCAACGTAAACAATTCAATATGCTCTCGGGCGTCTTTTTCGCCATGGTGATACACTGATCACAGAGCCAACGTAAACAATTCAATATAATCAACCACTAATCTCACGTGCATTTTCCAGGTGATATTCCAATTCACCGAGCCCACGTGCTTCCTTTCAGGTGATAACCAATACCCAACGATTTCTCAATCAATTAATTAAATCAACTCAACAAAGCATTATAAATGCTAAATAACACACTTGGCCAATTCAATCTCAATCAATTCCAATCAAATTAGGGTAAATCCCTAAAATATCACAATTTATTCAATTCCATACAACGTGGAGCTCAAATAAATAAACGGACTGCGCCACGACGATCGGCACGAGATTTCGGTCGTCGGCCATCAAAATCTTAATTTCCGAAAAATAATTAATTTATTTATTAATTTCGAAAATTAAATAATTATTATTAAAAATTCAATTTAGCTCAAAATAAAGCCTGATTACATAAACGGACTTCACCACGGTCATCAGCATAATTTTCCGGTTCCAGACCATCTCAGTTGAATTTTCGGAAAATAAATAATTATTTAATTTAATTCCGAAAATTAATATTTAAATACTAAAAAATCCACTTAGGCCCGAAAAGCCTAATTGGAGCCCACTAAGGGTCGGGAAAAATCCCGAGGCACTTCCAATAATTAGTAGACCACGTCTACTTGCTAATTGCACAATCAATTTATCTAAATCGCATCACAATTGACTAATAATTGCTAATTTATTCTAATCTAACAACCTAAACATAATTAATTAAATCTAAACCAACCTTAAGCATAATTAGCCAACTAATCCAAGATTAGTGAGATTACTCACCAAATCGCGCGCAAATCGGATCAATCCGACGGCGGCGACGCGAGGAACGATTCTTCCCAAAGCAACTCGCGGATCCGGGGCCGGGAAACGGCCCAAAACGGGCCCAAACCAGCTGGAAACCCATTTCGTGGGTTGCTGGTTGGCTGCAAAACAGGGGAAAACAGAGCTGGTTAGGAGGGGGAAAGGCTTCGGGAGAGCGGGCGGTGCTCCGGGGAGGGCCGGTGGAGGTCCGGCGGCTTCAAACGGCGGCCGGAGGTGGCCGGACGGGGTGGAACGAAGGCTGAGCAGAGGCCAAACGGCCTGAACGGCGCACGGCGGAGACGACGAGGTGCGAAGGGGCGGCGGCGGACGCAGGGGCGTGCGCGGCGTGCACGGGCGGCGGTGCGGTGGCGAGCTGCGACGGTGCGGTGAGCTGCTGTCCTTCCTCCGTTTCTGGGTTCCGCGAAGAAGAGAGAAGAAAGAAGGGGAAGAAGAGAGAGTGCGAGAGAGAGAGGGATGAGAGATGAGAGAGAGATTTTGACCGGTCAAAAGAAAAAGAATAAAATAAAAGAAAGCAAAGTGGAAGACAGCAAGGGGCGGTCGGCTGGGGAGGGTTTTCGCACGAGGGGGAGGGGAGGAGAGAGAAGAGAGAGAAAAGAAAGAGAGAAAAGGGGGAGAGAGAAAAAGAAAAGAAAAGAATACAACTATTCTCATTTTTCTTTTCTCTTTCTATTTCCCTTTCTATTTTCTTCCGGTCTTCGATTTTTCCTCCGATAATTTCTTTCTTGAAATTTCGGACTCGGCAATAAATTGATAGACGATGAGACGGTCCTAAAAATGAATTGTGACACATCCGAATATTCGATTCCCCAAAACCGAATTAAATTTCATGATTAAAATCGACCGAACGTGATTTTAGTCCAATCCAACCAATTAGGTAGCTTTTAGGGATTTTACCATGGATATATCCCTTAATGGCTTCACCCAATAGGTTAGTTAACTCGTGAGTGATCAGCTCAGAGAAAAAGGACCATAGGCACGTCGACGAAATGCACATTTCATTTTATCGAAACGGGGTCGAATTTCAGGATGTCACAAAATCGATCTAGTCGATTACACGTCAACAAGACCACTCACAGTCAATTCCATTTGATCAATCAATTCACACAACAGATCAAGGCAATGAATCACATCAAATCACACCCAGATCGAATCATTGATTAATCGACCTAATCAGATCAAGGCAATGAATCACATCAAATCACACCATATAATTCCCAACAGTACACTCAGTCACAGAGCTACAGTAATGCTCTCGGCGTCTATTTGCCAAGGTGATATACAATAAACACTTTATGTGCATGCTCTTACGCATTCCAATCACTTTCAACCACACGGGCACGATACTCAACACACAGAAGTACGACCACGCAGGCATGATCTATGCCACACAGGCACAATCTACGCCACACAGGCACGATACTCGACACACAGAAATACGGCCACGCAGGCGCTCTTACGCATTCCAATCACTTCCAACCACATGGGCACGATACTCAACACACAAAAGTACAACCACGCAGGCACGATCTACGCCACACAAGCACAATCTACGCCACACAGGCACGATACTCAACACACAGAAATACAGCCATGCAGGTACAATCTACGCCACATAGGCATGATCAATTATCGCCACACATGCATGATCAACTATCGCCACGCAGGCATGATCAATATTCAACAATTTACGTTCACTCTCTAAGGCATCCTACATGCCAAAGCGATGTAATAATCGCCGAACCACATCACACAGCATTTCTTCTCATCTTTTATCATCATTGATAAAATATCGTGCGTAGGTACACGATTGGCCTTAGCCAAAATACAATAATTTCGTTTCCACAATTCCCACCATTATTTGCGTCCACCAAAACACTTTTGGTGCTGTCAACCGACACCCGATTATTTTGCAATTAATTATCCAAATTAATTAATCCAGGAAAATAATCTTATAATCACAATTAATTCAATTCCATGCAACGTAGAGCTCAATTAAATAAACCGACTGCGCCACGACAGTCAGCATGAGATTTCGGTCGTCGGCCATCTCAATCTTAATTTCCGAAAAATAAATAAATAAATAATAAATATTAAAAATTCAATTTAGCACAAAATAAAGCCCAATTAAATAAACAGACTTCACCACAGTCATCAGCACAATATTCTGGTCATTAGCCATCTCAATTGAATTTTCGGAAAATAAATAATTAATTAATTAATTTCGAAAATTAAATAATTAATATTAAAAATTCGATTTAGCTCAAAATAAAGCCCGATTAATACGGACTTCACCACGGTCATTAGCATAATTTTCCAGTCTCGGGTCATCCCAGTTGAATTTTCGAAAAATAAATATTATTTAATTTAATTCCGAAAATTAATATTTAAATACCAAAAATTCCCCTTAGGCCCGAAAAGCCTAATTGGAGCTCACTAAGGGTCGGGAAAAATCCCGAGGTACTTCCAATAATTAGTAGACCACATCTACTTGTTAATTGTGCAATCAATTTTACTAAATCGCATCACAATTGACTAATAATTGCTAATTTATTCTAATCTAGCAACCTAAACATAATTAATTAAAACTAACCTTAAGCATAATTAGCCAACTAATCTAGGATTAGTGAGATTACTCACCAAATCGCGCGCAAATCGGATCAATCCGACAGGGGTGACGCGAGGGACGATTCTTCCCAAAGCATGGCTCGGGTTTGGGGCCCAGAAACGGCCCAAAAGCGGGCCCGAACCAGCTGGAAACCCACTTCGTGGGTTGCTGTTCTTGGCTGGCCGGAGCTAGTCCGGCGGCCAAAACAGCAAGGTGGGGCCGGCGAAGGATGAGGGGGACGCCGGGGAGGTCTGGCGGGGCCGAACGGTGGCCGGAGGTGGCCGGACAGGGGCTGAACAAAGCTGAGCAGAGGCCAAACGAGGCTGGACGGCGCATGGCGAGGACGGCGGGCGCGGTTGGGAGGCGGCGGAGCGCGCGGCGTGCGCGGGCGGGCGTCGCAGGTGCGGGCGGCGGGACGGCGGCGAGCGGTTTCGGCGAGCTGCAATCGTGCGGCTTCTTCTTCCGCTCCTGGTTCGGTTCGTTCGAAGAAGAAAGAAGAAGAAGTAGTAGACCTGTTAAACGAGTGGGTTGGGTCGGGTTTGGGTCAGGTCATAAATGGTCCGACCCAAAGCGACCCATTTAACCCATTTATAACCCATTTATTGCAGTGCAAATTTTTTCATCCATACCCGACCCGACCTATACCCAACCCATACCCGACCCATTTAACAAAACATAAAAAAGCTTATATATATTAAAATGGTATTGCTAACATGATTTTATACAATACAAATTTAAAAAATAATTATTTAAAAAATCGAATTTTAATTATTTTTTATTTTTAAAAATTATTTTTAAATTATTTTTTATTTTAAAAAATTAAAATTTTAATTATTTTTAATTTTCTTTTTCTTTCTTTTTCTTTTTCTTTTTCTTCTTCCTCTTCTTTGGCCGGCCGCCAGCCACGACCACTCGCCGGCTCGCCGACGCCGGCGAGTTCGAGTCTCGCCCGATCGGCGAGGCTCGGGCCTTAGTGAACGTCAGAGATCGGCGAGGCTCGAGCCTCGCCGGGCGTCGGCGAGGCCTCCAGATCCGGCGAGCTCGCCCGTCGCAAGCTCGAGCTCGCCTGGCCGGTCGCCGGCCATCGCCGTGCCGGCGACCGGAGTTAGAAGAAAGAAAAAAAAGGAAAGAAAAAATAATTATAATTTTGATTTGTATAAAAAAAATTGTAAAATTAAAGAGAAGAGAGAGATAATGAGGTTTTGAGTGAAAAATGGGTTGATAAATGGGTTATAAACGAGTAAGAGAGCTGACCCATTTAAAACCCATATATCTTAGTGTTTACCCATTAAAACTTATTATGGGTGCTTTATAAGATAAAGCTTGGCCCATTAATGACCCATTTAACCATAAATGGGTTGCAACCCATTTAACACCTCTAAGAAGAAGAGAGTGAAGGGAGAGAGAGAGAGAGAGAGAGAGAGAGAGAGAGAGTTTGACTAGTCAAAGAAATAAAAAGAAAGAGGAAGGCAACTAAGAGGAGAGGGTATTCGGTCGGTGAGGGGGGGGGGAAATCGCATGAAGGGGGGAAAGGGGAGAGGGAAGAGAGAGAAAAAGAGAGAGGGAGAGACAAGAAATAGACTAAAATAATACCAAAGTCTTATTTTTTTTTTCTTTTCTTTTCTTTTCTCTTCCCCTTTCCCTTTTTATTTTCTTTTGGTCTTCAATTTTCCTCCGATAATTTCTTTATTGAAATTTCGGACTCGGCAATAAATCGATAGATGATGAGACGGTCCTAAAAATGAATTGTGACACGCCCGAATATTCGATTCCCAAAACCGAATTAAATTTCATTATTAAAATCGATCGGACGCGATTTTAGTTCAATCCAACCAATTAGGTAGCTTTTAGGGATTTTACCGCAGTTATATCCCTTAACGGTTTCACCCAATAGGTTAGCTAACTCGTGAGTAATCAGCTCAGAGAAAAAGGACCATAGGCACGTCGACGAAATGCACACTTCATTTTATCGAAACGGGGTCGAATTTCAGGATGTCACATTAGGACTAAATTGACACCAGTAAAAGGTTTAGGATTAAATTGGCACAAATACAAAAGATTTAGGACTTTTTGGACACTTTTCCCCCATGTTAGATTTGACCATTTAAAACAATTTCAACCTCGATTGATTCGTAAGGTCATGTGACATAGACACAAGATGCGGTGGTACATCTATACATATTACTCTAAACTACACCTTGAACGTGTATCTCTTTCATTCAAGCTGCCGATTGTGTGAATATGAACGTGTATCCCCCTTCAGCTGATGAATGGGTTTATCTATAAGGCCAATTCGGTTTCATTCAATTAGAATTAAGAAATCATGCAATAAGAGTGACAAAAAAAAAAACCACCCACCTGGGTGGCACTGCTGGCGGCAAGCTTCTCCTCCTAACACAAGGGGAGGAGTTCGATTCCCGGGCGTCGCAGGGTGACTTACCCGGTGGCACGTGTATGGTGGCTAGTATATGTTGCCCCCAGGGTTTACCCCTCGTTACCCCGGGCCTTTCGAGCTGTCCATGTTAGTACGGTGCGCGGGTTCCCTGGGTCACAAAAAAAAAAAAATTATAACTGATCTACAAGATTCAGATAATTACCGACCCTATCTATTGATAAAAGTGAGATTTCAAATCGATATAATGGCTCACAAGAACGCAGATAAAATGGTGACTGTCGATAACTATCCGATTTGAGATAACCACTAGAGATTGCATTTCATTTTTTGAAGTTGAGTGTGGATTTGGGAATCTTCTTCAAATGGCCGGCCATATCCCCTTCTAGATTTTTGGAACATGAATTGTTGAGCTCATCGAATTGTCTCAGGCTCCCACGATGTTGGAATTTTAGGTTTAGGGCCCGATTTCTTCTCGGGTTCAAGTTTGAACTCCAAGATTCTTGGAATTTCAAATTTCAACCTTATCTTTAATTCAGGTTCTAAAAATGTTGGAATACTTCTCTTTTGATTTCAATTTCATTCCATGACCTTGAATTGCCTCTCCGGCTCACTTGTTCAGCTCATCTCTAGCTCCCTGAGACTCAAATAATCCTAAAATGCAAGTGAATGTACCGTGCATGCAATGCAATACTAAGATGAATCAAACAATTGATATTTTTGGTTTAGGATTCAAGATCGATCCCTACTTTTTCTTAAATGATGAATAATTAATCAAAATAGTCAAAATTTAGATGTCAACAGAAGATTGAGACGATAGAGACGATAGAGACATCATGGAGCCAAGAGACAAGTGGAGCTTCAAGTGAATGCTCAGCAGATAACACACATGTAGTGAGGATATAGGTCCCGAACCAAGTGTTGAAGAGAACACATGTTCGCCAAGTGCAGAGGACAGTGCTAGCGGCGAGGTTGAGCCCGTAGAGATGTCATATTCCACTGTTATAGACAAAGAACGAGAGAGATTAGAGAACCAAAGAGATATGGTTTTGGAGATTGCATTACTTCTAATAGTGTTGCTTGCGGTTCTACTGCAGTGGAGGAGGAGGAACAGCTCTCACATTGAGAGGCGGTATCTTGTGTAGAGGCTCAGTAGCATATGGTTCTATGGGAGAGGAGGTGGAGGAGTCAATCGTGTCGGTAGCATCTCTAAAGGAGCAAAAGATAGTGGGATGTAAGTGGGTATTCAAAAAGGATGACAATTCCAGTGTCAGCCAATAGAGGAAATGCTAGAGATTAGAGGTGATCAGTTCCAAGCCTGGAACCTATCAAATCAGAGCTAATTCCCAATTTTTGGAACGGAATCCAAACAAGTCTGATCTATGAACCAAGCCAGCCATATGGTTCCAGGTTCCACCTAGACCCAAAACTGGCTTGCTTTTCTTTTTGTTTTTGATCCCTGGTTTCAGGCAAATAACCAGACGAAACAAGGAGCCACAAAAGACTCAGTAGCTTCTTTCCATGGTTCCCATTTTGCAGATCTAACATCAAAGCAAAACTCAACCTTCTGAAAATGCCGAACATCTATTAAAACTGAAACAAAGTAAAGCACTCGATCCTAAACATCAAAGAGATCTATTAAAACTGAAACAAAGTAAAGCACTCGATCCTAAACATCAAAGAGATCTATTAAAACTGAAACAAAGTAAAGCACTCGATCCTAAACATCAAAGAGAGGGGAACAAAGACAGCATCTTCATTTCCTTTGAATTTTCAAAGAAGACTGGAAAGAGCGAGGAACCGTACACCCATCAAAACTGTCCCAAATAGGACGAACTGGAATAAATGAAAAGAAGCTAAAAAAAAGCAAAACAAAAACATAATTTGGAGAATCTAAGATAACAAAATAGAATTAGGGAGGGAGGCTATACAAGATAATCTGACACCTCAAACTACTCCAAACTCATACAGCTTTCCTTTATTGGAGAAGATGACAAGAGCAGTCTTGGCTTCACAAACCACAGGGAGAGAGAGAGAGAGAGAGAGAGAGAGAGAGAGAGAGAGAGATGTCGCATTTTATCAGGGCAAGTTCAAAATTGGTTCTACCTTGGAACCAGCCACCATTTTATTAGGGTAAGTTCAAAACTGGTTCTACCTTGGAACCAGCCCCGGTCACTGGGTGGAGCTAGCTGGTTCAGGTCAGAATTTGGCATTGAACCAGTCGCTGTGTGAAGGAACATAAGAATTAAATGCCATGTTCCCTATATGGGACCGCTCTACTCTCTTCTAAGTAAAAACCATGGATATGTTAATACCCGCTCCACAATAAAATCTTCTAAACATTATGATATGCCAACGAAGGATCACCTATTATCAGCTCAAGATGCACAATAAATTTGGTCTGCAAAGTATGGACACTAAAACCAATCCTGTTCTTAACATTCTTTTAACCTATAGAGGATAAGTAGAGTCCACATCAGATTAGATTTTTCAATTTATGACATAGACAATACTTACATATGTACATATGTAGACTCAACCTCATTTGGGAGATACACAATTCAAAATTGTAAAGTAACAGGAATGATACTTAATGACAGCATTGGAACTAAATAGCAACCATTAGGAATAACCATTGCCAACTAAGAAGCAATGAAACACTATCTTGGCCAACTGCCTGTAATCTTAATATCTCAGTAACAAATAACCTGCTCCTAGTACTATCAAAATTCAAAAAGAGATTACATTGGATAGATACAAAAACATCAAAGTATTGAATACTTCATGTTAAGTAAGAGTACAGGGATGGATCACCGAACTTCATTTCGAAGCTAAACCACCGAGATGTTAGCACCGAGAAATTCCTTTTCAGCCTTAAAATTTGCACTGAGATTATTGATTTCAAATCAAGTAAGCAAAAACCAAGAGACCTACAGCCACGTTTACTTGCTGGCTGGAAGTAGCAAGCTATAACGGCGGTACTTATTTACCTTCCCAAGCTGCACAAGCTTCTCCACTTCCTCAATCCTTGACTCCTTCACCAACTCATCAACAACAAGCTGCAATACTGCCCCATCAACAAGGCATTGAATCTTGAAAATCTCTTCACACAGCTCATATGCAAAGTCAACATCTCCCTTCTGGCAAGCAAGCGGAATTAGCGTCCCAAATGTCGTCTTATCTGGGTCAAAATTACTCTTTCCTATTTCACTATACCACAGTTTAGCATCGTTTAGATATCTCCTTTAAAAGTGGCAACGTTTCTAGCTTGTAATTAAAGTGAGATCAATGCAAACTAATTGCTTGAATTGATGTTCAATGTTCCCCGCATGAACTTAATGGATGCTTCGCTATGGAGTGACGTCCGTAGCATTGCGTTCAAAAAGCTCTTATTGTAATAATTTAGGGCCCCTTCAAGAAAATAGAAGTTCATTGTGGTTCAAATAATTGCCGCCCATCAGATGTTGGAAATCAAAGTAAGGTATCAAATTATTTTCTCTTCTAATAATATGCACAATTATTTATATAGCGGGCCAGATTTTCTGTCCACATCTCGTGCGAGGACAGTTTTTCCAAGTGATTTTTTTTTAGTGTATCACAACCATCGATGGAAATTGTCTGTGTCACATCCTAAATCCACATCCAGAATTTAGGGAATGATCGGTAATCTATCATAATGTGAAGGGTAAAACCCTTAGCCAAAGCTAGTCATTTAACGGCAACCTATTGACTGAATAAAACCTTCTGTTGAATAGAACTTATAATAAAATATTGTCTATTATGAATTAACCAAAACTATGCGGTCATAAATCCTAATCTAATAAACTTATTCAATTAGTCTAATATAAAGTCCCATACTAATTTCTAATCACTTTTCACGTGCATTCGATTAAACTCCTCGTGTTCAGAATCTCAAATGGTAGATAAATAAACGAGCAAAGATACGGTTTAAGTAAGTGACAATTACCATTCTTATGGAATTGGGCCATGAACAAAGAAACTAATAAAAAATGTATGCGATTGTATGCACCATGAAAGGGACTCCAACCCATATTTTCAAATTCACGGGTCATGCAATATGCATCATCACGTAAATAATGTATTATAGCCAGCCATACGTCAAATTAACTACTTATTTTGAATGCTCTACAACATCGCCAAGTGACATGACCTGAAAACAACATGGCTATGATTGGACCTTGAAAATCACATTTGCCCTCCGAAATAGAATGTCACGACCTCCTTGGGAGCCCTTTCACAGGCACATAGAGGCTAATGGCTTGTTAAGTTTAGGCTTAGCTTGAGATTTCCAAAGTTCATCAATTCACAACTTATGATTCAAGTATTTAATTTGCATATCATTTTCATTTAAGAGTCGCCACTAATCGATTTGTGGTGAATCGATTAGAAACCCAAGCAAAATATTGAGAGAAATATTTTACTCTATGCAATCAAAGAAATTAGAATTTGGAACTTGATTACACTATTTAATCAATTAATGTTCTTTCAATTCTTAATCTTGTTTAAACATCAAGTGCAATATTCATGTAGCATTTTATACCAATCATGAGTCCTAAGATTCAATTCCTATCTGAGCTAAGGAAATAGAAATCCATGTATTATAAAGGCGTAATAGAAATAGGGGAAGTGTGCAAACAACGATCTAACGTTTGTTTCCAAAAACTTGTAACTGTCTTACTTTTCTTTAAGGATCTCCTCATATCTTAAGAGAAAACTTAAAAACTATTTTGTAAGCATTTTTTATTTTTTGAAAATCTTTCTATTTTTTAATATAAAATAATTATATCATAAAAAAGGGGTCGGAACCAACCTGGGTTGAATCTCCAAGTCTAGCTTAGGCATTTTATTGAATACTTCATAGGCACAAACTGAGGGGTGAGAAACGGAGACGACCAAACACAAGATCACGAACAAAGATACTTCACGTTGGTCTGAATGCAATCACGAGGAAAGCATCTAATTTCCACAGCGTAAATGCCGATTGTTCTTGTAAAGGAGAAATGTAACGATTCCTTTTCTTTTGATGGAAAAGGAGACAAGACAAGGAGAGAATTTTGAGCGTACATTCTGCCAACTTTTTCAATGGTTGTCTTCAGAAGTCTTCTATATGACTCCTTCACATCCTTTCAAAGATGTCTTTCCATCGTAGCGTATCAAAATGAAATGGTGCATTTTCATCGCACCCCAGCATGGACGTACTGATTAAGTACAACAGTTGTGATTAGATGTGTCCTAGAAGTTGAGTGATGCTTGGATCATTTGGTTTATGATTTGGTTATTTATCTTGTTGGGCATAGCTCACTCCTATTGTTTTTTTACATATAATTAGCCACGCCTCCTATTCTAGCGACTCCGATTTCTAAATATGGTGCGCTTGTAGATTTTTAGGGCGATTTATATGAGTTTACGAACCCTGACTTCTTGGACGTGAGATTCGCGAGATATATCGCTATACCGTTGGTCCACGTAGGGTCTTCGGAGGGCCGGGTTTTGTATTGCTTTGTGTTTGTCTTTATGCTGGTTGATGAACGTCTAGTGGGGCCAATTCTGTACCCTATTGACGGTAGCGGAGGCAAGGGAAGAGCTAGTGAGGAGTAGCAGTCGGAAGGAGCCATAGCAAGAGTTAGGGGAAGACATTTTTGGGAATATGCCACAGTCGTAACTTTTTGGGATAGGACTGTGAGCTTAGGTGGTATCGTTTGCTGATGGCCATGGGTGATGTTTAGTGGAGGATAAGGAGCGGTACATTTTTTTTTTTCGTCTCCCAATATAGGTTCTTTCACGTTTATGGTTGACCACCTGACGTGTTTAAATAAGACGTATTAAAATGGACGTATTAAAATGGATGTATGTTTTCCCCCTCCTATCAATGCTATATGATTGTTTCATTTATAATTCATGTTATAAATGCTAACTTATAAAAAGGTCTTTAGCTTGTGTGAAAACTCTTAGATAAATCAATACAATGGATTTGCTAGGTGGTGGACTGGGACGCCACAACCATAATTGCTAAAATATGGAAATGGTATCGTCACATAAGACTTCCAAGATTTGAAAGAGAGTGTCGTGTTCAATGAGCTTAGGGACATCTAATGGATACAAATATAAAGGCCATTTAGGCTTTAATTCTCAAGCCTTGGAACCTTCTATGGGATTTCTCACCACAAACATGTTTATGGATGTGGAAGTTGCACATTCTTTTGGTCAAAATATAAAATCAGCAAATATTTTTTTTTCCCGCAATATGTTTGATTTCCAAAGAATACTTTAAGCACCATTCTGCTCACTTAAGGAGTTAAGAATGTGGGATATGCTTCTACTTGAACTTCACCATTTGAGAAAATAAAGGCATGTCAATCTCCACAAGGAAATGATATCCTATAAGATAAAATTCAAAATTCTTGATGCCATATTTTATTATCAGGATTTCTTTGAATGTAGAGTGGTAATATTTTTGCTCGTGTACATCTTCTTCCACTCTTATGTCCACAACATCTTTGCTTCCCATCAATTTCTTTCAAAAGAACAATATCCCAATATTCATCACTAGCATTTGTTTATTAAAAAAAAATCCATTGCAATGGGGGAAGACACTGATTTTTTTTTTTTTGAAGTCTGCTTAAAGACCTAGTATGTTGTGGCCCCTATAGAGAGGCATCTTTCTAAGCATTTGTTGTAGTGGATTCACAAATTTTGTGATTTCTAGAACAAAATTCCTGAGATAATTAAGTATCTCAATGAATTGCTAAACTAGCTTGTGGGAGAGATTTATCAAGAAACTTATGCAATTCCTCAGCGATATGGGGACCTAAATAGTACATTCCATCTTTGAGATGCATCCTAAAGAATATAGTTTCTTTCCGAGCAATGATCATCTTTTTTTGGGATAGCATAATCCTGTGCTTTCATTCTAGCTCTACAAACTAGGCCAATAATTTACAATGAGAATTCTCATCTGGATTATAGAGGAGGATATCATTGATGTAAATTTGAGCATTGGCCATAATAGGGCAGAAAATTCTGCAGATGGCCTTTTGAAATAGTGGAGGAGCTGTTTTAAGGCTAAAAGTAAGTATCGTCCATTAGAAATGCTGATTTGGGATACAAAATTGTCTTATATCTGTCTTCAAGATGAATTCTTAATTGCCAAAATCCAACTTTAAGATCAAACTTCGAGTACACTTTGGCTTGGGTAAGACTAGAGAATAAAGAGTTCTGACGTGGCAGATGAAATTTATCATCTTGTAGGAGTTGATTGAGAGGCTAGTAATTAATAACCAATCTCATTTTTCTTTTGTTCAGTTTAGTACGCTTGTTAACATAAAATGTCTCACAAGCTTATTGAGAATCTGATGGCTCAATTAGTCCTTGATAAAGTAGGTATGAGCATTCCCTTTGTGTCAAAAACAAATGCTTTGGATTCATTCCAAGATGACTAGCTTTGGTGGGATTAACATCCTCGTTTTTCTTAAAAGGAAGATGAATGAAAAAGTTAGGGTCTTTCCGTAAAGGGTTAAGGCATTTTCGAACAAAATTTGAGTGAGAATCTACACATGCTTCAAGAAAGGTTTGCAAGATAGGAAAATGCTTATTTAAAAAATGAAGTATCTTTGGGCAAAATTGTATAATGATAATGATATCTTTATCTAGTGAATCAAAACCAAGGATTTTTGTAGTGACTGAACACTAGGGAAAGAATTGTATAATGATGGATTTGCTTCGAACTCTTGTAACAAAGGTATATCTAGAATTAGAGTTAAAATACTGGGTATATCAAGTCCAAGATTTTTCTGAAGTATCTTTATATCAACAATATAAGCATTAGCACCACCCCATGTGGTGGCCACGTTGGCTTGGACTTTCATCCCCCTCACAAAGGGGACAGGTTCAAATTCCAAGGTCGCTAGTGGTTTTAAGCGTGACGCCGTGGTGGTGGGTCCTGTGCTAGCGTCATCAGTGGGTTTACGGCGCGGCTGTCGGCTGCAAGCTGGTCCCTCCTATCCCAAAAAAAAAAAAACAATATAAGCATTAACTCCAGTTTCAATGAGGCAATGACATAAATAGGCTTGTCATATTTGGATGGATATATTTTAATAGGGAAATATGAAAGAATATTGGAAGTGTATGCACAAAGATCTTGGATTATTGGTGATCCAGGGTTTTTTGAAAAGAACAAAACTTCCTCGAATTCTTCAGACAAAATATCATTGGTTTGTGACCATGTTTGGATCGCATACATAGTATGTTTGGTTAGTTTATCTTCCAAGAAGAATGTGGATTCAACATCATTATCACGAAATGCTACTCTAGTTTGCTTTTCTATTTTATGGATCAAATGATAATTTCTTCCTATGGCTTTTGGATAATTTTTTGAAAAAATGGCATTTCTTGTTGCAAACGTAGCATCTTCATTTTTTTTATGCTTTCCATAAGAACCCCCTCTAGAGTGTTTTTCCGCAAGAATCTTCATTCACACCTTCTCCTTATATGACCTATGGAAAATCTTGTCAAGTGTCTTCACTTCTTGCATCTATCACTACAAGAAGGATCATCACATGAGTCTTTCTTTAAGCATTTGATTCTTAACTCGGGTTTTTGGCAAGCCTGATTAAGTCCTATGTTGCTTTGAAAATAACTCTTGAAGGCCTTTCGGCGGATACAAAGATCGTTAAGAGCAAGATGTAATGCTTGCTGAAGTTCTCCAATGGGAACATTAGTAATTCTCTTTTACTTGGCCTAAAGAGACAAATTGTCCAATTTCTTTTGGAATAGAGGATAAGAATATTTTCTTTAGACTTGGATTAGCTCCAAGAGCATAGAATAATTTAAGCATTTCTTGGAAATGCTTATTTAGATGTTTTTCCTGCAAAGAGCGGCATTTTCTTTCAAAAAATTATCTTCTTCTAAGCTCAAGAAGATAGTCTGGTTTTACCAGTAAAGAAATGGTGGATTGCATGGATCATCTAATGAAAATCTATTTGGAGTAAAAATGTTGTTTGATCTCAACTAGTAACAGTTCTCCACCAATGTTTTAGGCTTCCCGTAAATCTACTCACAAAATCAATCAGTATATTATACCGACTTTCGACCAATAAGTTCTCTAGTATTGAGCCAAGTATGAAACTCCTATAGTCTTTTTGACCATTTTGAGTATGGACTATCATCGAGTGTGAAGTAATATTTTGAGGTCGAATACTTATGGTCTGGGATTGGATTATGAAAATGTACTACTTCTGACTCTCATGAATTTGATTGCATTTTTGCCTCAAGTGGATAGCAATAAAGATAGCAAGTTCAAAAGACTTTTGTGTTTCTGGTTCATAGGTTAACGTGTTTTTAGAGGAACATGAATATGATTCTGAAGTCCATTCAGAGATATTTTGTTTGGAAGAGTCAAATGTAGCAATGGTTAATATCTCTTGTCAACTTTGGTCTCGCAAAAAAGCCTCAAGTGGATTTGAGATCATATAGGCTAAGGAAGTCTCTTGGAAAGGTTCTAGAGCTGGCTTATTTTCCTCTTTTAACTTCTTTTGCCTTTCCATTTCCTTAATATGATTTCGAAGTGTAATAATATCACTTTAGTTCTTTGGGGCTTCTTCAAAGATTGAAGCAATCGATGTAGCCTTGGGAGAAATCTTTTCCATTGGATTTAGACTCCAAGGTTGACAAAAAGGGTTTGAAGGAAAAATGAACTTTTCTTCTTGAAGAGTTTGATTCGTCTCTTCAATTTTTCCATTTCAGCCGTTTAATCCTCCAGATAATGATGAGGAAAACGAATTTGCTAGATTCCATCTATTGCAGTTTCTTTTGGAATGTCTCAAGCAATTTATCTGTGACCAAAGCCATTTGATCAACCTTCTAGTCAACATGATCAAGAAATCTCAAATTGGTACACCTATGACAAATTTATCCTTTGTTAACTTTTGTTAAATTTTACAGCTAAATTTGTTGATGTAGATGACACATGGTGTTGTGTTATGGTGACGCTGTAAGTCCACATGGAAATCCATAGGGTTAATATCATGAAAAATTCCAAATTTTATCACAAGTGTACCATTAAATTTATCATAGGAATATCGTTGACATTGTTACATAAATACTAGTTTGGGATTTTTCATGATATTTACCTTATGGATTTCCACGTGAACTTGTCACATCACCATACTATGTCATTGTGTATCATCTAGGTCAGCAAATTTAACGATAAATTTGATGGAAGCTAACAGAGGTAAATTTGTCATAAGTGTATTAGTATGGGGTTTTTGGTGGTGAAAATTTTAATTTAAGATTTGTCATAGGTTTTACCAATTTGGGGTTTTTTGTGGTAAAAAAATTAATGTATGATAAATTTGTCATGAGTGAATCAGTTTGTTATTTTTGGTGTTCAAAAGATTTATTTGGGATAAATTTGTTACAGAATTACCAATTTGAGGTTTTTCATGGCATTGACCTTTAAATGAAAGACATCATTTTATGTTTACATAATTTTCAATTTTTATTGCTCTTTTGCACAAATAATCTATTCATTATTTTTAGAATAAGTATACTCATAAATCTTTAAATTTATTGCGAAAATGCAATTGAGTCATAACATGTATCGACGTTGTATTTTAATCATTAATATTTTCTCCCTTTTAGGAGGTATTTTTCCTTTTCTTATTTAATTAATTCCCTGATGAAACTGACGTTGTATGGTGATGATCACTGAACATCCACTTTTTAAATAGTCCCATCTCATCTTTCTTTATATTTGAAGTCCTTTATCCCATCAAATATCCGGCCCCTTAAGTTTCAAAAGATTCTTACACAAAAGTTTCTATCCTCACATCCATATCATTTTTGAAACAAAGAACATCTATAGAAAATTTTGAAGCAGGTGAGCAGATGCCTCTTGAAGGATGATGTCTATCAAGTCCCAAAAAGTTTGATTTCCAACTGAAATATGATGATGTTATCGCTAATTAAAGATATGGGACAACTTGCAATTGAATAACTAGAGTTGCATTGGCAAATTCCAGGACCATTAATATGTTTATGTTCATTTTTGGTGGATTTTGTTATGCTGATAATTTATCTATGGTTCATTATTATTATCTCTTTTATCTCATGAATGTCTAATGTCAAGTTGCAAAAGCTGATGATTTCATGAAAGATGTGATAGATAGTAAATTGTCACATTATGTATGATTGACGTAATGAAATATAAGTTTGATTCTTTTTCACGATTTGCTTCTGAATCAAGTAAATATGGTACTTATAATAATCACTAAAGTCGAATAAGAATCTTCAAACTATGCTCGTTCACATTTGCTTTCCACACATATCGAAGGATAATGTACGGTCTCAACACGTGGAACGCTTTTGTGACTCACCGTCGATACATTTGGAACTTTAAAAACACGATCCAATTCTTCCGGAGTCACAGTGGCATAATGTGGTTTCGATTCAAAGGAGTGGACAAAACCAATTTTGATTGGCTTGGGTGTGCGGCCACTGCGTCTCTCTTTCAAGGCAAGAGCACAAACAGGGCATGAATCACGCCCCCGCTCTGTTGAATGAGTAGACACCTGAAGACAAACTCTCTTGAATTCTTTCCCGTCAACCCCGGACGATCGTACGTACGGAAAAGTGGTGATAAAATCGCGTGAACCAGCTTTCTCGCCGTCAACAAAAATTCCTGTCCACGCATTTAAATCAGTACAAAAGATATCGTTTTAGGCACTTCTTATTTTTCGCTAATTGAGTGCTGCTAATATGATGGGATCATTATTTACCATAAACGACCACAAATTCTTATTTGCGAGGATTTGGCAACCGGAGGTTGGGAAAGTCATAGAGATTATGGCTACACAGATTGCCAATTCACAGGGTATTATGATTTTATTATGGAAGAATATTGAACTTAGAAATCTTTTGGTTGATTCCGGAACCGGATCAAACTCATTGTTCCGGAACCGGATCAAACTCATTAGGTCGGTTCGATCCTCGGTCCCAAGCTCAATAGGATTAGTCCTCGATCCCAAAAATTGAGGATCAGTATTGTGTGGATTGGTCATAGGGTTAAGGGGTAGACCGGCTCAACCTGGACCATGCTCACCCCTACAGGATATGAATCATGCCCCTGCTCTATTGAATGAGCAAACACCTGTAGACAAACTCTCTTGTATTCTTTCCCATCAACCCCTGACAATTGTACATACGGAAAAGTGGTGATAAAATCGCGTGAACCAGCTTTCTCGCCGCCAACAAAAACTTCTGTCCACGTATTTAAATCAGTACAAAAGATATCGTTTTAGGCACTTCTAATATTTCGCTAATTGAGTGCTGCTAATATGATGATATCATTATTTACCATAAACGACCACAAATTCTTATTTGTGAGGATTTGGCAACCGGAGGTTTGGAAAGTCATAGAGATTATGACCACACAGATTGCCAATTCACAGGGTATTATGATTTTATTATGGAACTTGGAATATTGAACTTAGAAATCTTTTTGTAATTCCTTTTAATGGTATTATTTGGTCTTGAGTTGACTCTGGAACGGGATCGAACTCATCCGATCCCCGATCCAAAAAATCGAGGACCAACACTGTGCGGGTTGGTCCTAAGGTTAAGGGGTGGACCGGCCCAACCCGAACCATGCTCATCCCTACAGAGTATGAATCACGCCCCCTGCTCTGTTGAATGAGCAGACATATGAAGACAAACTCTCTTGAATTCTTTCCCATCAACCCCGGACGATCGTATGTACGGAAAAGTGGTGATAAAATCGCGTGAACCAGCTTTTTCGCCGTCAACAAAAATTCCTGTCCACGCATTTAAATCAGTACAAAAGATATCGTCTTAGGCACTTCTTATTTTTCGCTAATTGAGTGCTGCTAATATGATGGTATCATCATTTACCATTAACGACCACAAATTCTTATTTGCGAGGATTTGGCAACCGGAGGTTGGGAAAGTCATAGAGATTGTGACTATACATATTGCCAATTCATAGGGTATTATGATTTTATTATGCAACTCGGAATATTGAACTTAGAAATATTTTTGCAGTTCCTTTTGATGGTATTATAACGTTTCCCTTAGAGTACTTTCAGCCAAATCCCAAAAAAAAAAAAGATGCATGGATTATATATAGAACAAAAATATCCTCACTTTTCAAATGAAAAAAAAAAAATGCATGGATTTTTACTTATGGAATAAAATAACCCACGGTTAAGTCTTCCATCCCTGCAGAGTGATGTATTCATTGGAAGTCATTGATGTGGACACTAACTTTTGATTAAAAAGAACTCTTCAATTTGGGGCTGCAATTTTTTTTTTTTCCCATTTTCTTGGTGAAACAGAAAAGATCTTGATTAAAAAAATACAAGAGTATAAATGTTTTGCAACGGTGTTGCCGCTAATCCTATATTTCTCTTGAAATAAAGATGTTTAGATCGTTTTTATTTTTTTCACTTAATGCAAAGATATCTGACATTGATAATATTAATAAGTTTCTTTTCCATTATTCCCTTATTTTATGATTGTGCCAAGGTGGAAAAAAAATGTGGTCTTCACCATGCCGTTGCTCTGCTATGAATAACAGTACCGTCCCGTTATCATCTCCCCATCAATATATTTTAGGCACTTCTTGTTTTTCACTATAAATAGGCCATCTAAAGCACACCAACATCCCATCAAGGAATTTTCTTTTCCTTCTCATGCTTTGGCTAAATCACCCTGTCCCATCCTTAGCAATCTTCGCGCTTCTCTTCTCTCCCTGTGATTAGTACTGTGAAAGGTTCGACCATCGATTCCAGCTTCATAATGTCTCGACCTAACCAAATGCAAACATCGAGCATTGACAAAGAGGAAACTCATCTGGTAAATCCACTGATCTTAGCCTTTTATCTTACCCTTTTCTTTTCTTTCCTTAGATCGTGAGAAAAAAAGAAAAGAAAAGAAAATCACGGACGTAGTGTTTCCTTGCAAGCATCATTTTGTGGGGCATGTATGTCCGCTTTAGTGAAAATTGGGATGTCTCCTCGGTCATCGGACACAAAACTTTAGATAATAGAGAATAAATATACATTTGTACCAAATCTTTACATGGAATTACACATATTAGGGCAAATAATTACCCAAGCTCGTTCTGATCACCCAGCTCCTACTGTGGGCGCGGTGGCCTTGTCTAGGGCTGGAAATTCATGTCTTGTCATATTAATTGTGTTGTGTCGGCATAGGGTGTAACCAAGATGGCTAATACAAACAATACATGTTTATTAAATGTGATCGTCCACATGAGCAATTTATCATTCTCCTCCAAAAAGAGATTTTAGTAAATAACCAAATATAACACTTGGGCTAAGGGTCACGTTGGTGACTTAAGACATTTTATTTTAGTTATTTTACTTAATAGCATAGAAACACAGCTATTTCCTCTGTATCAATCTAATTTATGATATTATCAGAGTGAAACAAGGGGTCTAAAGGAAGAAGAGCAGATGCTAGACTATATTGGTAACAAGTAAATCCTCTGTATTTAAGATAAATAAAAAGTTTCAAGATATTTTGAGCATAAAGTTCAATTGCAAGGTCTAAGACGACCCAAAAAGCACTTGATTATGATGAACTTTGTAAGCTTACTTGGGTCTTGAGCATTTACTTGTAAGAACTAAATTCCTTGCGATGGGTAGTTGCAATTGTGAAAAATTGAATCCGGTCAATTTATTCGTTTATTAGTGAGCGGTCATTTAGGGCCCTTAGCTGGTGATCCGGGTTGTTTCCCTCTCGACGATGAAGCTTATTTCCCATTATCTCACTGGCCGACCTTGAACACTATTAAGTAGCCACTGTGTTCTTGTATCGATAAGAACACAATATTATAACTCATTTACAAGTATGAGTATGTGAAACACATTTACACACAGGAATGGGTGTTAACACATTTAGGACATTTCAACATGTTCCCTGATAATGTGAGTATACTTTTGCTTTTCATTATAGCTAAAGTGTACATTTTAATTTATCTGCTAATATTGTGTTTAGATTGTATCTTTAAATTGTTTTTTTACCTTTTACTATTTTTGACATGTGGATAATTTTAAATATATATTTTTAAGGAAACAAATTTTTTTATGCATGAGTATGTGTATTATGTCAATTCGTATCTAAATGTGTAGTATCAAAAAATGACTTCTTTCCAGGTTCTGTTGGAATGAATCTGCTATAAACAACCGACTTATTAACTCCCTGTTAGATTTGACCATTTGAAACAATTTCAACCTGGACTGGCTTGTAAGGTCAGATAATATGTCCTAGTACATATGATCATACTAAGCTTTACTATAATAAGATTAACATCAACAGAAAAAAAAAAATCTTATCGTACTAAATTACCATATATGACTTTATGACAAATTACCAGTTAATTACTTCATCCATTGTGCTTGTCTCTGCTCTTTCGAGCTTTTGCTGATTTATTTTTTGCTTCATTACAATAATTTCTTACAATTACATGGGAAAAAGTATCGCAAATTTTGGTTTTTTCTCTGCTTAAGTTCTTTTTTTTCTTTTTTTGGCATTATAACATCGACCTCACTTGTAATTCTGGATTTCCATTATGCAGGATAATTCTAGGATCAAACATGAAGAAAAAATAAGGAGCATTATAGGTTTTCTGAATAACGTGGGGAGTGAGCCCGAAGAAAGTTTGATCATTGTCGACATGATTCAGCGGCTAGGAATCAAACCCCTATTCCAAGAACAGATCAAAGCTATTCTACGATGGCAATACACACATTTTACCTCTCTGAATCATGGCAAAGATGATGTCTATGAGATTGCTCTCCGGTTTCGACTTCTTCGGCAAGAAGGTTATTATGTGCCTGCAAGTTTGTTACCCATGAGTTTCAAGTCGATTGCAATAGCAAAATAAAATGTTGCTATTGATCCATAACAACAGAAGACATATATTTGTTTTCGTTTTGACTAGTCAAGTGGAAGCCCCAAATTTTCCTTTTTTCTTTTTTTATAAAGGATGAAAATGGAAAAAAATATATTAGCTGATCTTTTGAATTTTTTGTTGACTTAAGAATTGGAAATGTTTAATTGAGATGACCTTTCCAATGGGTATCTATCAATGCATGTTACATGCGAGGACTTATGCCAGATATTAAGCAATTCATTAATTTTCTGGAGTTATATTTAAAATGGAAAGTAAGAACTTGGAGGGAATCTTGTCTAATCTAATCATTCATATTACTGAAACCAAAATGATAAAACCTAGATTTTTCAGTTGATTGGCCCATTTCTTCCATTTTTTCTCCTTTTAAGTTTCTTTACATTAAAAAATTAAAAATTTACATATGATGAAATAGTTTTAATCAATTTAGGACTTTTTTTTTTTCCATATCATAATTTTGAATGATGCAACTTATAAATTAGATAGCAAGCTATACTTTTCGATGTACTGTTGTCCTTATGCTTTTTATGCAGATGTGTTCGAATACTTCAAGGATAAGGGAAAAGGTTTTATTATGAAACTGGAAGGAAACGTCAAGGGAATGATGGAATTATACGAAGCATCACAAATGAGCATAGAAGGAGAGGATATACTCGACAAAGCTGAATGCTTTAGCAGCAAGTGTCTCAATGAATTGTTGACATGTGATCTTGATCCTGAACAAGTGAGAATGATAGAAAGTACATTGCGATATCCATATCGCAAAAGCTTCGCAAGATCGCTAGCTCCTCTAAGTTTTGTAAACGATATGCTTGGCTTGAACTCATGGATCAAAGACTTATTAGAAGTGGCAAATAGAGAGAGAAGAATTGTTCAATCTGTGCACCAAAAGGAGAATCGCCAAATTAATACGTGAGTAACAAATTAATTATTTATGCAAATTTATGCTCAATTGAAGGGCGATAGATGATTAACATATAACAAAGATGGCCTTTTGACAGTTGGCCCTAATTCAAGTCTATCGATGCAGAAATAAGATGCTATATTTATATTTATATGTCTAAGAAGTTGGCATTTAGGTTCGGACTAAAACCAAACTCACAAATCACAGTTTGAGGCATGACTTAAACCAATCTTGCTAAAAACTATTTGGAAAATGATGAACTCTAGATCTCCATTTTCTCTAATCTATATATATGTGAGATCGATGGAATCTTTAAATGAAGAATTTGTTTCATATATATATGAGTATACTATTATGTACTCTATATGTAGTATTTCCTCATACGTTTCCTATATTTCAGGTGGTGGAAAGAGTCTGGATTGGGAGAGGAGATGAAGTTTGCTAGAGACCAGCCACTAAAATGGTACTTGTGGTCCATAGCAATTCTCACAGATCCAAGCTTGTCTAAGCTTAGGGTTCAGCTCATTAAGCCCATCTCTCTCGTGTACATTATTGATGACATATTTGATGTCCATGGCAAGGTTGATGAGCTAATTCTCTTCACAGGAGTCATTAAAAGGTATACATATATAGATATCTCATTTTACCTATTATGTCACAACTATTACGTAGAAAAAAAAAACCCACATTAGACATTTATATTATGCTGCCAATTTAATTTTTTCTTGCATTTTTTTCCCTTCAGATGGGATGATGCGTGTGCTGAGCAGCTTCCAGAGTACATGAAAAAATGCTTCAAGGTTCTCAGTGATATTACAAATGATTTTGGCAACATCATTTTTGAGAAGCATGGATGGAACCCCACGAGATTCTTGAAACAGATGGTATTGATATAAAATTATTATTGATAAGAATCTCTGTCCCCAGCCATGTTGCTAACTCCTATCTTAACTCTAAAGGAGCATCACTTAATTTGAGATTCACAGCATTGAACTAAAACTCAACCTTCATCGTATCCTCGTCCCTTTGTCAACTCTTTGTCTCACCACCCTCCAATATTGTGGTCATCACTTTGAAGTTTGCGTTCACTTCTTCAAATTAAAGCCACAAAAACCAATTTTCATCATAGTGATGACCCAAACCCTAACGGGTGGTCAGCGTGGTTGGGATGGCAAGGGAGGTTGTGCTGGCTAGCGACTAGGACCTAAAAGCGGGCGAGGTTAAGTGCATGTCTTTTGTCTTACATTGCTAAGGGGAGGAGTACTGGGCTGGTTGATAAGGCTTGAGTTTTTCACTCTATGTAACACCTTTTAAAGTCATGAGAGCCACTGGTCCAAGCAGACAATGTAATATAGTGGTAGCCCTTGGATCCTTACAATCATCATTGAGTTTCATTCAATCTTTTCTAGAATTCCTTATAATGCCATGCACGGAGATCTTACCTCTGATAGGGTTAAGTTGCAACGCTCTCTCTACCCCAACCCGCAAACCCAACCCCGGCTCCTTCCCACAAATCTTGGCGAGATCGAGGTGTTTCTGTCAGGATCTTGTAGCCGTGGCCTGGCTTCTTAGAAAGCTCAGTGCAGCATTAAGCTCCCTAACTGGCAGAGAGGGACAGAGAGAACTCCTAGTGATTCGTCATTTACGACTACTAGGAAAGCTCAATAAGCACGCGATTTTGATTTATGATTACTTTTAGATATATCCTTTATCAGTCGGATAACATTTGATGTTGCAGTGGGCGAACTTGTGCAATGCATTCCTGGTGGAGTTTCAGTGGAACGCTTCTGGGAAAATGCCAAAGGCAGATGATTACTTGAAGAATGGGATTATCACTTCGGGTGTGCCCTTGGTTCTAGCTCACCTGTTCTTTCTAATGGGCCAAAACATTGCCAACCAAAGTATGGATTCAAAGAAAGAAGAGGTGCCGCTGCCAAATACAATATTCTTAGTCGCTGAAATTCTTCGCCTTTGGGATGACCTCGGATGTGCCCAGGTAAACTACTTTATGGTTTCGTGCCGGGCAACATTTGGGTTTTATTCAATTTTTTTATTCATGTTTTTTCATTATTTTATTGATTTAATTATTTTACTTGGGGGGATTCGATTCCTCTAAGGATGAGAATCAAAATGGCTACGACGGGTCATATGTGGAGTGCTATTTGAGGGAAAATCAAGGCTCTTCGTACCAAAGCGCGAGGGAGCATGTGATGGAGTTGATATCGAAATCGTGGAAGCTGCTCAACAAAGAATGCCTCTCTCCATGTCCGTTCTCTGCGCCTTTCCTTGAAGCTTGCGTGAATGCTGCTAAAATGGTTTCATTGATGTACAACTATGAAGACAAGCATGGTCTTGGACTCCTACAAGACCATATGAAGTCGTTGACCTGTGATCACGAGACACTTTAGCATCATTTTTCATGTTTTCTTCTTTCATGCTTGTCGAAACACTTCCATCTACTGTACTACAGTTCACCTTCACTTGCATCAAAGTTGCCTTCCTTTTTCCAAGTTGTCTTGTGTTCTAGATAGACATTATTTTTAGTGTTTTCCCCCGATAAGTGGCAACGATATTTGTTTGCATAACCAAATGAAAAAAGATATGTGAATTTAACGTGTCGAAAAATTTAATACTATTTCAGACATATTAAATCGACAAATGATTTTGTTTTATGCGTGCAAAACATCATAAAATGTAAGAAGATCCTAAAATTTGAAAAGTAGTATGGCATGTGTTCATGTAAACTATTTAAAGTAATAACATCACAATATCTGGGGATAAGTACAATAAAATTCCCAAAACTTGTTATGAAAGTGTAACTAAGTAATAAAACTTTTAATAAGTACAATTAATGTGACATCTAGATTTTTAGGCTCGATTTGATTGGTTAAATTGGGCATTTCATCTATGCGACTACGGTCTTTTTCTCGAGTTGGCCACTCATGAAATAATTAGACTAGCTAGGTAGGCTATTAAGGACTTTAAGATAGATAGACTAAGAATTCGAATAATAAATCGACTTCTTGACCGTGCTCATCTTTAAATATCATTACGGCACAATTAAAAATCAAATTAAAATTAGAGATAGGTCGGTTTGATGAGATGAATGACCGATTGTGAGTGACTCCACTAAATTGGAAAATTTTATCGAGCATTAACTTGATCTTACTATCATTTTGGTATTGTCCGTATTTGAATTCTAGAAATTTTCACGACAATCAAGAATCGCCAATTTGTCGAGTGTTCATGGCTTCGAAGAAAATCGACCACGGGTCATTTGTCCTAAAGTTTTGAAAACTACCCGTAGTAGGTCACTAAAAGCGACGAGTGAAATTAATCGCCAATCTAAGTCCAATTTCAAAATTGGAAGTTTCATGTCACAGTCATTTTAGGAACGCGAATCAATCTCAAGATTTTTTTAGAGATTAGATTTTTACGGAAAATCGTGTTGGACGTTGCGGAAAATAAACGGAAATTCGGATCAGTAATTGAGGACATTTCGACCTGCAATGTAGGGCGAAGGGGACCTATAGAATTTATGTGACTTTTCTACATCAAATTTGGCGTCGAATGTGGGAATTCATCGAAGAAATTGGAAGTTCAAAATGGGAAATACGAAACTAAGGGTGGGCACCATTATTTTGGACTTTAAATTGATTAATTGGTGGAAATTATGCTTGAAAATGATGGGAGACATAGGGGATGAGATTGAGGTTTGTGGGATCAAAGCAATTAATGAATTGGCTAAGATTGTTGAGCTTTTGCTCCCCCTTAGCTGGCTTCTCCATCTACGTACGCCACCCCTCCACGCTCACGGCCGCACAAACACCACAGCTGAAGAAGACAAGAAACCCGTGCCATCTGCTCTCTCTCTCTCGTGCGCCAACCCCCCCCCCGCGAATGAAGACAGAACACTCAGCCAGCATTTGTTTTTCATTTTTCCTTGAAGTCCATGGACGCCCACAGCTTCTCTCGCTCCTGCTGCCCTCCATCTTCAACCGAGATTTCTCCACCGAGCTGCCAATTGTTCATGTTTCAGCCCTCCTCGGTCAGCAAACCACCACTCCTTCCTCCAACGTTGATTTCATTGACTGCTCAGTATCCACCGAACCTTCATCCGCTGCCATGTCCGTGAAGAACAAATTCCACCGAAGCCAGCGAACACATACCGATTCTTCTGCTGTCATCCATGCCACGCGTCCACACTCTGAAGCCCTGCAATCATCGACCATCGCCAGCAGCTGTTTCATGCGGCCTCGACGTCCTGCTGCGACGTCCAAGGCTGCAACTCCTTCGGTCAACACTGCAGCATCTTCAACATCCACCGGATTTCTCTGCCACGCGTGACGTCAAACGAAGCTGCTTCCTCTCTGTCGCTGCCTTCAACGCTCGTGGATTTCGGTCTGCTCGAAGACCAGCTGCTTCCTCGTCTACTCCGTCTTCGACCGCACGACTGCAGCAGCTCCGTGTTCGCTGCTCACTCGTCCAGCATCAATTCGAGCGAAGCCAGCCCATCTTCTTCGTTCAGCCCAACTTGAAGCCGAAGTCAGCCTTCTTTTCCAGTCCACGAAGCCAGCGAATTTTGGCCCAGCAGTTGGGCCCGTGTCCTCAGCCCATCTCTTCAGCAGTTGTTCAGCCCAGCTTCATGTGGCATCTTGGCCCAATTCCAGCCCAGTGAATTTCTTTGGGCCGCAAGTTAGACCAGAATTCAGGCCAGCAAGTTGTCAATTTCAGCAGCCCAGTTCAGCCCATAATCCAGTGAAGTCCAGCACGTTCCTTTGAAGCCCAGAATTTCTGCGGGCTTGCAAAATTTCTTGGCGCGGTTCAAGTTCGTCGAAAGCCCGATTTCGGCCGTCGTTGCATCGTCATCACAGTGTTCCGATCTTTGCTTTGCCAAGTGAGTTTTGCTCACTAATGCCTTCTTAGTTTGCTAATTATACTTAAAGGTTGATTAGATTTAATTAAGTGCAATTAGGTGGTTAGATTAGAGTAAATTAGTGATTATTAGATAATTGTGATGCATGTAGTCAGTCGGATTGTGCAATTAGCGAGTAGACACGTAATACTATTTATTGAATGCTTCTTGGGATTTTTCCGACCCTTATCGGATGTTAATTAGGCAATTCGGGCCCAATTGGAATTTTTAGGAATTAAATATTAATTTTCAAAATTAATTATTTAATTATTTATATTCTGGAAATTCAACTGAGATGGCCAGCGACCAGGATTTTATGCTGATGATCGTGGCGCAGTCCGTTTATTTAATTGAGCTTTACGTTGTGCCAAATTGGAATTATTGTGTTTATTTATTTAATTTTCGAAATTAATTATTTAATTATTTATTTTCCAGAAATTCAACTGGGATTGCTGGTGACCGGAATTTCATGCTGATTTTCGTGAAGTAGTCCGTTTATTTATTTGAGCTTTAATTCGTGTCGAATTGATTTAATGGTGCATTTTGAAGTTATGTTCTTAAATAATACAATTTTGACTATGTGATTGAGAATTGGTCGGGTATCGGTTGTCAGTATCGAAAGTGAGTTGGTAAATCACCTGGAGAATGCACATGGCTCGGTGAATTGGAGTGTCACCTGGGAAGAACACATGGCTCGGTGATTGGATATGTCACATTGGCGAAAAGGTAGCCTGAGAGAATACACGTGGCTCGGAGACTCGGTATGTTCTCCTAAAGAATGCACGTGGCTCGATAACAAAGTATGGCATCGTAAAATGGGCACATGGGTTCGGTGAATTGATGCATCACTTTGGTGAGTGAGCACCTAAGATAAGGCACGTGGGCTCGGGCATCGTATAAATGGCGCGTGGGCTTGGTGATCTGATGCATCACTTTGGCGAACTAGTGCCTAAGAGAATGCACGTGGGCCCGAGCATCATAAAAATGGCACGTGGCTCGGTGCATTAATGCATCACCTTGGCGAAAGGGGTCACCTGAGAGAATGCACGTGGGCCCAGTGAGTAAGTATGTCATCTTGGAAAAGGAGCTCATGAACTTGGGGACTTGGAATGTCATCCTGAGGTATGAATATTCCATTGTGGGGAATGTATGGTCTGATTGATATGAAATTGACTAAGTCAATTGATCATTGCTTTAATCTGATGTTCTGAATTGATTGATCGAATAGAAATGATTGTGAGTGGTCTCATTGGCATGTAATCGACTTGGTCGATTTGATCGATGCTTCAATCAGTGATATGATTGCTTTGATGTATATTTGATCTGTGCTAATATGCAGGTGGAATCTGAGGCTAAGATAAGTCCTCTAACTCATGTTGTGCATGTCACGCCCCGATCCTCGGGCACGCACACATCCTTCTCCCTTGGTCGATTTTATAATGCGATATCCCAGGACTATGTATCACCGACCCTTTCATTTATTAAGCACATGCGGAAGCAGTTAAAATCCCCAGACAATAAAACGATGGGATAGAAAAGCAGGGCCATATTTTTCATATTAAAACTTATAACCAAACTTTTATACAAAACACAAACCAGAGTACTTCACAACTTTTTACTCTATCTCTATTCACATCAAAAAGGAGATCTCAAAATAAGATAAACTCTCAGCCATCCAGGCCGTACTCAAGGCCCTTCTCGGGATTATCTTCTTCTCCCAAAAATCTTTCTCCTTAAGTTTCATCGCAGAGTACTCCTTCTCAGATTCCTCCTCAGCTCCTCAACGGGGTCCTAAAATGATTTCCCCAAACCGGGATGAGACTACGTCTCAGCGAGTTCTACCCCACTAAGCCTCGATTAGTAAATCATTATACTATAGGCTGCCTAAACACGCATAGGGCTGAGGACTTACCTTGGCCTCAGATCCCACCTGCAAGTCAGTACAATTCACAATAGGCACCCATTTACTCCAAACAAATCGAACCAGTTGATTACATGTCATACAAATCATTTTCCAAGGAGGAGTATCTAAAAGCTAGGCCACGTGCATTTTCTAGGACAACATTCCAAGTCTCCGAGCCACGTGTGTCACGCCCCGATCCTCAGGCACGTGCACATCCTTCTATTTGGTCGATTTTATAATGCGATATCCCAGGACTAGTATCGCCGACCCTTTAGTTTATTAAGCACATGCGGAAGCAGTTAAAATCCCCAGACAATAAAACGATGGGATAGAAAAGTAGGGCCATATTTTTCATATTGAAATTTATAACCAAACTTTTATACAAAACAAAAACCACTTCAAAACTATTCACATCAAAAGAAATTCTCAAAAGAAGATAGGATCTCAATTCATCCATGCCATACTCAAGGCCCATCTCGGTATTATCTTCTTCTTTCAAAATCCTTCCCTTCAAGTTTCACCTCCAAGATCTCCTTCCCAGACTTCTCCTCCTCAGCTCCTTATCGGGTCCTGAAATGTTTTTCCCCAAACTGGGATGAGACTACGTCTCATCGAGTTCTACCCCACTAAGCCCGATTAGTAAACCACCATACTATAGGCTGCCTATACACGCACAGGGCAGAAGACGTACCTTGGCATCAGATCCCACCTGCAAGTCAGTACAATTCATAATAGGCACCCAAGCAATCATAACACAGATCGAAGCATCGATCAAATCGACCTAGTCGATTATATTCCAACAAGACCACTCACGGTCATTTCCATTCAGGCAATCAATTCATAATAAACATCCATTCACTTCAAACAAATCGAACCAGTCGATTACATGTCATACGAATCAATCCCCACTGTGGGATTTTTAAAAGCTAGGCCACGTGCATTCTCCAGGACGACCTTCCAAGTCTCCGAGTTCACGTGCCTCGAACCTTGGGCCCACGTGCATTCTCTCAGGCGACCTTTTCGCCAAAGTGATGCATCAAGTCACCGAGCCCACGTGCCCTTTTAGATGCCCGGGCCCACGTGCATTCTCTCAGGTGCATTTCACCAAAGCGATGCATCAAGTCGCCGAGCCCACGTGCCCTTTTAGATGCCTGGGCCACGTGCATTCTCTCAGTGCATTTCACCAAAGCGATGCATCAAGTCGCCGAGCCCACGTGCCCTTTTAGATGCCTAGGCTCACGTGCATTCTCTCAGGTGCATTTCACCAAAGCAATGCATCAAGTCGCCGAGCCCACGTGCCCTTTTAGATGCCTGGGCCACGTGCATTCTCTCAGGTGCATTTCACCAAAGCGATGCATCAAGTCGCCGAGCCCACGTGCCCTTTTAGATGCCCGGGCCCACGTGCATTCTCTCAGGTGCATTTCACCAAAGCGATGCATCAAGTCGCCGAGCCCACGTGCCCTTTTAGATGCCAGCCTCTGTCACCGAGCCCACGTGCATTCTCTTAGCAGTGGTTACCAATTTACTTTCAATACCGACAACCAATGCCCAACGATTTCTCAATCAAATAATTAAATCAACTCAACAAAGCATTAAAATGCTGAATAACATACTTGGCCATTTACCAATCAACAATTCAATCTCAATCGATTCCAATCAATTTAGGGTAAATCCCTAAAATATCACAATTTATTCAATTCCATACAACGTGGAGCTCAAATAAATAAACGGATTGCGCCACGACGATCGGCACGAGATTTTGGTCGTCGGCCATCAAAATCTTAATTTCCGAAAAATAATTAATTTATTTATTAATTTCGAAAATTAAATAATTATTATTAAAAATTCAATTTAGCTCAAAATATAGCCCGATTACATAAACGGACTTCACCACGGTCATCAGCATAACTTTCCGGTTCCAGACCATCCCTGTTGAATTTTCGGAAAATAAATAATTATTTAATTAATTTCGAATAATAATTAATATTAAAAATCCCATTTAACTCAAATTAAAGCCCGATTAAATAAACGGACTTCACCACAGTCATCCGCATAATATTCCGGTCCCGGACCATCTCCCTTGAATTTTCGGAAAATAAATAATTAATTAAATAATTCCGAAAATTAATATTTAAATGCCCAAAAATCTCACTTAGGCCCGAATCGCCAAATTGAAGCCCGATTAGGGGTCAGAAAATTCCCGAGATACTTCCAATAAATAGTAGACCACGTCTACTTGCTAATTACACAATCAATTTATCTAAATCACATCACAATTGACTAATAATTGCTAATTTATTCTAATCTAACAACCTAAACATAATTAATTAAATCTAAACCAACCATAAGCATAATTAGCCAACTAATCCAGGATTAGTGAGATTACTCACCAAATCGCGCGCAAATCGGATCAATCCGACGGCGGCGACGCGAGGAACAATACTTCCCAAAGCGGGCCTCGGGTTCGGGGCCGGGAAACGGCCCAAAACGGGCCCAAACCAGCTGGAAACCCATTTCGTGGGTTTCTGTCCTTGGCTGGTTGGAGCAGATCCGGCGGCCAAAACGGCGAGGGGAGGCCGGCGGAGGGCTAAGGGATCGCGGGGGAGGTCCGGCGGGGCTAGGCGGTGGCCGAACGGAGCTGGGTGGCGGCCGGAGGTGGCCGAATGGCGGCTGAACAGAGGCGAATCGAGCTGAGCCGAGCGGGGGAAGAACGCCTGGGCGCACGCGAACGGCGGCTGGGCGCGCGGTGACGGGCGGGTGGCGGTGCGGCGGCGAGACGAGCGGCGAGCGGGCGGCTGCCGCTTCTGCTCCGGCTTGCTGGTTCGCACGCGAAAAAGAAGAAGGAGAAGAAGAGCTGGTTCATTCGCTCGGGCGTGCAGAGGAAGAAAGAGAAGAGAGAGAGAGAGAGAGATAAGCATTGACTGGTCAAAGAAAAGAGAGGGAAGTGAGCGGTGGGGGATTTTCGCACGAGGGGGAGGGGAGAGGAGAGAGAAAGAAAAGAGAGAAAAGAAAGAAAGAAAAGAAAACAGAGGAGAGAGAGAAAAAGAAAAAGAACAATAATATTCTAAATTTTCTTTTTCTCTTTCCATTTCCCTTTCTAATGCCTTCCGGTCTTCGATTTTTCCTCCGATAATTTCTTTATTGAAATTTCGGACCCGTCAATAAATTGACGAGCGATGAGACAGGATCCTATTTATTCAGACAAATTAAACCCGAAAATCTGGATGTCACAACGTGCCTCGAACCTTGGGCCCACGTGCATTCTCTAAGGCGATTCCTTCACCAAGGTGGTACATAAAGTCACCGAGCCACGTGCCCTTTTAGATGCTATTTCCGAATACTAGACCCACGTGCATTCTCTAAAGCACTAGTTCACCAAAGTGACACATTAGATCACCAAGCCACGTGTCCTTTTAGATGCCGTTCTCAAACACTGGACCCACGTGCATTCTCTAAGGTACTCGCTTACCAAAGTGACGCATCAGATCACCGAGCCACGTGTCCTTTTAGATGCCTGGGCCCACGTGCATTCTCTTAGGTGCTATCTCACCAAAGTGATGCATCAATTCACCAAGCCACGTGCCCTTTTAGATGCCAAACTCTGTCACCGAGTCACGTGCATTCTCCAGGACGACATATCGAATCTCCGAGCCACGTGCATTCTCTCAGGCGACCTTTTCGCCAAGGTGACATATTCAACCACTGAATTCACGTGCATTCTCCAGGTGATATTCCAATTCACCGAGCCCACGTGTCCTCTTTCAAGTGATTACCAATCTACTTTCAATACCGACAACCAATGCCCAACGATTTCTCAATCAAATAATTAAATCAACTCAACAAAGCATTATAAATACTGAATAACATACTTGGCCATTTACCAATCAACAATTCAATCTCAATCAATTCCAATCAATTTAGGGTAAATCCCTAAAATATCACAACTTATTCAATTCCATACAACGTGGAGCTCAAATAAATAAACGGACTGCGCCACAACGATCAGCACGTGATTTCGGTCGTCGGCCATCAAAATCTTAATTTCCGAAAAATAATTAATTAATTTATTAATTTCGAAAATTAAATAATTAATATTAAAAATTCAATTTAGCTCAAAATAAAGCCCGATTAAATAAACGAACTTCACCACGGTCATCAGCATAAAATTTCGGTTCCAGACCATCTCGGTTGAATTTTCGAAAAATAAATAATTATTTAATTTAATTCCGAAAATTAATATTTAAATACTAAAAATTCCACTTAGGCTCGAAAAGCCTAATTGAAGCCCACTAAGGGTAGGGAAAAATCCCGAGGCACTTCCAATAAATAGTAGACCGCGTCTAGTTGCTAATTGTGCAATCAATTTATCTAAATCGCATCACAATTGACTAATAATTGCTAATTTATTCTAATATAACCACCTAAACGTAATTAATTAAAACTAAACCAATCTTAAGCATAATTAGCCAACTAATCCGGGATTAGTGAGATTACTCACCAAATCGCGCGCAAATCGGATCAATCCAACGGGGGCGACACGAGGAGCGATTCTTCCTAAAGCACGGCTCGGGTTCGGGGCCCCGAAACGGCCCAAAACGGGCCTTGAACAGGGTGGAAACCCATTTTTCCAGCCACTGTTCTTGGCTGGACGAAGCTCGTCCGGCGGCTAGGGCGGCGAGGGGAGGCCGGCAGAGGACAAGGGGGACGCCGGGGCGGTCAGGCGATGCTGGGCGGTGGTCGGAGCTGGCCGGACAGGGGCTGAACAGAGGCGAACAGGGCTGAGCAGGGGCCGATTCGCGTGGGGGAGGGGTGGCAGGCGCAACCGACGCACGGGCGGGGAACGGCGGACGCGCGACGTGCGCGGGCGTGCGGTGCGGCGGCGAGACGGTGACGAGCGGCAAGCTGCTGTCTTCTTCTTCCGCTTCTGTCTTCAGCTTCTAGTTTTTCACGAACAAGAGGGGAAGAAGAAAGGAGTTGGTTCGGTCACGTGGGGGAAAATGGGGGAGAAGAGAGAGGAGAGAGAAGAAGAGAGAAAGAAGGGATAAGAAGAAGGGGTTTGACTAGTCAAATGGGGAGAGTGAAGAAGAAGCCAAATTGAATTTGGCAAGGGGTAGGCGGTGGGAAGGCTATTCGCACGAGGGGGAAAGGGAGAGGGGAGAGAAGAGAGAGAGAGAAAAGAAAGAAAGAACAAGAAAGAAAGATGAGAGAGAGCGAGAGAGAGAAATAAAATATTACATTTATACTTATTTTATTTCATTTCTCTTTCCCTTTTTATTTTCTTTTGGTCTTCAATTTTCTTCCGATAATTTCTTTATTGAAATTTCGGACTCGTCAACAATTTGACGGACAATGAGACAGGATCCTAAAAATAAGAATTATGACGCGCTTAAAATTCGATTCCTGAAATCGAGTTCAATTTCGTGGTTAAAAATCGATCAGACGTGATTTTAGCCAAATCCAACCAATTAGGTAGCTTTTAAGGATTTTACAGCTGATACATCCTTTAACGGCTTTACCCAATAGGTTAGTTAACTCGTGAGTGATTAGCTCAGAGAAAAAGGGCCATAGGCACGTCGACGAAATGCCCATTTCACTTTATCGAAATGAGGTCGAATTTCAGTATGTCACAATGCATAAGTAGCCCTAAGGTATATTAATTTACTAATCGGGTCTTAGGGGGTAGAACTTGCTGAGATGTGGTCTCAATGGTTATTGAATAACCATTTCAGAACCCTGATGAGGAGCATGAGGAGGAGGAATTTGAAGAGGAGAACCCTAATGTGGAACCAGATGAGAATGAAGATTTTGGAGAAGAAGATGACCATGAGGAGGATCCTGAGTATGACCCAGATGAGGATTGAGATCCCATCCTGTTTTGTCAGACCTTGATTATATGTGGATAAGGGTTAGATCAGACCCCTGAGAATAGTATTGCATTATATACTATAAGGTGCTTGTATAAAAGAGTAGTTGTGAATTTCAATATGAAAAGTATGGCCCTACTTTTTTATCCCATTGTTTTATTGTCTGGGGATTTATAACTATTTCCGCATGTGCATATATAAATGAAAGGGTCAGCGATACATAGTCCTGGATATCGTATTTTAAAATTGACCAAAGGTAAGGAACGTGCACGTGTCTAAGGATTGGGGCGTGACAATTAAATCCCAAAAAATACTAAGAAAGTGTAATTTGGTCTTAAAACTTTCAAAAAGTGTAGAAGTTTTAAGAAAGTTTTAGGATTATATTACACTTTTTATTAGTTTTAGGATTCGATTGTATTTTCGTGACAAGTGTTAGAATTTGATTGAATTTTTTAAAAGTTTTAGATTTTTTTTTTTTTTGGTTGCTGGAGGAACCGCTTTGGCCGACAGCCGCCATGTAAACCCCCATGTGTCGCTAGCGGGGAAACCACCACCCCGACGCCACGCTTAACTCACCACACAGTGCTTCAGCCTCCCTGCTTCGTAGGGGCTTCGAACCTTGGCCTTCTCAGTGAAGGACAAAGGATCTACCATCCATGCTGTAATGGCCGGTGGTTAAAAAGTTTTAGAATTCAATTGCATTTTCATGATAAATTTTAGAACTTGATTATACTTTTTGAAAATTTTTGGACTCAATTGTATATTCGTGACAAGTTTAAGATTTCCAATACACTAATCACAAGAATCTATGACACCTTGTGAATTGAATACTAAAAAATAATCTTTCTTTTTTTGCTAATGCTATTTTAATCTCTTATTAGCTCTTGACACCCTCACCGCATTGATTTTTTTCTTTTTTTGGCAAAATCACATTGAATTGACTACACTATTTATTACAGATTTCACTCTCGCTTTAAGATTATTTCTTACAAATTTTTCCTCCTTTGGCCTTTGTTTCAATTATTACGAGACAAAACTACTCATATCCCTTTCAAAATGCTATCTAGACAGTTTTGGGTTCAAATGGTTTTTTTCGCTCACCCCTAATTACAACTATGCTTTTTAAAAAACGAATGGTATATGAGACCGCCACTGCCTGCGTAAAACTTTTTTTTGTTTTTATAGCACTAACTGTGTATGCTTTATTTATTCTTTAACAATTCATGACATTATTGATTCATGACCGCCTGTGTAAAACATTTTTTTTTTTTAATGGTGCCTATGTATGCTATATTTATTCTTTAACAATTTATGACATTATTGATTCATGATGAACTCTCGTAAGCATTGTAAGAACTTCTTAGATATTACATTTTATATATTTACGGTGATTTGAACTTTGTAAGCCGTTGAAGAACATAACTCTTTTAAAAAATTAGAATAATTCAATATTTATTACGTTTTTCATTGAATTATGATGAAAAAACATTGTAAACCATAGAGATTTAAGATACTTTATATTTTCGACCTCTATCATGTAAAACATCGTGAAATATTGAAATTAAAAATATCAAAGTATTGGCAACATTTTGCCACGCATCGGCAACCTTTTGGAAAACATTGCTTCTAGTGATATTAAATGTGTCGTGCATCCGGACTTAAGCTGCATTAGTTTTGCTTTGAGTGGATGTCAAGCCATTTCGCCAAAGACTGCCGTCAGCTAAGCGACTGTCATCGCAACAAATGTTGTTAGCAGAAGCTGAGCGGAGCTTTGGCGAGTTATGCCTAGTTTGTGCCACTCTGGGAGTCGCCTTGTCTAGGGCTGCGTGACCCAAGCGCAGCGATGTTGCAGTCGTACGACCATCCGGTGTTCAAACCGGGAAATGAAAATATTGGAAATGAAAATACTGATGAGCAAAATATTTTGGGGTGATTTAGATCTACAACGTTAGGCCTTTGCCAGTGGAGCCTCATTAGCGACCGTCTCATAGACCATCCGGTGGAGATTCATCGGCGACCTACATCGATGACTTGGAGAAGATGAATGAGGGCAAAATTGGAAATGAAAATATTGATGAGAGCAGTTTTAGAGTAGAATTTTTTTATTAACCTGAGGAGAGTGGCCTCCCGTAAATGCTGAAAGCCCTATTTCGCCTTGCGCTTTCAGTTTTACCAAGGCAAGTGTTTTCGCAAAGCCTACTTGCAAAGCTGAGCCTCTATGTATGCTTCATTGTGGTCGACGTCCGAAACATCATGTCAAAACGCTCTTAATTTCAGATGTACAATTATTGCGGCCCATAAGATGCTGTTCATGATAGCTAGGTAGTAAACTTTTATTTCTCTTTTCATGTGCACAACATTTAGGTACAGAATAATTCAACATGACTAGTAAATGCAAAACTTGTAAAACGCACTTAGGTCTAATCAATTGTCACCTTCCGAGAAATTTATATTGGGGGACTTGATATCATTTGTTAAACAGTAAATGAAGTTTCTAAGTTTTAATTCTACTTTGTAAAATACCTGCAAAGCGCACATTTACATTTCAAAATACCTTTATGTCGTCACGACGTATTCTTCCTAAAAGTCGGGTTACGTTAAATGTTGAAGCCCTAATCTTAAACCCGGCAATTGAAAAGGCCAAAGCTTTACAACATAGAAGAAAAGGCACTTTCCAAGTATAAGAATGCAGAAACATTCGAAATACACAACCTGCCCATTCTTTTTCTAAACAACCTATATCCGAATCAATGGAAATGAAAGGGGGTTGGGAAAGACAGAGTAAAAACTTGTGTCCCATATAAGATTAAAATAAAAATATTGATAATTTGTGGCAAGTAACATTAACATTCATGAGATAGTACGGATGTTTTTCTTTAGATATCTCCTTTGAATTTGGGAATGTTTTTGGCTTGTAATTAAAGCGGGATCAATGCGAACTAATTTTCTGAATTGATGTTCAATGTTCCCCGCATGAACTTAATGGATGCTTCCCTATGGGGTGACGTCCACAGCATTACATTCAGAAAGCTCGTACTGTAATAATTTATGGTGCCCTTCAAGAAAATAAACGTTCATGGTAGTTCAAATAATTGCCGGCCATCAGATGTTGTAAATCAAAGTAAGGTGTCAAATTATTTTCCCTTCTAACAATATGCACAATTATTTACATAGCAGGCCACATTTTCGTCCATATGTGATGCGAGGACAGTTTTTCCAAGTAATTTTTTGATTATGGATCAAAAACCATGGACGGAAATTGTCAGTTTCACATCCTAAATTCACATCCAGAAAATACACATCCAAAATTTAGGAAGTGATCGGTCCTCTATTTTAACATAAAGAATAAAACTTTTAGCCAAAGCTAGTCATTTAACGAAAACATATTGACTGAATAAAACCTTTATTGAATAAAAGTTATAATAAAATATTGTCTATCATGAATTAACCAAAACTATACAATCATAAACCCGGATCTAATAAACTTATTCAATTAGTCTAATATAAAGTCCCACACTAACTTCTAATCACTTTTCACGTGCATGCAATTAAACTCCTCACGTTTAAAATCTCAAATGGTAGATAAATAAGTGGGCAAAGTCACGGCTCAATAAACGACAATCACCATTCCCATGGAATTAAGCCATGGACAAAGAAATTAATAAAAAAATGTATGCGATAGCATGCATCATGAAAGTGACTCCAACCGATATTTTCAAATTCACGAGTCATGTAATATGCATCATCACATAAATCATGTATTATAGCCAGCCATATGTCAAATTTAACTGCTTATGCTGAATGCTCTACAACCACACCTGGCCAGGTGACACGACTTGAAAACTATATGGCTATGATTGGACCCTAAAACTCACATCCGCCTTGGTTAAGCTCCATAACAGAACTAATCTATGCACATGTATCTTGTGTCTTCTCTAAATCACGGCCGAATTATGCACAGAAGTGATAGGGAAGGCAAAAACTTTGGTACTTCGGCCCTTGCGACAATTCCAAGAATCACTCGGTAGTTTTTGTTGAATAACCTCAACCTCGTAAGTGCAATGGGACCAGGAAACCTTTCAATTTTAGGTCTGAAGTACAATGGTACTCTATAACTGTAAAAGATATGCCTTCTGAGCCTTTCATGGAAGAAAGAATTTGGCACAGCAGATTACGTACGCAAAGCTCGATAAGCATGCAGCAGGGCCGCAGTTTTACTTTATGCAACAAGACTGAATATTACGTGTTTAATAAACATGTGAAACGTCAAGCAGGGTCGCTTTCTGTTTTTAAAACCATTTCATATCCGTTGGGTCTGCTTTTCATGTCATTTAATCCACATTCACATCGCGTGATGACAACGGGAGAGGATGGGCCCATGAACTTTGCGACAAAACTTTGGTACTTCGGCCTTCGCGACAATTCCAAGAATCACTCAGCAGTTTTTGTTGAATAACCTTAACCTCGTAAGTGCAATGGGACCAGGGAACCTTTCACTTTCAGGTCTTTCATGGAAAAAAGAATTTGGCACAGCAGATTCCATACACAAAGCTCGATGAGGCCCTGTTTAGTAACCATCAAAATAGTGTTTGATTATGATTTTTTGTTCCTGAGAATAGTTTGGGAACATAATCGCTTTTGGTAAAAATTTTGTTCCCGTAAACAAATTTCTATTTTTTTGTTCTCGGAAGTAGATTTAAAACAGAATCAAGAATAACAAAAATAAAATAAAAAAATAAAAAAAGGAAAAAAGAAAAAAATATTTAAAAATGAAAATAAATTGATTTGAAACAAAATCAATAAGCACGGTACCAAACGTAATTTTATTTCAGAATAAAATTTTTTGGATAGTTACCAAACAGCTTAAAATGCTTAGAAATTGTTATCGGGAACTGAATAACAAATAATAATTTATGATTGGAATATGTTCTCGAGAATAGAATCGTTACCAAATGCACTCTAAGCATCCGGCACGGCCGCAGTTTTACTTTATACAACAAGACTGAATATTACGTATTTAACAAACATGTGAAACGTCTAGCAGGGTCGCTTCTGTGTTTAAAACCATTTCATATCCGTCGGGTCTGCTTTTCATGTCATTTAATCCACATTCACATCGCGTGATGACAGCGGGAGAGAGATGGCCTAAGAACTTTGCGACAGAACTTGAACGGTGTCCACATATCGTAAGAACCAAAGGACAAAGAAAACGTTATCCACATTTAATAAAAGTACACATTTTCAATTGATACTAGGAATTTAGGGTCGGCAAAAGGTGGGTCCAGCTTGGAATGGCGTGAACATAGGACAGCCTCCTCTTGTTTGAACTTGCTAAAAGTAGTTATAGCTTTTCACGACTACAATTAAATTGTTTTCAATTTCAAATCACAGCTTCTTAAATTATATATATTTAGAGACACTTGAAGATCCATCAAATCTTTAATTAATCACATCTATGCTTAAATGATTGTAATTGATACACTTTTTTATAATTTTTTTTAAAAGTGAGAAGGAATGGCTAGTGTCGGCGACTCTTTGGTTAGAGGGTTACCATAAGAGTTTAACTTTTGTGATTGAGATGTTCTGTTTTAGCTATAACTATCGTTTAATTCTGAGTGAACACATCAAGATTGCATGATCTTATGCAACTTGGAATACAATTGGAATTATTAAATGCCCGGTGCACATGTTGAACATATGCCAAAACGAACCTGAATTTCCTTAGATCGATGAGTGATTAGGGGATAGGAACTTGTGATCAAGGCACCTTTAAATCACATGGGAGTAAGTATTTTCCAATTTAGAGAACTGTCTCGATGGTAACTATAATTGGTACTATAAATAAGAATTGGACAGAGATAAGGTTTTCTTACCTTGGATAACCACTTGTGCAATCTACAAATTTGGCTTTATCATTAACCACCTGTACAATCTACAACTATCTCTTATATAAAACTTACTCAATTCTATCTTGGCTATTTCACCTCGGTGTCAAAGCTAGTTCTGTTTGAAGAAGAGTTTTTTCCTCCACCAGGTGCCTGCAGGTCTATTTCCCATGTGTTTCAAGTTGATTGCAATTGCGAAACACAATGTTGGCGTTGATACACGACAACAGAAGACAATTTCCTTTTTGTTTTGACAAGTTAAAAGGAAGCCCCTCATTTTCCATTTTTTTTTGTCAAGGATGAAAATGGAGAAGAATATAAGCTCATTTTTTTTTTTGTTGACTTAAGGATTGTAAATGTTTAATTGAGATGAACTAAGGGTAAGCGTGGTTTTAGGGTAAAATATGGAATCTGAGAATTGGACCAACAAGAACCTATAGGTTCTAGATTCAGGTTCCAAGGTATACATGATAGGTTTGAGGTTCCAAAAAATAAGGAACCTATTTTGATAGGTAGGTTTCGAGTTCTTAGTTGGAGAAACTTAGAACCTAGAACTTGTAATTTAGAACATGGAACAAGTTCTAATGTTTTCTTGGTTCATGTTTTCATGCATCTTGCAATATTCCATGCCATTTGATGATAAGTGTATAATTTAGAAATACTAGTTTGAGCTTCCATTTTAAAATTGAGACTTTTACTTTATTAATGTTCATATTTTCTGTATGTCCTTATGATTAGTGAATTATAAGAGTAAGTGATTCTTATAAAATGTTTTAATTCACCGTAATCATTCAATTAATAATTTAGGTGTAATCTAAATTGAACTTAGAACTAACTCTAGAACCTGTGACAGAGTGGGTTTTAGGTTCTAAGATATGTAGGGTAGGTTCCAAGTTCCAAAAATAAGTAACATGTTCGGTTCTAAATTTCACTTGGAATTTGCACAAAACCTTAAACCCTTTACACCTAATGTCAACCAAGACGATGTCAAGTTACTCTACCAAATCCACCGCCTTTTGGACGATGTATCACTAGTTTCTATTGCTCATTTTGAAATTTCGCCATCAATTTTCCTACATCTTTGGCCAGTGGAAAATTCTTCCAATTATGTCTATGATTGGTGAGTCACAAGTTATGAACATAATTCACATGCTTCCGATTATGTTTATGATTGGTGAGTCACAAGTTATGAACATAATTTACATGCAAAATTAACTAAATATTAATGTAGATCATGTCTATATCTTTACCCGTCAATTGGCACAATAATTGACTGAAAACACGGCCGATCAAACATGTGCATGGTCATCATGCTTAAAGTTTAGCGTGGGAACAATGGCTAGCTCACGCCACTAGCTTAAGAAGATGTTCTGATCCACGCAATCCGGGATATTTTCTAAGTGATGGGACACTCCCACGTCGCCGTCCTTGTGCACGACAACACAAAATCGGACACATTTGTTTGCTCTTCGAAGATTTTAAGAGTCTCTCTCATAAAGTGTGGTCCAGCTTATTTGGCCGGGATTGCGGCCTGGGGACCGTCCAATTTGTTGATTTTTGTTTCCTTTTTTTATTCCTATATTCAGTCTTGTAATAAAATGAGCGCATAGACATAATACGAGAAGAGGCATTGTTAACTTATACCACGATGGATTGAATAATGCTAGGTTAATCTGAGTCTATTTGAAATCATTAAACTACACGGTCATGAGACCGCGCATTCAATTAAGTATCTAACACAATTGTCATGTTGTTCTCTTTTAGGATTTCTATTATTTGTGTACTTATTCAATATACTTACAATGAGTCTTATCAGCATTTGCTTGGTTATTAGCAAGGCAATGTCATATTCTAGTGTAGTTGCGGTTTTGGGAAAAATTCCAAATAAGTACATAAAGTGTTGTCCTCTTTTCTTAAATAAGGATATATAATGGATCTTGTTTTAAACAAGAGTTTAAAGTATTATCATTTTTTCAAATAAGTATTTGAAGTGGGTTTTCTGTTTCAAATAATGACTTGAGCTGGCCATATTAGTCTCAAGGAAGAGCTTGACTTCATTGACTCGTCAAGGGCATTTTTTTTTTTATGTTCTCATTTTTCTATTTCTTCTTTCCTTTCTTTTTTTTTCTTTTCATACAAAAGACATATTCAAAAAGAAAAAAACTAAAACACAAAAAAAAAAAAAAAGCCCAGGCCCACCACCTATGGTCACCGCCCCTTGCCAAGATAAGGTGTTTACTATAGCTAGGGGGGTCATTGGCCCCTCCGGAAGGGCCGATGACCGGAACCAAGAGAGGGTTGTGACCCTCTGCCAGAGCAGGTTCAGTGGCGGAAGAGGAGGGGTCTGGACGAGAGGAGGTTGCAATTTGGATGCCTTGTCAACGGAGGAGTTGTAGAGCACGATTCAAGGTGTGATCGCTCATTGCAAGAACTCCATATTGCAGAACAACTACAAGGTCATGGTCAGCAATGAAATCTGAAACCTCCTAAGAACCTGAAGATGAAGAAGATGATTCCCATTACGAGATTGGTCGAATGCTTGCTTCATCATTTTCATGTGAGTGCCCAAATTTGGGAGAGGGTTACGGCTCTCTCTTAGTTTTGGTGAAGGTCACCGGGCCTCACCGAGGTGCTAGTGAACTTGTTGGCCATAGCCAATGCCTTGACCCAGTGATAGGGCGGCGGCCACAGGTAGGAGGACTGGGGCTAGCCCTCCTGCTTGTATTTTCTTTTTCTTTTTCTTTGTTAAAGTTTTACCTTTTTTTCTTTTTTATGAAAAAAATCAGAAAAAAAGGACAAAGGAAAGGAAAGAAAATAAAAAAAGTAAAGAACAAAATACTCTTGACCAACGCTTAGATTGAGTTTTACATTTTGATTGCCATAGCGAAATACAATGTTGGTGTTGATACATAAGAATAGAAGACAATTTGTTTTTTGTTTTGACTAGCCAAGTGGAAGCCCCAAGTTTTCCAAATTTCTTTTTTCGCTAAGGATGAAAATGGAAAACAATATAAGCTGATTTTTTTTTAAAATTTTTTGTTGAGATAGGAATTGGAAATGTTCAATCGAGATGACAACAATATCAACCAAGTCATTGTCAAGTTACCCTATCAAATCCACCACCTCTAGGTGATGTATCATCACTTTCTATTGCTCATTTTGAACATTTGTCATCAATTTTCCTACATCTTTGGTCAGTGGAATATTCTTCCAGTCATATTTATGATTTGTGAGTCAAAAGTTGTGGACATGATCCACGTACAAGCTTGACTAAATATCAACGTGGATCATGTTTGTACCTTTGACCTGTCAATTGGCGCAGGAATTGACTGAAAAGACCGCCGGTCAACATGTGCATCGTTATCGTACTTAAAGTTTAGACTGAGAACAATGCCTACACGCCACCAGTTTAAGAAGATGTTCGGATCCACACAATCCGGGATATTTTCTAGCGACGGGACGCTCTAACGTTGCCGTTATTTGTGCAAGTCAACACAAAATAGCATACGTAATTTTGCCCCTGAGAAGATTTTAAGAAACTCTCACGAAGTGTGGTCCAACTTATTTGATCCTGATTACGACTCGGGGAGTTGAGTTTTGTTTCCTGTTTTTTATCCTATATTCAACCCGGTAATAATATGGATTGAATGATGTTAGGTTTATTGTAACAATCTATTTGAAATAATTAATTATCTAATACAATCGTCACGTCATTCTCTTTTAGTATTTCTATTCTCTGTATATTTATTCAATATAACCTACAATTAGTCTTACAGGAATTTGCTCAGTTATTTATTATCACAGCAATGTCATGTTCCAATGTATCTATGATTTTGAGACAAATTTCAAATAACGATATGAAGTGTACTCAATTTTTTTTTTTTTTAAATGGGGGGTTTGGAGTGGATGTTATTTTAAATAAGAGCACGAAGTGTCACCATTTTCTTAAATAATGACTTTAAATGAGTTTTATTTCAAATAATGGTCTGAAGTGGCCATTTTAGTTTCAAAGAATGGCCCAACCTTATCAAGGGCATTTTCATCCATTAGTTTTTTTTTCTTTCCTTTTTCTGTATCTTCTTTCATTTTTTTTTTGTTTTTTTTATTTTCATAAAAGACAAATTTAAAAAAGAAAAAAGTTAAACCTTAAAATAATAAAACACAAAAAAAGAAAAAAAATCCAAGCCCACCTATGGTCACCGCCCCTTCTCGAGACAAGGCGTTGGCTATGGCCAGTAGGGTCGCCAGTGCCTCAACAAGGGTCGGCTTGCCCACTAGAGGTGAGGTCTTGCTAGTCCTTGCTAGAATTAGTAGACGGTTGCGACCCTATGGTAGAGCAGGATCGGTGGCGGAGGAGGAGGGGTCCGGACGGGAGGAGGTTGCCACTCGAAGGTTTCATCAATGGAGGAGTTGTAGAGAATGATTCAAGGTGCGATCGCTCATTGCAAGAACTCCATGTTGCAGAACAACTACAAGGTCATGGTTAGCAATGAAATCTGAAACCCCCAAAAACTTGAAGACGAAGAATATGAGTCCCACCACAAAACTACTCGAATGCTTGCTTCACCATTTTCATGTGGGTAGCCAAGTTTGGGAGAGGGTTGCGGCTCTCTCTTGATTCTAGCGAGGGTCCATAGGCAAGAGGGCCGGGGCTAGTCCTCCTGCTTGTATTTTTTTCTTTTTCTTTGTTAAAGTTTTACATTTTTTTTTCTTTTTTGAGTTTGTCTTTTTTTATGAAAAGAAAAAAATCAGAAAAAGAAAAAAAGGAAAAAGAAAAGGAAAGTAAATCAAAAAGGTAAAGAACAAAATATTCTTGACCAATCAGTGAGGTCAGGCCCTTATTTGAAACCTCTCTCTTCAGCCATGAAAAGGCTAAGAATGTCCTTGTATTTCATCTACTATAATGTTCTTCTACTTTTGATTCTTCTTCTATGTCGGCATCAATTCGAAATTGAAGCAGTTGGTGAATTCCTCGATTGTAGTTCATGAGTGGGATTCGTTTGGCTCCATGAATAACCTATTTACTTCCTTTCATTATATTCCATCCATTTTCCGGATTCGAGGTGGTCATTACTCGCTTCCTAGTTTTTTTCAAACCATTGGTCACTGAAAATATTGTGTATCACTAATTCCATTAGATCGCCTGGGAACTGGACCAATTAGTCTGATTCCCAATTCCAAAAAATGAGAACCAATCCTATTCTTGGGTGGGACTGGACCAAGAACTAATCAACCCTATGTGTGACACTTTCATCCTCCATCAAGGTTTCATCAGGGCACCGTTAAGTAATTTGCCTACATGGATGCTAGTAAGCAAACAATATAGATATAGTATTTACGTGACTTAAGTGAAATAAAAACAATGTTATTTTAGCTAAAAAATCATATAATTAAATCTTGACGGAAGGTAAATGTGTTAAATAGGTATAAGTTTGGAGTTTTTTTTATGTTATAAGATATACGTCACAATAGCTATAGTTTAGAATTTTTGATGTCACAAAAAAAGTTCTCAATAAATCTGTTATAGTGGGCATAATTTGAGATTTTGGTAGCTTTTTCCCAGTACATTGCTTAGCTAAATTGCAAGTCCATTGTTTGACATTGTCCTGAAAGTCTGAGCAGGACACAATCTATGCTTTGTGGGAGGATTTCCCATTCAATACATGGTCATATAGATTACACATCCGTTGGGGGATGAGATCTTCCACCACGCTTGATGTCCTCATTTTGTGCCTAATTTAGCTAAACCAATAATTTATCTGAACAATGTGTCAGGAAATTTATCACTGAATGTGTTAGCAAATAAGATTTATTGACAAGTCAGAGATATTGAGCAGTATAGAGGATTTTCACGTGTAGTTAACACTAACTAAAGCAGGGGTTATATTTCTGTACAGTCATGTCATTGATTGGTAGATCACAAATTATTGACATCGCCATATGCAAATTTAAGCTTGCATAACTTGTAACCTATCAATAAGAGACTCGATTGAAGAAACTTCGTTGATTTAGGAACGGGGGATAACATGGCCCTTAAAAATAGGTACCTGTCCCCATCTCACAAAGGAGGTAGAAAAATGTCGTATTGGAGCAACAGAGGATTTTAATCCTTGATGTATGATTTTCGCAGAGCTTAGCTCGTTCATGTTTTCCTTTTGATACGATTAATTGATGTTGCAAAATTAAGTCAAAATAAATATAAGGCTAAGTGTGAGTTTTGTGAGATCGCTGTCAACTGTTCTAAAAATTTAAGCTGTTTAATGAATGTATGATTTATTATTTAAATATTTTAACACTCCTCCCCATGCTTGGTCTAGTCTTTTAGCCTAGTATTAAGCGTGGAAATTTAATTCAGGAGGCAAATGGGACTTGGAAATATTCGAACTCAATACATTCAGCTTTGATATTATGTAAGATTTTGTAGGACCACTATTAATTATTCTAAAACTTAAATTATTAGATAAATGTGTAGTGTATTATTTAAGTATTCGAACACTAAGTTTCCCTACAATTATGTTTCTGATTGGTGGTTATATATTATTGTGGGACATCATTTACACCGAACTTATCTAAAATTGAAATGCAAGTGATGTTTACACTCGTAAGCTATCAACCAGAAGACTAATTATAAGAAATCCTCCGATTAGAGACAGAGGACAATATAGCCCATCATTTTAACTAAAGCCTAATGCCTAAAATAATACCAGAACTACAATTTTGATTGAATGAGGAAAGAAAAAAGCAACGTAATTCCTCTCTCATGGAAAATAGGACGTCTAACTATTCCTCCGGTGTCATTTTCCTGTCTCTTGGATCAACTAAAGGGGCACTTTGCTCTCAAATAGTATTCCCAATTATTGACTTGGAGGAATACGTGGTTGTAGAGGTTTCTTGGATCTAGATTCTTTGGTGCAGAGTCATTTTCATAAGAAGACTTTGTAGGTTAGCAAAAAAAACCATCTTCTTCTGTTTTCTTGGTCTTGAACGAAACTTGAAGAAACTAAATGATGAAAACGCCCCATATGTTGCCTTGTGAGTTGACTAGGAGAAGCATGAGGATGGCTGCCGCCAACCACGGTGGGCGGTGGAGGCGTGACCGGCCATCGTTGGTGACATAGCCCACGACGGAGGGGTACTATCTGGGGCGGCTCCCTCTCTTATTCGACATCATAGTTTACTCTTTCTTTATTATTTAGTATTTAATATTTATTATTTAATATTTCTTTAGCTAATAACCTTTTTAAGCTTAACTGGGTTAGAAGTGAGTTTGTCTTTAGATCCACCAAGATTCATATCTAGTTGGGTTTTGCCTCTGATATTGGAAACCCACTTTAATCCGTTTTGAAATTTTCAGACAACCCATATTTGACGTAGCTCATTGAATTCGAGTTAAGAAATTGATCTTGAACCCAATTTGTCAGCTCTATTTATATTTAAAAACAATACCTGACGCTACCCCACATTAGCACTATAAGACAACATTTATGCCCCTCAACTCTTAAGGACAATCTGACAATACAATTTTTCTTCTCCTCTTTATCACCTCGCTCTCACATACATTTGAGAAATTATTGAGTAAACTTTAAACGTGTACTAAATCAAATTCGAACTGATGATTCGCCATTTTTAATGGTCCAAATTTAGTTTAGTAAAATATATCAAGCTCATGGATAATTCCTCCACACATTATCCCAAAAATGACTAAACATAATTTCTCACCCTCGCTGGCCCGTACGCTCTTCTGCTTGTTGCACGCACATACGCTTATTTCACAGAGAGCCGAACTTATTATGGAGGACAGGACCACAGATTTTAGGAGCAAACGTGTTCCCCATAGGACAAAGTTTTGAGAGTTCAAGTTCAAGTATGTGTTCTTACCTCGTGTATCACGTAAAATGTGAGCTAAATCTGAAACAGTGGAATAAAATCCGAGTACGTGGTCTTCCTTGTTTGCCGAAAAAGCCCTTCATGTCCTTTTCTTTTAGACATTGCGATCATTGCGCTTCTAATTTCTTGAAGACCATTGACACTCGAAACCTCTCCGAAATGTATATGCATTGATGTATGCTTTCAACGACGATGTTTCCTCGAATCGGGTTTTGAAAACGACAATTGTACTTACCCAAGTTTCTCGCCCACAACAAAGATTCCAACTGCAGAAACTTACAAAAGATGTGTGCAGCACGTTCCCTATCAATATATTTTAGGCACTTTCTGTTTTTCACTTATAAATAGGCCATCTAAAGCAAATCAACCTCCTATCATTCTTAACAATCTTCGCACTTCTACTCTCCCCGTGATTAGGACTGGGAAAGGGTCGGCCACCGACTCCAGCTTCATAATGGATCGACCTAACCAAATGCAATCATCGAGCATTGCCAAGGAGCAAACTTATCTTGTAAATCCACTGATCCTAGCCTTTTCTTTTCAACTTTCCATTTCCTCCCTTAGCTTGTGTAAAAAAAAAAAATCGCAGACGTAGTGTTTGCCTCCGAGCATTATTTCGTAGGGCATACTTGTATGCCAACACCTCTTTGGATTCTTCATTGGCCTATTGGTGATAGAAAGAGGAGAAAAATAAAACCAAAATAGGATAACAAGGAAGCTTATTTACCGAATATACGCAGGGAAACAAGATGTTTTCTTTCAAGGCTCAGTAGAAAGGAATCTGTAATAAAAAACCAACTTATTAACTCCCAGTTAGACTGGCTTGTAAGGTCATATATCACCTTGTGCAAATGAGCATACCAAGCTTTAATAGCATAAAATTAATATCAGCAGAAAACCTTAACAATCTCATACTAAATTACTATATATTACTATGAAAAATTATTGTCTTTGCTCTTTTGAACTTTTGCTCATTTAATATTTTTTGCTTCATTACAATGATTTTTTGTTAAATTACACGAGAAAATATATCGCCAATTTAGTTCATTCTTGCTTTTTTTTTTATTTTTTTTTTCATTATAACATTGACCTCACTTGTAACTCTGGATTTCCATGATGTAGGATGATTCCAGGATCAAACATGACGAAAAAACAAAGAGGCTCATAGATTTTCTGAATAAAGTGGTGAATGAGCCGGTAGAAAGTTTGATCATTGTCGACATGATTCAGCGACTAGGAGTCAAATCCCTATTCCGAGAACAGATTAAAGCCATTCTAAGGTGGCAATACACACATTTTAGCTCTTTGAATCATGGCAAAGATGATGTCTATGAGATCGCTCTCCGGTTTCGACTTTTAAGGCAAGAAGGTTATCATGTGCCTGCAGGTTTGTTCCTATGAGTTTCATGTCGATTGCAATAGCAAAATATAGTGTTGCTATTTATACATAACAAAAGAAGACAACTTTTTTGTTGTTGTTTTGTCCAGTTACGTGGAAGCCCTAAAATTTCCAATATTTTGTTAAGGATGAAAATGGACAAGAATATAAGCTGATTTTTTAAAAATATTTCGCTGATTTAAGAATTGGAAATGTTTAATTGTGATGAACTCTCTAATGGATATCCATCAATGCATGTTACATCGTGGACTTATGCCAGATATTAAGCAATGCATTAGTGTTCTGGAGTTTTGTTCAAATGGGAAAGTAAGAACTAATTATTCATATCACAAAAACCGAATTGAAAAAACCTAGATATATGCCCATTTCCTTCACTTATTCTCTTTTTTAGTTTCTCTACATTAAAAAATTAAAAATTTACATGAGATGAAATAGTTTTAACCAATTTAGGATTTTTTTTCGAAACCAAAGTATGCACATCATAATTTTGAATGAGTGAAGCGACTTATAAATTAGATATCAGACTATGCTTTTTGATGTATTAGAGTCCTTGTGCTTTTTATGCAGATGTGTTTGAATACTTCAATGATAAGGGGAAAGGTTTTGTAATGAAACTGGAGGGAAACATCAAGGGTATGATGGAATTATACGAAGCGTCACAAATGAGCACGGAAGGAGAGGATATACTCGATGAAGCCGGATGCTTTAGCAGCAAGTGTCTCAATGCATTGTTGTCATGTGATCTTGATCATGAACAAGCGAGAATGATAGAAAGTACATTGCAATATCCATATCGCAAGAGCTTCGCAAGATTGCTAGCTCCTCAAAGTTTTGTAAATGATATGCTAGGCGCGAACTCGTGGATGGAAGACTTGCTAGAAGTGGCAAACAGAAAGCGAAGAATTGATCAATATGTGCACCAGGAGGAGATTCACCAAATTAATAAGTGAGTAACTAATTAACTACTTACGCAAAGTTATGCTCAATTGAAGGACTATAGATGACCAACATATAATAGTAGGCGAAATCTTAATAGTTGGGCCTAATACAAGTATATCAATGCTTAAATAAGATGCTATATTTAAACTTATGTATTTAAGGAGTTGGCATTTAGGTTCAGACTAATATCAAACTCACAAATCACAGTTTGAGGCATGACTTAAACCAGTTTCACCAAAAACTATAAGGAAAATGATGGACTTTATATCTCCATTTTCTCAAATCTCTATGTCATGAGATCAATAGAATTTTCAAATGAATAATTTGTTTCATTTAAATGAGTACACTATTATGTATTGTTGCTTTAGTTTTTCCTCATGCATATCCTATATTTCAGGTGGTGGAAAGAGTTGGGATTGGGAGAGAAGATGGAGTTTGCTAGAGACCAGCCACTAAAATGGTACATGTGGTCCATGGCAATTCTTCCAGATCCAAGCTTGTCTGAGCTTAGGGTTGAGCTCATTAAGCCCATCTCTCTCGTGTACATTATTGACGACATATTTGATGTCCATGGCACAGTTGACGAACTAATTCTCTTTACAGAAGTCATTAAAAGGTATACAATTGAAGATATCCCTTTTTACCTATTATGTTGCAACTATTACATCAAAAAAAAAAAAAAAACTACATTCGACATTTATATTATGTTGACAATTTAAATATTTCTTGCAATTTTTTTCCTTCAGATGGGATAATGCGTGTGCCGAGCAGCTTCCAGAGTACATGAAAATATGCTTCAAGGTTCTCAATGATATTGCAAATGATTTTGGCAAAATCATCTTTGAGAAGCATGGATGGAACCCCACAAGATTCTTGAAACAGATGGTATAAATATAAAATTATTATTGATAAGAACCTATGTTCGCAACAATGTTGCTAACTCCTATCTCAACTCTAAATGAACGTGACTTAATTGGAGATTCGTTGCGCAAAACCAAAACTCAACCTTGACCATATCCTCGTCCCTTTTTCCACTCTTTGTCTCACCACCCTCCAATATTTTGGTCATCATTTTGAAGTTTGTGTTCACTTCTTCAAATTAAAGCCACAAAAACCAATTGCCGGCTTCATCATCGTCGAGTTTCGTTCACTCTTTTATAGAATTCCTTATAATGCCATACACGGAGATCTTATCACTGATAGGGTTAAGCTGCAACCGTCCCTCCCTCCCTCCCGCCCTCTCCCATACACACTCACACACAAATCTTGGCGAGATCTAGGCGTTTCTGTCAAGATCTTGTAGCCGTGCCCTGGCTTCCTAGCAATAAAATTGAGCTCAGTGCAGCATTGAGTTCCCTTACTCTCTGAGAGAGAGAGTGGGAGAGAGAGAGAGAGAGACAGATTTCCTAGTGATTTGTCATTTATGACTACTACGAAAGCTCAATAAACTCAAGATTTTGAGTTATGACTATATTTTAGATGATCCTTGATCAGTCAGATAACATTTGATCTTGCAGTGGGCGAATTTGTGCAATGCATTCCTGGTGGAGTTTCAGTGGAACGCTTCTGGGAAATTGCCAAAGGCAGATGATTACTTGAAGAATGCGATTATCACTTCGGGTGTGCCCTTGGTGCTAACTCACCTGTTCTTTCTAATGGGCCAAAACATTGCCAACCAAAGTATGGATTCAAAGAAAGAAGAGGTGCAGCTGCCAAATATAATATTCTTAGTCGCTGAAATTCTTCGCCTTTGGGATGACCTCGGATGTGCCCAGGTACACTAGTTCATGGTTTCGTGCTGGGCAATATTCGGGTTTTATTCATTTTTTATTTGCGTTTTGTCATTATTTTATTGATATAATTTTTTTACTCGGGGGGATTCGATTCCATGAAGGACGAGAATCAAAATGGCTACGACGGGTCATACGTGGATTGCTATTTGGGGGAAAATGAAGGCTCTTCGTACCAAAGCGCAAGGGAGCATGTGATGAAGTTGATATCGAAATTGTGGAAGCTGCTCAACAAAGAGTGCCTCTCTCCATGTCCGTCCTCTGCGCCTTTCCTTGAAGCTTGCGTGAATGCTGCTAAGATGGTTTCACTGATGTACAACTATGAAGACAAGCATGGTCTTGGACTCCTACAAGACCATATGAAGTCGTTGACCTGTGATCACGAGACACTTTAGCATCATTTTTCATGTTTTCATCTCTCATGCTTGATTACTTCGGTATAATGTACTACGGTCACCTTAAATTGCAATAAAGTTGCCTTCTTTTTCTAAGCAGTATTGTTTCCAGCTATATATTGTTTTAAGTGCTTTTCCATCATAAGTGGCAATAATATTTGTTGGCATATCCAAATGAAAAAAAAATGTGAATTTAACATGAGCAGAAAAATTCATTACTATTTCAAACATACTACATTGGCACATGGTTTGTTTTATTCATGCAAAACATCATAAAATGTAAGGAGGTACCAAAATTTAAAATAAAGTATGGCATGTGTTTATATTTAAAGTAAGAACATCCGCAATATTTATGATGCGTTGTCAACAGAACACTAAAAAATCTAACTTAAAACTATCTTATGTGCATCTATACATTTTCTGAAGTTTGAACATTACTGCACTTTGACAAAATGTCGTAAGGCTTTAATATGAAAAAGGAAAAAAGAAGGAAGAAAAAAAAAAAAAAAGAGCATATTCTGCCGATGTAAAGAAAAATTTTCACAAGCGTTCCCATGCATCATTGACTTAAGAATTATAACTATGCATTCTCTCTAATGAAATGTTGTATGAGGCTGCTTGTGTAAAACTTTTTTTCACACTAACGCTGCGTATGAAGTTATCCTTTAAGTATTTATGACATTTTCCATTGGTTTATGACACCATAGCGTGAGCATTTGTAGTAATTTGTTAAATATTATAATATATATTTATCGTATTTTGAACCATGTTATGACAAAATATCTCAAGCCTTAGAAAAAACATAAATTTTCTTTAGAAATTAGGATACTTAAATATCTATGACATTGTTCATTGAGTTATGAGAGAAAAACTTTGTAAACTAAAGAAATTTAAGATACCTAAATATTTCCAACCATTATGAAATACATTACGACGAAAAGTAGTAAATATTTGTGAATATTTATACACTACTGTAAAGCACAAATTGATAATGTAAAATACCATTAAATCATCATAGATGTATTGGGTCGAATTAAATACCGTTAAATCATCATGAAAAACCCAATGGACCTGGATTAGTCTGATTCGAATAGGACCAACCCGTTCCATGTCTTGGATTAAGCTCAGTGGTAAAAGGTGGCCTTCCTCCTGGCCCATTATTTTCTAGAGAGCCCATAGCAGTTTGGATAGGTTGGACTTGGACGGGAATCCACTGGACATACAATACTGTGAATAATTGCCTTGAATTGGGCTGAGGAGGGCCTGAATTGGGTTAAATGGAGCCCAATCCTCCTTCATTAGGCTGTATGTGGCCCTGTTCATCAGTCTAGTTTTCTTTCTCCATAACTTGTCGAGGATCCGAAGGTAAGTTTTCGAAACCTTGATTGTTGGGGAAAAAAAAAAAACCTTCTGATTCATTGGACATCCCCAACTTTGAGGTTTGATTTCTCGGCATAATTTCTCCATTGGTTCTAACCAAAAAATAAAAACTTTCACGAGCTTTGTGTGTGAAAAGAAATGAAGAAGGAAGAGAGTTTGATTTTCAGAGTGATGCGAAAGTAGGTTGAGAAAGAACCCTGTGATACCATGTGAAAATATTAAGGGATGGAAAGGAGCTGAGAATTGGGAATAAGATAGATATTACTTTCTTACTTATAACATTATACAATCACAGCTCTATATATAATACATATGGTCAACCTAATTAAGGAGAAAAATATTCTAAAGACGTAGAGAATAAAAAGAATCAGATTCTCAACTATAAAATATTCTAGTTTCCCATTGATGAATCAATTTAAAAAAAAAAAATCAAGTGCAACAGTCTTCAAAAATTTGTGCTCGTGAAGGCCGAGCAAGAAGGTTGGTCCTCAATTACTGGTGCTGCATTGCTCCGTCTTGTGGTTCTCTCCCCAATTTGCCTGCAAAAACTCTGGCTGACGAAGTTCGCTCTCGAGTTGCTGTTTCTTTAAGCGTATCATGGAGCGTCTTGCTCATTTCCTGAGTCCTGTGAAGTTTATTTAAGTGGAAGAGTCAGGTCAAGTTTAGGGGTCTTTGATTATTGGTGTGTAATGTCAGTCCAAGATGATATTTTGATGGTTTTCTATTTGTGCTCTTAGTTGTTTTGTCTTCTGATGTTAGCTGAATTGATTGTCGATACTGAAGCATGGTGGTGGGGTAAAGGGGCGAGCGGTATGTGCAATAGTGACAAAGCACCTGAATTAGAAATAGAATGCCATGCAAATTTTGGATTCCCAATCTTTGCAGAGAGTCAATAGCTAAATCCCCTACTTTTAGGAAGAAAAATAGGAGTTACTTCTCCCACTTCTGAGCCAAATGCTATGCTCCGGGGCTCGCCGTTTCGAATTTATGAGTCCTCATTTATGTGTATTAATACGACGGATGAACCTTGTTATTGCTTCAACCCATTACGTTCTGTCCAGACTAGTACGCATGGTCCATGTCCAAAATTCACCATTTTAAACCAAGATTCTCTCTGCTCATTCTTTCCTTTCGAACAGGAAGAGTAAACGCTTTCTCTCTCCCTCTTATTAATTCAAATTTGGGGTCCCTGGCCTTCGCTCTCAGATTTTGCTGCGCCAACATTAGTTGCTGCTCGGACACTTTGGATGTCTAGTTTTCGCTCTTAGATTTTGGGTCTCACTCTTAGATTTTGGCCTTCTCCCACGCTCACCTTCTTTGGTCTTCGCTCTCCCTCTAATTAATAAAAATTTGGGGTCGCTACGCTTTAGATTTTGCTGATGAAACGACGTGAGGAGCTTTGATTTTTAACGCCCTAGGTTTTGTGAATTTCAGCTCCTCTTTTACGTTTTTTTAGTGTGTCTCGAGGACGTTCATGGGAAGAATTTGATGAAAAATTTAAAGCAGTAGGAAAAGAATAAAAAAAATATTTCATTAAGATAAAAATAAAATGGGTTTAACATGAGATTAGTGTGGAATTGATAATGGAAATTGGACTTGGTGTAGGCCAATTAGAATTGGGTTAATGTCATAAAAAATCCCAAATTGATACACACGTGACAAATTTATCTTAAAACTAATATTTTATTCATAAAAACCCTAAACTAATAAATTTGTGATAGATTTATGACAAATTTATCCCGCGGTATTTTCCGTTAAATTTTATTGTTAAATCGCTGAATTTGGTCACATATGACAACTGCCGACTGTACCAATTTGGGATTTTGCCCTTTATATAGTTTATAGTTTTTGGTGGTATTAATATAATTTCACAGAAATTAACAGAAGATAAATTTGTCGCAAATGCATTAATCAATATCTACTGGAGGAGCAGCAATGAAGGCAACTCCAACAATTATTCCAATAATTACATATCCGATTTGACATATGGACGAATATGCAAGCATACGTTTCATGCTTGTTTGAGTAATAGCAATGAGATTCCCTAATTTTTTGTGATAAAAAAATTAGTTTAGGATTAATTTGTCATGAAGATGTCAGTTTAAGACTTTTGGTGATAAAAAATTACTTTAAGGTAAATTCGTCACCATTGTATTGATTTGAAGTTTCTCTTAGTATTAATCCATTAGAATTAGGGTACAATGAGTTTAATGAGTTATACTGTAACTGGACTTAAATTTGCTTAACGAGCTTGGGCTTAGCTTAGTTTGATAAATGTGGGTTTACTTCAACTTAGAAAATTTGGGTTTGCTTAGTTAATTCGATTATCTTTTTTGGACGATTAAACCTTTGAACATGACCCACATGAGTTTCCACAATCATAACATAACAAAGACCAGAGGAGATGGGGAGGTTTAAAAATCCATTTTGGACGTAAGGAATTGGTACGATGGGGCTTAGCCACCCCATTTGCGACCTGGTTGGCATTTCTGGGGCAATTGACTAAGAATAACCCCTTTTGTTGCGCCATGACTTTTCAGCAGTCTTCCACCACCGTGCACGCGATCCAGAGGCTTTCTTCTTCGCCCAAAACCCACCTCACGCCCGCTTGGTTGTTAGATTCCACTTCCACACGTAGACCAGAAGCCACTATGCATATCACTTTCCTTTTCCTTTTGACTTGGAAGCTACAATAGAGAAGAGAGCCCTTCGCATAAAGCGAGGGATTTCCGCCGCGCTAGCTAATGGGGCTTAAAAATCCTCGTAAACCCAAAGATCAAGAGTCCGTCGTGGTTCTAGAGGACTCTCGCAGCTGCAGCCTTGCGTGTTTCCCGCACCTGCAGCCTCCAGCTGGTCACCGGACCTCGACGGCCACTTCACCATTGGTCGTGAGGGCAGCCTCGAGCTGGCTTGGCGCTGGGCGACAGGGCTCGCCCTTATGACCACTAGTGAGGTGGCCGTCAAGGTCGACCTCGATCTCGTCGGCCGTCGCCTCTAACTGATTGTCGACCGTTGACCGGCCGAAGGAAGGAGGAGGATAAGGGGGAAAAAAAGAAAGAGAAAAATAAAAAGAAAATAAAAATATTCAAATATATTAAAATATCATTAAAAATTGTCTACGTCAGCCAGTTGATACCTAGTCAGTCAAATCCAGCCAAAATTGACTGGAAATGACTGAACTAACACAAAGTAAAAAGATTTATGACTAAATTGGCACAAATACAAAAGGTTTAGAATTTTTTTAACACCTCTCCCTAGCAAATGCCAAGCATGTAAAATGTGCTTAGGTCCAATCAGTTGTCACATTATGTATATGATAAATCCTTGCTGTGTTTTTGATATCATATGTTAAACATTGTTTTTGACCGGGAGGGGACAATATGAAGTTCAAATTGTTTTATTCTACAGTGCAAAATACCTTCAAAGCGCACGTTCACATTACAAAATTCCTTTAAATCATTATAGATGTTTTTTTTTTTTTAAGTCGGGTCAAATTAAGTGTGGAGCTCTAATCTTAAACCCGGCTGTCGCAAAGGCTACAGCTTCAAAACATAGAAGAAAATGCACTTTCCAAGTATAGGTTTATTAGAAAAATTTGAAGTGCACAGCCTTTCCATTTTTTTCTACACAACCAACATCCGAATCAATGAAGATCAAAGGGGGTTGTGAATGATAGAGTAAAAAACTTGTGTCCCATATCTTGATAAATTTGTGGCAAGTAAACGTTAACATTCATAAGATAGTACGGACCTTCGGTCTTTCTCAGATATATCCTTTGAATTTAGCAATGGTTTTGGCTTGCAGTTAAAGCACAATCAACGCAACTAATTGTTTGAATGGATTTTCAATGTTTTCCGCATCAAATTGATGGATGCTTCCCTAAGGGGTGACGTCCATAGTATTACGTTCAAAAAGCTCTAATTGGAGTAACTGAGGGTCCCCTTCAAAAAAAAGTCAAGTGTAGTTAGCGGCCCATCAGATGTTGTAAATGAAAGTGAGGTGTCAAATTATTCTCTTCTAATAATATGCACAATTATTTACATAGCGGGCCAGATTTTCCTGCATATGTGATGTGAGGATAATTTTTCCAAGAAAATTTTCTGATTAGTGGATCACAATCATGGATGGAAATTGTCTGCGTCAAATCCTAAATCCACATCCAACATAAAGGATGAAACCTTGAGCCAAAGCTAGTCATTTTAGGAAAGCATATTGTCTGAATAAAACTTTTCATTGAATAAAAGTTACAATAAAATCTTGTCCATCATGAATTAACCAAAACTATACAGTCATAAACTGTAGCACCCCGAACCCTTCGGCGATCACCACAAGCTCTGATGTTACACTTTATTACCTTTCTTTTTATTTCGAACAAGCGTCCTGATTTGCAGACACATTTTTTTTTTTTAAAAACGATCGGTCCCAACACGACTCATAGCGGAAGCAAATTAAACATCACCATCTATCCCCCTACCAATCCATGATACAAATACACACCAGCTAAACATCGGGATTTTATAAACAGCCATCGACACATTATTTACATATATTTTCAAGATGGGACTACTCTTGGGTCGGTACATAACAAGGAAAAGCTAGGACTCAGCCATGTCCAGCCTAAAACCTCAAAAAGAAACCTCGACCCTCAAACATCATACGAGCACAAAACCCCCCATCGAAAGTGTCGACTATCTACATCAAAAAGAGATCCAGCTCCTACTCGTCGCGCGCAGGTCTCACACCCAACCCGGTGCATCAGGCGGTGGCGGCGGCAGCATCCCTCGCATAGCTCCATCTCGACGAACATGCACAGAAATGAACTCTTGTATGACAGGACCCCCAGCCAGGCCGATATCATACATCACTAAACATCGCACTCGAATAAAAGTCAGTCCGGGAACAGAGGGACAATCTATCTCCGTACACTCAACCTCTACATCAGACGGTAGACCATAGAATACACCACGCGAGACGGCAGGAAGCGGCATATTGGCTAATCTGAAATGTTATCCCCAAAAGGGGTGAGTACAACCACTCAGCAGATAGGGAAATCCAATAACAACTCAATGCATCATGCAAATTACACATGCATTGCAGGCATCACTTACCTCGCAGCCAGGCACACACTATCATGCATCATCATATCACATCACATATAATCATCATCATGCATCATCATGCATATCATATCATGGGTGATCATCATATCACATCACATCTCATCATCATCATCATGCATATCATGTCATGGGTGATCATCATATCACATCACATATCATCATCATCATCATCATGCATGCATGAGTTAATTATCATTTTTATCTTTCAAATTTGATCACCACATCACCCATTTCTCAAATCATCAATCTCATCATCAACCCTTCGGGCAGAAACCTCCGACAGGGCTCCATCATCAACCCTTCGGGCAGAAACCTCCGACAGGGCTCCCGGCAAACTCAGCCATCCCATGGCCACCGGGCTTCCGGCCCCCCACATTCCGGGCATCTCGCATCTCAACTAGCATCACGAGGCATTCCCTTCGGGCAGAAACCTCCGACAGGGCTTCCGACCTTTACCCTTCTAGCCAGGCATCCCGCACCCCACTCCTGGCATCGCGAGGCATTCCTTTCGGGCAAAGACCTCCGACAAGGCTTCCGGCCCCCCACATTCCGGGCATCCTAAATCTCCCAGGGAATCACTGGAATTACGCCACTAGGCCACCAGACATCATCATCCACCACAACCACTTCCTCATTTACCATCATCCACATATACCATTTCTTTATCTCAATTTAACATGGCAATTGGCATGGTATCAAACGAGTCACACTTGACATGGAATTCACACTTGCATCTCAATTCATATGTCATACACATGTCAAAACTTTATCAAATATATATCTCAATCCAATTCATGTGCAAAGACCTCATCACACATATGCCACACAAATAGAATTGAATCCATGGCCAAATAAAAATCCATTTTATTTTATTATTATTTTATTATTATTTTATTATATTTATTTATTTTCATAAATAAATATTAAATTTAATATCTATGATTTTCCCAAAATCATAATATTCAAACAATCACTAAACAAATCAATAGGATCACAATTTCATACAAAATTCATGGCCAAATTGAATTTCTCATAATTTCACAATTTCCACAAATTAGCACATGATATTCGGATAATGACCAGAATTGCACAGTTTCCAAATAAATTCGATTAAAATACTCATATGGCCTTCAAAAATTACGAAATTTCACAGGGTGCTAGCCAACACATTTTCGTGCACTTTTCGTGAAGAACTCTAAGCCAAATTCTTTTTAGATTAATTTATACACCCCACGAAACTTCTGGAACCACTACCGCATCGTCCAGAATACACTTCTCCGAAATGTTTAGATTTCACCCCTCTATTCTCTTTCGTTTCATCTGAAATTTTAGTATGTTATGTACCGAGGTGTCCTTTACAAGTTTCATGAAGAGATCTAGGTCAAATAACCATAGTATGGTCACCATTTAAGTCCATCAAGTCTCGGATGTCTCGGAACACACCACCAGAATCAATCATCTCCAAGATCTAGCCGATTCACTAGGCTATACTCGTTCATTTCTCTTAAAATTTTATTATGTTGTAGTTTAAGATGTTACCTACAACTTTCATGAAGACAACGAAGTGAGATCTCCAACAGAAATCAACATGCAATCAAGAAATCAACAAGAGGTCAGTGAAAATTTCGCAGATCTAAAGTCTCCGTACAATAGAACTTTTGACCCCTCAAATCTCCATCGTTTTCTACGAATTTTAGTATGTCATAGTACAAGACGTTAGCTTCAACTTTCATGAAGACACCGAAGCCAAAATCGAACTCCAAACACACATGCAAACTCAAACAAGCTACTGACTCCAGCAAACCGAACAAGAACAGTCACACGGTTTACAAATAACCAACTCTCACCTCGGTCTTTCGCACGAATCATACCTAAAATCTAACATGCAAACACCACAACAAACATGCAAGAGAAGTTACGGACTCCACTTGCCTCTAGGATGGACAAACGACGAGCACACGGCGGCGAATCGGGCGGACGGACGGCGGGGCGCGGCGAACGGGCAGCTCCCTCCTTCCTCTCCTCTCGGTTTCTCCCTTCCGCTCGAACTCTCTCTCTCTCTCTCACCCTTTCTCGGCCAAATGATCAAGAAGAACCGGCCACTCCTCTTCTCTCTCTCTTTTTATATCCCCTAAAGCCCATGATTAGCAATGATTACTTTGCCTACAAACCCACCAATGCATGCCATTCCTTCATGCCACTTGTCTTATTGGGTTTTTATTTTGAATTTGGATGGGCTTGGGCTTAGGCCCATCCGGCCACTCCCCTTGGGCTGGTCGAATTCTTCCTTTGGGCTCTAATGGGCCGACAAGCTTGGCCCACCAAGCTTTAGGCTAATGGGCCCAAGGCCCATTTCGAATTTCAACCCCTTTTTCCTTTTTTTTTTTTTGAAATTCTTTTTATAAATATTCTTGAATTCCAAATTTTCATCTTGGCCAAAGTCTTGGGATATTTTAATTATTGAAATTTAAATCATATGGCCAAGCATAGATTATTAATCTATTAAATTTAAACAATCATAAGCACAAATCATCAAATTAAAAGACTAACGGCCAAAACATAAGCCATGAAAATTCCACCACCTAATTAAAGACTTTAACACACCTTAAGGCTTGGCTTTGAATTTCTGGGATGCCACAATTCTCCCCACCTTAGAGAATTTCGTCCTCGAAATTCAAGCACTACTCGCACCTTCTTGAAATAAATAAGGATACTTTTCCTTCATCTGATCCTCACTCTCCCATGTGGCTTCCTCCACATCATGATGTCGCCATAACACTTTGACTAATGGGATCTTCTTGGTCCTAAGAATTTGCTCCTTTCGATCCAATATTTGCACAGGCTCCTCAATGTACCTTACTTTCTCATCCATTTTGATGGCTTCATGATCGAGTATATGACCAGGATCCGGCTCGTACTTCCTCAACATCGATACATGAAACACATCGTGCAGATTTTCTAACTTAGGAGGTAACGCTAAACGATAAGCCACATCTCCTATCCTTTCAAGAATTTCAAAAGGTCCAACAAACCTAGGTCTTAGCTTACCCTTCATCCCGAATCGAGATATTCCTTTCATTGGAGATACCTTAAGGAATACATGGTCTCCTACACTAAATTCCAAAGGCCTTCTACGTCTATCTGCGTAGCCTTTCTGTCTACTCTGAGCTGTTCTAAGCCTTTCTCTGATAACATCAACAGCCTCAGTGGCAACTTGTACTAGTTCAGGTCCTGTCAATTTCCTTTCACCTACTTCACTCCAACAGACAGGAGTCCTACATCTCCTTCCATATAATGCTTCATAAGGTGCCATGCCTATACTCTTCTGAAAACTATTATTATAGGCAAACTGTACTAAATGCAACCTTTCATCCCAATTTCCTTTGAAATCGATCACACAGGCTCTCAACATATCCTCCAATATCTGGATTACTCTTTCCGATTGACCATCTGTCTGAGGATGAAAAGCAGTACTAAACTGAAGCTTAGATCCTAACGCAACTTGAAGACTTTTCCAAAAGTTAGAAGTAAACCTCGAATCTCGATCTGAAGTAATGGTCACTGGAACACCATGTAAGCGTACCACTTGACTTACATACATGTCCGCATACTTATCCATTGGGTAGTCCATGCGAATCGCTAAGAAATGAGCCGACTTAGTCAAACGATCCACTATAACCCAAATTGAATCATAACTACTTGATGTCCTTGGCAATCCTTGCACAAAGTCCATCGTTATATGTTCCCATTTCCATTCAGGAATGTCTAATGGTCTCAAAAGTCCTGCGGGTTTACGATGCTCCGCTTTCACTTGCTGACACGTCAAACATTGAGATATGTACTTAGCCGTATCTGCCTTCATACCATTCCACCAAAATTGCTGACGCAAATTTCTGTACATCTTTGTACTACCTGGGTGGATACTATAATTACTCTTATGTGCCTCCGACAGAATTTCCTTCCTTAATTCCTCATTGTCGGGAACACAAAGTCGTCCTTGACATCTTACTATTCCATCATCAGAGATCTGAAATTCTGATCTTTTCCCTAAAGATACAGCATCTTTCACTTTCAAAATCTCTGGGTTAGATTCTTGCAGGATTTTAATTCTCTGGATAATCTCTGGCTCAATCCTTATTGCACTAAGCATGCCAGTAAGACAATCCATTTCCAATTTAAATTCGGAATTTGCCACAGATTCCAACAATTTCCACTCCGCCATTCTCAAACTAGCTATTTCCATAGCTGACTTTCGACTAAGAGCATCTGCTACTCTATTCGCTTTCCCTGGATGATATCTTATCTCACAGTCATAGTCCTTCAACAACTCCATCCACCTCCTTTGTCTCATGTTCAACTCCTTTTGTGAGAACAGATACTTCAAACTTTTATGATCCGTATAAATCTCAAACTTTTCCCCATACAAATAGTGTCTCCATATCTTTAAGGCAAACACTATAGCCGCTAGCTCTAAATCATGCGTCGGATAATTCAGCTCATGGGGTTTCAATTGTCTGGATGCATAGGCTACAACCTTGCCATGCTGCATCAACACACATCCTAGTCCTTTGTAAGATGCATCACTATACACTGTAAAACCATCAGGTCCAGTAGGTATAGTCAGAACTGGAGTCGAAGTCAATTTCCTTTTGAGCTCCTGAAAACTCCTTTCACATTCTCCGTTCCATTCAAACTCTACATTCTTTCGAGTCAATTTAGTTAAAGGTCCTGCCAGTCTTGAAAATCCTTCAATGAACCTTCTATAATAACCAGCCAATCCTAAGAAACTTCGTATCTCAGTAGGTGTCGTTGGTCTCGGCCAATTCACTACCATTTCAACTTTTGCTGGGTCTATTGCAATTCCATTTCCTGACACCACATGTCCTAGAAATATTATCTGGTCCAACCAGAATTCACACTTACTAAACTTAGCATACAACTTATGCTCTCTCAAAGTCTGCAAAACTATCCTCAAATGCTGCTCATGCTCTTTAGGCCCTTTTGAATATACCAGAATATCATCAATAAAAACAATCACAAACTGGTCTAAATAAGGCTGAAATATTCTATTCATCAAATCCATAAATGCGGCAGGTGCATTAGTCAATCCAAATGGCATAACAAGGAACTCATAGTGTCCATAACGAGTTCTAAACGCAGTCTTAGGAATGTCCTCCTTCTTAATTCTTAACTGATGGTATCCCGACCTCAAGTCAATCTTAGAGAAAACTGAACTTCCCTGGAGTTGGTCAAACAAGTCATCAATTCTAGGCAAAGGATACTTATTCTTAATGGTCACTTGATTCAACTGCCTATAGTCAATACACAAGCGCATCGATCCATCTTTCTTTTTCACAAACAAGACCGGTGCACCCCAAGGTGAAGCACTTGGTCTAATGAATCCTTTGTCGAGCAATTCTTGCAGTTGCACTTTCAATTCCTTCAATTCAACTAAGGCCATTCTATACGGGGCTTTTGATATTGGTCCTATTCCAGGCATTAATTCAATTTCAAATTCAATCTCCCGCTCTAGTGACAATCCAGGCAATTCCTCAGGAAATACATCTTGAAATTCGTTAACTACACGAACTTCCTCGAGATTAGGCTCCTTCCTTGCATAATCTCTAACTATGGCTAGGTACCCTTGACATCCTTTGTCAAGTAACTCACAGGCTTCTACTGCTGAAATAAGCGCTACAGGCAAATGGGTCTGACCTCCTAAAAATTCACAACTAGACTGATCAGGGTAAAACGAATTGAATCACTCTTCTATAGCAATCCATTCTAGCCCGATACTTACGAAGCCAGTCCATTCCTATAATAACATCAAAATCATACATAGCCATTACAACCAAGTCTATTTCCATGTCCTTTCCACCCATGGATATCTTACAATTCCCACACACCAGCGTAGACAATACCATATCCTTTAAAGGCGTGGAAACACAAAGAGGCGTCTCAAGAGGCATAACTTCTATCTTATTCAAACATCTATATCTTTCAGACACAAACGAATGCGTTGCACCCGTGTCAAACAATGCATATGCCTTTTCATCATTAATAAGAATCGTACCTGAGATAACATTCTTGGAAGCTTCCGCTTCCTCCTGGGTAATCGCATACACCCTTCCTTATGCAGGCGGTCTCTGAGGATTTCCTTGCGAATTCGACCTAACAGCACTCTGATATCCCTATTGCACTGAGCCAACACTCACTTGCGACCTCTCTTGTGGGCAATTCCTCCTAAGATGACCTACTTGTCCACAACCAAAACATCTCTGTTGTCCCGTACAAGGTCCTGGGCCATGTCTCCCATTACACCTCTGGCAAATACCAGGCTGATAGGGTGCTTTCCCTATATTCAGACCACTCCTTGCCCCTCCAAAATTTCCAAAGTTACTCTTCTTCTTCACATTCCAGGTCTGACCTTGACCAGAATAAGGTCTCTTCCCCTTTTTCACATCACTAAAATTCAATGGTTTCTTAAACTCCAACCGCTCTCTCATCAGCTCCTGCTCCACTAACTGCGCCCTTTCGTAAATCTCATTATAATCTCTTATATTCAAAGGCACCAGTTGCTTCCTAATGTCAGTCCTCAGCCCTTTCAGGAATCTCTTAGCCTTCTCCTCCTGATCCTCAATCAATCTAGGAGCATATCTAGACAATTCAGAAAATCTAGCCTCATGATCTACAGTCAACCCCTTTTGTTCTAGCTGAACAAATTCAGTAATCTTTCTATCCTTAGCACAATCAGAGAAATGCTTCCTATTGAAAGCCCTAACAAACTCCTCCCAGCTCACATCAGTACCTGGTGGAAAGATTATGTCCTTTGAAGCTCTCCACCAAAACTTCGCATTCCCCTCCAATTGATACTCTGCTAAGACTATTTTCTCAGCATCGGTGCAGTCCAACAGCCGGAAAATTCGTTCCATCCCATCAATCCAATGCTCTGCCTCCTCAGGACTTCCCATTCCATTAAACTTAAGTGGCTTCAGCTTCAAAAACTGCTCCACTAGTCCTTGAGTACGGCGTTCTGCTCCGGGCTGTTGCTGCGCCTGCCTCTCCATCAGATTTCCAATATTGGCTAATGCCTGCAGGATATCTTCCATTCGGGGTTCAGCCCTTGCAGCAGAGGCTTCAGCCCTCGATGGATGAGCACTTCCAGCTCGCACCATGACTTTCCTGCAATTTCCAAGCATTGCCTCAGGAATAATCTGAGACTCACTGCCTCCACTCAAAGCAATTACTATCACTATATAAGTAACACATACATGTTACTGGCACCTAAAAGCAACTCAAAATAAACTACTAGGGATCTACGAGTGAATACCCATCACCCGTTATTCAATTATTTCATTTTAGATCCTATGGTGTGCATTGTCATCATGTTCCTCAATTCCCAAATGAGGCTCCTTATCACTCCACCTATAACCATTCGCTTTGATACCAAAAAGGAGCGTTGTAGCACCCCGAACCCTTCGGCGATCACCACAAGCTCTGATGTTACACTTTATTACCTTTCTTTTTATTTCGAACAAGCGTCCTGATTTGCAGACACATTTTTTTTTTTTAAAAACGATCGGTCCCAACACGACTCATAGCGGAAGCAAATTAAACATCACCATCTATCCCCCTACCAATCCATGATACAAATACACACCAGCTAAACATCGGGATTTTATAAACAGCCATCGACACATTATTTACATATATTTTCAAGATGGGACTACTCTTGGGTCGGTACATAACAAGGAAAAGCTAGGACTCAGCCATGTCCAGCCTAAAACCTCAAAAAGAAACCTCGACCCTCAAACATCATACGAGCACAAAACCCCCCATCGAAAGTGTCGACTATCTACATCAAAAAGAGATCCAGCTCCTACTCGTCGCGCGCAGGTCTCACACCCAACCCGGTGCATCAGGCGGTGGCGGCGGCAGCATCCCTCGCATAGCTCCATCTCGACGAACATGCACAGAAATGAACTCTTGTATGACAGGACCCCCAGCCAGGCCGATATCATACATCACTAAACATCGCACTCGAATAAAAGTCAGTCCGGGAACAGAGGGACAATCTATCTCCGTACACTCAACCTCTACATCAGACGGTAGACCATAGAATACACCACGCGAGACGGCAGGAAGCGGCATATTGGCTAATCTGAAATGTTATCCCCAAAAGGGGTGAGTATAACCACTCAGCAGATAGGGAAATCCAATAACAACTCAATGCATCATGCAAATTACACATGCATTGCAGGCATCACTTACCTCGCAGCCAGGCACACACTATCATGCATCATCATATCACATCACATATAATCATCATCATGCATCATCATGCATATCATATCATGGGTGATCATCATATCACATCACATCTCATCATCATCATCATGCATATCATGTCATGGGTGATCATCATATCACATCACATATCATCATCATCATCATCATGCATGCATGAGTTAATTATCATTTTTATCTTTCAAATTTGATCACCACATCACCCATTTCTCAAATCATCAATCTCATCATCAACCCTTCGGGCAGAAACCTCCGACAGGGCTCCATCATCAACCCTTCGGGCAGAAACCTCCGACAGGGCTCCATCATCAACCCTTCGGGCAGAAACCTCCGACAGGGCTCCCGGCAAACTCAGCCATCCCATGGCCACCGGGCTTCCGGCCCCCCACATTCCGGGCATCTCGCATCTCAACTAGCATCACGAGGCATTCCCTTCGGGCAGAAACCTCCGACAGGGCTTCCGGCCTTTACCCTTCTAGCCAGGCATCCCGCACCCCACTCCTGGCATCGCGAGGCATTCCTTTCGGGCAAAGACCTCCGACAAGGCTTCCGGCCCCCCACATTCCGGGCATCCTGAATCTCCCAGGGAATCACTGGAATTACGCCACTAGGCCACCAGACATCATCATCCACCACAACCACTTCCTCATTTACCATCATCCACATATACCATTTCTTTATCTCAATTTAACATGGCAATTGGCATGGTATCAAACGAGTCACACTTGACATGGAATTCACACTTGCATCTCAATTCATATGTCATACACATGCCAAAACTTTATCACATATATATCTCAATCCAATTCATGTGCAAAGACCTCATCACACATATGCCACACAAATAGAATTGAATCCATGGCCAAATAAAAATCCATTTTATTTTATTATTATTTTATTATTATTTTATTATATTTATTTATTTTCATAAATAAATATTAAATTTAATATCTATGATTTTCCCAAAATCATAATATTCAAACAATCACTAAACAAATCAATAGGATCACAATTTCATACAAAATTCATGGCCAAATTGAATTTCTCATAATTTCACAATTTCCACAAATTAGCACATGATATTCGGATAATGACCAGAATTGCACAGTTTCCAAATAAATTCGATTAAAATACTCATATGGCCTTCAAAAATTACGAAATTTCACAGGGTGCTAGCCAACACATTTTTGTGCACTTTTTGTGAAGAACTCTAAGCCAAATTCTTTTTAGATTAATTTATACACACCACGAAACTTCTGGAACCACTACCGCATCGTCCAGAATACACTTCTCCGAAATGTTTAGATTTCACCCCTCTATTCTCTTTCGTTTCCACTGAAATTTTAGTATGTTATGTACCAAGGTGTCCTTTACAAGTTTCATGAAGAGATCTAGGTCAAATAACCATAGTATGGTCACCATTTAAGTCCATCAAGTCTCGGATGTCTCGGAACACACCACCAGAATCAATCATCTCCAAGATCTAGCCGATTCACTAGGCTATACTCGTTCATTTCTCTTCAAATTTTATTATGTTGTAGTTTAAGATGTTACCTAGAACTTTCATGAAGACAACGAAGTGAGATCTCCAACAGAAATCAACATGCAATCAAGAAATCAACAAGAGGTCAGTGAAAATTTCGCAGATCTAAAGTCTCCGTACAATAGAACTTTTGACCCCTCAAATCTCCATCGTTTTCTACGAATTTTAGTATGTCATAGTACAAGACGTTAGCTTCAACTTTCATGAAGACACCGAAGCCAAAATCGAACTCCAAACACACATGCAAACTCAAACAAGCTACTGACTCCAGCAAACCGAACAAGAACAGTCACACGGTTTACAAATAACCAACTCTCACCTCGGTCTTTCGCACGAATCATACCTAAAATCTAACATGCAAACACCACAACAAACATGCAAGAGAAGTTACGGACTCCACTTGCCTCTAGGATGGACAAACGACGAGCACACGGCGGCGAATCGGGCGGACGGACGGCGGGGCACGGCGAACGGGCGGCTCCCTCCTTCCTCTCCTCTCGGTTTCTCCCTTCCGCTCGAACTCTCTCTCTCTCTCTCACCCTTTCTCGGCCAAATGATCAAGAAGAACCGGCCACTCCTCTTCTCTCTCTCTTTTTATATCCCCTAAAGCCCATGATTAGCAATGATTACTTTGCCTACAAACCCACCAATGCATGCCATTCCTTCATGCCACTTGTCTTATTGGGTTTTTATTTTGAATTTGGATGGGCTTGGGCTTAGGCCCATCTGGCCACTCCCCTTGGGCTGGTCGAATTCTTCCTTTGGGCTCTAATGGGCCGACAAGCTTGGCCCACCAAGCTTTAGGCTAATGGGCCCAAGGCCCATTTCGAATTTCAACCCCTTTTTCCTTCTTCTTTTTTTTGAAATTCTTTTTATAAATATTCTTGAATTCCAAATTTTCATCTTGGCCAAAGTCTTGGGATATTTTAATTATTGAAATTTAAATCATATGGCCAAGCATAGATTATTAATCTATTAAATTTAAACAATCATAAGCACAAATCATCAAATTAAAAGACTAACGGCCAAAACATAAGCCATGAAAATTCCACCATCTAATTAAAGACTTTAACACACCTTAAGGCTTGGCTTTGAATTTCTGGGATGCCACATAAACCCTGATCTAATTATATTATTCAATTAGTCTAAAATAAACCTCTAATCACTTTTCACGTGCATTCAATTAAACTACTCATGTTTGGAATCTGGAATAGTAGATAAATTAGTGAGAAAATCTATAGCTTAGTGAGGTAAGCCATGACAAAAAAAAATAATAAAAGAAGTATGTGACAGCATGTGCCACGCATATTTTCAAATCCACGAGTCATGCAATACACATCACGACGTAAATCACGAATTATAGCCAGCCATATGTCAAATTCAACTTCTCATTTGGAATTAAGCCATGAAGAAAAATAATGATAAAAGAAGGATGTGGCAGCATGCGTCATTAAAGTGACTCCAACACATTTTCAAATCCATAAGCCATGTGATACGCATCACGACATGAATCACGTATTATAGCAATCATATGTCAATTTCAACTTCTCATGTGAAATATTCTACAATCACATTTCATCAGGTGACATGAACCAAAAATTATATTGACTACTCTCAAATCCTAAAAATCACATTGGCTGTCATTAAGCTCCAAACAGAGCTAATCCATGCACGGGTATCTTGTGTCACCTCAAAATCACGGCCGAATAATGAGCAGGAATAATAGAGAAGGCAAACACGTCGGTACTTCGGCCCTACCGACAATTCCAAGAATCACATCAGCAGTCTTTGTTGAGTACTCTCGACGTCGTAAGTGTAATGGGACCATGCCAGCTTTGGAGTTTAACGGGCAAACTATGTTGTCCGGAGGGAATCTTTCATTTTCACGTCTGAATTAGACCGAATAGTAAAAAGCATGCCTTCTATGTCTTCTATCGAAGTACTTTGGCACAGCAGATTCCATTCACACAGCTCGACAAGCATTCGCCGGGGACGCAGTTTTACTTTATGCAGCAAGACTGAGTATTACGTATCCAACAAACGTGTGACGCGTCTAGCTTTCTGTTGTTACAACTTTTCATCTTCGTTGGCTCTTCTCCTCATGTCATTTAGTCCGCATTCACATCACGTGATGACATTGGGAGAGGGTCGGCCGAAGAAAATTGCGGCAGAACTGGAACGATGTCCACATACTGGAAGAACTTACGGACAAACAAAACATAATTCACATGTGGAAAAAGTACAAAATTTCAATTAGTACTAGAAATTTGAGGATAGCAAAAGGCGGGTCCAATTTAGAATCATGTGAAACATAAAAAAGCCCCCTCTTGTTTATTTATTTAGGGACAATTTGAGATTCATCAAACCTTTCATTCATTACGTTTATACTTGATTTATTGCAATCGACACTACATTTTTATAATTAAAGAATAGGTGAGAGGGAGCAATTAGCGTGGCCGACATTCTGTTAAAACATTATCATAAGAATTCCACTTTCGTGATTGAAATCTTCTGTTTAAATCATAAATCATTTAATTCTGAGCGAAACCATCAACATTGCATGATCTAATGTAAATTGGAATACAACTCAAATTATATCACATACCCAATGCACTTGTCGAACTTGTGCCATGGACGAATAGGAATTTCCTTAGATCGATGAATGATAAGGGGATACGAATTTGTGACCAAGGCACCTTTAAAATACATAGGAGTAAGTCTTATCCAATATAGACAACTACCTCAATGGTAATTGTAATTGATACTGCAAATAAGGATAGGAGAGAAGTAAGGTAATCTTAACTTAGATTACCACTTGAACAATCTACAAATATCGATTGTATTTTTCATTATCTTTAATCACTTGTACAATCTACAAATATTTATTTTATTCTTCATTACCCAAAATATAGAACTTACTCAATTCTATATCGGCATATTGAATCTCATTATCAAAGCTAGTTTTGTTTGAAGAAAGTCTTTTTCTCCACATTTGTGGCAGCAATGTTAACCAAGTCGATGTCAAGCCACTGTACCAAGTCCACTGTCTTTGACTATGTATCACCACTTTCTGTTGCTCATTTTTAAAAATTGCCATTGTTTTCCATACGTCTTTGGCCGGTGGAAAATCCTTCCAATCATGGCTCTGATTGGCCAGTCAAATTACGGACACCGCCGACACATACGCTTACCTAAATATCAATGTAGATCATGTCTATATCTTTAATCGGTGAAATGACGCATTGATTGATGGAAAACAAGCTGGTCGAACTTTGCACGGTTATCATGCTTTGTGTTTAGCTCGACAACAATGTCTCGCTCACGCCACAAGTTTAGGAAGATAATCCGATCCTCACAATCCGGGATATTTACTATGTGGACTGGGTTTCATGAGACGCTCCTACGTCGCTGTTCAAACGAATGAATTCGGAAGCTTGTGAGAAAGACCGGCATGGCGTGTGGTCCAGCTTATCCGGCCGTCATTACGGCTTGCGGGACCGCCTGGCTGGTTGATTTTTTATTTTCATTTTTTTTGCCTATATTCAACCTCGTAATAATAAGGAAAAAAAACCTTGTAATAATAGGTGCGCGGAGAAATTATATGAGACGAGGTATTCTTACCTCATATCACTATGGATTGAACAATGCTAGGTGTATGTTAAGCATCATTTATACTACACAATCATGAGATTATTCATTCCTCTAAATGTCTAATATTATCATCACTTTATTCCCTTTGGGAAAATTATTTGATCAATCATAAACTTATTGTATGAATGCCGATTAGTCCTAAGCTTTCCAATTTTTCCAAATTAGTGCTAAACATTTGCCTATAATTTGCAATTTTTATTTATTTCTCTGAATACTTTATTGCTAATTTTCTTTTTTCCTTCTTAATTCTTTTTATTTATTTCTCTGAATACTTTATTGCTAATTTTTTTTTTATTTCTCTGAATACTTTATTGCTAACCCGAGACAGGCGACAATCACTTGATTTGGGCGAGGGTGTTGCGGCCCTTGGGGTCTGTTGGTGAGGGCCGCCTAACCCAGGCCCTCACCGGATGTGAGCGAGGCGACCCTCACCTAGATTTGGTGAGGGTCGCCATGCTCTCGCCCAAAGCAAGCGAGGGCTGGCCAGCAACCTTGCTAGCCCAAAGTGGAAAGAAAGAAAATAAAAGGAATAGGAAAAAGAAAATTAATAAAAATAATTTTTTAAAAAATCTTATAAAAACATATAACTGATGATTTTCTTCTCATCTATTTATTTTTTCAAGTATAAGCTCTAGAAGAGATAGAAGTCCCGAGATAACAGATAAATAACCTAAAACTTGTTAGTCGAATGTGACTTATCTGGCAACATTGTGCCATTGGTCTGGCCACGTGACAATTACAAATGGAAAAAGAGAAAAAGAAAGTCTATAAAAAAGTGAACATTCTCTAAATTTCAACTTAACTATAGATAACAAATAGATAATTGAGTGGTGGTGATGCTGGGTTTCCATTATATTGCATGCCCTAAGACACTAGATTGATGTATCGATATATTAGTAGTGATCAAGTTATGATGACCAAGAAATAGTACGAGGCTTAGTCTTTTATGATTTGTCTTGAGGCAATCGCCAATGCTAAGCAATTGGCAGAGGTAGAAGGAAAACAAAGAAAAGAAAAAAAAAATATATAAAATATAAAAATTCAGAAATTTTTTAAAAATTATAAAAACTGTTCACTTCAACACTAGATGTATTACATAGGACAACCGGCATTCACATTAGTGATTTTTTTTATTCAAATTGGCTAGAATGACTAAATTGAGAAATCATTAAAAGATTTATGACTAAATTTGAGAAATCGAAATGTTTTGAATTGAATTGGCACAAGTGCAATAAATTTAGGACGTGTTTTTGGTAAATTTCCTAATAAAAGTTTACTTATTTAATAAGCACCAATGCATTGTCGCTATAGTTTTTTCTTTACATAATTTTTTTTTTAAAATTATAACTGTTAGTTATGTTAGGTAACTACTCCTTTGTAATCTAAAGGCTACTTTGTAAAACGGAAAAGCAATTATTACTTTTGTAAAAATAAGAAAAATAAATTCTATTGCCCGTGTAGGGTATAAGGATAGAGTTCGTTTTCGGGTATTAGTTGTCGGGCAATAAATTATTTAAGTAGTAATATATTTTTGCGTTGTATACCTATTTATTCCATATATACAATGAAAGTAAATTATTTAAGTTTCTTGCTTCTGCATATTTGAGTGGGCTGTGTTCAAGATTCCTATTTGAAAACCAACTCGGGTTTATGACGGACTTGATTTTTATTTATCACTAGTCAGTTTCAAGTTTGAAATAGGGTTAGACATCCCAAATTCACCTCTTTAGCTAAGATCAATGAGTTTGACACCTTGGATGCAATAATTTTTATATAATGCTCACTTGAGTGCCACAATATTTTTTTATCACTTAAATGCAATAACTTATGCACAAGCTTATTTCAGTGCTATAACTTTTTTTTCTGATTATTTAAGTGCTATAGAAATTTTCAATCAATCACTTGAGTGCCATAATTTTTTTAAAATGCTCATCATAAATGTTATACCACATCCGATTTTTAGCACTTAGGTGAATGTTTTTAAAAATTTTGGCACTTAAGTGACCAAGTGAAAGTCATAGCACTCAAATGATTGTTTTTTTCGAAGTTATGGAATTCAAGTGATCAAAAAATAGTTATAGCACTTAAGAGCCTATTTGTTAACGTGTCAAATAATACATAATTCTATTCTTTTATTACCCGAAAAAGAAAAAAAATCCATTTTGTAACTTTTTTTTTTGTTCCTAAGAACAATTTGTTCCTCAAAATAGATTTGGATCACAATCAAGAAGTTAAAAAAAAAAAAATGTTTCTTTATTCTCCAGAACAACTCCAAAATCAAGGCAAATCATTTTTTTTTTCTCTTTTCATTTATTTTCCTTTTCTCTTCTTCTCCTTCATTGCCAGTTGATAACCACGGCGATCTAGTGACTGGTCAAGCAAGGTCTAGCAAGCTTGCCTAGTCACTAGCGAGGCTCGATCTAACCTTGGCCTAGCGAGGTTGCGACGATCTTGTTGGACCTTGCCTTGGCCTAGTGAGGTTCTAGCAAGGTCGTCAAACCTCACCCAACCGATCACTAGCCATTGACCAGCTAGAGAAGAAGAAAAGGGAAGGAAAAAGAAAAAAGATATATATAATAAAAGTATTTCAAAAAATTAAAAGAAATTCTAAGTCACAAAAAAATTTAAGAGTCATACTAAACGCATTTCTATTTCGAGAATAAAAATTTAGGGTAGTTACTAAATATCTTCAAATGCTCAGAACTAGTTTTGGGAATAAAATAAAAAAGAATGATTTTTTAGGTGAAATTATTCTTGGGATCAGCATGGCTACCAAATGTGTCACAAGTGAGCGTTGGACAAAAGTAATTGCATTTTTGGTGTCTTTATCCCAAGATAATTAGTAGAAGATTGTAGAAATTGTATTCTAGAGGGAAATGAATCACGTAGTTTAATCCAATAACTTAATATTTGATATAGATATATTTGCATGAGATGACTTCGAGTCGGTAGCAATAACATATGAAGAATTATTCCAAAGGGTGAGATAAACTGTTTTTTTTTTCATATAATTATTAGTTTCAAATGAAATAAAACATGATGAATCGATTCCGTGAATTGCAATTCATGTAGTTAAATGATGATGTGGAATATTATGCTTTGAAGTGCTTTATTGATGATGTTATTGAGAATGCACGTAATCCTAATTACACGACACAAATTGTTAATTTGCATATTAAATGAAGGTATGTTGATCATGACTTTAAGATACTTTTGCTTAATTAATTGTAACCTAAGACTAAATAACCTTCTGGTTGGCTATTTAGTGTTTTAAAAAGCCACAACTTCCCTACGACTGGAAGAGCAAGTTGTCCAGTCCCATGCAATGGTTATGTGCTCAATAGTAAATTGTCACTTTCCAAAACATGACGGTACGACTGTCTTAAGTTGGATTGTTAGCCAATATTTCAAATTATATGAGATGAAAGTCGAGTTGTGGAAAAAAAAGTGTACCATATAAAATTCAAATGAATATGTTGATACATATTTGTAGATATATTCTTCGGGCAACATTTAGAGTCCCTTTCAAAAAAAGAAAGAAAATTTAATGAAGACGAAAGATCTGCTGGAGCGATAGAGAAGGTTTCTTGGGCGAAAAAATCTGCAGCAGAACTTGGGAGGGTTTCATGGTACGTGGCTACCTTGCCGTCCTTAGTGCATGTCAACCTTAAATCGCACGAAGAGTGGTCCAGCTAATTTGGCCGTGGTTATGAGTCAGCAATCGTCCGATCTAATGATTTCCCCCCTTCTTGTGATAATATCAACGTAGAGACATATCACTATGGTATATGTTGAGAATCTATTTATACTGCATAATCATGAAATCACGAATTCTTCTAATATCTCATTTAATAATCATCTCAATCTCTTTTGAGAAAATTACCCAATCAGTCTTAAACCTATTATACGAATCCAATTCAATGATAAATTTCATAATTTTGTCAATTTAAAATCTGGATCGTGCTAAGCTGACTAGAACATTTTTGTAGCCTATATTTACATTAGAAAAATTTTGGTTTTTTTTTTTCCTTTTTATCTTTTCAACCTTTTTCTTCCAGTCTCATCGTTTGCTTCTCTGAAATTTGCAGACAAATGCTGACCCATACAAGGAAGACAAAAGAAATATGTCGTCTTTACTCGTGGTTGAGAAATTCTGGGATAATTACCAAAAAAAGAGTCCTCAACTTAGGAAATGGACTAAATACCGAAAAAAGAAAGAAAAGTGAAAGTATAAAAACTCTTGTTGTCCCTTTGCAGGAAATGAAATAAATACTGAAAAAGACCTCATTCTGAAATACTTAAGTTCGAGGTGAAAATGACCTCTCCCCAATTTAGCCAAACTACGAACAAGCTTTTTGAAATCGGTACTATGATCCATGTTATTCTTCCTAGATAAAAAGTTGTGGCTTGTCTATTAAACGTCATAGGCACTCGTATCCTTGGCTCCTCTTTTGGGTTTCTGCTTTTGTGAGAACTGTGGAAAACTTTGAATAGCAGCGCCTTTATTAATTTTAGAGTGGAAATTATGTGAGATATTGTGAAATAAACTTTTAATTAATGTCTTATCAAACATACCTTACTGATTATAGATGGCTTCTTGTATGTGTTCAATGTGGCCTTTGTCATTCTCATAATGATCTTTCTCCTTCACGATATTAAATGTGACGTCTTCTATTTCATGACAATTTCATCTTCATAACACTCAATGCGTATCTATCTAGCAAATGGCAATCAACTTCCTTTATTAATCCTTTTTTTTTTTTCTCAAATGGGGTAAGTGCATATTTCTTTAATAAAGATAATCCTCAATATGCATCTTTCACAAACTAAAATCATTATCATCAAATTTATAGATTTTCAATTTTTCTCTTTCTTTCGCTGTCAATTCGCTTCAACTTAGACAAGCCAAGCTCTCATGGTTGAAAACTAATGGTCAAAAACTAAAGTAAATAGAGCAAGGAGATAAATTAGACATTAGATTTATGTAATTCGATCAATGATATCTACCACATGAAGAGGATAATAGAAAATTTCATTATAGATCAAGTGATAAAATAGAGATTATAACTACATTTAAATTACTTCAACGTTCTCATTATTAATACCTTCCACATTGGTTAGCCCTCACGCAAGAAATTTCACAAATATAAACACAAGTTGCACTCGTCTCTTGGATGCGGCTCACGAACGCCACCAAGTAGCAATCGCGAAATTGGACGTTTGGATGTCACGTCACTTTGAACACGCACGGCACACATCAAGTCGTGGAACACAAGTCATGGAAAACAAACCTTGATGATAATTACATAGATACCACCTCCAGAAGAAGAAGTTAGAAGCTTGAACTCGATACAAGAAGAGCAATCGAGTCGAGATAGGAAACAAAGTGAAAGTGGGACTTTTCTACTATTGTTTGCCTACTCCAATTCGTAAAAATAGTTGCCCTATACGACTTTGCTCGATTTCGGATGTCCAAAAAAGAATCCAACTTACAATTCATCTCTAATCAAATTTTGTTCATGAACTCAAATTTGAAACATATTTTTATACTCATACCATTACAAATTCTGCAAATCTCTCGAAAATCATGTCAAAACAAGTGATAATTTGTATTTTTTTTTTATGTGCAAAACGATATCATATTCTTTTAGATCATATGGGTCATACATAACCAATTCAGTTGTAGTGCACATGCAAGTACTCATTCAACTTTGGTCGATTTTTAATGTCTATTTAAGAATGCAACTTACAATTCATCACTGGACAAGTTTTGTTTATGAACTCAAATTTGAGATATAATTTAATACTTGATATCATTAGAAACCTTGCAAATTCACTTGAAATCACGTTAAAAAATGAATAATTTTTCTATGTGCTAGGCGATATCATACATTTCTAGATCATATGGGTCGCACACATCATAAGCATATGTCGGTTCAAGTTGTGTTGGGCACACATGTGCTTGTTTATGAAAAGCAAACTCTAGGGTCCCATACACGTGTGGTACGTTATATACGTGCATCGCATTGAAGGACTTTGAACATTTCCACTTGCCTATAAATAGGACATAGTGAATAAATGGGATCATTGTGAACTCATAAGTGATCCCCCTCGCATTCTCACTCATCCCTCTCTTCGAAGGACTCTCTATACTCAGCCATAATGGCCTTCTCAAGAGCAACCTTCGCTTTCTTGCATGGTCCATTCGCTTCTAAAGGAACTTCTCAAACGGACGAGAACAAGCACCTGCAAAATGCAAATTCGCTCTCCTCAACGAACACCAAATGGAGTATTTCCTCACGTCAGACCTTGGTTTCTACTCCTTCCAAGGACCATACTCGCCCAGCTGGAAAGAGAAACCTTGCCACCGAGGTTTGTTTGTCCCTTCTTCTCATGTAACTCTTTTTGTTCTGCACACCGACGATTTAGAAAGTTTCACTCGATTGCTATCACTTAATCATTAGAATCGACAATTAGAATCGACAAGAAACACTTGAAAAGGTTCATCTTTTTTCTTTGAATCTTGAAAGGAAAACGTAAAGACATGATATCCGTATCTCTGTGTTTCAGGAAGATATTCGAGGGCGGCATGAGAGGAGATTAGAAGAAGTGAAGCAACTGCTGAAGCAAGTAAGAGGAGACTCGCTCGAAAGTTTGGTGACGGTGGATGCTCTCCAACGTCTCGCCATTGACTACCATTTTGAGGATGAGATCGAGGCGATCTTGCAGAGGCATCTCTTGATCTCGTCGTCTCGATCTCATTCTCGTCCCATTGATGCCGATAATCTGCATGAAGCAGCACTCCGTTTCCGGCTCTTGAGGCAAGGAGGCTATCCTGTTCCTTCAGGTGAATAAAATCTCCTTCACTTGATGATTTCAAATACTGTTTCCTGACTGATGCGATGGCTGCTGGGAGAATTCGAAAGATATTCACAGAAGAAGTATCAAAATAGATCTCACTTCTTTGCCTTAACTTTTTCTTACAATTTGACCCGGATGTCAAGAGGGTGGGGACGCAATGTCTACTTCCCGTCTACTACCAGAATCCTAACATAATTGAGCTTTTCCACATTTAATATACAGATGTGTTTCAACGGTTTCTACACAAAATGAATGATGGAACTCAGAATAAAAAGCCGCAGGGCAATGACATTTTGGGTTTCACAAGTTTATTTGAGGCTTCCCAACTTGGCATTGAAGGAGAAGATGCTCTCGATCAAGTAGGAGAGTCAACCCGTCAACGCCTCCATTCATCTTTGGCCGATCTTGACCACGTTCGAGCTAGATTCGTGAGAAATTCACTTGGCAATCCGTTCCACAAGAGCTTGGCCAGGTTCACGGCTAATGATTTTTTGAGGAATTTTGTGGGACATTCGTGTAGCTGGACCAAGAATTTAGGGGAACTTGCCCATTTGGACATGAACATTGTAAGATCCGTGCATCAACGGGAAATCCTCCAAGTCTCGAAGTACGTACACATGATCCAAACTTTCTATCAAGAGTTGTGGCTATAACTAGTTAAAAATACCATGTGGCCACCCATCACATCTCCATTAGATTTCCTCAACAATTGTACTTATGAAGTGACTAGCTTGACTAATATTCTCATATGTTTAATCAGTTGGTGGAAAGAACTGGGCATGGCAAAGGAACTGAAGTACGCAAGGGACCAGCCAATGAAGTGGTACATGTGGCCAATGGCCATCCTCACCGAAACAGGCTTGTCCCAGGAGAGAGTGCTCGTCACCAAACCCATCTCATTCATCTACATCATCGATGACATTTTTGACGTCTATGGCACGATCGAAGATCTCACCGCGTTCACGGATGTTGTCAACAGGTACATAATTTGGAGTTTTACTTTGAGCGCCATTCCTGAAAGTCTCTTTTTGCACATGCACAATATCGAAAGTACACGTGCCTGATCTCAAACCTGTACGTAAAAAGAATACTTTTCACTTATCCTAGCATACTTGGAAGTTTTTCTTACACAAGCGGTCCCAAGTCCTGTGGACACGTGCTTGAAAATTTTAAAGCCACAAATTGTACAAGGACAAAAATTCTTGAAGTCACGTGTATACAAGATAAGTCCATGATGTAATGTCTAATTCTATTGGTTTGTTGCTGATTTGGTTTTCTCGATCTGTCAGATGGGAATGCACTGAGAAAGACAACATACCAGACTACATGAGGATGTGCTTTCATGCTTTGGATGATATTACCAATGAATTCAGCTTGGCGGTGTACAAAAATCATGGGTGGAACCCATTGTGCTCCTTACGGAAGACGGTACAACTTTTCACTCCCCCACCCCCAAAAAAAAAAAAAACCACACATTTCTTCCTTTCTTTTTCTTCTCTTAACTACTACTTAGAAGCATGGACGAATCCTAGGATGATTGAATTGACTTTTACTTTTTACTTTTTACTTAATCTAAATTTTCCAGCGCATTGATCAAGGAACCTGAAATTTTTTCGACATGTAGATATTAGCACGTAAATTCACGTGGACTCGCGTATAAAAAATGGCGCATCTTCGTTTTTATATTTTGTCTCCAATTCATGGACAGTGGGCAAGCCTGCTAAATGCCTTCTTGGTGGAGGCAAGATGGCTTGCCAGTGGTCACTCTCCGACAACACAAGACTACTTGGACAACGCAATTGTCAGCTCCGGAGTGCACGTCTTGTTGGTCCACTTATTCTTCATCTTGGGTGAGAGAATCACCCCCGAAAGTGTTGATCATTTAGAAAATATACCTGAAATTGTATCTTCCACAGCTTCAATTCTTCGTCTTTGGGACGACTTGGGAAGTGCCGAGGTGAGTCATGAAAATATCGTGCACTTGTCCTTTTTACAAAGCTTCTCTCTTTAGGGTGAATTCATTTATGGGTTTTACTAACATAATGTAAATAGTAACTTATTGTAAGTCACAAATTCTTGAACAAGTGGATCTCACAACAATTTATAATAATTTGTTATTTGATTTTTTGTGATCCAGAACAGATGGTGGTTATTCTCAGAGCAGATTAAAAGCTGTTACCAAATCATTTCTCTTCATTTACCATGAGCCACAAATTCTTATAAAAATGGACCACATAATATTTTCTAATTATTTGTTACTTACTTTTTTGTGGCCTAAAATATATCATTATTCTCATAATAAATTAAAGATAATCACATAAATATTTCTGTTTTGTATTTGATGGGCTTTGATCGAGCATAGAGTTAAAGGTACAATAGTTGTAAATGCTTTCTCTTCTTCTTTGCCCTCCCTTTTGAGGATTATTCCACTAATATCTGAGCAATTAACAATGGTGACAGGACGAGTTCCAAGATGGCCGAGATGGGTCATATGTGGAATGCTACAATCGAGAATTCCAAGGCTCTTCAGAAGAAGCGGCACGAGACCATGTGAAGAAGATGATCTCGGAGGCATGGAAGAGGCTCAACAAGGCGTGTCTCTATCCTCAACCATTCACCAAGTCCTTCAGCAAGGCCTCCCTGAACACAGCCAGGATGGTCCCGCTGATGTACAATTACGACGACAGCCATTCACTCCCTCTCCTTGAACACCACATGAAGTCATTGCTCTTTAAAGGCCCTACCTTCTAAAGGCTTTGCATCTTTATCATCGACCATATGGCTATGTTTAGGCATATGGATTTCTAGCCAAAATAGGATTAGATAAGATATGATATGATATCCAAGGATTTCGTTATATCATATCTAATATGTAATTGATTACAATAACGAAACTTATGAGGACTTTGTGTCTTTGTTCACTAACTTAGACACCATATAGGGTTGTTGCTCCTCATTTCCCTAGACACCATGTACGGTCGTTGCATCTCATTTCCCTCAGTGTCGGACCGATTCTAGCCGCAGCTAAAGCGGCATGATGTGCACTCGAAAGGATGATTTTCTCAATGCACAAATAAATAAAGACATGCGTTGTTGCCCACATATTATGGAAAATAATTACCCAATTTTTACTTAGCACCTATCTCATGTTGTGGGCTTAGTGGCCCTGTCTGAGGTTGGAAATTCGTATTGTGTCGTGTTAATCATGTTGTATCAAGAGGGGAGTGTGATACCAATGTGGCTAATCTGAATGTTACACATTCATTGAATATGTCAAAATGTCTCAACACAAACACTGTAAACTTAATAAAACATGTCACATAACACAATTAACACGATTATCAAGTGGATTACTGTAATTTTGTTTTGACAAAATGCAATATCATAACCAGTATACAACAAGAGAGTACATAAACCACATTTATCCACAACAATATGTGTAAAAACCTTACTTTTCAACGAGTTTCTCAACAGCATGAGTAATTTCCCTTTACAATATTTCTTAATTATACTGTTGAATTATTATTTTTTTCATATTCTATTGTTTTTGTATGTTTAAATATTTTTTTCTAGTACCTTTCATTGTTTTTTTACACACGTACTATCTTAAAATAGTTTTAAGAACAAAATTCTTTAGATATGAGTATGACACATGCCTAGACGTATAGTATTCAAAAAATGGCACATTAAGATGTTAACTTAAACACGTCAATTCCTGTCTAAATGAATTAAGTAGGTGCATTTATCCACTAATGCACCTACTTACATGCACCTACTTGCACCTACTTAATTCAAAAAAAAAAAATTAAGTAGGTGCAACTTTTTAAGACATGATTTTGTTGTGCCTTAAATCGATTGACCTCTTTATGACATGGACTTGTTAATGTCAAATCCAATCCTATTTATATTTTCGTGTCTTCTTACAAACGGGTGAAAAGTATAAATCGTACGGATTTATATGAAAAAAAAAATATAATTAGTGAAAAGTATTCTTTTCACGAATAAATTTTAGATCATGGCGCGTGTACTTTCGAGTAATTATGTACTTTCACAAATGGGGCATGTTGTAAAACTCCAAATTATGCACATTAAATCAGTAAAAAGTATCCTTTTAAGACGTGATTTTTGCTAAGCCCTGAATAGATTGACCCATTTATGACATGAACTCTTTTATGCCAAACTGAAACCCAAGTACAGTTACGTATCATGTCTAACAAACGGGTGATGACAAGAATTGCCAGTTTTACCTAAATGCCACTTTGGATTCATCACTGTCTTATAGGTAATAGGAAGAGGAGGAAAAGAAAAAGAAGCCAAAATTAGATATAAAAAAATGTTGCAGGGAAACAGAGAATGCCTTCTTCCCACAATAAGTATTTTGCAATAAAACACCAACTTATTAACACCCCTTTAGAGGGAAAAGTGTCCAAGAAGTCCTAAACCTTTTGCATATGTGCTAATTTAGTCTTCACTTTTTTATTGATGCCAATTTAGTCAAACATTTTCACTTTATGTCAATTTAGTCATTTTCCGGCTAATTTTTGCTAGATTTTGCTGACTAGACGCTTGTTGATTGACGTGGATAATTTTTAATAATATTTTAATATTTTCGAATTTTTTATTTTTTCTTTATTTTTTCTTTTTTTCTATTTTCTTTCTCTTCCTCCTTTCTCAGCCGCTGTCCGATGATTGGTGGGGAAGGAGGAGAAAGAAAATAAAATAAAATAATTAAAATATTATTAAAAGTTGTTCACGTTAACGTCAATCGTGCCACATTAGCCAACCGGTGCCTAGTCAACAAAATCCAACCAAAATTAGGGCAGAAGTACACCACAAGTGCCACAACTTGGCACGCCGGGACACTTAAGTGCCATAACTTCAAAACGGTACACTTAAGTGCCACTTTTTTTTTCGAATGGGACACTTAAGTGCCACCTCCGGCGACCCTTGCCGGAAATCCTACGTGGCAATATTTTATTATTATTATTTGCGTACGTGGCTCGCCGGAGCTCCAAATCAGCATAAAAATTAAAAAAAAAAATTAAAAAGTTTTAATTTTTAAAATTTCAATTTCAAAAAATTAAAAAATTAAAAAAAAGAAAATTTTAAAAATTTTAATTTTAAAAATTTTAAAAAAAAAAATTTTAAAAATTTTAAAAAAAAAAATTTTAAAATTTTAATTTTAAAAATTTTAAAAAATTAAAAAAAAGAAAATTATAAAATTTTAATTTTAAAAATTTAAAAAATTGAAAAATAAGAAAATTTTAAAATTTTTTAAAATTTAAAAAAAAAAGAAAATTATGACAATTTTAATTTTAAAAATTAAAAAATTTAAAAAATAAGAAAATTTTAAAATTTTAATTTTAAAAAATTTTAAAAAAAGAAAATTTTAAAAATTTTAATTTTAAAAATTTTAAAATTTTAATTTTAAAATTTTAAAAATTAAAAAAATTAAAAATTTTAATTTTAAAAATTTTTTAAAAAAAAAATAAGAAAATTTTAAAATTTTAATTTTAAAAAATTTTAAAATTAAAAAAAAAATAAGAAAATTTTAAAAAATTAAAAAAAAAGGGGGGGTGGGGGAGGCGACAACGGCGGAGGTGGCGGCGGTGAGGGAGCCGGCGGCGGCGGCAAGGGAGCCGCCCCGTTCGGCCTCCCACCCCCCCCCCCTTTTTTTACAATTTTTTTAAATTTTCTTAATTTTAAAAAAATTTTAAAATTTTCTTAATTTTTAAAAAAATTTAAAATTTTCTTAATTTTTAAAAAATTTTAAAATTTTCTTAATTTAAAAAAAAATTTTCTTAATTTTTTTTTCTTAATTTTTTTAAAAATTTTTAAAATTTTCTTAATTTTTAAAATTTTTCTTAATTTTTTAAATTTTTTAAATTTTCTAATTTTTAAAATTTTTAAAATTTTAAAATTTTTAATTTTTAAAATTTTTAAATTTTTCTTAATTTTTAAAATTTTTAAAATTTCTTAATTTTTAAAATTTTTCTTAATTTTTTTAAATTTTTTTAAATTTTTCTTGTTTTTTTAAAATTTTTGAATATTTTAAATCTAATTTAATTAATTTATATATTATTATTTACACGTAGACGCAAAACGGCGTCGTTTTTGCATTTTCTCCGCCACGTCAGCATGCAAAACGACGCCGTTTTGGACCAAGCTCGCCGGAAAGTCGCCACGTCAGCCATTTGGCCGGATTTTCGCCGGAGTGGCACTTAAGTGTCCCATTTTACTCCGATGATGGCACTTAAGTGTACCATTTTAAAGTTATGGCACTTAAGTGTCCCGGCGTGCCAAGTTATGGCACTCCAGGTGTCCCGCACTCCAAAATTAGTCATAAATGACTAAATTGGCACAAAATGAAAATGCTTAGGACTAAATTGACACCAGTAAAAGGTTTAGGACTAAATTAGCACAAATGCAAAAGATTTAGGACTTTTTGGACACTTTTCCCCCGTGTTAGATTTGACCGTTTAAAAGAATTTCAATCTTGATTGATTCGTAAGGTCATATGACATAGACACAAGATGCGGCGGTATATCTAAACATATTACTCTAAATTACGCCTTGAATGTGTCTCTCTTTCATTCAAGCTACCGATTGTGTGAATATGAACGTGTATCCCCTTCAGCTGAGGAAAGGGTTTGTTTATAAGGGCAATTCAGTCTCATTCAAATAGAATTAAGAAATCATGCAATAAGAGTGATAAAAAAATTATAACTCATCTGCAAGATTCAGATAATTACCGACCCTATCTATTGCGCATTTAGAGATAAATTCCTCATGCGGCTGGCCATCATTAAGGATAAAAGTGAGATTTCAATGTTGAGCTCACCGAATTGTCTCAGGCTCCCACGATGTTGGAATTTTAGGTTTAGGGCCCGATTTTCTTGTCGGGTTCAAGTTTGAACTCCAAGATTCTTGGAATTTCAAATTTCAAACTTATCTTTGATTCAGGTTCTAAAAATATTGGAATACTTCTCTTTTGATTTCAATTTCATTCCATGACCTTGAATTGCCTCTCCGGCTCACTTGTTTAGCTCATCTCTAGCTCCATGAGACTCAAATAATCCTAAAATGCAAGTGAATGTACCATGCATGCAATGCAATGCTAAGATGAATCATACAATTGATATTTCTGGTTTAGGATTCAAGATCGATCCCTATTTTTTATTGTATGATTAATAATTAATCAAGATAGTCAAAATTTAGATGTCAATAAAAGATTGAGACGATAGAGATAGTAGAGACATCATGGAGCCAAGAGACAAGTGGAGCTTCAAGCGAACGCTCAGTAGATAACACACACATGTAATGAGGATATAGGTCCCCAGCCAAGTGTTGAGGAGAACAAGTGTTTGCCAAGTGCAGAGGACAGTGCTAGCGGCACGGTTGAGCTCGTAGAGATGTCATATTCCACTGTTATAGACAAAGAACGAGAGAGATTAGAGAACCAAAGAGATATGGTTTTGGAAATTGCATTACTTCTAATAGTGTTGCTTGAGGTTCTACTGTGGAGGAGGAGGAACCGCTCTCACATTGAGAGGCGGTATCTTGTGTAGAGGCTCAGTAGCATATGGTTCTATGGGAGAGGAGGTGGAGGAGTCAATCGTGTCGGTAGCATCTCTAAAGGAGCAAAAGATAGTGGGATGCAAGTGGGTCTTCAAAAATGATGACAATTCCAGTGTCAGCCAATGGAGGAAATGCTAGAGATTAGAGGTGATCAGTTCCAAGCCTGGAACCTACCAAATCAGAGCTAATTCTCAATTTTTGGAACAGAATCCAAACAAGTCTGATCTATGAACCAAGCCAGCCATATGGTTCCAGGTTCCACCTAGACCCAAAACTGGCTTGCTTTTCTGTATGTTTTTAATCCCTGGTTTCAGGCAAATAACCTGACGAAACAAGGAGCCACAAAAGACTCAGTAGCTTCTTTCCATGGTTCCCGTTTTGCAGATCTAACATCAAGGCAAAACTCAACCTTCCGAAAACACCGAATATCTTAAACATCAAAGAGAGGGGAAAAAAGACACAGCATCTTCATTTCCTTTGAATTTTCAAAGAAGACTGGAAAGAGCGAGGAACCATACACCCATCAAAACTGTCCCAAATAAGACGCTGGAATAAATGAAAAGAAGCTAAAAAAAAACAAAACAAAAACATAATTTGGAGAATCTAAGATAACAAAATAGAATTAGGGAGGGAGGCTATACAAGATAATCTGACACCTCAAACTACTCCAAACTCATACAGCTTTCCTTTATTGGAGAAGATGACAAGAGCAGTCTTGGCTTCACAAAGCACGGGAAGAGAGAGAGAGAGAGAGAGAGAGAGAGAGAGAGAGAGAGAGAGAGCGAGAGAGATGTCGCATTTTATTAGGGTAAGTTCAAAACTGGTTCTACCTTGGAACCAGCCCCGGTCACTGGGTGGAGCTAGCTGGTTCAGGTCAGAATTTGGCATTGAACCAGTCGCTGTGTGAAGGAACATAAGAATTAAATGCCATGTTCCCTATATGGACCGCTCTACTGTCTTCTAAGTAAAAACCATGGATATGTTAATACCCGCTCCACAATAAAATCTTCTAAACATTATGATATGCCAACGAAGGATCACCTATTATCAGCTCAAGATGCACAATAAATTTGGTCTGCAAAGTATGGGCACTAAAACCAATCCTGTTCTGAACATTCTTTTAACCTATAGAGGATAAGTAGAGTCCACATCAGATTAGATTTTTCAATTTATGACATAGACAATACTTACATATGTACATATGTAGACTCAACCTCATTTAGGAGATACACAATTCAAAATTGTAAAGTAGCAGGAATGATACTTAATGACAGCATTGGAACTAAATAGCAACCATTAGGAATAACCATTGCCAACTAAGAAGCAATGAAACACTATCTTGGCCAACTGCCTGTAATCTTAATATCTCAGTAACAAATAACCTGCTCCTAGTACTATCAAAATTCAAAAAGAGATTACATTGGATAGATACAAAAACATCAAAGTATTGAATACTTCATGTTAAGTAAGAGTACAGGGATGGATCACCGAACTTCATTTCGAAGCTAAACCACCGAGATGTTAGCACCGAGAAATTCCTTTTCAGCCTTAAAATTTGCACTGAGATTATTGATTTCAAATCAAGTAAGCAAAAACCAAGAGACCTACAGCCACGTTTACTTGCTGGCTGGAGGTAGCAAGCTATAACGGCGGTACTTATTTACCTTCCCAAGCTGCACAAGCTTCTCCACTTCCTCAATCCTTGACTCCTTCACCAACTCATCAACAACAAGCTGCAATACTGCCCCCATCAACAAGGCATTGAATCTTGAAAATCTCTTCACACAGCTCATATGCAAAGTCAACATCTCCCTTCTGGCAAGCAAGCGGAATTAGCGTCCCAAATGTCGTCTTATATGGGTCAAAATTACTCTGTCCTATTTAACTATACCACAGTTTAGCATCGTTTAGATATCTCCTTTAAAAGTGGCAACGTTTCTAGCTTGTAATTAAAGTGAGATCAATGCAAACTAATTGCTTGAATTGATGTTCAATGTTCCCTGCATGAACTTAATGGATGCTTCGCTATGGGGTGACGTCCGTAGCATTGCGTTCAAAAAGCTCTTATTGTAATAATTTAGGGCCCCTTCAAGAAAATAGAAGTTCAGTGTGGTTCAAATAATTGCCGCCCATCAGATGTTGGAAATCAAAGTAAGGTATCAAATTATTTTCTCTTCTAATAATATGCACAACTATTTATATAGCGGGCCAAATTTTCTGTCCACGTCTCGTGCGAGGACAGTTTTTCCAAGTGATTTTTTTTTAGTGTATCACAACCATAGATGGAAATTGTCTGTGTCACATCCTAAATCCACATCCAGAATTTAGGGAATGATCGGTAATCTATCATAACGTGAAGGGTAAAACCCTTAACCAAAGCTAGTCATTTAACGGCAACCTATTGACTGAATAAAACCTTCTGTTGAATAGAACTTCTAATAAAATATTGTCTATTATGAATTAACCAAAACTATGCGGTCATAAATCCTAATCTAATAAACTTATTCAATTAGTCTAATATAAAGTCCCATACTAATTTCTAATCACTTTTCACGTGCATTCGATTAAACACCTCGTGTTCAGAATCTCAAATGGTAGATAAATAAACGAGCAAAGATACGGTTTAAGTAAGTGACAATTACCATTCTTATGGAATTGAGCCATGAACAAAGAAACTAATTGTCGCGACCTAAATTTTCAAGGCAATCCTAAAGTTTAGGTTAATGGATTACTAAGTCCGAAGACTTGGCACGGACCCTCCCAAGTCCTACCAATCGCGACTTGATGTTAAGAAATTAATATATTTAAACATGCAATTGTACTCAATTTGGAGCCGCCACTAACCAATTAGGGTTGGTTAGAAACCCAAGTAAAGTATGGGAGAATACTTTACTTTTGCGAACCAGAGATTCAGTAGATCCGGGGACATGGTTACGCTAGATTAGTCTAACGCCCTTTCGGTACCTTTTATTTTAATTTCAAAAGTATTTTGCAGGCAATGTTGATTAATTTTAACCTAAGCTATTAACATGCAAACGGTGATCATGCGGGTGCACAATCAACAAAATAACATACAATAAAAATGCTAATAAAAATGCATGCCCTAAACATGATTTCTACATGACACCTAATTTTTATTATTATGCAATCTTAATCTAAACTTAATATGCATGAATTTCACTTTAATGATATATAAAATGCAAATTATATGACATAATTTGAACTATCACCATATGTGTGCAATCTAATTTATATAATCCTAAATATGCATGTACTACATGATATGGGATGAATGACATAATAATTCTATATGCAAGTTCTTTTTATGATTTTTTTATGATTCTTTTTTTAATGTATGCAACCTACACTAAACAATGATGACATAAAATTGGATTAATTATGAACTAACCTATTAATTAACCAAATAAATGACCTTTTGTGTTTTTTTTAAATGACTTGATAATTCTTATTAAGAAAAACAATATAATGATGCAATATTCATCTTTGGCTTTTTTTTATATTAAGAACAACTACATGATGGGAATATTAAAACATTAACCTATGACCCACTAATTAAAGTGCAACATATGGTGTGCACATTATGAAATCTATATAACCTAAATAACTTTTTTTTTTGGCTTTATTAAAGGAAAATTAACCTAATCCTATATGAACCTAAAAAATGCAAAGCTTTAAATATGAAATGCGTATGGACCTAAGTACTTAAATTCTAGATATGCATAATATGTAAGGAGCAAATAATGATGACGCACCAAAATATAATCCATCAATGTATATCAATGACATATATTTTAATGTAAGTCAATAATGCAAGGCAAACCACAAATTTGCCATAAAAAGTTGAAATAATCAAAAATCTAACCCGCTGTCTCACGGTTCAATATTTTTGATTATTATGGCTTTAATATGAAAAATTTCCTAATCAGATAATCAAAATAAATCAAAAGAACTCAAGTTAGAATAAAAACAAAACATGAAATCAAATATAAAAATTCACCTAGTCTAACTCACGGTTGACTTGAGGAATGGCGAGGAGCAGCTGGTGGTTCGGTGATGGGTCGCTGTTCGGAACAGGGGTGGTCGTCGGAATGGTGGAACGGCTCCTCAGTAGCTAGCACGGCGAAGAAACTCCGGTGCGGGCTGTGCAGGGCGAAGTGGACGGCAGTGGTCGTCGGGACTCGCGAGCGGAGACCAGTGGCTACGTTGGCGCGGGGAAGGCGTTGCGAGGGGGTTTCACCGGCGGCGAGCTGAGATGGTTGGCGTCAGCAGTAAGGAGTTGTAGCGGAAGCTTCATGTCATGTCCCGATCCTCGGGCACGCACACATCCTTCTCACTTAGTCGATTTTATAATGCGATATCCTAGGACAATGTATCGCCGACCCTTTCCTTTATTAAGCACATGCGGAAGCAGTTAAAATCCCCAAACAATAAAACGATGGGATAGAAAAGCAGGGCCATATTTTTCATATTGAAACTTATAACCAAACTTTTATACAAAACACAAACCAGAGCACTTCACAACTTTTACTCTAAACTCTATTTACATCAAAATAGAAATCTCAAAAGAAGATAGGATCTCAATCCATCCAGGCCATACTTAAGGCCCCTCTCGGGATTATCTTCTTCTTCCAAAAATCCTTCTCCTCAAGTTTCACCTCCGAGTTCTCATTCTCAGACTCCTCCTCATAAGCTCCTCATCGGGGTCCTGAAATGTTTTCCCCAAACTGGGATGAGACTACGTCTCAGCGAGTTCTACCCCACTAAGGCAAGATTAGTAAACTATTATACTACAGGCTGCTTAAACACGCACAGGGCAGATAACTTACCTTGGCCTCAGATTCCGCCTGCAAGTCAGTAAAATTCATAATAGGCACCCAAGCAATCATATCACCGATCAAATCATCGATCAAATCGACCTAGTCGATTATATGCCAACAAGACCACTCACGGTCATTTCCATTCAATCAATCAATTCATAACATCAAATCAAAGCAAGGATCAATCGACCTAGTCGATTACATGTCAGACGGACCATTCTAGGTCATTGATTCTACACCATATATCCTTTCATCGAGTACTCAGTCACAGAGCCACATCAATGCTCTCGGGCGTCAACTTCGCCAAGGTGACGTATCCACTAGACAACTGTGTGTGTTCTTTAAGGCACCGTTTTCACCAGTGATATCCCAAATCATCAAACCACACATGCCTACAATGATTTGATCAATAGACAATTGTGTGCGTTCTTTAAGGCGCCGTTTTCGTCAATGATGCCCTTATCACTGAACCACACATGTTTATAACCATGTACTCAATAGACAATTGTGTGCATTCTTTAGGCGCCATTTTCGCCAGTGAGTTCCATAATCACCGAACCACACATGCCTATAACAATGTATTTAATCGACAAGTGTATGCATTCTTTAAGGCGCCATTTTCGCCAGTGACATCCTTAGTCACCGAACCATACATGCCTATGACAATATGAGTACTAGACCGATACGTGCGTTCTTTAAGGCGCCGTTTTCGCGAGTGATGTCCCAATCACCGAACCACGTAGGTCCATACACCGTGTTTAATTGGTTCAATCCCAGAGTACTTCTAATTCACTTTTGTCATTCTACTCACTTTACAACTCAACAAAGCACTATAAATGCTGAATAAACATACTTGGCCATTTACCAATCAACAATTCAATCTCAATGAATTCCAATCAATTTAGGGTAAATCCCTAAAATATCACAATTTATTCAATTCCATACAACGTGAAGCTCAAATAAATAAACAGGCTATGCCACGACGATCAGCACGAGATTTCGGTCGTCGGCCATCAAAATCTTAATTTCTGAAAAATAATTAATTAAATAATTAATTTTGAAAATTAAAGAATTAATATAAAAAATTCAATTTAGCTCAAAATAAAGCCTGATTAAATAAACGGACTTCACCACGGTCATCAGCATAATATTCCGGTCTCGGGCCGTCTCAGTTGAATTTTCAGAAAATAAATAATTATTTTATTTAATTCCGAAAATTAATATTTAAATACTAAAAATTCCACTTAGGCCCGAAAAGCCTAATTGGAGCCCACTAAGGGTTGGGAAAAATCCCGAGGCACTTCCAATAATTAGTAGACCACGTCTACTTGCTAATTGCACAATCAATTTATCTAAATCGCATCACAATTGACTAATAATGACTAATTTATTATAATCTAACAACCTAAACATAATTAATTAAAACTAAACCAACCTTAAGCATAATTAGCCAACTAATCCGGGATTAGTGAGATTACTCATCAAATCGCGCGCAAATCGGATCAATCCGACGAGGGCAACGCGAGGAACAACAAACTCCAAAGCGGGCCTCGGGTTTTGGGCCCGGAAACGGCCCAAAACGAGCCCGAAAGGGGCTGGAAACCCACTCGTGGGTTTCTGCCCTAGGCTGGTCGGAGTTGATCCGACGGCCAAAACGGCGACAGGAGGCCGGCGGAGGACAAGGGGACGCCGAGGAGGAAGAAGAAGAAGAAGAAGAGAGAGAGAGAGAGAGAGAGAGAGAGAGAGAGAGAAGTAGGGCTTGACCGGTCAAAGAAGAGAGAGAAGAGAAGCCAATTTCAAATTGGCAAGGCAAGTGTTCGGTGGGGGAGGGTTTCGCACGAGGGGGAGGGAAAGGGGAGAGGAGAGAGAGATAAAAGAAAGAAAAAGAAAGAAAAGAAAACAGAGGAGGAGAGAGAAAAAGTAAAATAAAAATAACACTATTATTCTTATTTTCTTTTCTTTTCTCTTTCCCTTTTTATTTCCTCTTGGTCTTCAATTTTCTTCCGATAATTTCTTTCTTGAAATTTCGAACTCGGCAATAAATTGATAGACGATGAGACAGTCCTAAAAATGAATTGTGACACTCTCGAATATTCGATTCCCGAAACCAAATCAAATTCCATGGTTAAAATCGATCCAACGTGATTTTAGTGCAATCCAACCAATTAGGTAGCTTTTAGGGATTTTACCATGGATATATCCCTTAACAGCTTCACCCAATAGGTTAGTTAACTCGTGAGTGATCAGCTCAGAGAGAAAGGACCATAGGCACGTCGACGAAATGCACATTTCATTTTATCATAACGAGGTCGAATTTCAGGATGTCACACTTCACGGGCGGCGGTGACTGGCGCAAGGCATGCTGGTGGAGATCTCGAACTAGCGGCGATGTAGGGCGTCAGAGCAGCAGTGGTGTGGGGCTTCACGGATGGCGGTGGTCGCGGTCGTGGAAGTAACAGCGGCGTGGGGCTTGGCGGAGGAGGAATCCACGAGGAAGATGAACAATGTGTCCAATTTTTTTTTTTTTGTTCACTTTTTCTCTCCTGACACTCTCTCTCACTTTCTGTAGAAGCAAAAGCTTTTGCTTCTTTTGCTATTGACTTTTCTTCTTCACTTTTTCTGCTTTTCTCTTTTGTTTTCTCAAAGACACGAAAAAGCAAAGGAAAACCTTTCTTCTCTTTTTCTCTTCAATTTGCTATTTTTTGGACGAACAATGAAGAGAAGCTCCCCTCCATTCGGAAATCTCGCATTGCTTTTTATAGAAGAATCACTCAACTTTGTTTTTGCAGGTGAAGATCTGCATATATTTGCTCAACCGCTCAACAAAATAGTGGCTCCAAAATCCGACTGTTGAATTCTTTTGAATTCAATTTTTTTCAAAATTTCCCTCTTAATCAAAGATTATCTTCTAATTCTATTTTCTAAAATTAAATGAGGTGTCAACACTAATAAAAAATGTATGCGATTGTATGCACCATGAAAGGGACTCCAACCCATATTTTCAAATTCACGGGTCATGCAATATGCATCATCACGTAAATAATGTATTATAGCTAGCCATATGTCAAATTAACTACTTATTTTGAATGCTCTACAACATCACCAAGTGACATGACCTAAAAACAACATGGCTATGATTGGACCTTGAAAATCACATTTGCCCTCCAAAATAGAATGTCACAACCTCCTTGGGAGCCCTTTTACAGACACATAGAGGCTAATGGCTTGTTAAGTTTAGGCTTAGCTTGAGATTTTCAAAGTTCATTGTTGACACCTAATATTTCAGAAAATAATAAATAAAATAAAAATTTGATTTTGGAAATTTTTTGGTGAAAATATATCCTCATTTCAAAATTCAAAAAAATAGTTGTTGTGTGATTTTGGAGCCATTTCTTTGTTAAGTGGTTGAGTGAAAATCTCCACCTGCAAAAACAAACTCGAGTTTTTCCTATATAAATAGAGAAAGCGAGGCCTCGGTTTCGAGGGGGGAAGTTTCTCTTCATTGATCGTCCAAAAAAAATAGCAAATTGAAGAGAAAAAGAGAAGAAGTACAACGGTAGAAAGTGAATGAGGAGGTTTTCAGCAGAGAGTGAGAGAGATAAGTGAGAGAGAGTGTCAGGTGAGAGAGAAAAGTAAGAAAAAGAAGAAAAAGGAAGGGAGAGAAGAAGCCGTCCGTAGGTCTTTAAGAAGAGCAAGAAAAGAAACTTGAGGAAAAGAGAAAAGCAAAAGGCAAAACAGAGGTGAAAAGATGGTTACTGTTCACTGTCTTCTTCCCTTGTTGCACACATCAACGCACCAACAGCCGGGCCATCGCACCGCCGGCCACCCTCATCCAAGATCCTCTGTTCGCACTGCCGCTCAACTCCACCAGCATTTGCCACCGGAACTCCACAGCCGCGAGCACCCCGCCCCCCCACGATTTTGCCCGGAGACCGACGCAACCACCTTTGCTCACCTGTCACTAGTGCCACTGTTGCTAATCAAGCCCAATGATCGATGGCTGGCGCCACTGTCTTCGAGTTCCAGATTCCGCCAACGACCCATGAGCGTCGACGTCATAGCAGCCCATTGCCGCACCGAAGCCCTGCTGCCATGCCTGCACCAGTATCCGAAGCTTGCTTCACTGTAATCAGCCCTCTGCTAGAGCATCCGCAGCACCGCCGCCGCTACCATAGCTCGCGTCCCCCCCGTCACCGAGTTCAGCCGATTGCTCACCACCGCGTTGGAGCCTGTTCCTCAGTCGAAGCCGCATCCCCACCTCTGCAACAACCGACGCCAGCTCCACGCCCGAATAGAACCACCTGCTGCCTCCTCTGGTTTGCTGCAGGTCTGGTTACTGCCGAATCTCGCCGGAGCTCCGACGAACAGCCCTTGTTCCGAACGGCGACCCATCACCGAACCACCAGCTACTCCTCGCCATTCCTCAAGCCAACCATGAGTTAGACTAGGTGAATTTTTAGATATTTGATTTCATGTTTTGTTTTTATTCTAACTTGATTTATTTTGATTTATTTTATTATCCGATTAGGAAATTTGTTATATTAAGTCATGATAATCAAAAATATTGAACCGCGAGACAGCGGGTTAAATTTTTTATTATTTCAACTTTTTATGATAAATTTATGGTTTGCTTTGCATAATTGATTCGCGTTAAAATATGTCATTGATATACATTGATGGATTATATTTTGGTGCGTTATCATTATTAGCTCCTCGCATATTATGCATATCTAGAATTTAAGTACTTAGGTCCATATGCATTTCATATTTAAAGCTCTGCATTTTTAAGATTCATATAGAATTAGGATGATTTTCCTTTAACAAAAACCAAAAATAAAAAAGAAAATAAAATTGTTATTTAAGTCATATAAATCACACCACATGTTGCACTCTAGTTAGTGGGTCATAGATTAATGTTTTAATATTCCCATCATGTAGTTTGTTTTAATAAAAGGCCTAAGATTAACATTGCATCATTATGTCGCTTTCTTTAATAGAATTATTGTCATTTTAAAAAAAGAGAAAGAAAGAAAACACAAAAGCCGTTTAGTTAGCTAATAAGTTAGTTCATAATTAATCTCATTTTATGTCATCATTGTTTAGTGTAGGTTGCATATATGTATAAAAAAAATCATTAAAAAAAATCATAAAAAGAACATGTATATAGATTTACCATGTCATTCATCCCATATCACGTAGCACATGCATATTTAGGATTATATAAATTAGATTGCATACATATAGTGATAAGTTTAAGTCATACCATATGAATTGCATCTCGCATGTCATTAAAATAAATTCATGCATATTAAATTTAGATTAAGATTGCATATAATTGACATTCATTTAAAAAAAAATTAGGTGTCTTGTCATTTAGAAATCATGTTTAGGGCATGCATTTTTATTTGCATTTTTTATTGAATGTTATTTTATTGATTGTGCACCCGCATGACCACCATTTGCATGTTAGTAGTTTAGGTTAAAATTAATTAACATTGTCTGCTAAATATTTTTGAAATTAAAATAAAAGGTACCGAAAGGGCGTTAGACTAATCTAGCGTAATCATGTCCCCGGACTTACTGAATCTCTGGTTCGCAAAAGTAAAGTATTCTCCCATACTTTACTTGGGTTTCTAACCAACCCTAATTGGTTAGTGGCGGCTCCAAATTGAATATAATTGCATGTTTAAATAGATTAATTTCAAGTCGCGATTGGTAGGACTTGGGAGGGTCCGAGCCAAGTCTTAGGACTTAGTAATCCATTAGCCTTCTTTAGGTAATTCACCTTCAAAAAAATTCGGGAAGGTCGTGGCATTCATCAATCCACAACTTATGATTCAAGTATTTAATTTGCATATCATTTTCATTTAAGAGTCGCCACTAATTGATTTGTGGTGAATCGATTAGAAATCCAAGCAAAATATTGAGAGAAATATTTTACTCTATGCAATCAAAGAAATTAGAATTTGGAACTTGATTACACTATTTAATCAATTAATGTTCTTTCAATACTTAATCTTGCTTAAACATCAAGTGCAATATTCATGTAGCATTTTATACCAATCATGAGTCCTAAGATTCAATTCCTAGCTGAGCTAAGGAAATAGAAATCCATGTATTATAAAGGCGTAATAGAAAAGGGGAAGTGTGCAAACAACGATCTAAGGTTTGTTTCCAAAAACTTGTAACTGTCTTACTTTTCTTTAAGGATCTCCTCATATCTTAAGAGAAAACTTAAAAACTATTTTGTAAGCATTTTTTATTTTTTGAAAATCTTTCTATTTTTTATATAAAATAATTATATCATAAAAAAGGGGTCGGAACCAACCTAGGTTTAATCTCCAGGTCTAGCTTAGGCATTTTATTGAATACTTCATAGGCGCAAACTGAGGGGTGAGAAACGGAGACGACCAAGCACAAGATCACGAACAAAGATACTTCACGTTGGCCTGAATGCAATCACGAGGAAAGCACCTAATTTCCACAGCGTAAATGCCGATTGTTCTTGTAAAGGAGAAATGTAACACTTCCTTTTCTTTTGATGGAAATGGGGACAAGACAATGAGAGAATTTTGAGCGTACATTCTGCCAACTTTTTCAACGGTTGTCTTCAAAAGTCTTTTATATGACTCCTTCACATCCTTTCAAAGATGTCTTTCCATCGTAGCGTATCAAAATGAAACGGTGCATTTTCATCACACCCCATCATGGACGTACTGATTAAGTACAACAGTTGTGATTAGATGTGTCCTAGAAGTTGAGTGATGCTTGGATCATTTGGTTTATGATTTGGTTATTTATCTTGCTGGGCATAGCTCACTCCTATTGTTTTTTACATATAGCTAGCCACGCCTCCTATTCTAGCGACTCCGATTTCTAGATATGGTGCGCCTGTAGATTTTTAGGGCGATTTATATGAGTTTACGAACCCTGACTTCTCGGACGTGAGATTCGCGAGATATATCGTTATACCGTTGGTCCATGTAGGGTCTTCGGAGGGCCGGGTTTTGTATTGCTTTGTGTTTGTCTTTATGCTGGTTGATGAACGTCTAGTGGGGCCAATTCTGTACCCTATTGACGGTAGCGGAGGCAAGGGAAGAGCTAGTGAGGAGTAGCAGTCGGAAGGAGCCATAGCAAGAGTTAGGGGAAGACATTTTTGGGAATATGCCAGTCGTAACTTTTTGGATAGGACTGTGAGCTTAGGTGGTATCGTTTGCTGATGACCATGGGTAATGTTTAGTGGAGGATAAGGAGCGATACATTTTTTTTTTTGTCTCCCAATATAGGTTCTTTCACGTTTATGGTTGACCACCTGACGTGTTTAAATAAGACGTATTAAAATGGATGTATGTTTTCCGCCTCCTATCAATGCTATATGATTGTTTCATTTATAATTCATGTTATAAATGCTAACTTATAAAAAGGTCTTTAGCTTGTGTGAAAACTCTTAGATAAATCAATACGATGGATTTGCTAGGTGGTGGACTGGGACGCTGTCACACCCCAAAAACTACAAAGAATGGGGATGACACGGCCGTCCTTCTTTACAAAGGACATAGCCTCAAACACAACCAACAAACTGATATGAACTTATATATAAATATCAGATAAACCTTCAAATTGGTTGCAACATCAGAGTTTCTATAATCCATCAAAAAGAGAAAAGATATACTTCAAAACTTAGACGATTCCACTAGTAAGGATCATTTGCACCACTTCCTTAAACCATACCAAAAAATCAAAATAGAACTCCCCAAAAGTTTCCCACGATGGCGCACTCGCTCTATTAGCCACTAGCTGAGGAACCTGAAAAGATTAAAGGAGGAATGGGATGAGCAACCACAGCTCAGTGAGTAGTACATATCTTCTAAGCAGATCGAACAACCACTATGCATGTACACGAAGCAATACCAAATTTCATAACACCAATTCAATATATAAAATACATATCGAATCATATAAAAGTTATTTCTTATCATCAAAAATTTATACTAATATGGAAAACTCAGTTGAATCGCCATCAAAAGTCAAGTATCAATGGTCGAATCCATTGAATAATCTCCATCAAAAAACACATATCAATGGTCTATCCATTGATTAATCTTTTGCTCAATAACTAACCATGGTCACGACACAACGCCCTGTGACAAGGCGGCCAAGATTCCCCCCTTGGCAAGGTCTCCACCTACAAAGCTAGTGGCTAGGCCCAGAAGGATATCCTCAACCTGGTATGCATACCCCAAAAACCCCTCACTGGGTTCACAGTCATATTGAGCATAAATAACCATTCTCCAATACCAGAAATCCAATCCAGAAATCAATATTTTTAACAAAACAAATAACATTTTGCAACATAGCCCATCATCCATTTCATATCGGTTTCTCAAATCATCGTAAACCCTTTTATAAATCAGTTGCAAAGCAATTTCATATATGTTTCTCCACAAACCTTGTATAATGTGCTTTTCAAAGATTCACAATCAACCAAAGGGTAGCAATTGCTTGATCTGGCTTTTATGCAATAAAATGCCCTTCTCAACTAATTTATATACATATATATATACTTCAAGACATGATTTTATAAAACCAAAGAAGATACAGTACCACTCACCTTATCATCTACGACCAAACGACAAACGATACTTGTATCGTCGAACTCAAAGCCCTATCAAATAACCGAAGAATAATGTTAAAATCTAATAAAATTCTATCTCGACTACAAAATGACTAAGTTACACCTTAACTCTAACAAAAAGACTTATGCGCGCTAACAAATCGCATAACCAAAGCGATTGTTCAAGCCATTTGCAACATATCACAAGAATCCCGACTTGGCCATCCCAAAATCAAGCCGAAAAATGACAAAATACGGGCCCAAAGCTGCTGGACGCGTACTGTTCACTGCACGCGGGAAACTTTGAAATTCTGTTTTGGATAAACCATAAGCTCAAATCACGATCCGTAAAATCCCACGGCTCCACAACACCCTAAATTACCATTCTTGCAAAAATACGCGGCTCAACGACTCCAAAAATTAGACTTCGCTGCTCAGTTTTCCAAAAATTTCGAATTTAAGTCCTAAATCCAAAAATTACTTCAATCGGACAAATAAGGGGCTTGATCTCTTACCGAGTTATGGAGTCGAGTTGGCTTGGTAAGGCATCCGAGGCGTGCATGTGCCAAAACTTATTTCCTTTCTTCCCTTTTCTGTTCTTCTTCTTCTCCTTCTTTTTCTTATCTTTTTGGTCGAGGAAACTCTAAGTTTCTGTTTAACCGAACCCTCTCCCCTCTACTTTTGCTTTAATGACTTTTCGGTTTCATTTTCAGTTTTTTTTTTTTGGGCAATTTAAAACTTCTTTTTTCCGTTTATTCTTTTGGGGCCCACTATCCTAATGTTACAGACGCCACGACCATAATTGCTAAAATATGGAAATGGTATCGTCACATAAGACTTCCAAGATTTTGAAAGAGAGTGTTGTGTTCAATGAGCTTAGGGACATCTAATGGATACAAATATAAAGGCCATTTAGGCTTTAATTCTCAAACCTTGGAACCTTCTATGGGATTTCTCACCACAAACATGTTTGTGGATGTGGAAGTTGCACATTCTTTTGGTCAAAATATAAAATCAGCAAATATTTTTTTTTCCCGCAATATGTTTGATTTCCAAAGAATACTTTAAGAACCATTCTGCTCACCTAAGAAGTTAAGAATGTGGGATATGCTTCTACTTGAACTTCACCATTTGAGAAAATAAAGGCATGTCAATCTCCACAAGGAAATGATATCCTATAAGATAAAATTCAAAATTCTTGATGCCATATTTTATTATCAGGATTTCTTTGAATGTAGAGTGGTAATATTTTTGCTCGTGTACATCTTCTTCCACTCTTATGTCCACAACATCTTTGCTTCCCATCAATTTCTTTCAAAAGAACAATATCCCAATATTCATCACTAGCATTTGTTTATTAAAAAAAAATCCATTGCAATGGGGGAAGACACTGATTTTTTTTTTTTTGAAGTCTGCTTAAAGACCTAGTATGTTGTGGCCCCTATAGAGAGGCATCTTTCTAAGCATTTGTTGTAGTGGATTCACAAATTTTGTGATTTCTAGAACAAAATTCCTGAGATAATTAAGTATCTCAATGAATTGCTAAACTAGCTTGTGGGAGAGATTTATCAAGAAACTTATGCAATTCCTCAGCGATATGGGGACCTAAATAGTACATTCCATCTTTGAGATGCATCCTAAAGAATATAGTTTCTTTCCGAGCAATGATCATCTTTTTTTGGGATAGCATAATCCTGTGCTTTCATTCTAGCTCTACAAACTAGGCCAATAATTTACAATGAGAATTCTCATCTGGATTATAGAGGAGGATATCATTGATGTAAATTTGAGCATTGGCCATAATAGGGCAGAAAATTCTGCAGATGGCCTTTTGAAATAGTGGAGGAGCTGTTTTAAGGCTAAAAGTAAGTATCGTCCATTAGAAATGCTGATTTGGGATACAAAATTGTCTTATATCTGTCTTCAAGATGAATTCTCAATTGCCAAAATCCAACTTTAAGATCAAACTTGGAGTACACTTTGGCTTGGGTAAGACTAGAGAATAAAGAGTTCTGACGTGGCAGATGAAATTTATCATCTTGCAGGAGTTGATTGAGAGGCTAGTAATTAATAACCAATCTCATTTTTCTTTTGTTCAGTTTAGTACGCTTGTTAACATAAAATGTCTCACAAGCTTATTGAGAATCTGATGGCTCAATTAGTCCTTGATAAAGTAGGTATGAGCATTCCCTTTGTGTCAAAAACAAATGCTATGGACTCATTCCAAGATGACTAGCTTTGGTGGGATTAACATCCTCGTTTTTCTTAAAAGGAAGATGAATGAAAAAGTTAGGGTCTTTCCGTAAAGGGTTAAGGCATTTTTGAACAAAATTTGAGTGAGAATCTACACATGCTTCAAGAAAGGTTTGCAAGATAGGGTCTAAAATGCTTATTTAAAAAATGAAGAATCTTTGGGCAAAATTGTATAATGATAATGATATCTTTATCTAGTGAATCAAAACCAAGGATTTTTGTAGTGACTGAACACTAGGGAAAGAATTGTATGATGATGGATTTGCTTTGAACTCTTGTAACAAAGGTATATCTAGAATTAGAGTTAAAATAATGGGTATATCAAGTCCAATATTTTTCTGAAGTATCTTTATATCAACAATATAAGCATTAGCACCACCCCATGTAGTGGCCATGTTGGCTTGGACTTTCATCCCCCTCAGGAAGGGGAAGGGTTCAAATTCTAGCGTGGTCGCTAGTGGTTTTAAGCGTGATGCCGTGGTGGTGGGTTCTGACGCGCGGCTGTCAGCTGCAAACTGGTCGCTCCTATCCCAAAAAAAAAATAAAAAGACAATATAAGCATTAGCTCCAGTTTCAATGAGGCAATGACATAAATAGGCTTGTCATACTTGGATGGATATATTTTAATAGGGAAATATGAAAGAATATTGGAAGTGTATGCACAAAGATCTTGGATTATTGGTGATCCAGGGTTTTTTGAAAAGAACAAAACTTCCTCGGATTCTTCAGACAAAATATCATTGGTTTGTGACCATGTTTGGATCACACACATAGTATGTTTGGTTAGTTTATCTTCCAAGAAGAATGCGGATTCAACATCATTATCACGAAATGCTACTCTAGTTTGCTTTTCTATTTTATGGATCAAATGATAATTTCTTCCTGTGGCTTTTGGATAATTTTTTGAAAAAATGGCATTTCTTGTTGCAAACGTAGCATCTTTAATTTTTTTACGCTTTCCATAAGAACCCCCTCTAGAGTGTTTTTCCGCAAGAATCTTCATTCACACCCTCTCCTGATATGACCTATGGAAAATCTTTTCAAGTGTCTTCTGTGACATCCCGAATTTTGACCCCGTCCCGAATATATGAAATGGGCATTTCGTCGGTGCGCCTATGGTCCTTTTTCTCTGAGCTGATCACTCACGAATTAACCAATCTGTTGGGTGAAGCCGTTAAGGGATATAACCGCGGTAAAAAGTTCCTAAAAGCTACCGGATAGGTTGGATCGGACTAAATCGCGTTCGATCGATTTTAACCACGAAATTGAATTCGGTTTCGGGAATCGGACGTTCGAGCATGTCGCGGTTCATTTATAGGATGTCATCTTGTCTTTCGGAGAAATTCCGTCGAGTTGGGATTTTTTCGGAGAACCGTTTCGGACGTAGCGGAAATTCGTACGGGCCAAATTAAAGAAAATTGGGACTTCCAAACTGAACCTTTGAGTGTCAGGGATTTGCAGAAAATGGAATGAGAATTTATTTCATCGAAATTGGACTTCAATTTGGAGAATTTGTGAATAAATTGAGGCCAAGAAAGTGAAATTCGGAGCTAGGCATGGGGGGTGCAACATTGGTCATCAAATTGGAATTTTTGTGGATTAACTTTCAAGATTTAATTATAGGAGACAAGGAGATAATTATGTGGACTTGTGGGCCAAGCTATGATGATTTTAGATAAATATCTTGATCTTTCTCCCCCTCACCCACGGCTTCTCGAGCAAGCCTCACGCGTCCCTCTCCCTTATCCGCTCGTTCTCTCTCCAAGTCGGTCTCTCTCTCTTTTCTTTCCTTTGAAGACCGTCTGCAGCTTTTCGTTTTCATTTTCCTTTCTCTCTGGACGCCACAGCTCCTCTCTCTTTCTCTCTTGCTGCCCTTCCTTCTCCTCCGTTCGAACTCCAGCGCTTATCTCGCGCCAGCTGCTCCACCATTTTTGGTTTCCCTCGGTCAACTCCAGCAGAATTCTCCAAGTGAAGCCAATTTGTTGACCTCCGAAGCTCCACCGAAGTTCCTCTCCTTTGCCACTCGTCCAACATCAAACGCCCACCAGTCAACGTTGCAAATTTCCCAGGCGGTTTGTTGACCCAGCAATCCACCCAGCGAAGCTCCTCCATGCGTGTGTCTTCAACCAAGCAAAGCCCGAAGCAGCTCCATCTCTCTGCCGGGTGCGAGTCTTCTCTCGCCGCCATCCCCACGAATCCAGTCAACCGAGCCCATCTTCACGCAAGTCCACTTCCATCGTCAGCTGCGCAAAGAAGGCCAAAGCCCCAATCCGCCGAGCTGCCGCTTTTGCCATCATTGCCCGCGTATCTTCATCAGCTTCTTCAACCCACCGAAGCTGCTCATCTTCTTCAGCTGCACGTGGAGTGGTTTTGCTCGGTCAACCACTCACCAAAGAAGCCCCACCGTTGACCCTCATATTCGCACGTTTGGCCTAGCAGCGGCGTTCCATTGAAGCAGCCCTCAGCAACGCACGAAGCCGCTGCTTCCTTCACCAGCTCGCTGGTCCACGCATCTCCTCAGTCAACTAAAGCTGTCGCCCGCTCATCCGTATCCACCGAAGACAGCCCAGCGAAGCTCGGCCCAATAGCAGTTTTGTTGCTTCCTCGTTCAGTCCAGTTCAGTCCTTGTAGGTTATTTGGGCCGCAAGTCAAGCCCAGTAAATTCAGCTCTGAAGCCCAGCAAAGCCAGTAGCTTTCAGCCAAAGAGAGCAGCCCATTTTCAAATTAATTTCAAATGGGCCAGCAATTTCAATCTTCAAGCCCGCAGGATTGAGGCCCAATTTCAGTCCACAATTTGAAGACCGAGTTAGTTCAGTCCAGAAATTCAGCAGGTCCAGCCCATTCCCGTGCAAGAACAAATCTCATTTGGGCTGAGATTTGTTGGGCCAAGTCCAAGGCCCGGTCCAAGTCCGCCGGTGTCGTCGAAAGTCCGATTTCGGCCGCCGTTGCGTCGACGTTGCGGTGATTCGATCTCCGCTTTTGTCAAGTGAGTTTTACTCACTAATGCTTTATTAGTTTGCTAATTATGCTTAAGGTTGGTTAGATTTAATTAAGTGCAATTAGGTGGTTAGATTAGGTTAGAACAATTAGTTTAGTGACTTAATGATGCATGTTAGGTGGTTAGACCTAGCTATTAGCAAGTAGAAATGTTTGGTTATTTATTGAATGCATCTCGGGATTTTTCCCGACCCGTTTCGGGCTCCAATAAGGCAATATAGGCCTAAATTGGATTTTTAATGTTTATTTATTTATTTTCGAAATTTATTTATTTAATTAATTATTTTTCCGGAAATTCAACCGGGATGGCCGGTGACCGGAATTTCGTGCTGATTGTCGTGGTGCAGTCCGTTTATTTATTTGAGCTCTACGTTGTGTGGAATTGAATTTATTGTGGAATTTTAGGAATTGTCCTAAATTGTTTGTTATTGAATATTTGATTGATGGATGGCCGAATATGGGTATATAGCGCCAGTACATTGATGGGCTATATAGTAGAGAGAATGGTGAGAGCTAACTGAGAATGTTATTGGCTGAGACCAATCAGGTACGATGTTATTGGACATACGTGGTTCGGTGATTGGAAGTATCACTGGCGAAAACGGCGCCTTAAAGAACGCACGTAAATGACTTATAGACACACGTGGTTCGGTGATTATGGGAATATCACTGGTGAAAACGGCGCCTTAAAGAACGCACGATGTTGTTTATAGCCGATGTCACCTTGGCGAAAACGACGCCCTTGAAAGGACACGTGGTTCGGTGATCAAGGTTATCACTGGTGAAAACGGCGCCTTAAAGAACGCACGGTGTCGGTGATCGGTATGTCATTGGCGAAAACGACTCCCGAGAAACACATGTGATTTGGTGAATGAGTACACCACTGAGAAAGCGTGGTATGAGTGGGAATGACCTAGAAAGGGTCTGACTGACATGTAATCGACTTAGTCGATTGATCAATGCTTGATCGGACGTCGTGAATTGTTTGAATATCTGTGTTTAACCTTGAATTGCAGGTTGGAACTGAGGCTAAGGTAAGTCCTCTGACTCGTGTTGTGCTTAGGCAACCGTATGGCGTATTAGTTTATTAATCGAGTCTTAGTGGGTAGGACTCGCTGAGACGTGGTCTCATTGGTTATTGAATAACCATTTCAGGACCCTGAGGAGAAGCTAAGGAAGGGGAACCTGAAGGGGAGAAAGACTTTTGAAGAAGAAGAAGATCCAGAGAGAGATCTTGAATATAACCTGGATGTAGATTAAGATCCCATCCCTTTTGTGAACCCTGTCTTAGTATAGATAGGTGTGAGACAAGTATGTTGTGAATAGTATTGTAAATATACTATGAGTTGTGCTGTTAATGAAAGTGTGGTCATGAATTTCAATATGAAAAATATGGCCTACTTTCCTATCCCATTGTTTTATTGTCTGGGGATTTATAACTGCTTCCGCATGTGCTTAATGAATAGAAAGGGTCGGCGATACATAGTCCTGGGATATCGCATTATAAAATCGACCAAGTAGAAGGATGTGCGCGCGTCCGAGGATCGGGGCGTGACATCTTCACTTCTTGCATCTATCACCACAAGAAGGATCATCACATGAGTCTTTCTTTGAGCATTTGATTCTTAACTCGGGTTTTTGGCAAGCCTGATTAAGTCCTATGTTGCTTTGAAAATAACTCTTGAAGGCCTTTCGGCGGATACAAAGATCGTTAAGAGCAAGATGTAATGCTTGCTGAAGTTCTCCAATGGGAACATTAGTAATTCTCTTTTACTTGGCCCGAAGAGACAAATTGTCCAATTTCTTTTAAAATAGAGGATAAGAATATTTTCTTTAGATTTGGATTAGCTCTAAGAGCATAGAATAATTTAAGCATTTCTTGGAAATGCTTATTTAGATGTTTTTCCTACAAAGAGCGGCATTTTCTTTCAAAAAATTATCTTCTTCTAAGCTCAAGAAGATATTCAGGTTTTACCAGTAACGAAATGGTGGATTGCATGGATCGTCTAATGAAAATCTATTTGGAGTAAAAATGTTGTTTGATCTCAACTAGTAACAGTTCTACACCAATGTTTTAGGCTTCCCGTAAATCTACTCACAAAATCAACCAGTATATTATACCGACTTTCGACCAATAAGTTCTCTAGTATTGAGCCAAGTATGAAATTCCTATAGTCTTTTTGACCATTTTGAGTATGGACTATCATTGAGTGTGAAGTAATATTTTCAGGTCGAAGACTTATGGTCTGGGATTGGATTTTGAAAATGTACTACTTCTGACTCTGATGAATTTGATTGCATTTTTGCCTCAAGAGGATAGCAATAAAGATAGCAAGTTCAAAAGGCTTTTGTGTTTCTGGTTCATAGGTTAACGTGTTTTCAGAGGAACATGAATATGATTCTGAAGTCCATTCAGAGATATTTTGTTTGGAAGAGTCAAATGTAGCAATGGTTAATATCTCTTGTCAACTTTGGTCTCTCAAAAAAGCCTCAAGTGGATTTGAGATCATATAGGCTAAGGAAGTCTCTTGCAAAGGTTCTTGAGCTGGCTTCTTTTCCTCTTTTAACTTCTTTTGCCTTTCCATTTCCTTAATATGATTTCAAAGTGTAACAATATCACTTTAGTTCTTTAGGGCTTCTTCAAAGATTGAAGGAATAGATGTAGCCTTGGGAGAAATCTTTTCCATTGGATTTAGACTCCAATGTTGACAAAAAGGGTTTGAAGGAAAAATGAACTTTTCTACTTGAAGAGTTTGATTCATCTCTTCAATTTTTCCATTTCAGCCGTTTAATCCTCCAGATGATGATGAGGAAAACGAATTTGCTAGATTCCATCTATTGCGGTTTCTTTTGGAATGTCTCAAGCAATTTATCTGTGACCAAAGCCATTTGATCAACCTTCTAGTCAACATGATCAAGAAATCTCAAATTGGTACACCTATGACAAATTTCCTTTGTTAACTTTTGTTAAATTTTACAGCTGAATTTGTTGATGTAGATGACACATGGTGTTGTGTTACGGTGACACGGTAAGTCCACATGGAAATCCATAGGGTTAATATCATGAAAAATTCCAAATTTTATCACAAGTGTACCGTTAAATTTATCATAAGAATATCGTTGACCTTGTTACATAAATACTAGTTTGGGGTTTTTCATGATATTTACCTTATGGATTTCCACGTGAACTTGTCACGTCACCATACTATGTCATTGTGTATCATCTAGGTTAGCAAATTTAACTATAAATCTTATGGAAACTAACAGAGGTAAATTTGTCGTAGGTGTATTAGTGTGGGATTTTTGGTAATGAAAATCTTAATTTTAGATTTGTCATAGGTTTTGCCAATTTGGGGTTTTTTTGTGGTAAAAAAAATTAATGTAGAATAAATTTGTCACGAGTGAACCAATTTGTTGTTTTTGGTGTTCAAAAGATTTATTTGGGATAAATTTGTTACAAAATTATCAATTTGAGGTTTTTCATGGCATTGACCTTTAAATCAAAGATATCATTTTATGTTTACATAATTTTCAATGTTTATTGCTCTTTTGCACAAATAATCTATTCATTATTTTTAGAATAAGTATACTCATAAATCTTTAAACTTACTGCAAAAATGTAATTGAGTCATAACATGTACCAACGTCATACTTTAATCATTAATATTTTCTCCCTTTTAGGAGGTACTTTTCCTTTTCTTATTTAATTAAGTCCTTGATGAAACTGACGTTGTATGGTGATGATCACGGAACATCCACTTTTTAAATAGTCCCATCTCATCTTTCTTTATATTTGAAGTCCTTTATCCCATAAAATATCCGGCCTCTTAAGTTTCAAAAGATTCTTACCCAAAAGTTTCTATCGTCACATCCATGTCATTTTCCAAACAAAGAACATCTATAGAAAATTTTGAAGCAGGTGAGCAGATGCCTCTTGAAGGATGATGTCTATCAAGTCCCAAAAAGTTTGATTGCCAACTGAAATATGATGTTATCACTGATTAAAGATATGAGACAACTTGCAATTGAATAACTAGAGTTGCATTGGCAAATTCCTGGACCATTAATATGTTTATGTTCATTTTTGGTGGATTTTGTTATGCTGATAATTTATCTATGGTTCATTATTATTATCTCTTTCTCTCATGAATGTCTAGTGTCAAGTTGCAAAAGCGATGATTTCATGAAAGATGTGATAGATAGTGAATTGTCACATTATGTATGATTAACGTAATGAAATACAAGTTTGATTCCTTTTCATGATTTACTTCTGAATCAACTAAATATGGTACTTATAATAGTTACTAAAAGTCGAATAAGAATCTTCAAACTATGCTCGTTCACACTTGGTTTCCGCACATATCGAAGGATAATGTACGGTCTCAACACGTGAAACGCTTTTGTGACTCACCGCCGATACATTTGAAACTTTGAAAACACGATCCAATTCTTCCGGAGTCACAGTGGCATAATGTGGTTTCGATTCAAAGGAGTGGACAAAACCAATTTTGATTGGCTTGGGTGTGCGGCCACTGCGTCTCTCTTTCAAGGCAAGAGCACAAACAGGGCATGAATCACGGCCCCGCTCTGTTGAATGAGCAGACACCTGAAGACAAACTCTCTTGAATTCTTTCCCGTCAACCCCGGAAGATCGTACGTACGGAAAAGTGTTGATAAAATCGCGTGAACCAGCTTTCTCGCTGTCAACAAAAATTCCTGTCCACGCATTTAAATCAGTACAAAAGATATCGTTTTAGGCACTTCTTATTTTTCGCTAATTGAGTGCTGCTAATATGATGGGATCATTATTTACCATAAACGACTACAAATTCTTATTTGCGAGGATCTGGCAACCGGAGGTTGGGAAAGTCATAGAGATTATGGCTACACAGATTGCCAATTCACAGGGTATTATGATTTTATAATGGAATTTAGAATATTGAACTTAGAAATCTTTTTGTAGTTCCTTTTAATGGTATTATTTGGTCTAGGGTTGATTCTGGAACCGGATCAAACTCATTGGGTCGATTCGATCATCGGTCCTAAGCTCAATAGGATCGGTCCTCGATCCCAAAAATTGAGGATTAGTACTGTGTGGATTAGTTCTAGGGTTAGGAGGTAGACTGGCTCAACCTGGATCATGCTCACTCTACAGGATATGAATCACGCCCCTACTCTGTTGAATGAGCAAACACCTGTAGACAAACTCTCTTGTATTCTTTCCCATCAACCCTTGACAATTGTACATACGGAAAAGTGGTGATAAAATCGCGTGAACCAGCTTTCTTGCCGCCAACAAAAATTCCTGTCCACGTATTTAAATCAGTACAAATGATATCGTTTTAGGCACTTCTTATATTTCGCTAATTGAGTGCTGCTAATATGATGGTATCATTATTTACCATAAATGACCACAAATTCTTATTTGTGAGGATTTGGCAACCGGAGGTTTGGAAAGTCATAGATATTATGACTACATAGATTGCCAATTCACAGGGTATTATGATTTTATTATGGAACTTGGAATATTGAACTTAGAAATCTTTTTGTAGCTCCTTTTAATGGTATTATTTGGTCTTGGGTTGACTCTGGAATGGGATCAAACTCATCCGATCCTCGGTCCCAAAAATTGAGGACCGGCACTGTGCGGGTTGGTCCTAAGGTTAAGGGGTGGACCGACCCAACCCGAACCATGCTCATCCCTACAGGGTATGAATCACGCCCCTGCTCTGTTGAATGAGCAGACACTTGAAGACAATCTCTCTTGAATTCTTTCCCGTCAACCCCGGATGATCGTACATACGGAAAAGTGGTGATAAAATCGCGTGAACTAGCTGTTGCGAATTACTGATCCCCGAAAAACTGGATTCGACACTAAATCGAACCCCAAAATCAATGCGGAAGACGAAGCCCGGGAAAACACGCATCACCGATCGTAAAGCACACCACAGATTCGAGCGTACCTTGTTAGCCACAGATTAAACACCAATGCTGAAGATCGAGGAAGAAATTCTGGTCCTGTTCGATCCGATGACGCTTGAAGGGGAGAAAACAGTGTCCGTTTGCTTACTGTTTTTGTCTTTTTGGAGAGAAAGCGAGGGAGAGAACGTACGTACGTTCTGCCAACCAATACCATCTCTCTCTCTCTCTCCTCCCTTTTATACCTTCCCCCTCCACGGGCCCTATTCCCGTGGGCCGGGCCCTTTGGGCCCGGCATGGGCGGACGGGCCCTAAGCCCAATATCAATTAAAACCATCATCTCCCACTCGCACATGGTGGGCCGAACAGGATTCTCTTTACCTCTCTTCAACATTCATACTGGTGAATAATCCGTGCGACCAGCATACTTTGAGAGCTCGTTGCCATACATCTGTTAGGAATACATAGCAGTTCATAATGGGCATCACTTCCTGAGTAGATTTAGTATGCAGTACCCTAGATCGATCGATCACATTTATATCTCTCTTGATCTCTTTTAAACAATGATATATATATATATATTGTATTCACAATTATGATTATCACAAAGACAATCATAATTGGTTAACCGGTGAATACAAAACTACAATGTGATTCTCCAAAATCGATCTTCCTCTTTCCTTCAAACTCTCAATTTCAGTCCAGCTTGCTTTTCTAGAAATGCCCCATTAGATCGAATCAAACTCATGACCATTGGCGACATCCTAAGATAGCAAACACTAAATAGAAATCTTGAGAATAAGTAAGAGTCATGAGGGGACTAAGAAATTGAGGAACTCTCTTCCTCAAGAGTCTCACACGACATAAAAGTTGAGATCAAACTTTTGCCACTCTTATTGGTCGTCTCATGCATACGTAGTATGAAATACGTATTACGGTATTAACTCCTTTCCCATGGAGCGTATGTCTACACCTTTCAATACTGTACAGATGATAGTTCAGACATACCCAATGTCTAACTTGAGTTCACGTATCTACTTATTCACAAAATTCATCAGAACTCACATCTGGCATCTTAAACAGATAAAGTAAAACATGTGGGGTATTTTACTTTCGGACATAGTAAGTATTATGTCCTCATCTTAACACCTAGTTAAGGCGACATACGTGTTTTAAGCTTGAGCTCTCGATTATCACCTAGATAATAAGCTTAAAAACAGTCTCATCTCTATTTATCACATAGTAAATAGAGGCGATTACCTGTGTGAGTGGGCTAATCTTATATCTGTCCAACATACTTTCCTTACTTAAAGTAATGCACTGAGCATTAAAATGCATAAAGATCAAACAAAGATTCATAGGCATTAATGATGAAAAACATAAATTCATCATATGTGAACACTTAGGGAAAAATTATAATATTCAGTACATTAGCCTCTACGCAGTCCTAGAGATTTCATATGGCCACAAAACACATCTCTAGGTACTGGCTTTGTCATAGGATCTGCTACCATTCTATGCGTAGTATGTACTCTAAGTTCACATCTTTTCGTGTAATCATATCCATGACAAAATTATACTTGGTATCTATATGTTTGGTCTTGCCATGATATTTGGATCTTTAGTGTACACTTTTGCTGCTTGATTATCATAGTTAACTAATAACAAATCTGCAGCACTTCCAATAACACCTAAATGATCCAATAATCTCTTAAGCCAAACATCTTCTTATACTGCTGCTGATAATGCCACGAACTCAATTCCATCGTGGACAAGGCTATACACTTTTGTTTCTTACTGCTCCAACACATGGTGCCATTATTCGGTAAGAGAACAAACCTAGAGGTAGATTTCCTTTCATTTAAATCTCCTCCCCAATCAACATCAGAATAGCCTTAGAGTCGCAGATCCTTTCCATAATAACTCAACATATAATCAGCAGTCCACTTTAGATACCTCAGTATTCACTTAACAGCTTTCCAACGTGCTTAACCTGGATTGGATTAGTATCTACTCACCATTCCAACTGTAAAACATATGTCAGGTCTTGTACACATCATAGCGTACAACAAGCTTCTAACAGCACTAGCATAAGGAACATGTTTTATTTGTTCCTTCTCTTGTGGAGTCCTTGGACACAGTCTATGGCTCAATCCTTCACCTTTTGCAATAGGAGCGTCAATGGGTCTACAATCCCATATCATTCAATTCAAAATTTGGAAGACAACCAACTTTTGACAGTATTGACTAGCTCCATATTGCTTCCGGCAATTAGTATATCATCAACATATAATGATATGATCACAAATTGATCCTTGGATCTTTTGATATATACACAATGATCCTCATCTATCATTGTAAAGTCATATGCCATTATGACATTATGAAAACGTATATATCATTGTCTTGACGACTGCTTAAAGCCATATATCGACCCCCAAAGTTGACATACCTTTTCCTCTTGGCCTTTCACTATGAAACCAACAGGTTGTTCCATATATATTTCATCCTCTAATTCTCCATTGAGGAAAGCAATCTTTACATCCATTTGATATAACTCAAGATCCATACTAAACACTATTGCCAAAACTATGCAAATCAAGGCAAATCTTATTATAGGAGAAAAAATATCTTCATAATCAATTCCTTCCTATTGATTATACCTCTTCGCCACAAGGCGAGCCTTATGCCTTTCAATCGAGCCATCAGCCTTTCGCTTTATTTTGAGAACCCATTTGTTCCCAATAGCTCTGCGTCCTTTTGGCAGATCAACCAGTTCCCAGACTTGGTTTGATTTGATTGACTCCATCTCCTCTTTCATTGCATAAATCCATTTTTCCTTACTAGGACAATTCAGAGCCTCATTAATATTTCTTGGCTCATCCTCATCTTGTGGAGCAACCATAAAAGTTTCCCTTTCAATGTCAAAACATCGACGGAGAATACTTTAGCGACCTGTTCACCGTATGGGAGATTGTACACTTAGCACATCATTCCCCATTATGCTCCCACTTGGATTAGGTAATGATGATGTCGTCACATCAGGTGGTTGCAATTGAGAATGAGTTGAATTCAATTCATCACATCTCATATTACTCCCACTTGGATAATCACCACTAATATCATAATCTTAATCCAAGGTTTCAAATAGGAAGTAATCTTCCCCTATTTCGCCCTTCTTAGGAAATTCATCCACTAAGAATGTGACATCCTGTGATTCAAATTCAGTTATTCTCCCACTTTCCTGCTCACTTACGAACACATACTCTTTTGAGTGTTCGGAGTATCTCATTAAAATACTCTACTTTTATATGGGACTCAATTTCCCAAACTTGTGAGAGGACATATGAGTATAGACAGCATAACCCCATGGCTTAAGTAAACTTAAGTCCGGTTTTCTACCTATCCATAACTCATATGGAGTGGAACTAACTGATTTGGAAGGCACCCGGTTAAGTGTTTAGGCAGCAGTTAACAACGCATCACTCCATAAAAGTGATATGTAAGTTAGCATATGCCATCATGGACCTAACCATTTCCAGTAGGGTTCTGTTTCTTCTCTCTGCAACACCATTTTGTTGAGGAGTATGTGGAATAGACAACTGTCTTTCTATTCCTTTTTCATCACATAATTTTCTGAACTCATCAGATAAATATTCTCGACCTCGATCGGATCTAAATGCTTTTATTTTCTTGTCTAATTGATTTTCAACCAAGTTCATAAACCTTTTGAAAACAACTTACGCTTCAGATTTATGAGAAATCAAATAGACACCTCCGAATCGAGTATAATCATCTATTAAGAGTGATGAAATAAACAGCCCCTTGCCTTCCTTTCACATTCATTGAACCACAGACGTCCAAATGGATTAAATGCCGAGGAAATTCAGCTCTTTTACCTTTTCCAAATGGTCTCCTTGTCATTTTCCCTACTAGGCAATGCTTACATATGGGCAAATCGACTTTTTCAATGTTGCCCAACAAGCCCTCTTTGGCTAGTCTTTTCATATGTTGTTGGCCCATATGACCAAGTCTAGCATGCCACTATATTCACATCATTATCATATAAAATAGAAGACGTGAAACAAGGGAATAACATATTGACATCACCACAGTCAACATTTAGTACAATAAAAACATCTAGAAAGTGACCACAACCATAGTAGTTTGTATCTAAACACAAATCTACACATTTATTATGGAAGTTCATACCAAAACCAAGCTTAACCAACACTAAGACAGACACTAAATTTCGACGAATCTCCAGAGCATATAGAACATCAAGATGCGTCCACCATGCATGTTCTATTGGTCGGTGCCAATTCCTTTACATCAGCTCTAGAGTTGTTTCCGATATGGATCCACTCAGTTCCAGTTGGTACTCGTCGAAATTCCACAAAGGATCCTCTATCCTTTGTTACATGGTCTGTCGCTCATGAATCTACATTCCACAAAGGATTGGATTCAGCCTATAATGCAGAACTTGACACATAAGCAAAGTTCTCAAATGTACAAGAGGTGTATAGCTTCTTTGGCTCACGACAGTCGCGAGCATAGTGACCTCTCTTGTCACAATTGTAACATCACACCCTTGACATTTTCTTCACTTGAGGACGCTTTCCTCTCTCTTGTTGGTTAATTCCTGATTTCTTACAATAAGGACTTGATCTTTTGCATTCCCACATATTGAACGAATCAATACATTTGCACTTAGAGCACAAAGCCCTTTCTGAGCTAGAACCAGCATTGCAAATATCTATTCTCAGCTCACATGCCATTAAGCGGTCCTCTACCAGCTCAAGGTGGCGCACAGCATTCTCAAGATCTTCCATAACATGGTCAAGAGCTTCTAGTGCTTCTTGCTTTTCCAGCACATATTGAATCTTTATATTCAATATTTCACAATTGTAGCCGTTCATATCAGCAATTACATTCTTAGTTGCTGAACTATCGTTCTGAACACATCAGACATACATGCACGAATAATTAATGCCTATCAATTATGCATCCTTATTTGCATAGACCCATCATATTAATGAATAATTTCAAGTAAGGCTTCAGAATCAAAAGGTTACTATGTTTCCAATCATCCTCCAAAAATCCTAACTTAAAACTATCATTAATATGATTGTCATATGCAAAATCAATTATATGAAGTTACAAAAAAACTTCTATAACTACCCACAGCTAACTACCCACAGCAATCAGCAGTAACAAAAAGCAAATAAAAATCTTAACATCCAATAAAATAACAATGTTTTCACATGATACAACTAATATATCGGTTGCTACATTAACAACAATCAGGTAGTAATCATTACATAATCAATCAAAGAAATAAATAGGGAATGTCCCTTCTAATCTATCAGTCAAAATATCTGAGAAATTTGAAGGTACATTTACCAACCATGGGAAAACTTTTGGAGAGCTCTCATGTCGCCACCAAGGCGCATTCACTCTGCGCCACGTAGCGCACAATCTAAGGGTTGAAGTTTTGGCCAACTCAATCCTATAGTACTCTCTTACAAAAGCTTCCACCAGCCTCCTATAACCCGGGACCACGTTGACCTCCCATAGCCGATCTAACACTGCTTGCCATTCAGGTGGAAGAGTGTTCAACAAAGCCGGCACCTTCTCAAAATCCGGCATAAGATAACCATTATTGATGATTTCCTATATCATCTGAGTGACCTTGACCATATGTGATACTAAATCACCATCAAGCCACCGAAAATTAGCTAACTCTTTCATCAGCCTTTTCAGTCTAGCTCTTCCTTCGTCTGTTCTCGGGATTGCAGGTATCCGTGCATTACGCATCATAGTTTTTACAACAAATGCAGAACTAAAATGGATCACTTATAATCCATAATAAACAAAATGGAAAAATACATAAATTTCCATGATTCATGCAACAAATGCAGAATTAAAATGGATGACCTACAACCCACATAGACATAATTGAAAAAAGAAACAAATTCCTTCTTTTTTTTTTTTTTCCCGGGTCAACGGTCAACGGTCAAAGTCAACGGTCAACGGTCGGTCAACGGTCGTCGGTCAACGGTCAGGTCAACGAGTCGGGTCGGACCGGTCAGACCGGCCTTCGCGACGGTAGAACCGGTCGGACCGCTCGCACGGACCGACCGCACGTGCCTCGCGCGTGCGGGGGATGACATCACGCAGACGTCATCTGGCACGTGCCGGGCGCGTGCCTCGTTCGCGAGTCGGGTCGGGTCGGGTCGTTGGCGGGTCGGGGTCGCCGGTCGGTGACCGGCCGGCCAACCGTCGTCGACGCTGACGTCATCAATGACGTCATCCCCGACGGTTATCGACCGTTGGTGACGTCACGATGACGTCAGCGGGTGACGTCAGCACGCGTCGGTCCGCAGACCGGCGAATGCCGGTTCGCCGGCCGCTGGCGCGCACGTGCCGGTTCGACACCGGCGCGTGCGGCGCACGCACTGGCGAAGCCAGCACTTCCAAGCGCGTCGCGCCCACGCGCAGCGCCTTCAAACCGTGCGTGTGGGCGCGTGCGGCGGCTTCCGGTGGTGATCGACACATCACCGGACTCGTCTCGACGTCGCGCTTCTCCCAGTGCCTTCAGAATGTGATTTCGATTTACAAAAACTCATAAAAAAGGCCAAAAAGCGCTCGGGTGTCGGGATTTTTGCCCGGTTCCGTACAGCCGAAGGGATTTCGCGAAAAATCAATCAAAAAACATCAGAATTGATCGGGAAAGACGTGAAACAGGGCTCTGATACCAATGTTGCGAATTACTGATCCCCGAAAAACTAGATTCGACACTAAATCGAACCCCTAAATCAATGCAGAAGACGAAGCCCGGGAAAACATGCATCACCGATCGTAAAGCACACCACAGATTCGAGCGTACCTTGTTAGCCACAGATTAAACACCAATGCTGAAGATCGAGGAAGAAATTCTGGTCCTGTTCGATCCGATGACGCTTGAAGGGGAGAAAACAGTGTCCGTTTGCTTACTGTTTTTGTCTTTTTGGAGAGAAAGCGAGGGAGAGAACGTACGTACGTTCTGCCAACCAATACCATCTCTCTCTCTCTCTCCTCCCTTTTATACCTTCCCCCTCCACGGGCCCTATTCCTGTGGGCCGGGCCTTTTGGGCCCAGCATGGGCGGACGGGCCCTAAGCCCAATATCAATTAAAACCATCACTAGCTTTCTCGCCGTCAACAAAAATTCCTGTCCACGCATTTAAATCAGTACAAAACATATCGTCTTAGGCACTTCTTATTTTCCGCTAATTGAGTGCTGCTAATATGATGATATCATCATTTACCATTAGCGACCACAAATTCTTATTTGCGAGGATTTGGCAACCGGAGGTTGGGAAAGTCATAGAGATTGTGACTATACATATTGCCAATTCACAGGGTATTATGATTTTATTATGGAACTTGGAATATTGAACTTAGAAATATTTATGCAGTTCCTTTTGATGGTATTATAACGTTTCCCTTAGAGTACCTTCAGCCAAATCCCAAAAAAAGATGCATGGATTACATATAGAACAAAACTATCCTCACTTTTCAAATGAAAAAAAAAATGCATGGATTTTTACTTATGGAATAAAATAACCCATTGGAAGTCATTGATGTGGACACTAACTTTTGATTAAAAAGAACTCTTTCAATTTGGGGCTGCAATTTTTTTTCCCATTTTCTTGGTGAAACAGAAAAGATCTTGATTAAAAAACTACAAGAGTATAAATGTTTTGCAACGGTGTTGCCGATAATCCTATATTTTCTCTTGAAATAAAGATGTTTAGATCGTTTTTATTTTTGTCACTTAATGCAAAAATATCTGACATTGATAATATTAATAAGTTTCTTTTCCATTATTCCCTTATTTTATGATTGTGTCAAGGTGGAAAAAATGTGGACTTCACCATGCCGTTGCTCTCCTATGAATAACAGTACCGTCCCGTTATCATCTCCCCATCAATATATTTTAGGCACTTCTTGTTTTTCACTATAAATAGGCCATCTAAAGCACACCAACATCCCATCAAGGAATTTTCTTTTCCTTCTCGTGCTTTGGCTAAATCACCCTGTCCCATCCTTAGCAATCTTCGCGCTTCTCTTCTCTCCCTGTGATTAGTACTGTGAAAGGTTCGACCATCGATTCCAGCTTCATAATGTCTCGACCTAACCAAATGCAAACATCGAGCATTGACAAAGAGGAAACTCATATGGTAAATCCACTGATCTTAGCATTTTATCTTCCCCTTTTCTTTTCTTTCCTTAGATCGTGAGAAAAGAAAGAAAAGAAAAGGAAAGAAAATCACGGACGTAGTGTTTCCTTGCAAGCATCATTTTGTGGGGCATGTATGACTGCTTTAGTGAAAATTGGGATGTCTCCTGGGTCATCGGACACAAAACTTTAGATAATAGAGAATAAATATAAATTTGTACCAAATCTTTATAGGGAGTTACACATATTAGGGCAAATAGTTACCCAAGCTCGTTCTGATCACCCAGCTCCTACTGTGGGCGCGGTGGCCTTGTCTAGGAGAAAATATTGAGTACGTCTGGTGCTCCAGCGTGGCAAACAAGAAGGAGGTAAGAAGGCGACACGTGTCCACGGGCCCACCATTCGGACAGACTAAGCAGGACGTGAGTGAGGCGCCATTTTGAAAAATTTTCGATCCTGTAGCTGCAGCAAAAGGACGATAGACCCTCTTTACTTTCTTCACACCTCTCCACTCCTTCCGTAAATTCAAAATTTCAGGTCTCCTCTCTCTCTCTAGCGCTTGCTCGCTCTCTTCGGCGCTCGTGCTCGTGCTATATTTGAGCCAACGTCGCTGGCAAGGTTCTTGCTCCCGTCGACGTCCGCCGCAAGCTCGCTCGACCTCACCTCCATCTTCACTGTCACTCTCGGCCTCTCCCTCGCTCCCGCTCTCCCTCCTTCGATCTTCCCCCTGCCCAGTGCTGCCCCTCCGTGGATCACGCTCACAGCCGTGTCGTTCGAGAACTCGAACCCCCGAAGTTGGTGTTCCAGAGGATGGCCTCCCAACCAGCGACGCGGTCGAGGGAGCTGAGAAGGAGGCCGCGGTGGAGTAGTTGAGGGACTTGACATCGACGCGGCGAAGCCTGAGCTCGAGGTTCTTGACACGGACGGTGAGGGCGAACCCGAGGAAGGCCTCCCAACCGGCGATGCGGTCAAGGGAGCTGAGAAGGAGGCCGCGGTGTAGTAGTTGAGGGACTTGACGTCGACGTGGCGAAGCCTGAGCTCGGGGTTCTTGACACGGACGGTGAGGGCGAACTCGAGGAAGGCGGCGCGGAGGATGACAATCAGGGCGAGGGCGTAGACGAAGCACTTGCTGCTGCTGCGTCTCTGGTTGCGGCGAGGCGACGACTTTGCGAAGTGGGCGATCTCCACGTCGTCGCTCCGGAGGCGGCGTCCGGAGGGCACGATTGGGCTGGTCGGATCTTCTTTGGGCATCGTGAAAGTCGGAGTTCAAGTGAACGCGAGAGAGCACGGGTCACTCACTGAGGGGTTGATGTGTTCCTGTGTGTCGTCCGAGGTTTTTGCCAGTCGGACATGCGGGACCGTGTGAAAGTTGGGTCTGAGTGGGTCTGTGCTGTGCTGCTCTTTCGCTTGGAATAAGTTCCGCCGATGATGACTCGTGCAGGGTGTTCAAGGCTGCATAGGAAGGTGCTAAAGCCCAAGGCAAGATCGACTGCCGCAGAGGGTGGAGGAAGAAGAGCAGATGGGTAGTCACTCACTCGAAATTTCAAGTGTCAGCTTGACAAAGTGCAAGGCTTCAGAAACCAAAGCACATCGAGCGGCCTTGCGCCTCTTCCATCAACCATAGGAATAGTTTTTCCTCTGTCGGCAGTTTCCCCCTTTGCCACCGCCCCCTTGTTCAACTTCACCTCTTGAAGGATTTGTCTCTCCAGAAAATTACAATGTTTATGAATACCAACATAACGTGCACATATGGGGGAATCTGAATAGTAATCTGGTTTAAAACCAAATATTAGATATATGTGATATACGTCAGTTTGGTTGAGAACTAGCCACAAAATTACAGGTTTAACGCATATGGCTGAAATATTCATAATAGGCCAATTACGTGGCTGACATTTCTAGTCCCAATTTCCACAACCAACTTCTTCAAGTTGACCTTTGTTCTGCTTAGCAAGCGCTTGAATTGCAGCCCACTGTGTCTTTGAAAAACATCAGTCCACACAAAATAAACAACAGAGAAGATCGCCCACAATTTTTTAGACTGGCATTCTCTGTTTGTAGAGGCATGTCCCTACATAAACAATGATTTTTAGCGTCCCTGTTGTGCATCAAGCTGGATTTGGGCTTCCAGAAATTTCTGCATTCTCTCTTAGAAGATGCCGACCAGATTGAAATGGTTTGGAGCCAATCCAATACATTCTGGTGGTGAAAGCGAGGAAAAACATGTGGATGCTTGATTAACATTTTCTATCTCGGATAGGTAAAGTTTGAGATTGGCCTAATTAAGTCACCCCTACTAATTTTTATGTTCCAATCTAAATGAACTCAACCATGGGAAAGCAAAACAACTCTGGATTGCTAATTATATATTTCCAAAACCATGGTTACTTGTTTTAAGGACCATGGCACATTCTTTTAAGTCAACAGAAGGATGGACTAGTAGGTGTTTTATGTCATTTTCTCCAGGGGGCGTTCTAGGATGATACATCCATGTTTTTGGCCCTGTGGGTTAAGTAATCCATGGAGCAACCCAAAGACTCAGATCGACCCTTTATTTGCATCAATCTGGACACCTCCTTTGCTGATAAAGATTGACCCTTAAGCGAAATTGACGGGAAGTGATCTCCGGAGACAAATGATCCAATCTGCTATCCCAAATATAGATTGAAAAAGAACGAGAAGCAGCAAGAAAAAGGTTTAGAGAGGAAGAGAGACTAGATATAGTATTTAAAAGCTCTCTATTCATGATTTCTTGAATAATATGAACACGATGACAATCATCCGGCAAACCCAAAAAGAAAAGCGAAAGCACCATCATCAAGAACAGTGACCTGTGCTCTCTTGCATTCGCTTGAACTCCGACTTTCGCGATGCCTAAAGAAGATCCGACCAACCCTATCGTGCCCTCCGGAGTGACGACGTGGAGCTCGCCCACTTCACGAAGCCGCCGCCTCGCCGCAACCAGAGGCGCAGCAGCAGCAAGTGCTTTGTCTATGCCCTCGCCCCGATCATCATCCTCCGCGCCGCCTTCTTCGGGTTCACCCTCACCGTCCGCGTCAAGAGCCTCGTGCTCAGGTTTCGCTGCGTTGACGTCAAGTCCCTCGACTACTCCACCACGGCCTCCTTCTCAGCTCCCTCGACCGCGTCGCTGGTTGGGGAGGCCGTCCTCCGAAACACCAACTTCGGAGGGTTCGAGTTCTCGAACAGCACGGCTGTCAGCATGATCCACGGAGGGGCAGCATTGGGCGGGGGAAGATCGAAGCAGGGAGAGTGGGAGCGAGGGAGAGGCCAAGAGTGATGGTGAAGATGGAGGTGAGGTCGAGCGAGCTTGCGGCGGACGTCGACGGGAGCAGGAGTCTTGCCAGCGACGTCGGCTCAAATATAGCACGAGCACGAGCGTCGGAGAGAGGAAACCCTGAAATTTTGAATTTACGAAAGAAGGGAGAAGGGAGGTGTGAAGAAAGTAGAGGGTCTGTCGTCCTTTTGCTGTAGCTACAGGAGCGAAATTTTTTCAAAATGGCGCCTCACTCACGTCCTGCTCAGTCTGTCCGGATTGTGGGCCCCATGAGTACACGTGTCGCCTTTCTATCGCCTTCTTGTTTGCCATGCTAGAGCACCAGACGTACCCAATATTGGGCTGGAAATTCATGTCTTGTCATATTAATTGTGTTGTGTCGGCATAGGGTGTAACCAAGATGGCTAATATAAACAATACATGTTTATTAAATGTGATCGTCCCCATGAGCAATTTATCATTCTCCTCCAAAAAGAGATTTTAGTAAATAACTAAATATAACACTTGGGCTAAGGGTCAAGTTGGTGACTTAAGACATTTTATTTTAGTTATTTTACTTACTTAATAGCATAGAAACACAGCTATTTCCTCTGTATCAACCTCATTTATGATGTTATCAGAGTGAAACAAGGGGTCTAAAGGAAGAAGAGCAGATGCTAGACTATATCGGTAACAAGTAAATCCTTTGTATTTAAGATACAATAAAAAGTTTCAAGATATTTTGAGCATAAAGTTCAATTGCAAGGTCTAAGACGACCCAAAAAGCACTTGATTATGATGAACTTTGTAAGCTTACTTGGGTCTTGAGCATTTACTTGTAAGAACTAAATTCCTTGCGATGGGTAGTTGCAATTGTGAAAAATTGAATCCAGTTAATTTATTCGTTTATCACTGAGCGGTCATTTAGGGCCCTTAGCTGGTGATCCGGGTTGTTTCCCTCTCGACGATGAAGCTTATTTCCCATTATCTCACTGGCAGAGATTGAACCCTATTAAGTGGCCATTGTGTTCTTGTATCGATCAGAACACAATACTATAACTCATTTACAAGTATGAGTATGTGAAACACATTTATACACAGGAATGGGTGTTAACACATTTAGGACATTTCAACATGTTTGATAATGTGAGTATACTTTTGCTTTTCATTATAGCTAAAGTGTACATTTTAATTTATCTGCTAATATTATGTTTAGATTGTATCTTTAAATTGGTTTTTAACCTTTTACTATTTTTGACATGTGAATAATTTTAAATATTTTTTTTAAGGAAACAAATTTTTTTATGCATGAGTATGTGTATTATGTCAATTCGTATCTAAATGTGTAGTATCAAAAAATGACTTCTTTCCAGGTTCTGTTGGAATGAATCTGCTATAAACAACCGACTTATTAACTCCCTGTTAGATTTGACCATTTGAAACAATTTCAACCTGGACTAGCTTGTAAGGTCAGATAATATGTCCTAGTACATATGATCATACTAAGCTTTACTATAATAAGATTAACATCAACAGAAAAAAAATAAAATCTTATCGTACTAAATTACCATATATGACTTTATGAAAAATTATCAGTTAATTACTTCATCCATTGTGCTTGTCTCTGCTCTTTCGAGCTTTTGCTGATTTATTTTTTTGCTTCATTACAACAATTTCTTACAATTACATGGGAAAAAGTATCGCAAATTTTGGTTTTTTCCTCTGCTTAAGTTCTTTTTTTTTTCTTTTCTTTTTTTGGCATTATAACATCGACCTCACTTGTAATTCTGGATTTCCATGATGCAGGATAATTCTGGGATCAAACATGAAGAAAAAATAAGGAGCATTATAGGTTTTCTGAATAACGTGGGGAGTGAGCCCGTAGAAAGTTTGATCATTGTCGACATGATTCAGCGGCTAGGAATCAAACCCCTATTCCAAGAACAGATCAGAGCTATTCTACGGTGGCAATACACACATTTTAGCTCTCTGAATCATGGCAAAGATGATGTCTATGAGATTGCTCTCCAGTTTCGACTTCTTCAGCAAGAAGGTTATTATGTGCCTGCAGGTTTGTTACCCATGAGTTTCAAGTCGATTGCAATAGCAAAATAAAATGTTGCTGTTGATCCATAACAACAGAAGACATATATTCGTTTTTGTTTTGACTAGTCAAGTGGAAGCCCCAAATTTTCCTTATTTTTTTTAAAGGATGAAAATGGAAAAAAAATATGAGCTGATCTTTTGAATTTTTTGTTGACTTAAGAATTGGAAATGTTTAATTGAGATGACCTTTCCAATGGATATCTATCAATGCATGTTACATGCGAGGACTTATGCCAGATATTAAGCAATTCATTAATTTTCTGGAGTTATATTTAAAATGGAAAGTAAGAACTTGGAGGGAATCTTGTTTAATCTAATCATTCATATTACTAAAACCAAAATGATAAAACCTAGACTTTTCAGTTGATTTGCCCATTTCTTCCATTTTTTCTCCTTTTAAGTTTCTTTACATTAAAAAATTTAAAATTTACATATGATGAAATAGTTTTAGCCAATTTAGGACTTTTTTTTTAATATCATAATTTTGAATGATGCAACTTATAAATTAGATAGCAGATTATACTTTTTGATGTACTTACTGTCCTTATGCTTTTTATGTAGATATGTTCAAATACTTCAAGGATAAGGGAAAAGGTTTTATTATGAAACTGGAAGGAAACATCAAGGGAATGATGGAATTATACGAAGTATCACAAATGAGCATAGAAGGAGTGGATATACTCGACGAAGCTGAATGCTTTAGCAGTAAGTGTCTCAACGAATTGTTGACATGTGATCTTGATCCCGAACAAGTGAGAATGATAGAAAGTACATTGCGATATCCATATCGCAAGAGCTTCGCAAGATCGCTAGCTCCTCTAAGTTTTGTAAATGATATGCCTGTCGCGAACTCATGGATGGAAGATTTGTTAGAAGTGGCAAATAGAGAGCGAAGAATCATTCAATCTTTGCACCGGAAGGAGATTAACCAAATTAATATGTGAGTAACTAATGACTTATTTATGCAAATTTATGCTCAATTGAAGGATGATAGATGACCAACATATAATAAAAGACGGGCATTCAACAGTTGGCCCTAATTCAAGAATATCGATGCGGAAATGAGATGCTATATTTATATATCTCAAAAGTTAGCATTCAACTTCTATGTCTGTGAGATCGATGGAATCTTTAAATGAATAATTTGTTCATATATATGAGTATACTATTATGTCCTCTAGATATAGTATTTACTCATGCGTTTCCTATGTTTCAGGTGGTGGAAAGAGTTGGGATTGGGAGAGGAGATGGAGTTTGTTAGAGACCAGCCACTAAAATGGTACATGTGGTCCATGGCAATTCTCACAGATCCAAGCTTGTCTGAGCATAGGGTAGAGCTCATTAAGCCCATCTCCCTCGTGTACATTATCGATGACATATTTGATGTATATGGCAAGGCCGATGAACTAATTCTCTTTACAGAAGTCATTGAAAGGTATACAGTTGTAGATATCCCATTTTACCTATAATGTCGCGAATATTCATCGACAAAAAAAAAACCTAGATCAGACATTTATATTATGCCGTAAATTTTAATATTTCTTGCAATTCTTCTTTTTCAGATGGGACAATGCGTGTGCTGAGCAGCTTCTGCAGTACATGAAAAAGTGCTTCAAGGTTCTCAGTGATATTACAAATGATTTAGGCAACATCATCTTTGAGAAGCATGGAGGTGTTGGAGAAATCCTCTTGAAGTGTTTTGAAGTTGACAAAACGTTTCCATCAGTCTAGTCTAAAGGCTTGCAGACTCTGCTATTTAAAGTCTGAAGACCTCCGGATAGCCAGACTCAAGACTCAAAGTCTATCCTTATTGACAGTTTCTAATCCGTTGAAGAAAGGCTATCCAGAACTAGATGTTTTATTAAGGATGTGGCCTTATCTACTGGAGAAGATCTATTGGCTGGATATGACATGACGGAATCCTTTATTTGATCATAATTGATTCGAAGATTAAGGATCTGATGATTGGCAAAATATACTTATGGAAACCGAGATCCTGATTGTATGGGCGAACATGATTGATGGGCTATCGACATGTTCCTTTAATAGCTCGAATGATCTTCCTAATTGATTCCGTCCAACGGGTAGATTGGAGGAATTCCTTTGGTAAGTGCCAACGGGTATGATGGCATGAAGGAGTATATAAGGAAGACGTTTCAGTTGTTCGAGGAGGTGCATGATAGAAGAATTCCAAAGTCTGAAGCTCCTTGTTCTTAGTCAATTCATTTGTTGAGCAAAATCTTGTAAACAAAAGAGAGTCTATATTCGTGAGAAACCTTGGGGAAGTGTGGTAGAACATCTACACTGTGGAATCAAGGAAAAGCTGTGCTGTAACTTCTCTTTTGTTCATAGTGAAATCCAGCCGGTGGGCTGTCAGTGCGGAAGAGTGGACGTAGGCTTGGAATAAGCCGAACCACTATAAATCTTGTGTTCAATTTTCTCTTCCCTAACCTTTACTTTACTTTGATCGTATTTTCATTTCTATCGTTTGCCTAGAATCGCTTCTATATCTCGAGAAATTGTTTGTGCACCTATTCACCCCCCTCTAGGTGCTTATACTAGCTATCTCAATTGGTATCAGAGCTTGTGTACTCACTTTGTTTGAAGTGTTTTACTTCAGTGTTAAAGATCCATGGCTAGTATGTTGGCTCCAGGGCTGGTAGAAAGGCAAATCAATACCAGACCACCTTACTTTGATGGAAAGGATTACAACATATGGAAAAACAAGATGAAAGCGATCCTAAGATCAAAGGATCCTCTGGAATGGGACGTTGTAGAAAAAGGAATCATTCCTAAAGCTGCATCTGTCTCAGAAAGAGGAAAAGATGCTGTTGAGTCTAGCGAAATGACTCAGGAAGAGATAATCAAGAGACAAGCTCTTCATGCAAAAGCAATTTATTCCTTATATTGTGCTTTGTCCCCTACTGAATATAACAGAATATCTTATTGTGTTACAGCTAAAGAAGTCTGGGATAGATTACATATTACCTATCAAGGAACCGATCGAGTGAAAGAGACTAGAATCAACATTATCCTCGGTCAATATGAAGCCTTCAAAATGAAACCAGGAGAATCTATAACTGATATGTTTAGTCATTTTATAGAAATTGTGAATGGTCTTGAAAATCAAGGTCAACCAATTTCTGATCCCATGAAAGTAAACAAGCTATTGCGTGGACTCTCCAAGGATTGGAATCATAGAAAGACCTCAATCAAAGAGACCCAAAGAATCATGCCACTATCTGTTGATGAGTTGGTTGGGACTCTTCAGTCTTATGAAGTGGAATGAATCAATGAAGACGAAGACATTAAAGGTAAGAAATCCATTGCATTAAAATCTAATGATGATTCTGATGTTACAGATTCTGAAGACGATATGGATGATGAGGAACTTGCTCTCATGATAAGAAGATTCAGAAAGCTGAACAGAAAAGGAAGAAGATTCAATCCAAAGAAACAAAGTTTTCAAAAGTAACAGACTAAGTCTGTTGAGGATGATGAATCAAACAAAGATGCAGTATGCTTTGAATGTAAGAAAAAGGGACACATTAGACCCAACTGTCCTCTTCTGAGGAAGAAGAAAGGAAAAATTGAAAAGTACCAAAAAACTCTTAAAGCTGAAACCTGGAGTGATACAGAGTGTGAAGAAAGTGATGATGATTATGCCAATATATGTCTGATGGCACAATCGGATTCAGATTCAAATTCCGAGACAGATTCAGATTAAGAAAGCGAATTTGAGGTAAGTAACTTCAAAATCCCTATTAAAGTTTCAAAATATATTGATGAATGGTGTTTTAGTCTTAAGACTTCTCTTAAAAGAATTTCCGAACTCAAGAAGGAAAATTTTGCTCTAAAACAATAGGAAAATATTTTGAAAGAAAAAGTGAAATGTTTAGACAAGAATGTTTCTTCTCTTAAAGAAAGTGAAGATAATCTTTTAAAAGAAAATACATTCTTGAAAAGTGATATCTCAAATATTTCCAAAAGATTTTCTATAGGATCTGAGAAAATGGAAAAAATTCTCTCTGTTCAAAGACCTTATTTCAATAAATCTGGTTTGGGAATGACTGCTGAAACCATTCCTTTAATTGATTTTCCTAAAGTGAAGGAAAGAATCAAACAAAGACCCACAAGAGATGCTTATAAAAATCATTTTAAAAGGATCTTTGTAAAACCAGTAGGTCGCAATGCTCTCAGATGCTCATAGTGCAATAGTGCAGATCATTTTGAAAAAGAATGTCCTATGATTTGGAGACCTGTTAAAAAGGTATGGGCAAAAACCGCATATCATACTAACACCAATGGACCCAAGAAAATATGGGTACCAAAGAAGGTTTGAGTTTCTTTTTTAAATGCAGGTCACTATCAAGAAAAAGGTAAAATGGTATCTGGATAGTGGATGCTCAAGACACATAACAAGAGACTCAAATTACTTCATAAAGCTTGTTCAAGTAAATGGTGGAAAAGTCTCTTTTGGAGGAAACAACAAAGGAAAAATTGTGGGATTTGGAACTGTAAAGATTGGAAACCTCACAATCAGCAATATTTCCTTAGTGGAAGGGCTTAATTACAATTTGCTCAGTATTAGTTAGCTATGTGATACTGGTTTCAAAATCAACTTTCAAGAGGAAATATGGTCAGGACTTAGTAAAGATTCTACTCAGTCATTCATGGGTCGAAGACATGGAAATATCTACCTTTTGGATGTGAAACTAGATGAATCACAATGTCTAATCTCAATCCAAGACGAAGCAAACTTATGGCACAGAAAGCTTGGGCACGTCAATATGAAGCAAATAGCCAAAATCTCAGCAAAGAAGCTTGTTCGTGGTCTACCCAATTTATCATATCAAAAGTCTGATCTATGTACACCATGTATATTGGGAAAACAAGTAAGAAATTCCTTTAAACCAATAAATCAAGTTTCCACTAACCATGTACTGCAGCTTCTGCATATGGATCTTTTTGGACCAACCAGAACACAAAGCATTGGAGGTAAGAAATACTACCTAGTAATTGTGGATGATTACTCACGATTTACTTGGGTATATTTCTTGGCAAGTAAGTCTAAAACTTTCTCTTACTTTGAAAAGTTTGCTAAAAAGGTTCAAAATGAAAAAGGGTATGTTATCTCGGGTATACGAACAGATCATGGAGGTGAATTTGAAAATCATGATTTTACAAAATTCTGTGATGAATCTGGTTTTCAACATGTATTCTCCTCTTCATATACTCCAGAGCAAAATGGAGTTGTGGAAAGAAAGAATAGATCATTTCAAGAAATGGCTAGAACTCTTTTAATTGAAAGTAACATCTCTTCACGTTTTTGGGTTGAAGCAGTTTCTACAGCATGTTACATTATAAATAGAATTTTTCTAAGGCCTATTCTGGAAAAAGCCCCCTATGAACTATTCAAAGAAAATAAGCCTATTGTTTCATATTTTCATGTATTTGGATGCAAATGTTTTATACTGAAAAATGCAAATGATCGAGTTGGTAAGTTTGAAGAAAAGTCAGATGAAGGCATCTTCCTTGGATATTCAACCACGAGCAAAGCGTACAGAGTCTACAACAAGAAGACTCAAACAGTGGAAGAATCAATGAATGTTAAATTCCAAGATTCTATGCAAAATGAATCCATTCAGACTCATCTTGAAGAATCTGAACCTGCTCCAGACTCTACAAAGTCTAAAATAGCTCAGACTTTGAAGGACCAGCAACTAGTGACCGTTGAAGATTCAAGTGAATGAAGTGACCATCAATCTGACAAATTAACCAGCAACTGGAAACATAAGTCCAGTCATCCCAAAGATCTTATTATTGGTGACATCAATGAAGGAATTCGCACAAGATCCAAAAGGCGCGAAGAGTCTAGTGCTGTGGCTCTTATTTCTGAAATAGAACCCAAAAGCATAGAAGAAGCTTTATCTGATGAAAGCTAGATTGAAGCTATGCAAGAAGAGCTCAGGCAATTTAGTATTAATGATGTCTGGGAATTGACTCCTAAACCAAAAGGTAAGTCTGTTATTGGAGCTAAATGGGTTTTCGAGAACAAGATGAACGAGAAAGGAAAAGTCATAAGAAACAAGGCAAGACTCGTGGCCAAGGGATACACACAAGAAGAAGGGATAGACTATGACGAGACTTACGCACCAGTAGCAAGGTTAGAAGCAATTCGATTATTACTTGCTTTTGCTTGTTATAAGAATTTCAGGTTATTCCAAATGGATGTCAAAAGTGCCTTCCTAAATGGATTCATCCATGGGGAAGTCTATGTGGAACAACCACCTGGGTTTGAAGACCCAAGGAAACCAGACTCAGTATTCAGACTCAAAAAGGCTTTATATGGCTTAAAACAAGCACCTCGAGCTTGGTACGACAGACTGAGTAAGTTTTTAATTGAAAATGGATTTGTTTAAGATAAAGTAGACACTACTCTTTTCATTAAAAGAGAAAGCAAGAGTTTTCTACTTGTTCAAATATATGTCGATGATATTATTTTTGGATCCTCTAATGAAAGTCTGTGCAAGAAATTCTCCAAGACTATGCAGGATGAATTTGAAATGAGCATGATGGGTGAGTTAACATTCTTTCTTGGACTTCAAGTGAAACAACTGAAGGAAGGAACTTTTATTCATCAAGAAAAATATGCTAATGATTTTGTGAAGTTTGGATTGGACAATTGCAAAAAGGCCGATATACCAATGTCAAGTTCCTTGAAGATAGATAAAGATGAAGGAGGAAAGAAAGTCGACCAAAAGTTATACATGAGTATCATCGGTTCACTTCTTTATCTTACTGCTTCTAGACCTGACATTTTGTTTAGTGTTTGTATTTGTGCCAGATTTCAAGCAGACCCTAAAGAATCACATTTAAATGCTGCAAAGCGTATTATCAAATATATTGCATCAACTTCAAGCTTTGGTCTCTGGTATCCTAAAAGGGGAGACTTTACTCTTCTTAGGTACTCAGACGCAGACTTAGCCGGATGCAGAGTTGATAGAAAGAGCACCTCAGGTACCTATCAACTACTTGGAGGCAGGACAGTGTCTTGGTTTTTAAGGAAGCAAAGTACAGTAGCTCTCTCTACAGCAGAAGCAGAATATGTATTTCTCGGAAGTTGTTGTTCACAAATTCTGTGGATAAAACAACAGCTAAGAGACTTTGGAATTGAAGATTCATGCACGGAGATTAAATGTGACAACACCAGCGCAATCAATCTCACCAAAAATCCAATTCTTCACTCAAGAGCAAAGCATATAGAGATTCGACATCACTTCATTAGAGATCATGTTCAAAATGGAGAAATTACGATTCAGTTTGTTGACTCAAAGAACCAACTGGCGGATATATTTACAAAGCCTTTGGAGAAAAATCAATTTGAAATTATCCGTTCCAAACTCAACATTTTGAGGTTTGAAGAAGTTAAAGTCTAGAGACTCTCAAACTCAGACAAATAAGACTTTGACTGCAAGACTTTGACTGTAAGTTATTCTCTCTCTAATCTCATCTTGAAAAGGTACGTTCATCAACCGTGTTTGATTTTTGTTATTTCAACTGCTATCTTTAATTGACGAGATTATTGCAACGTTTCCTTTAGAAAAGGGAGTTATTTTGAAATGACCATTTTTCGAAAAAGGCAGTTATTTTTTTAAAGGCATCTTTTTACTTTCCATTACGACGTTTGGTATCCCCTCCTTTCGACTGTCTTATATACAGTCGATTTCTCTTCGCTTAACTCCAAAACCCTAAAAAGCACCAATCTTCCATTCCTATTTTCCTCTCTTATTTAATCTTCGAAAAAGTTGTCATCTTTCTTGGGAAAGTCAAGCAAGGAATCTTTCAAAGACTAAGAAAGATGTCATCTTCAATAAAGTCTTCAAGGATCGCAATCAGGGGACCACGGCGAATGAGTGAGGGGCCTACGCACTTCGATCTCACTGAAGAAGAAGTGTCTCCAAATCAGCAGCAGAGCCCACAACATTCTCAGCAGCGTCATTCTCCTCCATCTAGTCCTCAAGATGTTGATCATCAACAAAATAAAGAAATCATTGAAGATGCAGATCCTGTAAGAGTTCGAAGGCCCTCTTTTGTTTATAAGCTGTATCATGCTTTAAAAGGGACTGGTACTCCATTAAACTATGTCGATGATTTTCTTAAGGACAAAGGATATGGAAATGAATATATCTTTTTGCGAAAAATGGAAAGTTTGGGAATTGCTCGTAAAGGGGTGGCAGAAGAAACCCTTGCGAATATCCCAAGTGATCCTCGTGATTGGGGATTTGATCCGGTAGATGGAAATGATGATGACAAATTATACAGCCAATTTCAACCGAGAATGGGAGTTGCGGCGGAAAATCCAGGAAAAAGGGGAGAGTTGTTTAGATTGAAGGAACAGAAGGATCTATACTCAAAATTGCTGAAGCGTGGGGTGATAAACCCTAGGAGTGTGGATTTTGATTTTCTAGATGCTGTGAATGTGAACTTGAGGGAAAAGTTCGATCATCTTCAACTTGAAAAATTCTGCTTTGACACCATAGAGGTATATCCTCAACTAACTGCATATTTCTATTCAAATCTTAGTTTCTTGGATGCGAATAGATTCTCTTTCAGTGTCAAAGATCAAGGCTTTGTAGTGGATATGGATATGCTAGCAGATGTGTTAGGAGTTGAGAGAGGAAGATATCAACGGATCAAAGTTTCTATTGCTCGTGCTACATTGGAACTTGTTAAGGACAAGAGAACATAGGAAAAGATTTCCTACTCAAGGATGAGTGCATTCAACATCTTGCTGCACAAGATTGTAATCAATTGCCTCAGACTGAAATCAACTTCCAAGACTGATGTTTCAAGTTCAGAGGCAAAGCTAATGTATGCCATCATCAGTGGGAAAAGGTTTTCACTTCCTCACACTGTTATGTTCCACATGTATAGAGCAGTGATGAAGGACAGAGGTCAACTTCCTTATCCAGGTCTTGTGACGAAGTTATTCAAACATCGAAACATTCAGCCTCTGCAAATTCTTTGTGCTCGATCGTGCGATCCTATGATGGTAGGACTGAAAATGGTGACTAAGATGCATCTGAAGGAACTAAGCAAGGCATTGGAGAAATTTAAGGAGAAGACTCCAGTCAAATCTCATCAATTCTCTTCTGCAGGAAAAAGAAAAGGGAAGGAGCCCATGGATGCTCCATCTAAGAGAAGAAGAGCTCTCATCGTTGAAGATGAAGATGATGAGGATAACATCACTATTTCTGCAATGGCATTGAAGAATCTTAGTCGTTCTATTCCAGAGAAAGACTCAGAACAGCCGACAGAAGAAAGAGAAGAGAAAGAAGCAGAGGAAAAAGAAACGGAGGAAAGAGAAGAAGAAGAAGAAAGAGATGCTGAGAAAGAGAGAGTTGAAAAAGAAGAAGAAGAGAAAAGAGATCAAGAAGAAGGAGAACATGAGGAGCACTCTCCACCTGAAGGCATGAAAACAGGGGGAGACCAAGAGAAAAGAGGAATGTCCTCAAATCCTGCAACCAATGAGGGAGTCAGTCGATCCCCAGCAGATCCAAAAGATATTTATGCCTCTCAGTTTCTTGAGGAAGGTCATGATGTTTCTTCGCCAAATCTGCGTGATTATGCTGATCCACCATCGTCTGCAGTTACTCCATCAGATCGTGCCAACGCCAGTACGCATACCGACAATTCAGCAGACTTTCACAGAGTGATGGATATTCTCTTGGAGATGCAAGGTCAGATATATGCATTGGGATGCGAAGTTCAGAAATTGCAGAATGCAGGACAAGCTTCTTCGGGTTCATTGAATGATCAAATCCAAGCCCTTTCTCTTCAGATTCAGGCTAATGCTAAGGGTGAGGATGTTGCACAACTGAAGGAAGACTTGAAAAGGCTGGAAGGCATTGTTCAGTCGATGGGAGATTTCCAGCTTGTTCGTGTTCCCAAGCATTCTTGACTCCACTCCATTTTCATCTCAACTTTTTATGCTGATAAAAAGGGGGAGAGTTGCGAGACTTGAAAAACTTTGAACTTGAATTTTTGTCGAACTTTTGGCTTGTTTGGTTTGTGGTTTGTTTTGACTTGACTTGTGTGTCTGGATGTGGACTAAATTTGGGATTTGGATTTGACTGCTTATTATTAACTACTATTGATATCTTATGGATGGCTTTATTGCATATTGGACTAACCTATTTTCTGTGGTTGCAGATTCTAGTGTTATTCATTTAGCCATTTATCTCTATAAGATATGCATATGTGTTTGAGAAATGTTTTGCAGGTCAAAGTTTTCCAAATCTACAGGAAAGTTTTGTCATCATAAAAAAGGGGGAGATTGTTGGAGAAATCCTCTTGAAGTGTTTTAAAGTTGACAAAACGTTTCCATCAGTCTAGTCTAAAGGCTTGCAGACTCTGCTATTTAAAGTCTAAAGACCTCCGGACAGCCAGACTCAAGACTCAAAGTCTATCCTCATTGACAGTTTCTAATCCGTTGAAGAAAGGCTATCCAGAACTGGATGTTTCATTAAGGATGTGGCCTTATTGACTGGAGAAGATCTATTGGCTGCATATGACATGATGGAATCCTTTATTTGATCATAATTGATTTGAAGATTCTACTTATTGGCAAAATATACTTTATTGGCAAAATATACTTGGAAGGTTCTACTTATGGAAACCGAGATCCTGATTGTATGGGCGAACAGGATTGATGGGCTATCGACATGTTCCTTTAATAGCTCGAATGATCTTCCTAATTGATTCCGTCCAACAGGTAGATTGGAGGAATTCCTTTGGTAAGTGCCAACGGGTATGATGGCATGAAGGAGTATATAAGGAAGATGTTTCAATTGTTCGAGGAGGTGCACGATAGAAGAATTCCAAAGTCTGAAGCTCCTTGTTCTTAGTCAATTCATTTGTTGAGCAAAATCTTGTAAACAAAAGAGAGTCTATATTCGTGAGAAACCTTGAGGAAGTGTGGTAGAACATCTACACTGTGGAATCAAGGAAAAACTGTGCTGTAACTTCTCTTTTGTTCATAGTGAAATCCAGCCGGTGGGCTGTCAGTGCGGAAGAGTGGATATAGGCTTGAAATAAGCCGAACCACTATAAATCCTGTGTTCACTTTTCTCTTCCCTAACCTTTACTTTACTTTGATCGTATTTTCCTTTCTATCGTTTGCCTAGAATCGCTTCTGTATCTCGAGAAATTGTTTGTGCACCTATTCACCCCCCTCTAGGTGCTTATACTAGCTATCTCAGGAGGAACCCCACGAGATTCTTTAAACAAATGGTATTAGTATAAAATTATTATTCATAAGAACCTCTATCTGCAACCATGTTGCTAAGTCCTCTCTCAACTCTAAATGAGCATCATTTAATTTGAGATTCATAGCACTGAACCGAAACTCAACCTTGATCATATCCTCATCCTTTTCTCCACTCTTTGTCCCACCACCCTCCAATATTGTGGTCATCGTTTTAAAGTTTGTGTTCACTTCTTCGTATTAAAGCCACAAAAACCGATTGCCATCTTCATCATAGTCGAGTTTCATTCAATCTTTTCTAGAATTCCTTATAATGCCACGCACGGAGATCTTACAACTGATAGGGTTAAGCTGCAACCCTCTCTCTCTCTCTCTCTCTCATACACACTCACACAAATATTGGCGAGATCGAGGTGTTTCTGTCAAGATCTTGTAGCTGTGGACTGGCTTCTTAGCAAGCTCAGTGCAGCATGGAGCTCCCTTACTGGCAGAGAGGGACAGAGAGAGTTCCTAGTGATTCGTCATTTATGACTACTAGGAAAGCTCAATAAGCACGCGATTTTGATTTATGATTACTTTTTAGATATATCCTTTATCAGTCGGATAACATTTGATGTTGCAGTGGGCGAAGTTGTGCAATGCATTCCTGGTGGAGTTTCAGTGGAACGCTTCTGGGAAAATGCCAAAGTCAGATGATTACTTGAAGAATGGGATTATCACTTCGGGTGTGCCCTTGGTTCTAGCTCACCTGTTCTTTCTAATGGGCCAAAACATTGCCAACCAAAGTATGGATTCAAAGAAAGAAGAGGTGCCGTTGCCAAATACAATATTATTAATCGCTGAAATTCTTCGCCTTTGGGATGACCTCGGATGTGCCCAGGTACATTACTTTACAGTTTCGTGCCGGGCCCTATTCGGGTTTTATTCAATTTTTTGATTCATGTTCTGTCGTTATTTTATTGATTTAATTGTTTTACTTGGGGGGATTCGATTCCTCGAAGGATGAGAATCAAAATGGCTACGACGGGTCATATGTGGAGTGCTATTTGAGAGAAAATCAAGGCTCTTCGTACCAAAGCGCGAGAAAGCATGTGATGGAGTTGATATCGAAATCGTGGAAGCTGCTCAACAAAGAGTGCCTCTCTCCATGTCCGTTCTCTGCGCCTTTCCTTGAAGCTTGCGTGAATGCTGCTAAAATGGTTTCACTGATGTACAACTATGAAGACAAGCATGGTCTTGGACTCCTACAAGACCATATGAAGTCGTTGACCTGTGATCACGAGACACTTTAGCATCATTTTTCATGTTTTCTTCTTTCATGCTTGTCGAAACACTTCCATCTACTGTACTGCAGTTTACTTTCGCTTGCATCAAAGTTGCCTTCCTTTTTCTTAGTTGTCTTGTCTAGATAGATATTATTTTTAGTGTTTTCCCCCAATAAGTGGCAACGATATTTGTTTGCATAACCAAATGAAAAAAAAAAAAGAAATGTGAATTTAACGTGTAGGAAAATTTAATACTATTTCAGACATATGAAATCGACAAATGATTTTGTTGTATGCGTGCAAAACATCATACAATGTAAGAAGATCCTAAAATTTGAAAAGTAGTATGGCGTATGTTCATTAAACTATTTAAAATATTAATATCAAAATATTTGGGGGTAAGTGCAATGAAATTCCCAAAACTTGTTATGAATGTGTAATTTAGTTATAAAACTTTTAATAAGTACAATTAAATCCTAAAAGTTATTAATAACTTAATAAGAAAGTGTGATTGAGTTTTAAAACTTTCAAAAGGTGCACAAGTTTTAAGAAAGTATTAGGAATTGATTATACTTTTTGTTAGTTTAGGATTTGATTGTACTTTTGTGATAAGTTTTATAACTTGATCGAATTTTTTGAAAGTTATAGAACTTGATTATATTTTCATGATAAATTTTAGAACTTAGTTGCATTTTTTTTTAATTTTTGGACTCAATTACATTTTTGTGACTAGTTTTAAGATTTCTAATGTACTTATCACAAATATCTATGACGCCTTGTGAATAGAACACTAAAAAATTAACTTTCTTTTTGTTGCTAATGCTATTTCCATTCCCTTATTAGCTCTTCACACCTCTAACATATTGAATTGACTACATTATTCATTACAGATCCCACTCCTGCTTTAAGGTTATTATATACATATATATTTGTTTTTTTTTTTGTCTTTTGTTTCAATTTTATTACGAGACAAAACTACTCACATCTCTTTCAAAAAACTTTTTTCACTCTAGCCATGTCTTCCACATCCATTACATTTGGATGTTTCCTTCATGTTTGTCATCTTCTAAACTTATTTTGCCAATTATAACTTTATTTCCTTAGATAATCCTTAAAGCTACAAATTTTTCGATTTCGATTTCGGTACAAATTTACAAGAACTTACTCAAAGATTGAACATTATGGTTGATGAATGCATTATACAAAATTTACTCATTTCTCATTTTCTGTAGTGCAGTCGCTGCGAAAGATAATATTGAAGTTCACCCAACTTGCTTATATGTATCTATTGATCTCAATAAGTTCATTTGGAGCTTCTTGCACTAAATATTGAAACTTATTTCTTGATGTGTGTGTGTTTGTGTGTGTGTGCGTGTGTGTTTTTTTTTTTAAGTAAATAATTACTCTCTTCTTGATGTCATTAAAAATGTTTATGCTTAATTCGGTAAAATAATTTTGTTAAGAGAGTAACTTTTTTAGGGGAGCCAAGTAGCTGATGGACAATATCTTTTGTTAAGTTGCATATGAAACTTGTTATTATTGCATTGCAGTGGATAATTTTCTTTCCATTGATAATTTTATAAAAACTATGATGCATATAGTATTGACAAAAAAATATGTGCTTGCAAATGGTTTGAATGGGTTGTCGTATAATGCCATTACGGTTGGCATAATTTCTTACCAATAGTTAATTATTCATGTAATCAAGGCAAGGATATCATTCTATATAATAATTGTCATGCCCCGAACCTCGAGTGTGCCAACATCTCGTCATGGTCATGCAAATGCGACATTCTCAGGTAGTGTTGCCGACCCCATTAATTGATTATTGCACAAGTGGAATGTATTATAAAACTCCTGACAAAAACTCACGGGATAGGAAAGTAGGAAACCAACTCATTCATAAACAAACATGCTTTCAAAGGTAACCACACTAGGGTTTGCACATATACCAAAAAGTGGTAGTCTACAAAAGGGATCAGTCCTATGACCACTAGTTGGACTCGTTCTTCGATCCCACTTCTGATTGATTAGCCTCCGGGGGTTCCACCATCTACGGTCCTGAAATTTTGACTCACAACGAGGTGAGACATTGTCTCAGCAAGTTCGACCCCCTAAACCCTTATTAGAAAGAAAATACGCCCAAGGGTGGCATAGCCACACCACATAGAGAACTTACCTCACCTCAGTTCCTTCCTGCAAGTTAGCACAATTCAAATCACTCAATCACAGATAGTAATAAGAACTTAAACCACTGGAACGCCAACAATATCATTTCGAGCGACCATAGGAGTCCGGATTATAAGACCTAACCGTTATGACACGTCCCATACGATGTCACACGATTCCGTCCCATAATCCGACCCATCAATAACACTTAGCATGCGTTCCAATTGTTATTCACTACCACACAAGGGTATAGCCTACTCGCAGTTCGTCTATCTACTGACATTAATGCTAGGCATCGCCTCCCCCCTTGGAGCGCGGCTTCGTCACTACGTTGACGACATTCCCAAAGGAGCATGGGTCGAGTTGGCCTAGCCTCTATTGTGACCCGCATCCTTTGTAAGGGGCATCCCATATAGGGGCAAGTTTGACTCAACAACCCTGGACAACTTTCTCTTAATTATCACACAACAAAATCATACTCGGCTCCTGGATACTTTGCATTTCACTTAATGCTTCCACTTAAAATAGTGATCCCGGCCATTTTTCTTCATATTAAAAAAATCTGAGAAAGTAGTTGTGTGTGTGGGTACACAATCAAATTCGAATTAGAAAAACTAACACGATTCTTTTTCAAACCCCACTGCTTGATATAATACTTAAAATTCATTTTCGGTGTCAAACCCGACACTCGGGATTTTCTGAAGAAATTATATACTTTTCACAATCACCACTCAGTTTCACAATTCAACAATCAATTGCACAAATCATCACTCAATTTGCAATATCCACTCATCAAATTAATAATCTGAATACATAGTAGCGATCAGCACGAACTTTTGAGAAAATAAGATCTTGAAATAATTTTTTTGGAATTTATTAAATAATTAAATTTATTCCGAAATTAATTAAATAATAATATTTTAATAATTTCGAATAATAAAATATTATTAAATTATTAAACAATTTCGAAATATTTATTTAATCCCAAAAGTAATTCATTTATGTCAAATCACCATTATACTAATATAAACATCAATTTAACCTTAACTAAACATACTTTAAATTAAACCAACCTCTTAATCTAATTCACAATTAAATAAACTAAACTAACCACCTAAGCTTACTTAACTTAAACTAAGCACACCTAAGCATAATTAACCCTCTAATCAAGATTTAGTGAGCTAAACTCACCCGATTAACGAACTGATTGGACCAAAACGACGGGGAAGCTGAGGGGAACAACTTTCATCAAAGCGGGCCAAGCATCTGGGGTCGAGAAGCTGGCCAAAACGGACCAAAACCGAGTTGGAATACCCATTTTTCTAGCTACTATTTTGGGGCCGAGAAGGGCGGAGCCAACGTCGGTTTGGGTCGAAACGTGTGACATCTTGAAATTCGGCCCCGTTTCGATAAAGTGAAATGGGCAATTCGTTGACGTGCCTATGGTCATTTTTCTCTGAGCTGATCACTCACGAGTTAACTAACCTATTGGGTGAAGCCGTTAATGGATGTATCCGTGGTAAAATCCCTAAAAGCTACCTAATTAGTTGGATTGGGTTAAAATCACGTCTGAACGATTTTAACCACGAAATTGAATTCGATTTCGGGGATCGAATATTCAAGCGTGTCACAATTTATTTTTAGGGCCATCTCATCGTCTGTCAATTTATTGACGAGTCCGAAATTTTAAGAATGAAATTATCGGAGGAAAAATCGAAGACCGAAAGAAAATAAAAAGGGAAAGAGAAAAGAAATAAAATAAGATTTAGCGTATTATTTTATTTTTTTCCCTCTCCTCTCTCTTCTTTCTCTCTCCCTTTTCTCTCTCCTCTCCTTCCCCCTCTCCCCTTCGTGCGAATTACCCCCCTTTTCCCACCAAATTGTGGGCGGTCGCCCACCCCTCTCCCTTTGACCATTCAAACTTCTCTCTCTCTCTCTCTCTCTCTCTCTCTCTCTCTCTTCTCCCCCACTCCCCCACGTGACCGAAAGCCCCTCCTTCTTCTTGTTTCTCGCTCGTGAAAACCAAAAACGGAGGAAGAAGGGCAGCAGCTCACCGAAGACTGGAGCAGTCGCCTGTTGCCACCGCACCGGAGTCGGATCGCTGGCGCGCCTGCCGCTCGCCATCGTCCCGCCGTCTGCGCATGTCCCCACGTCCGCCGCTTGCTGCCGTTCCGCCCCCGTGCGATTTCAGCTGCTGCTCAACTCGGTCCGGCGCCTCCAGCCGCCGCCCAGCTCCGTCCGGCCACCACTCGGCCTCCCCGACGTCCCCCTCACCCTCCGTCGCCCCGCCTCGCTGTTTTGGCCACCGGACTAGCTCTGGCCAGCCAAGAACAACAACCCATGAAGTGGGTTTCCAGCACCTTCAGGCCCTCTTTTGGGCCATTTCGAGCCCCGAACCTGAGGCTCGCTTTGGAGTTTATCGTTCCTCACGTCGTCCCCGTCGGATTGGTCCGTTTTGCGCTAAAATCCGGTGAGTAATCTCACTAATCCTGATTAGTTGGCTAATTATGCTTAAGGGTGGTTTAGTTTTAATTAATTAGGTTTAGTGGTTAGATTAGTATGGATTAGTGTTTATTAGTTAATTGTGATGCGAATTAGATAAATTGAATGTGTATTTAGCAAGTAGACATGGTCTACTATTTATTGAGGGTAGCCCGGGATTTTTCCCTACCCTAATCGGGCTTCAATTAGGCTTTTCGGGCCTAAGTGGAATTTTTGGTATTTAAATATTAATTTTTGGAATTTAATTAAATAATTATTTATTTTCCAAAAATTCAACTAAGATGGCCCAAGACCAGAATATTATGCTGATGATTGTGGTGAAGTTCGTTTATTTAATCGGGCTTTATTTTGAGCTAAATCGAATTTTTAGTATTAATTAATTAATTTTCGAAATTAATTAATTAATTAATTAATTTTCAGAAATTAAGTTTGAGATGGCCGGTGATCGAAATTTTATGTTGATGATTGTGGGGGAGTCCGTTTATTTAAATGGGCTTTATTTTGAGCTAAATTGGATTTATTGTAATTAATTATTAATTTTCGAAATAAATAAATAAATTATTTATTTTTCGGAAATTAAGGCTGGGTTATCCGATGACCGGAATTTTGTGATGATCATCGTGGTGCAGTCCATTTATTTAATCGAGCTTTATTTTGTGCTGAAATGAATTAATTGTGATTATAAGATTATTTTCCTGGATTAATTAATTTGGATAATTAATTGGAAAATAATCGGGTGTCGGTTGACAGCACCAAAAGTGTTTTGATGGACGCAAATAATGGTGGAATTTGTAGAAATGAAATTATTATATTTTGACTAAGGCCAATCGTGTACCAATGCACGATATTTTATCGATGATGATAAAAGATGAGACGAAATGCTGTGTGATGTGGCCCGCCGATTGTTACATCGCTTTGGCATGTAGGATGCCTTAGAGAATGCACGTGAATTGTTAAATATTGATCATGCCTGTGTGGTGATAGTTGATTATGCATGTGTGGCAATAGTTGATCATGCATGTGTGGCAATAATTGATCATGCCTGTGTGACGATAGTTGATTATGCTTGTGTGGCGATAATTGATCATGCCTGTGTGGCGTAGATCGTGCCTGCGTGGCCGTATTTCTGTGTGTCGAGTATCGGTTGCAAGTGATAAAGGTATTGTGGTAGACTACCGATCATACTGGAAATTGTGGAAATGAAAGTGAGTATGTAAGATGTATGCTGACCTGATGACTCGGCATGTCATCTAGAAATTTGGTCATGTGTATAGTGGATTTATTATAGGTTCTATATCACCTTAGAGAAGGCACGTGCACTCGGTGAGCTAGTCTATCACCTTAGAGAACGCATGTGGGCTTGGTGATTAAGTGTGGCATCTTGAAAGAGACACGTGGGCTCGGTAATTTGACGCATTACCTCGGAGAATGCACGTGGTTTCAATGAGTACATTTGGCATCTTGAAAGAGACACGTGGGCTCGGTAATTTGATGCATTACCTCAGAGAATGCACGTGGTCTCAATGAGTACATTTGGCATCTTGAAGAGACATGTGGGCTCGGTGACTTGATGCATCGCCTTGGAGAATGCACGTGGGCTCGTTGATTCAAAATGGCATTTTAAAGGGCATGTGGGCTCGGTAAATTAATGCATTACCTCAGAGAATGCACGTGGCTTGATGATCGGTTCCATCACCTCGGAGAATGCACGTGGCTCGGTAATAAAGAATATCGCCTCGGAGAATGCACGTGGCTCGGTGATTGGTTTTATCGGTTGAGATTGTATAGCAATGACTAGAATGACCCGGGAAATGGTCCGACTGACATGTAATCGATTAAGTTGATTGATCATTACTTTGATTTGATATTGTGAATTGATTGACTGAATGGAAATGACTGTGAGTGGTCTTGTTGGCATGTAATCGACTAGGTCGATTTGATCGATGCTTCGATCTGTGATGTTATTGCTTGGGTGCCTATTGAACTGTGCTAATATGCAGGTGGAATCTGAGGCTAATGTAAGTCCTCTGCCCTGTGTGTGTTTAGGCAGCCTATAGTATAATGGTTTACTAATCGAGCCTTAATGGGGTAGAACTCGATGAGACATAGTCTCATCCCGGTTTGGGGAAAACATTTCAGGACCCCGATGAGGAGCTGAGGAGGAGGAATCTGAGAAAGACTGAGGTGAAACCTAAGGAGAATTTTGGGAGAAGAAGATAATCCCGAGAGGGGCCTCAAGTATGGCTCGGATGGACTGAGATTCCATCTTCTTTTGAGAACTCCATTTTGATGTGAATAGTTATGAAGTACTTTGGTTTGTGTTTTGTATAAAATTTGGTTATAAGTTTCAATATGAAAAATATGGCATTGCTTTTCTATCCCATCGATTTATTGTCTGGGGATTTATAACTGCTTCCGCATGTGCTTAATAAATGAAAGGGTTAGTGATACTTAGTCCTGGGATATCACATTATAAATCGACCAAGTGAGAAGGATGTGTGCGTGCCCGAGGATCGGGGCGTGACAGAACGGGCGGAGGAGAGGGGTGACAGCTCGGGGGGTGGCTGGCAAAGGCTCCGGCAGTCTCCCAGTGGCCTTGGCGACGGCGGTAGCAGCTGAATGGAAGTGCTGGACGGTCGAACGAGCGAGTTGAGGCTCGAGTGGAGGAGGACCGACAGAGGGCAACTGTGGCTTGCACGGGTCTTCGACGAGCTGGACGGGACCTCTGGCGGGTCTTTGTTGGTTTCGACGATGGCTGGCGACCTAGAGCAATGACGGATGGAGGCGGAGCTACGTGCTGGTCGGCGGGCGAGCGAAGGCGGAGTGGTGAGCTGGCCAATCGTGCAGCAAGCGGGCGCGAACGGGCGGCGATGGACTCCGGCAACGGGCGTGCGGGTGGCCGAGCAGGCAGTCGAGCTGATGCAGCTCCCCCTTCAATCGGTTTCAAACATTGGAGAAGAAGAAGATGATGGAGAGTGATATGAGAGGTGCTTTTTGGAGGCAATTGTACACCCTCCACTTGTCAACATCCTAGCCACTCTTGCCCCACACCATGACATCACTTGTGATGTCACAATCCACTATATCAATCCTCCACAACCTCTTCCAATAGGTTCAATTTCATTTTCCACTGGAGCATAAAATCTCGTGCAACAACTTCTTCAATTCCATTCGATTCTCTTCCAATTGAATCAAATTGAAGTCCATAAAATTAATCCAATGTCACCACACTTCAATTTACATCTTCACTCGTCCATAGAACCAACTTAAGTCCCAAAAGCGCGACCAAAGGCGAGCCTACTAATTTCTTAAGCCAAATTAGCCATACCTTGATTATTTTGTCGAAAAACTTGGCCTGCATGAAAAATCTTCCAAAGATGAGTCAATGTTCCTAAAATGATTTATAACATACCAGGACTTCCAATTTTTGAATTTGATCTAAATTTCATGGTTGATTTCGCTCTGGCATGATATTAGCACGTCCTAATCTACCGGGTAACTTTTAGAAATTTTCGTACATTTGACCAGTGGTTAATCAAGCCACAATGTACATCTTTGACACATTGGCGACTCTCGGCTGTTAGGGTAATCTCAAGTTTTCAAATACGGACACAGGGTACCCAATCGACAGAAATGCCGGTCCAATGCCGACCGACAATAATAGTGCAATCTGGTGGAATCACTCACACTCGATCACATGCCTCTGTCGAGTCGACCTATCTCTAGTCTCTAATCGATTTTAAACTGTGCCGTAATGACCCTTGCAAATTAGCTCGGTTAAAAGGTTGCTTCCTGGTCAAATTCTCGAGTTTGATGCATTAGAATCTCTTAACGGCTTCACCTGATAGACTAGTTTTCACATGAGTGGCCGGCTCAAGGAAAAGAACTATATGCGTACCAACGAAATGCCCTTCTCAATTTATTGAAAATAGAATTGGAAAATTGGGATGTCACAATAATGTTTCAAGAAGCATTTTCTTTTGCATTTGCATGATAATAATGCATGTCTAGAATTTTTTATGTTTTAAACTTTGTCATTTTTTTTTTTTTTAGTATCCGTTAAAATATCATGCAATGATGGCATGAAGAATAAATAAAAAATTGGACTATAAGATTCACTAAATAAAGTTAAAGTTGGGCAATTAAGATACATAGATTATAACGTGTGTTGAAGTTATAATTAAATGAAATGTGTACTAAAAATGATAGATGAAGTGTTTTCACTCTTACTTGTGCATGTGTTATTTTTCAAATAATAGTTTCCTAGTACAAAAAAGGAGAAATATACAGTTCATTAACACAATATTCAATTAGCTATCTACCAAATAAACTAATTTCCGAAAAAAAGGGAAGCAAATTTTGTTCCAAATGGGAAAAAAAAAACCGCGAGAGAACAAAGGGCAAGAAACAATCTTAAATCAAGAGTGGGCATCATATTTAACCTTTACAAATGTTATTTGGGGGGTGTGGACACACTTGCGCGAATTCGGGTAACGGCTACAAGGGAGAAATCAAAAGGAAGTTGTACACGACCAGGGATGGACGTAAACTTGTAAGCTACTGAGGGTAGGGATAATCATCCAGGTCTTATTGTGAAACAAAAAAGCCACCTCACTACAGCAGGCGAGTTGGTTCCTCTGTTGTCGCCGGGAAGCTCTTGGTGAGGAGACCTTAGGAGTTGTTGCTAAAATAAACAGGAGGGAAGGATCGATCCATCTAGTAGAATTTCGAAGAAAGACTGTTGGTAGCAGGTGGAGACATTTCTTTGGCCTCGTCAAAAGGAAATGCGGGTAGGGGAGAGCTCGGCAGAAGGTTTGAGTGAATACTAGGTTGTAGTTGAACCATCTCCAGTGTTGCTCAACCAAAATATGGAGTCATTAGGAGAGAAGGCAACCATTAGGTTGGTCTGATTGTGAAGTACCCAACATAAGGTAAGACGGGGAAAGACCACAAGAAGCTGGAGAAGGGACATACCTCATCAATGTAGTTTTTATTTGCTTTCTTTTAGAAGGCTTGGCTCCAGCAGATGACCTGATGGAGGAAGACTTGATGGTTGGTGAGTCAAGCAGTTAGATCCAGAGCCAAAGTTTCAAGTTCAGTTAGGTAACTACCTGATAAGGTGAATTGCAAGATGATCCTAACTTTGCCGAGAGGTTTCATGGCAAAAACCAATCAAAATGAATCTTTGCAAAGGGATGTGGTGGATATTCAGTAAGCTTGCCATGAGGTAGTGATGCCAAAAGTGCCTCGAGGAGGTTACCTGAAGAATGTTCTTCTCATTATCACCGATGGTCTAACCACAGGCCTTTTGGCTGAGTAGTGATCATGGACTCCCCAAAACAGCATGAAAAAAAGGAGTAAAAAACTCTTAGTTTAATCTGAGAGGAAAGCAAATGCAGTCTCAGTTTGACTTCCCTTACAATTCTCCAAAACAATCAAGACATTCATGCACACTGCCATCAACAGAGGCCAGAGCAGCTAAGGCCGCTTCTTCTTCTTCCTTGTTTACAGCAATCCATGAGTGATCGGTCGATTACTGGCTTTAATGAGTATCGCCCTATTCTGCTGTCCCTTCCTAAACCCATTTCGTCTAGAAAAATCGAAACCAAAGATAATAAATCATTTTAAATGAGACTAGTAAGGGATGTATTCAATTTAATTTGATAGGGCGGGTGACAAGAGTTAATAAGGAGGTGGAAATAGAGCGAGCTTTTTTTTTTTTTTGCCGAGCACTAAAAAATCGACTTAAAACTATCTTCTTATCTGCATCCATAATTTTAAGAAGCTAGAATACTAAAATATTTATGAGATTTTCAACTACGTTCTATCAAAATGTTGGAGGGCTTTAATATGGAAAATTAGAGCATATACTTCTGGTGCAAAGAAAAGTTTCCACAAGTGCCCCATCCATCCTTGATTTGAGGATTACAATTAGGGGTGATTGGTTCTGGGGTGATCCGATTCCCACCCTAGAGCTGAAAATTGGACTGCAGGGACCGGTTCCCATTTCGGGAATCGAAGGAGGAGGTTGGAACCGGATAGAATCAAACCGATCGATTAGGATCGATAAGGATTGCTTCTTTGGTGGTCCAGTGAAATTGATCGCACGTGATTGATACACGTCCCCACATGAAAAAGCATTGAACTGCATTAGAATTAACAACAACGCCCCAAAAGAAACACGCCAAGTCATGGCCAAAAGACCCATATGGAAAAACATTGAACTGCATTAGAATTAACAACAACTAAGCTCCAAAAGAATCATGCCAGTAGTCTGCCTCATCGCCGGTCCCCGCTGTTCGCCCGCTTGGAGCCCTGTCGCGATCCCAAGCCCGAAGGGCTCCACCTTGACCTTCTCAACCGGTGTCCGTTAGGCGTTCGATGGAAATCCCAGGTGAGCGCCGGATCTGCAGTGACCGGCGGCAACGGGTAGTGACAGGAGATGGGATCGGCTACAATGGCCGGTCGGACGGAGGTCTAGGCGGTGTTGGCGTAGGCCCGAGCTCAGACCGCGATGAGCTCGGCCGCGTCCGCCGCAGATCGTCAGATCTCGAAGGCTCCACAAAACTGGGTCAACGAGGGAGAAAGCGGGTTGAAGTCGGGCGGATCTGGGTCGCGAAATCGGGTAGGTTTTTTTTGGCAGGAATCGGGTCGCGGCTACGGAGTCGAGTCGGATCCGGGTCGTCGTTTGGGTAGGGTTTCCCCCTGGGTTGGGTTTGTATGCGTGGGTCAGGTAGGCTTTTGGGCTAGATTTTTTTAATGAGAATGGGCCAAATTGGTTTGGGCTTAAATTGGTTTGGGCTTTTATTTTTTTTAAAAAGGAAAGAATCCCGGCCCGGGCCCGCGATGCAGGCCTGTCTGGGTCTTGGGTGGACGACCTAGAGATTCGACCCGAGTCATATATATAATATTATTATAATAATAAAAATAATATCTTAATTAAAAAAATCTCAAAAAAATATTTTCAGAAAAAGATTAAAAATCCAAAAATGCTTCTTACGTTCAAAACAAATAGATAAAGACCCAAAAAATGTTTTTTTTTCTCTGCAAATGTATGGAAAACTCCTCAAAAATCCAAAAAGCCTTAGGGTTTAAACAAAATTAGGTATCGGAAGGGCATTAGTGATTAACTAGTGTAATTAAGTCTGCGAACCTAATTTCTCTGGTTGCGCAGTAGCGAATTTTTCTCCCAATATTTCGTTTGGGTTTCTAATCGACCTACCTCAAATTCATTAGTGGCGACTCATTTTTAATATTATTTTATAGGTTAAAAAATCAAACCATTAAGTTATGAATTGGTGGGTTTGGGAGAGCTCGGGCCGAACCTAATAGACCTAGCCACACCATTAGCCTCTGCAGACGCCCACGCCTATCAGGCACTCGAAAATGAGGTCGCGATAGACAGATCCAATTGATGTTGGACTCTTGGCGATGATTCAATGTAACATTATTAGCACTGAGAAAAGCCTTGTAACAAGGTACTTTTAAATGGTCTTTGATATATATTTTTATGAAGGAAAATTAAACTTTAAATAAATAGATAATCTGTATGGTTCATGGGTCATGGAAGCAGACTGAATGGTCTGGAATCAGACCCAATGGTCGATTTGGTCAAGTTTGGGCAATTCTCAGTTCAAACGGTTCTTTTTGCTCATCCCTAACTACAAGTATGCTCTCTTAAAAATGAATGGCATATAACACCACCCGCGTAAAAAAAATATTTTTTTATACTAATTGTGTATGCTATATTTATTCTTTTAACTATTTATGACATTATTGGTTCATGAAGAAATGTCGTAAAAACTTGTTAGATATTACATTATATATATTTACGGTGTTTTGGTAAGCCTTTGAAGAGCATAATTTTTTTTTTATAAAGAAATTAGAATAATTCAATATCTATTACGTTTTTCATTGAGGTATGATGAAAAACATTGTAAACCATACAGATTTAAGATACTTCAATATTTTAGACCTCCATCAAATATATTACGACGGGAACTAGTAAGGCTATGTAAAACATCGCAAAATATTAAAATTAAAATATCAAAGTATTTGCAACATTTTGCAACACAATGATAACCTTTTGGAAAACATTGCTTCCAGTGATATTAAATTGTCGTGCATGCGAACTTAAGCCGTGTATAGTTTTGCTTTGAGTGGATGCAAAGCCATTTCGCCAAAGATTTTTAAAGGGAGGTGTAGCATTTGGAAAATTGATTTGGCGTAGAATTTATAAATTGACTTAGAAGTAAAAAATAAATAAAAAGGAGGAGAGGGCAAACAACTATAGCATCCACAGAGAGGGAAACTGGAGCATCGGCAACTGGATGAGCTTCGGCTACGATCATAGGCAAGCATTGGCGATGACCAAGGTGTCCGAGCCGAGGGTGTTTATTTATGCAATTTGGGAGTGATTCAGATCTAGAACGTCAGACCTTCGCCGATGGAGCTTCATTAGCGACGATCTCATGGACCATCTGGTGGAGATTCATCGGCGACCTATCTGCGACTTGAAGAAGATGAACGAGGGCAAGAATGGAAATGAAAATACTGATGAGAGCAGTTTTGGAACAAACTCTTTTTTATTTACCTCAGGAAGTGGCCTTTCGCAAATGCTAAAAGCCCATTTCGTCTTGGGCTTTCAACTTTATCAAGGCCAGTATTTCTGTAAAGTGACCTTGAAAAATTTGCCAAGCGCCCTAACATTTGCCCAAGAATCTTTAAAGTTGCAAAGCCTTTTTGCAAAGCTGAACCTCTATGCATGCTTCATCATGGCGGATGTGCCAAACATCATGTCAAAACACTCTTAATCTTAGATGTACAATAATTGCCGCCCATAAGATGCTGTTCATGATAGTGAGGTAGTAAACTTTTATTTCTCTTTTAATGTGCACAATATTTAGGTACAAAATAATTCAACATAACTAGTAAATGCAAAACACGTAGATCGCACTTACGTCTAATCAATTGTCACATTTTGCGAACGAGAAATTTTTATCATGCACTTGATATCATTTGTTAAACAGCAAATGAAGTTTCTATGGTTTAATTCTACCATGTAAAATACCTGCAAAGTGCACATTCACATTGCAAAATACCTTTACATCATCATGACGTATTCTTCCTAGAAGTCGGGTTAAATTAAATGTTGAAGCCCTAATCTTAAACCCGGCCGTTGAAAAGGCCAAAGCTTTTTAACTCAGAAGAAAAGGCACTTTCCAAGAATAGGAAACATTTGAAATACAAAGCCTGCCCATTCTTTTTTCTAAACAACCTACGTCGAAATCAATGAAATGAAAGGGGGGTTGTCAACGACAGAGTACAAAACTATGTCCAATATAAAATTCAAATAAATATCTCGATAAATTGGTGGCAAGTGTTACCCTTCACGAGATAGTACGGATTTCCAGTCTTTTACAGATATCTCCTTTGAATTTGGCAATGTTTTTGGGTTGAAATTAAAGCGGGTTCAATGCAAACTAATTGCTTGAATTGATGTTCAATGGTTCCCCGCATAACTTAATGGATGCTTTCCTATGGGGTGGCGTCCATAGCATTACGTTCAAAAAGCTCTTATTGTAACAATTTATGGTTCCCTTCAAGAAAATAAACGTTTAGGGTACAAATAATTGCCACCCATCAGATGTTGTAAATCAAAGTAAGGTATAAAATTATTTTCTCATCTAATAATATGCACAATTATTTACATAGCGGGCCACATTTTCGTCCATATGTGATGCGAGGACAGTTTTTTCAACTAAATTTTTTATTATGGATCACAAATTGATGGAAATTGTCTGCATCACATCCTAAATACACGTCCAGAAATTAGGAAATGATCGGTCATCTATTATAACATAAAGAATAGAACCTTTAGCCAAAGCGAGTCATTTAACGAAAACATATTGATTGAATAAAACATTTTATTGAATAAAAGTCATAATAAAATCTTGTCTATCCTGAATTAACCAATACTATACAATCATAAACCCTGATTAATAAAATTATTTAACTAGTCTAATATAAAGTCCCATACTAACTTCTAATCACTTTTCACATGCATTCGATTAAACTCCTTGTATTTAGAATCTCAAATGGTAGATAAATAAGTGAGCAAAGCCACGGCTTAGTATGGGTCTGTTTGGTAATTGGCCAAACAATACTCGATTTTATTCTTTTATTTTCAAGAACAAAAAAAGAATGAAAATCTGTTTGGTAAATTGTTTATTCATTTGGAACAGAATCAAGGAGTAAAAAAAAAAGATACTTCTTTGTTCTCGAGAATAATTTCATAATCAAGCCAATCTAAATTTCTCTTTTCTCTTTTCTCTTCTTCTTTTTCTTCTTCCTTCTTTCTTCTTCTTCCACTGCTGGCCCTTGTTGTTTGCTGCCGTTGGCTACCGGTGACAAGTTGGGTGAGGTCCGATAAGTTTGCCGAAGGCTCACCCAACCATCGATGAGAGTCGGCCTGTCTAGATCTGGGCAAGGCTGAGCCTCGCTGGTGGCCAGGGGAGCCTCGCCTGGCTAGGCAAGCCTCCCTTGGCCACCAGCGAACCTCGCTTGGCCGGGCGAGGCTCACCCAACCAAGGCTTGGCTAACGAGGTGCAGCGTCTCCAGGGGTTAGCAATGCTTCGACAAGGTCGTAGGCTCTCGTCTGGTTAGTCGTCGGTCATCCTGAGGCCGGCGATCGGTTAAAGCTTGAAGAACAAGAGAAAGAAAAGAAAAAAAAAAGAAAAAAAGTAATAGAATTATCAAAAACATTAAAAGAAAATTATTTGAATTAGAAATTTTGAGGGTGGTATCAAATATAATTCTATTCCGAAAATAGAAATTTTGGATAGTTATCAAACGCCTTCAAATGCTTATAAATTCGTCTGGGGAATAGATAACATCTGTGATGACAACGGGAGAGGATAGGCCCAAGAACTTTCCGGCATAACTTGAACGATGACCACATATCGTAAGAACCTAAGGACAAATGAAACGTGATCCACATTTGGAAAAAGTACACATTTTCAGTTGATGGTAGAAATTTAGGGACGCCAAAAGGTGGGTCTAGCTTGGAATTACGTGAATATAGAATAGCCCCCTCTCGTTTACACTTGCAAAAAATAATTGAGATCCGTCAAATCTTTCATATCATGTCTATTCTCGATTGATTGTAATTGATACTCTTTTTTATAATTAAAAAAGGTGGCACGGAGTGACCGTTCTCGGTGACCCTTTGGTTAGAGGGTTATCATAAGAGTCGGACCTTGACCATCTCATGAATGTCTAGTGTTAAGTTCCAAAAGCCTATGATTGCATGAAAGATGTGATAGATAGTAAATTGTGATATCATGTATAATTAACGTAACAAAATATTAATTTGATTCCTTTTCAAGATTCACTTCTGAATCAAGTAAATACGGTACTTATAATAATCACTATAAGTCGAATAAGAATCTCCAAACTACGTGTTCCCCATAGGACAAAATTTTGAGAATTCAAGTTCGAGCATGTGTTCCTCGTGTATCACGTAAAATGCGAGCTAAATCTGAAACAGTAGAATAAAATCCGAGTATGTGGTCTTCCTTGTTTGCCGAAAAAGCACTTCATGTCCTTTTCTTTTAGACAATGCGATCATTGCGCTTCTAATTTCTTGAAGACCATTGACACTCGAAACCTCTCCGAAATGTATATGCATTGATGTATGCTTTCAACGACGATGTTTCCTCCAATCGGGTTTTGAAAACGACAATTGTATGTACCCAAGTTTCTCGCCCATAACAAAGATTTCAACTGCAGAAACTTACGAAAGATGTGTGCAGCACATTCCCTATCAATATATTTTAGGCACTTTCTGTTTTTCACTATAAATAGGCCATCTAAAGCAAATCAACCTCCTATCCTTCTTAACAATCTTCGCACTTCTACTCTCCCCGTGATTAGGACTGGGAAAGGGTCGGCCACCGATTCCAGCTTCATAATGGATCGACCTAACCAAATGCAATCATCGAGCATTGCCAAGGAGCAAACTTATCCGGTAAATCCACTGATCCTAGCCTTTTCTTTTCAACTTTCCATTTCCTTCCTTAGCTCGTGTGAAAAAAAAAATCGCAGACGTAGTGTTTTCCTCCGAGCATTATTTCGTAGGGCATACCTATATGCCAACACCTATTTGGATTCTTCATTGGCCTATTGGTGATAGAAAGAGGAGAAAAATAAAACCAAAATAGGATAACAAGGAAGCTTATTTACCGAATATACGCAGGGAAACAAGAATGTTTTCCTTCAAGGCTCAGTCGAAAGGAATCTGTAATAAAAAAACCAACTTATTAACTCCCAGTTAGATTTGATCATTTGAAACAATTTCAATTGGACTGGCTTGTAAGGTCATTTATCACCTTGTGCATATGAGCATACCAAGCTTTAATAGCATAAAAATTAATGTCAATAGAAAACCTTAACAATCTCATACTAAATTACAATATATTACTATGAAAAATTATTGTCTCTGCTCTTTTGAACTTTTGCTCATTTAATAGTTTTTGCTTCATTACAATAATTCTTTGTTAAATTACATGAGATAAAATATCGCCAATTTAGTTCATTCTTGCTTAATTTTTATTTTATTTTCATTATAACATATACCTCACTTGTAACTCTGGATTTCCATGATGTAGGATGATTCCGGGATCAAACATGACGAAAAAACAAAGAGCCTTATTGATTTTCTGAATAAAGTGGTGAATGAGCCCGTAGAAAGTTTGATCATTGTCGACATGATTCAGCGACTAGGAGTCGAATCCCTATTCCAAGAACAGATTAAAGCCATTCTTAAGTGGCAATACACACATTTTAGCTCTTTGAATCATGGCAAAGATGATGTCTATGAGACTGCTCTCCGGTTTCGACTTTTAAGGCAAGAAGGTTATCATGTGCCTGCAGGTTTGTTCCTATAAGTTTCAAGTCGATTGCAATAGCGAAATACAGTGCTACTATTTATACATAACAAAAGAAGACAACTTTTTTTGTTGTTGTTTTGTCTAGTTACGTGGAAGCCCTAAAATTTCCAATATTTTGTTAAGGATAAAAATGGACAAGAATATAAGCTGATTTTTTAAAATATTTTGCTGATTTAAGAATTGGAAATGTTTAATTGTGATGAACTCTCCAATGGATATCCATCAGTGCATGTTACATCGTGGACTTATGCCAGATATTAAGCAATGCATTAGGATTCTGGAGTTTTGTTCAAAATGGAAAGTAAGAACTAATTATTCATTTCACCAAAAAAAAAAAAGAACTAATTATTCATATTACAAAAATCGAATTGAAAAAACCTAGATATATGCCCATTTCCTTCATTTGTTCTCTTATTTAGTTTCTTTACATTAAAAAATTAAAAATTTACATGAGATGAAATAGTTTTAACCACTTTAGGATTTTTTTTTTTCGAAAGCAAAGTATGCACATCATAATTTTGAATGAGTGAAGTGACTTATAAATTAGATATCAGACTATGCTTTTTGATGTATTAGAGTCCTTGTGCTTTTTATGCAGATGTGTTTGAATACTTCTATGATAAGGGAAAAGGTTTTGTTATGAAACTGGAGGGAAACATCAAGGGTATGATGGAATTATACGAAGCATCACAAATGAGCACGGAAGAAGATGATATACTCGACGAAGCCGAATGCTTTAGCAGCAAGTGTCTCAATGCATTGTTGACGTGTGATCTTGATCATGAACAAGCGAGAATGATAGAAAGTACATTGCAATATCCATATCGCAAGAGCTTCGCAAGATTGCTAGCTCCTCAAAGTTTTGTAAATGATATGCTAGGCGCGAACTCGTGGATGGAAGACTTGCTAGAAGTGGCAAACAGAAAGCGAAGAATTGATCAATATGTGCACCAGGAGGAGATTCACCAAATTAATAAGTGAGTAACTAATTAACTACTTACGCAAAGTTATGCTCAATTGAAGGACTATAGATGACCAACATATAATAGTAGGCGAAATCTTAATAGTTGGCTCTAATACAAGTATATCAATGCATAAATAAGATGCTATATTTAAACTTATATATTTAAGGAGTTGGCATTTAGGTTCAAACTAATATCAAACTCACAAATCACAGTTTGAGGCATGACTTAAACTAGTTTCACCAAAAACTATAAGGAAAATGATGGACTCTATATCTCCATTTTCTCAAATCTCTATGTCATGAGATCAATAGAATTTTCAAATGAATAATTTGTTTCGTTTAATGAGTATACTCTTATGTACTGTTGCTTTAGTTCTTCCTCATGCATATCCTATATTTCAGGTGGTGGAAAGAGTTGGGATTGGGAGAGAAGATGGAGTTTGCTAGAGACCAGCCACTAAAATGGTACATGTGGTCCATGGCAATTCTCATAGATCCAAGCTTGTCTGAGCTTAGGGTTGAGCTCATTAAGCCCATCTCTCTCGTGTACATTATTGACGTCATATTTGATGTCCATGGCACGGTTGACGAATTAATTCTCTTTACAGAAGTCATTAAAAGGTATACAATTGAAGATATCCCTTTTTACCTATTATGTTGCAACTATTACATCAAAAAAAAAAAAAACTACATTCCACATTTATATTATGTTGACAATTTAAATATTTCTTGCAATTGTTTTTCCTTCAGATGGGATAATGCGTGTGCTGAGCAGCTTCCAGAGTACATGAAAATATGCTTCAAGGTTCTCAATGATATTGCAAATGATTTTGGCAAAATCATCTTTGAGAAGCATGGATGGAACCCCACGAGATTCTTGAAACAGATGGTATAAATATAAAACTATTATTGATAAGAACCTCCGTTCGCAACAATGTTGCTAACTCCTATCTCAACTCTAAATGTACGTGACTTAATTGGAGATTCGTTGCACTGAACCAAAACTCAACCTTGACCATATCCTCGTCCCTTTTTCCACTCTTTGTCTCACCACCCTCCAATATTTTGGTCATCATTTTGAAGTTTGTGTTCACTTCTTCAAATTAAAGCCACAAAAACCAATTGCCGGCTTCATCATCGTCGAGTTTCGTTCACTCTTTTATAGAATTCCTTATAATGCCATACACGGAGATCTTATCACTGATAGGGTTAAGCTGCAACCGTCCCTCCCTCCCTCCCGCCCTCTCCCATACACACTCACACACAAATCTTGGCGAGATCTAGGCGTTTCTGTCAAGATCTTGTAGCCGTGCCCTGGCTTCCTAGCAATAAAATTGAGCTCAGTGCAGCATTGAGTTCCCTTACTCTCTGAGAGAGAGAGTGGGAGAGAGAGAGAGAGAGACAGATTTCCTAGTGATTTGTCATTTATGACTACTACGAAAGCTCAATAAACTCAAGATTTTGAGTTATGACTATATTTTAGATGATCCTTGATCAGTCAGATAACATTTGATCTTGCAGTGGGCGAATTTGTGCAATGCATTCCTGGTGGAGTTTCAGTGGAACGCTTCTGGGAAATTGCCAAAGGCAGATGATTACTTGAAGAATGCGATTATCACTTCGGGTGTGCCCTTGGTGCTAACTCACCTGTTCTTTCTAATGGGCCAAAACATTGCCAACCAAAGTATGGATTCAAAGAAAGAAGAGGTGCAGCTGCCAAATATAATATTCTTAGTCGCTGAAATTCTTCGCCTTTGGGATGACCTCGGATGTGCCCAGGTACACTAGTTCATGGTTTCGTGCTGGGCAATATTCGGGTTTTATTCATTTTTTATTTGCGTTTTGTCATTATTTTATTGATATAATTTTTTTACTCGGGGGGATTCGATTCCCTGAAGGACGAGAATCAAAATGGCTACGACGGGTCATACGTGGATTGCTATTTGAGGGAAAATCAAGGCTCTTCGTACCAAAGCGCAAGGGAGCATGTGATGAAGTTGATATCGAAATTGTGGAAGCTGCTCAACAAAGAATGCCTCTCTCCATGTCCGTTCTCTGTGCCTTTCCTTGAAGCTTGCGTGAATGCTGCTAAAATGGTTTCATTGATGTACAACTATGAAGACAAGCATGGTCTTGGACTCCTACAAGACCATATGAAGTCGTTGACCTGTGATCACGAGACACTTTAGAATCATTTTTCATGTTTTCTTCTTTCATGCTTGTTGAAACACTTCCATCTACTGTACTACAGTTCACCTTCACTTGCATCAAAGTTGCCTTCCTTTTTCCAAGTTGTCTTGTGTTCTAGATAGACATTATTTTTAGTGTTTTCCCCCGATAAGTGGCAACAATATTTGTTTGCATAACCAAATGAAAAAAGACATGAGAATTTAACGTGTAGGAGAATTTAGTACTATTTCAGACATATTAGATAGACAAATGATTTTGTTTTATAAGTGCAAAACATCATAATATGTAAGAAGATCCTTAAATTTGAAAAGTAGTGTAGCATGTGTTCATGTAAACTATTTAAAGTAATAACATCAAAATATCTAGGGATAAGTACAATAAAATTCCCAAAACTTGTTATGAAAGTGTAACTGAGTAATAAAACTTTTAATAAGTATAATTAAATCCCAAAACTTATTAAGAAAATGTAATTTGATCTTAAAACTTTCGAAAAGTGCAGAAGTTTTAAGAAAGTTTTAGGACCTGATTATATTTTTTATTAGTTTTAAGATTCAATTGTACTTTCGTGACAAGTGTTAGAATTTAATTAATTTTTTTAAAAAATTTTAGGACTCGATTGCATTTTCATGATAAATTTTAAAACTTGATTGTACTTTTTGAAACTTTTTGACCTCAATTGTATTTTCGTGACTAGTATACACTTATCACAAAAATCTATGACACCTTGTGAACTAATACTAAAAAATAATCTTTCTTTTCTTTGCTAATGCTATTCATTCTCTTATTAGCTCTTGACACCCACACCATATTGAATTGACTACGCTATCCACTACAGATTTTACTCTCGCTTTAAGGTTATTTCTTACAATTTTTTCCTTCTTTGGCCTTTGTTTCAATTTTATTACAAGACAAAACTACTCATATCCTTTTCATTTTTTTTTTCACTCTTGCCACGTCTTCCACACCCATTACATTTCAACATTTCCTTCATATTTGTCATCTTCTAAACTTATTCTGCCAATTATAACTTTATTTCCTTAGTAATTCTTAAAACTACAAATTTTTCGATTTCAATTTTCGGTAAAATTTTACAAGAATTTACTCAAAGATTGAATATTATGGTTAATGAAAGCATTATACACAATTTACTCATTTCTCATTTTTGTAGTGAAGTCACTACGGAAGATAATATTGAAGTTTACCCAACTTGCTTATGTGTATCTATTGATGTCAAAAAGTTCATTTGGAGCTTCTTGCACTAAATATTGAAACTTATTTCTTGATATGTGTGCGTTTTAAGTGAATAATTACTCTCTTATTGATGTCATTAAAAATTTTATTCTTGATTCAGGTAAAATAATTTTGTCAAGAGATAAACCTTTTTTTAGGAGAGCCAAGTAGTTGAATGGACAATATCTTTTGTTAAGTTGCATATGCAACTTGTTATTATTGCAGTGGATAATTTTTTTTTTCCTTTGATAATTTTATAAAAGCTATGATGCATATAGTAGTGACAAATAATATGCGTTTGCAAATAGTTTGAATGCATTGTCGTATAATGCCATTACGGTTGGCATAATTTCTTACCAATAGTTAATTATTCATGTAATCAAGGCAAAGATAGCATTCTATATAATAATGTTTTAGGAAGCATTTTCTTTTGCATTTATCAAGGCAAAGATGCATGTTTAGAATTTTTTATGTTTTGAACTTTGTCATATTTCTTTTTTTGGAAAGTGTCCATTAAATTATCATGTAATGATTATCACGTAACGACATATGTTCAAGTTAAATGATGGCATGAAAAGTAAATAAAAAAATTGGACTATTAGATTCACTAAATAAAATTAAACTTAAGCAATTAAAATACACAAACTATCATGTAATGACATATGTCCAAATTAAAATTAAACAAAATGCGTATTAAAACTGATAGATGGAGTATTTTCACTCTTACTTGTGCAAGTGTTAGTTTTCAAATGATAGTTTCCTACTCAAATAAAGAGAAATATACAATTCATTAACACAATTGTTCAGTTAGTTATCTACCAAATAAATTAATTTTCGAAAAAGAGGGAAGCAAATTTTGTTCCAAATGGAAAAAAAAAAACCCCACAAAAAAAATTGGCAAGAAACAATATTAAATCAAGAACGGGCCTCACTTTACCAATGTTATTTGAGAGGGATATGGGAAATTTCGTCTCTAGAAAACTTGAAATCAAAGATAAGAAAACAATTTGAATAGGACTAATAAGGGATAATGTATTCAATTGAATGTGATAGGGGGTGCTGAGAGCCAATAAAGATGTGGAAATAGAGTTTTTTTTTTTTTTTTGGTTAAGCATTAAAAAATCAACTTAAACTATCTTATGTGCATCTATAATTTGAAGAGGCTAGAATACTAAACCATTTATGAAGTTTCCAACCATGTTCTATCTAAACATTAGAGGGTTTTAATATAAAAAAAATAGAGCATGTACTTCTGGTGTAAAGAAAATTTTCCACAAGCGCGTCCACCTTAGAACTGCATTAGAATTATCAACTCCACTCCAAAAGTATCACGCCAAGTCTTGGTCAAAAGGCCCAAGTCAGCATGCTCAAAAGGGTTGCCTGGTTTCGATTTTATAGACAATCTCTCTCACACTCTCTGTGTGATTGCTTGACGTGGGACAATTGGAGGCTTAGAGTGGCTTCTCTTGTAGGTGAGGGGAAGCGAGAGAGGGAGCGAACGCGTAGTGTATGGGACTCCTGGAGCTGCCTACTCCCACATCGAATGCTAGTACAGATTAACGAAGCAGTTTGCCTATCAAGTAGCGGCGAGGAGCTAAACAAGTGGCCATAGGACTCCTGGCAATGAGCCATTGTAACGTTGTTAGCACTGAGAAAAGCCTCATGTCGACGTACCTTTTAAATGGTCCTTGATATATATTTTTAGGAAGTACAAATAAAAAAAAAAAATCTGTCTGGTTTTAAATTCCGTAGAACCGGATAAAAAATTATTGGCTCTACTTTTAATAAATCAGGAGTGGGATTGGTTTCTCGAGAATCGGATCCAATCGGTTCGTCCTTGGGAGGGTTTTGGGTTCAAATGAATTTTTTCGCTCACCTCTAATTACAGCTGCGCTTTTTAAAAAAATGAATGAATGAATTTAGACGGTTTTGGGTTCAAATGGTTTTTTTCGCTCACCCCTAATTACAGCTATGCTTTTTTAAAAACGAATGGTATATGAGATCGCCAAAACTTTTTTTTTTTTTAACACTAACTGTGTATGCTTTATTTAGTCTTTAACAATTTATGACATTATTGATTCATGACCGCCTGTGTAATTTTTTTCTTTTTTTTTTAACGCTGCCTGTGTATGCAATATTTATTCTTTAACAATTTATGACATTATTGATTCATGACGAAATCTCGTAAGCACTATAGGAACTTCTTAGATATTACATTTTATATATTTACGGTGATTTGAACTTCGTAAGCCGTTGAAGAACATAACTCTTTTAAAAATTTAGAATAATTCAATATCTATTACGTTTTTCATTGAATTATGATGAAAAAACATTGTAAACCATAGAGATTTAAGATACCTAATATATTCAACCTCTATCTGCGACTTGGAGAATATGAATGAGGGCAAAATCGGAAATAAAAATATTAATGAAGGCAGTTTTGGAACAAATGTTTTTATTAACCTTAAGAGAGTGGTCTCTTGTAAATGCTGAAAGCTGTACTTCGCCTTGGGCTTTCAATTTTACCAAGGCAAGTGTTTTCGCAAAGCCTATTTGCAAAGCTGAACCTCTATGCATGCTTCATTGCAGTCGTCCAAAACATCATGTCAAAAGGTTCTTAATTTCAGATGTACAATTATTGTCGCCCATAAGATGCTGTTCATGATAGCTAGGTAGTAAACTTATATTTCTCTTTTAATGTGCACAGCATTTAGGTACAGAATAATTCAACATGACTAGTAAATGCAAAACTTGTAACACGCACTTAGGTCTAATCAATTGTCATGTTCCGAAAACGAGAAATTTTTATTGGGGGACTTGATATCATTTGTTAACCAGTAAATGAAGTTTCTAAGTTTTAATTCTACTTTGTAAAATACCTGCAAAGCGCACATTTCCATTTCAAAATACCTTTATGTCATCATGACGTATTCTTCCTAAAAGTCGGGTGAAGTTAAATGTTGAAGCCCTAATCTTAAACCCGGCAATTGAAAAGGCCAAAGCTTTACAACATAGAAGAAAAGGCACTTTCCAAGTATAGGAATGCAGAAACATTCGAAATACACAACCTGCCCATTCTTTTTCTAAACAACCTATATCCGAATCAATGGAAATGAAAGGGGGTTGGGAAAGACAGAGTAAAAACTTGTGTCCCATATAAGATTAAAATAAAAATATTGATAATTTGTGGCAAGTAACATTAACATTCATGAGATAGTACGGATTTTTTTTTTTTTTTAGATATCTCCTTTGAATTTGGCAATGTTTTTGGCTTGTAATTAAAGCGGGATCAATGCAAACTAATTTTCTGAATTGATGTTCAATGTTCCCCGCATGAACTTAATGGATGCTTCCCTATGGGGTGACGTCCACAGCATTACATTCAGAAAGCTCGTACTGTAATAATTTATGGTGCCCTTCAAGAAAATAAACGTTCATGGTAGTTCAAATAATTGCCGGCTATCAGATGTTGTAAATCAAAGTAAGGTGTCAAATTATTTTCCCTTCTAACAATATGCACAATTATTTACATAGCAGGCCACATTTTCGTCCATATGTGATGCGAGGACAGTTTTTCCAAGTAATTTTTTGATTATGGATCAAAAACCATGGATGGAAATTGTCAGTTTCACATCCTAAATTCACATCCAGAAAATACACATCCAAAATTTAGGAAGTGATCGGCCTCTATTTTAACATAAAGAATAAAACCTTTAGCCAAAGCTAGTCATTTAACGAAAACATATTGACTGAATAAAACCTTTATTGAATAAAAGTTATAATAAAATATTGTCTATCATGAATTAACCAAAACTATACAATCATAAACCCGGATCTAATAAACTTATTCAATTAGTCTAATATAAAGTCCCACACTAACTTCTAATCACTTTTCACGTGCATGCAATTAAACTCCTCACGTTTAAAATCTCAAATGGTAGATAAATAAGTGGGCAAAGTCACGGCTCAATAAACGACAATCACCATTCCCATGGAATTAAGCCATGGACAAAGAAATTAATAAAAAAATGTATGCGATAGCATGCATCATGAAAGTGACTCCAACCGATATTTTCAAATTCACGAGTCATGTAATATGCATCATCACATAAATCATGTATTATAGCCAGCCATATGTCAAATTTAACTGCTTATGCTGAATGCTCTACAACCACACCTGGCCAGGTGACACGACTTGAAAACTATATGGCTATGATTGGACCCTAAAACTCACATCCGCCTTGGTTAAGCTCCATAACAGAACTAATCTATGCACATGTATCTTGTGTCTTCTCTAAATCACGGCCGAATTATGCACAGAAGTGATAGGGAAGGCAAAAACTTTGGTACTTCGGCCCTTGCGACAATTCCAAGAATCACTCGGTAGTTTTTGTTGAATAACCTCAACCTCGTAAGTGCAATGGGACCAGGAAACCTTTCAATTTTAGGTCTGAAGTACAATGGTACTCTATAACTGTAAAAGATATGCCTTCTGAGCCTTTCATGGAAGAAAGAATTTGGCACAGCAGATTACGTACGCAAAGCTCGATAAGCATGCAGCAGGGCCGCAGTTTTACTTTATGCAACAAGACTGAATATTACGTGTTTAATAAACATGTGAAACGTCAAGCAGGGTCGCTTTCTGTTTTTAAAACCATTTCATATCCGTTGGGTCTGCTTTTCATGTCATTTAATCCACATTCACATCGCGTGATGACAACGGGAGAGGATGGGCCCATGAACTTTGCGACAAAACTTTGGTACTTCGGCCTTCGCGACAATTCCAAGAATCACTCAGCAGTTTTTGTTGAATAACCTTAACCTCGTAAGTGCAATGGGACCAGGGAACCTTTCACTTTCAGGTCTTTCATGGAAAAAAGAATTTGGCACAGCAGATTCCATACACAAAGCTCGATGAGGCCCTGTTTAGTAACCATCAAAATAGTGTTTGATTATGATTTTTTGTTCCTGAGAATAGTTTGGGAACATAATCGCTTTTGGTAAAAATTTTGTTCCCGTAAACAAATTTCTATTTTTTTTGTTCCCGGAATTAGATTTAAAACAGAACTAAGAATTAAAAAAAAAAGTTGATTTTTGTTCCAGGAATAAATTTAAAAATCAAAATCATATTTCTTTTATTCTACCATTTTCTTTTCTTCTTCTTCATCTACTGCCATCCTACGGTTGCCGTCTGCTGTCCGCTACAGTTTGCCGCCAATCAGCGCCGTCCGCCGTCGTCCACCGTCGGTCGCTGGCAATCGATCCGGTGAGCTCGCCGAAGGCTCGCCTGGCCACTAACGAGGCTCGCCCAGCCCCAACGAGGCCAGCCTAGCCACCAGCGAGGCTTAGCCGACGAAGGCCAGCCTCATCGAGGACCGGTGACGCTCTGGTGAGATCGTTGGCCTCAACCACCAGCCACTGGAAGAAGAAGAACAAGAGAGACAAATGAAAAAAAGAGAAGAAAATAAAAAAAGGAAAAAAGAAAAAAATATTTAAAAATGAAAATAAATTGATTTGAAACAAAATCAATAAGCACGGTACCAAACGTAATTTTATTTCAGAATAAAATTTTTTGGATAGTTACCAAACAGCTTAAAATGCTTAGAAATTGTTATCGGGAACTGAATAACAAATAATAATTTATGATTGGAATATGTTCTCGAGAATAGAATCGTTACCAAATGCACTCTAAGCATCCGGCACGGCCGCAGTTTTACTTTATACAACAAGACTGAATATTACGTATTTAACAAACATGTGAAACGTCTAGCAGGGTCGCTTCTGTGTTTAAAACCATTTCATATCCGTCGGGTCTGCTTTTCATGTCATTTAATCCACATTCACATCGCGTGATGACAGCGGGAGAGAGATGGCCTAAGAACTTTGCGACAGAACTTGAACGGTGTCCACATATCGTAAGAACCAAAGGACAAAGAAAACGTTATCCACATTTAATAAAAGTACACATTTTCAATTGATACTAGGAATTTAGGGTCGGCAAAAGGTGGGTCCAGCTTGGAATGGCGTGAACATAGGACAGCCTCCTCTTGTTTGAACTTGCTAAAAGTAGTTATAGCTTTTCACGACTACAATTAAATTGTTTTCAATTTCAAATCACAGCTTCTTAAATTATATATATTTAGAGACACTTGAAGATCCATCAATTCTTTAATTAATCACATCTATGCTTAATTGATTGTAATTGATACACTTTTTTATAGCTTTTTAAAAAAAAGTGGTAAGGGATGACTAGTGTCGGCGACCCTTTGGTTAGAGGGTTACCATAAGAGTTTTACTTTTGTGATTGAGATGTTCTGTTTTAGCTATAACTATCGTTTAATTCTGAGTGAACACATCAAGATTGCATGATCTTATGCAACTTGGAATACAATTGGAATTATTAAATGCCCAGTGCACATGTCGAACATATGCCAAAACGAACCTGAATTTCCTTAGATCGATGAGTGATTAGGGGATAGGAACTTGTGATCAAGGCACCTTTAAATCACACGGGAGTAAGTCTTTTCCAATTTGGAGAACTATCTCGATGGTAACTATAATTGGTACTATAAATAAGAATTGGACAGAAATAAGGTGTTCTTACCTTGGATAACCACTTGTGCAATCTACAAATATCGCTTGTAGTCTTCATTATCAGCTTATATTCTTCTCCATTTTCATCCTTCGACAGAAATAAGGTGTTCTTACCTTGGATAACCACCTATACAATCTACAAATATCTCTTATATAAAACTTACTCAATTCTATCTTGGCTATTTCACCTCGGTGTCAAAGCTAGCTCTGTTCGAAGAAGAGTTTTTTCCTCCACCAGGTGCCTGCAGGTCTATTTCCCATGTGTTTCAAGTTGATTGCAATTGCGAAACACAGTGTTGGCGTTGATACACGACAACAGAAGACAATTTCCTTTTTGTTTTGACAAGTTAAAAGGAAGCCCCTCATTTTCCTTTTTTTTTTTTTTGTCAAGGATGAAAATGGAGAAGAATATAAGGTGATTTTTTTTTTTTTGGTTGACTTAAGGATTGTAAATGTTTAATTGAGATGAACTAAGGGTAAGCGTGGTTCTAGGGTAAAATATGGAATCTGAGAATTGGACCAACAAGAACCTATATGTTCCAGATTCAGATTCCGAGGTATGTATGATAGGTTTGAGGTTCCAAAAAATAAGGAACCTATTTTGATAGGTAGGTTCCGAGTTCTTAGTTGGAGAAACCTAGAACTTGTAATTTAGAACTTGGAACAAGTTCTAATGTTTTCTTGGTTCATGTTTCCGCGCATCTTGAGCTTACATTTTAAAATTGAGAATTTTACTTTATTGATGTTCATATTTTCCGTATGTCTTTTTGATTAGTGAATTATAGCAGTAAGTAATTGTTATAAAATGTTTTAATTCAATATAATCGTTCAATTAATAATATAGGTGAAATCTAAATTGAACTTAGAAGTAACTCTAGAACCTGTGACGGGTTGGGTTTTAGGTTCTAGGATATGTAAGGTGAGTTCAAGTTCCAAAAAATAAGTAACATGTTCGGTTCCAGATTTCACGTGGAATTTATACAAAACCTGAAACCCTTTACCCCTAATGTCAACCAAGATGATGTCAAGTTACTCTACCAAATCCATTTGTATCACCAGTTTCTATTGTTCATTTTGAAATTTCGCCATCGATTTTCCTACATCTTTGGCCAGTGGAAAATTCTTCCAATTATGTCTATGATTGGTGAGTCACAAGTTATAAACATAATTCACATGCTTCCCATTATGTCTATGATTGGTGAGTCACAAATTATGAACATAATTTACATGCAAAATTAACTAAATATTAATGTAGATCATGTCTATATCTTTACCCGTCAATTGGCACAACAATTGACTGAAAACACGGCCGATCAAACATGTGCATGGGCATCATGCTTAAAGTTTAGCGCGGGAACCATGGCTAGCTCACCCACTAGCTTAAGAAGATGTTCTGATCCACGAAATACGGGATATTTTCTAAGTAATGGGACGCTCCCACGTTGCCGTCCTTTGTACACGTCAACACAAAATCGGACACATATGTTTGCCCTTTCGAAGATTTTAAGAGTCTCTCATAAAGTGTGGTCCAGCTTATTTGGCCGTGATTGCGGCCTGGGGACCGTCCAATTTGTTGATTTTTGTTTCCTTTTTTTTTATTCCTATATTCAGTCTTGTAATAAATGAGCGCATAGACATAATACGAGAAGAGGCATTGTTAACTTATACCACGATGGACTGAATAATGCTAGGTTAATGTTAAGAGTCTATTTGAAATCATTAAACTACACGGTCATGAGACCACGCATTCAATTAAGTATCTAACACAATCGTCTTGTTGTTCTCTTTTAGGATTTCTATTCTTTGTGTACTTATTCAATATACTTACAATGAGTCTTATCGGCATTTGCTTGGTTATTTATTAGCAAGGCAGTGTCATATTCTAGTGTAGTTGGGGTTTTTGGAAAAAGTCCAAATAAGTACATAAAGAGTTGTCATTTTGCTTGGTTACAATGGATCTTGTTTTAAATAAGAGTTTGAAGTATTATCATTTTTTCAAATAAGTATCTGAAGTGGGTTTTGTTTCAGATAATGACTTGAACTGGCCATATTAGTCTCAAAGAAGAGCTTGACTTCATTGACTCGTCAAGAACTTTATTTTATTTTATATTTTATTTTCTTTCACTTTTCTATTTCTTCTTTCTTTTTTTTTTCTTTTCATACAAAAGACATTCACAAAAGAAAAAAAAATTAAAACTCAAAAAAATAAAACATGAAAAAAGAAGAAGTCCAGGCCCACCTTTGGTCACCATCCCTTGCCGGGACAAGGTGTTGACTATGGCTAGGGGGGTCATCGGCCCCTCTGGAAGGGCCGATGACAAGAACCAAGAGAGGGTTGTGACCCTCTACCAGAGCGGGTTCAGTGGCGGAAGAGGAGGAGGGGTCTGGACGAGAGGAGGTTGCAATTTGGATGCCTTGTCAACGGAGGAATTGTAGAACACGATTCAAGGTGTGATCGCTCATTGCAAGAACTCCATGTTGCAGAACAACTACAAGGTCATGGTCAGCAATGAAATCTGAAACCTCCTAAGAACCTAAAGACGAAGAAGATGATTCCCATTACGAGATTGGTCGAATGCTTGCTTCATCATTTTCATGTGAGTGCCCAGATCTGGGAGAGGGTTACCGCTCTCTCTTAGTTTTGGTGAAGGTCACTGGGCCTCGACGAGGTGCTAGTGAACTTGTCGACCATAGCCAATGCCTTGACCCTATGATAGGGCAGAGGCAACAAGTAGGAGGACTGGGGCTAGCCCTCCTGCTTGTATTTTCTTTTTCTTTTTCTTTGTTAAAGTTTTACCTTTTTTATCTTTTTTATGAAAAAAAATCAGAAAAAGGACAAAGGAAAGGAAAGAAAAAAAAAAGTAAAGAACAAAATACTCTTAACCAACGCTTAGATTGATATGGCCATCTTAGACCCTTATAAAAAAAAAAAAAGATTCATATCATGTCCTTATTTGAGAAAATAAAAACACTTTAAACTCTTATTTAAAATAAGGTCCACTTTAGGCCATTATTTGAGAAATTGTGGCTACTTTTAGCCTTTTTTTTTTCTGGAAAAATGCAGTTTTTGTCTTGGTCTTTCAACTGAAATGAACATAAATCTAATTTTGTTTTTTCCTCTGGCCGTTTGCTTCTTTAAAATAAGACAAATGCTGACCCCGTTCGGGAAAGATGAAACAAATAATTAAAATTGCAAAATATTGGATGTTGCGTGTACTCGTGGTTGAAAAATTTTCTCCATCTATATCAAAGAAATTTTCTCACGAGAAATGGAAGCAATGGAGGGGGATCCCATTCAAATGTTTGACATTTTCTCCATCTATGATCGGAGAAATTTGCTCGCGAATCATGACACTACTATGATTAAATGTTTGGCATTTTCCTGAAAGTTAAATGAGCAATTACATTAAGAAAAAAGTCACAAAAAGCTCAAAATTATTCCTGTGGTGACACACTTACCCTATTCAAAACTCATACTTGTGGGGAAAAGTGCTAAAAAAGTCTTAAACCTTTTGTCTTTGTACCGATTTAGTCCTGAACCTTTTTTTGGTGCCGATTTAGTCCTAAACCTTTTTACGTTGTGCCAATTTAGTCTTTTCCGGCCAATTTTGGCTATAATTTGCTGACTGGACGCCAGCCGACTGATGTGGCCTGATCGGTGCTAACGTGGACTACTTTCAATAATATTTTAATATTTTTGAATATTTTATATTTTTAATTTTATTATTATTTTTTTCTTTTTGTGTTCTCATATTCTTCCTCTAGCCGGTCGCTGAACCTTAGTGACTGGCCAGAGGCGACAGCCTACGAGGTCAACCTCGACCTCGTTGGGCACCTCACTAGTGGCCGTGAGGGCAGCCTCACGCTGGGCGGCAAGGCTACCCTCGAGGCTTGGGTGTCGAGCCTCGCCAGCTTGACACGAGGAGGCGGCCAGATTTGGTCCTCGAGGTCTTACGGAACCGAGGCCTATTCTCGTCCTCCTTCGACACGTCGACGCCTGGCGGCGTGGAGGTGAGCTTTGCGAGGTGCGCCGAGAGCGCCTTCTCAATGATTTTCAAGCTTAGGTCTTCGTTCGCTTCCTCATCATCGTCATCATCATCGCTACCGCCGAGCAGCACCACGAGCTTTGGCTTGTGCTCTGTGTCGTCTCTTTCGCCGAGCTTCGCCACCGTTGGCTTCGCTCTCCTCCCCATGCTCCACGCGCCAAGCTGGCGGGGCTTGCCGCCTAGGCCTTGAGGGAGGCCTCGCACTGGGCCTCGCCAGATCTAGCGAGGGCGAGCCTCACCGCCCAGCGCGAGGCCGCCCTCATGGCCATTGGTGAGGTGGCCGGCAAGGTTGACCTCGCCGGCCATCGCCTTTGGCTGGTCGTTAAGGTCTGACGACCGGTTGGAGGAAGAAGATGAGAAGTCAAAAAGAAAAAGAAAATTTAAAAATTTAAAAAATTAAAAATAGAAAAAATAAAAAAGAAAAAAATCAAAAATATTAAAATATTATTAAAAGTAGTCCACGTCAGCGCCGATCAAGCCATGTTAGCTGGCCAGCATCTAGTTAGCAAATTCCGGCCAAAATTGGTCGGAAAGGATTGAATTGGCACAATGTAAAAAAGTTTAGAACTAAATCGGCATAAAGACAAAATATTTATGACTTTTTTGGCACTTTTCCCCATACTTGTGTGACTAGGGATGCGTATAGAGGACCACTTGAGCTAGAAAACATCCAAACTAGACCTAACCGGCTGATTTTAGGTGGTTTTAGGGGATGTTGATCTAGCTGTCGGTTCCATAAAATTAGAATTGGTGGATTTTGGTCCGATTCCTAGTACAAAAAAGTGTACCATATAAAACTCAAATAAATCTTGATAAATTAGTTGCAAGTGTTAACGTTCACGAGATAGTACGGATTTTCAGTCTTTTTTAGATATCTCCTTTAAATGTGGCAACGTTTCTAGCTTGTAATTAAAGTGAGATCAATGCGATTTAATTGCTTGAATTGATGTCCAATGTTCCCCGCATGAACTTAATGGATGCTTCGCTATGGGGTGACGTCCGTAGCATTGCGTTCAAAAAGCTCAATTTAGGGTCCCCTTCAAGAAAATAGAAGTTCAGTGTGGTTCAAATAATTGCCGCCCATCAGATGTTGTAAATCAAAGTAAGGTATCAAATTATTTTCTCTTCTAATAATATGCACAATTGTTTATATAGCGGGCCAGATTTTCTGTCCACATCTCGTGCGAGGACAGTTTTTCCAAGTGATTTTTGATTAGTGGATCACAACCATAGATGAAATTGTCTGTGTCACATCATAAATCCACATCCAGAATTTAGGGAATGATTGGTCATCTATTATAACGTGAAGGGTAAAACCCTTAGCCAAAGTTAGTCATTTAACGGAAACCTATTGACCGAATAAAACCTTCTGTTGAATAGAACTTATAGTAAATTATTGTCTATTATGAATTAACCAAAACTATGCGGTCATAAATCCTAGTCTAATAAACTTATTCCATTAGTCTAATATAAAGTACCATACTAACTCCTAATCACTTTTCACGTGCATTCGATTAAACTCCCTGTGTTCAGAATCTCAAATGGTAGATAAATAAACAAGCAAAGATACGGTTAAGTAAGTGACAATTACCATTCTTATGGAATTGAGCCATGAACAAAGAAACTAATAAAAAATGTGTGCGATCGTATTCACCATGAAAGGGACTCCAACCCATGTTTTCAAATCCACGGGTCATGCAGTATGCATCACCACGTAAATAATGTATTATAGCTAGCCATATGTCAAATTGACTACTTATTTTGAATGCTTTACAACATCGCCAAGTGACATGACCTGAAAACAACGTGGCTATGATTGGACCTTGAAAATCACATTTGCCCTCCAAAATAGAATGTCACAACCTCCTTGGGAGCCCTTTCACAGGCACATAGACGCTAATGGCTTGTTAAGTTTAGGCTTAGCCTGAGATTTCCAAAGTTCATCAATTCACAACTTATGATTCAAGTATTTAATCTGCATATCATTTTCATTTAAGAGTCGTCACTAATCGATTTGTGGTGAATAGGTTAGAAATCCAAGCAAAATATTGAAAGAAATATTTTACTCTTATGCAATCAAAGAAATTAGAATTCGGAATTTGATTACACTATTTAATCAATTAATGTTCTTTCAATACTTAATCTTGTTTAAACATCAAGTGCAATATTCATGTAGCATTTTATACCAATCATGAGTCCTAAGATTCAATTCCTAACTAAGCTAAGGAAATAGAAATCCATGTATTATAAAGCCGTAATAGAAATAGGGGAAGTGTGCAAACAACGATCTAAGGTTTGTTCCTAAAAACTTGTAACTGTTTTACTTTTCTTCAAGGTTCTCATATCTTAAGAGAAAACTTAAAAACTATTTTGTAAGTATTTTTTATTTTTTGAAATTTTTTTTTTGGGATTTTTCTATTTTTTAATATAAAATAATTGTATCATAAAAAACAGGTCGGAACCAACCTGGGTTGAATCTCCGGGCCAAGCTTAGGCATTTTATCGAATACTTCATAGGCGCAAACTGAGGGGTGAGAAACGTAGACGACCAAGACGACCAAGCACAAGCTCGAGCTGGGATTCAAAACAATTGACACCGAAGACCTCGCAATCGCAGCATGTACACTGATAAGGCTGAAACTCGCACGAACCGAACAATGGCGGCTCCGTCCGGAGAGCCTGAAACAAGGTACGGAAAGAAGACACAAAAATGGGGCGGCCAGCCGAGAGTCCCTACCAAGCCCGTGGCGTCAAACGGCGAATGAGCTCGATAGATCGGCCGAGATCCTTGGGAAGCGGACCCCAAGTCAGCACAACCAACAAACAAAATTGGGTTTGGTTTGGGAAGTTGGGTTTCGAGTTTATTTGTCACCGGAGAATACTCACGCTCTCAGCCTCGCTCTCTCGCTCTCTCTCTCTCTCTCTCTCTCTCTCAGATCTCACTCTCTCCCCTTGGATCTCTCCTACTCTCTCGGCCTCACCCAGAACACCCCCCATTTCTCTCTCCTCCGCCTTCCTAAGCTCCCCTCCTTCAACCGAGCTCATGGCTGCCCTATTTATAGGCGAGGAGCTCGGTCGACAATGGAGGCTTGGCCACTAGATTTGGGCGTGTTGAACGGCGCTGCTTTGGCCGAACCGGGGTACAATGCCCCGTCCCTTCCGTGGGATGTTTGCCCTAGCTTGGCCAAACCTGCTCTGTTCCGTTTGGTGGCTTTGAAGGCGCCTGCCCATTCGTCCCATCCATCACCGGCTACTCTGCTCTGCTTTGTGTAGGTGTCCTCCTTGCCCGTGAGATGCAGGGGAGGAGGAGGGGAGGTAGGAGCTAAGTAGCACACCTCACGACACGACACGTTGACACTTCATTTTTTTAAAATAACTCGACATGTTATGTTATGACACAATGTATATTAAATAAATATTTTTATTTTTAATTAATTTGATTCAAATTCATAAATAAAAAAGAGCCTATAATAAATTTACACTAATAATATTGATAAATCAATTCATTGAAAATTCGAAAACCATATTTATAGTTAACGTGTATTCATGTTTGGAAATGTGTTTTTAACTTTAACAAAAGTTATTAATGAAACTAATGATTAATAAGAAATTAGAATCAATTTATTTAAATAAATCCATAATCTTCTACAAATGACCAAAATTTATCATTATTCATTTGTACTTTTATTTTCAAATTTATTTTTAATGTCATTTATATATTTTTCCGTTAAAAAAAAAAGAGTCCCCACACCCCACTCCCTACTTTCCTTCATCCATCCCCCCTGCCAAATTTATTACACTTTTATTTCCCTCCCCACCACTTGACAGTGACAGGTAAGTTGTCACTTCCCCTCCCCCTCACGCCATCAGATCTCTTTTTTTTTTTTTTTTGGGTTTCTTTATCAAAAACCCTAGCCAGCCCTCCTTTTCCTCCTCCTCCTTGCCACTCGCCGCACAACCCCCTTCCCTCTCCTCTTCCTCTCGATCCTTCTCATCCTCCTCCTCGCCACATGACCCCCTTCCTCTCCTCTTCCTCTTGATCCTTCTCCTCCTCATCGCCGCATGACCACCTTCCTCTCCTCTTCTGTCTCTCGCTCTCGCCGTCTCTCGCCGTTGTGGGCTTGCCGTCGCTTGCAGCTCGTCTCTACTCCATCAGCCTCCCCTTTACCCTCCATCTTCCGATCATGCGTGTCAAAATGTGTTTGACCACGTGTCAGAAAATTTGACACGCATTGACTGCGTGTCTGACTGTGTCCGACACGCTCCGACACGTGTCGGACACTACATGAAATCATAGGCAACGTGTCCGTGCTTCATAGGGTAGGAGGAGCAGATGCTCGTGAAGGGTAAGAGGAGAGGGGGCTGGGGTTAGGCCCAACCCCCCAAGATTTTTTGTTGTTGTTTGTTTTAAAATAAAAATATAATTTAAAAAAATATTTATCTTAAATAAGATAGATTAAGGGAAAATGAATAAAAATAAAACTTTGTTGATGCAAATACTACTAATATCTATGTAATGTGGAAATCTTTATCTAGGGTCGGGTCGGTATATAATTTTATAGGCAATTTAACCCTAATTACTTAACCAAAATTTAGATATCAATACAGAAGTAATCTATGCATATGTATCTTGTGTCTCCTCAACATCATGGCTGGATTATGCACTGGACTTATAGAGAAGGCAAACACTTTAGTGCTTCGGCCCTTGCGACAATTCCAAGAATCACTTAGCAGCTTTTGTTGAGTAACCTCAACGTCGTAAGTGAAATGGGACCATGCCAGCTTGCAGTTTGACGCGCGATCTATGTTGCCCGAAGGGAATCTTTCATTTTAAGGTCTGACGTACGTACTCTTTTACTGTAAAAGATATGCTTTACTGAGTCTTTCATTGAAGAAAGACTTTGGCACAGCAGATTCCATACACAAAGCACGATAAGCATCTGGCAGGGACGCTGTTCTACTTTATGCTACAAGACAAACTATTAGGTATCCGACAAACATGTGAAACGTCTACCAGCGTTGCTTTCTGTTTTTAGAACTTCCTCACATTCGTTGGGTCTGCTCTTCATGTCATTTAGTCAACATTTCCATCGCATCACGTGATGACAGCGGGAGAGGATCGGCCCATGAACGTTGCGGCAGAACTTGAAAGATGTCCAGATGTCGTAATAAGCTAAGAAAAAACAAAAAGTAATCCACATTTCGAAAAAGTACACATTACGTTGATAATAAAAATTTAGGGACGCCAAAAGGTTGGTCCAGCTTGGAATCACATGAACATAGAAGAAACTTCGCTTGTTTACACTCGTTTAAAGTAGTTGTAGCTTTTCACCACTGCGATTAAATTGTTTTTAATTTCAAATAACAGTTTCTTAAATTTTATTGATCTATCAATTTTTTTTTTATTGATTATGTCTATGCTTGATTGATTGAAATTGATACTCTTTTTTTATCATTTAAAAATGTAGTAAGGAGCAATTAGTGTCAATAACTCTTCGATTAGAGAATTATCATAAGAGTTTTATTTTTGTGATTAATATGTTTTGTTCGAATTACAATCATTGTTTAATTCTGAGTGAACACATCAACATTGCAGGATCTAATGCAAATTGGGAAATAATTGGAATTATATTATATGTCCGGTGCACATGTCGAACCTATGCCACAACAAGCCTAACTTTCCTTAGATCAATGAGTGATTTGGGGATAGGAACCTTTAAATCACATGGAAGAAAGTCTTTTCCAATTTTGACAACTACCTTAATGGTAACTATAATTGGTACTATGTATAAGGATTGGATAGAAGTAAGGTATTCTTACCTTGGATAACCACTTGTACAATCTACATATATCGGGAGAAGTACACTATCAGTGCCATAAGTTGTGTACGGTGCTCACTTTGGTGTCAAAAATTTCCGTTGGATCACTTAAATGCCAAATCGGAGGAAAAACGATCACTTTAGTGTCACCGATGAAAGATTCTAGCAAAAATGATTACATGGCTTGTTTTTAAAAAAAAAAATCAACAAGGCCTTTAAACGACGTTGTTTTTGGTCCTCCTTAAGAAAACAATGCCGTTTTGCTGTCCTACATGGATGACCTCACAAAAACAACGTTGTTTAACTCATTTGGGGATTTTTTATTTATTTATTTGGGGATTGAAATTAGGGTTTTTTCCGACCTAGTTCGCTTAGTCGTTGTCGCTCGACCTCCGCCATCGCTCACTCAGTCGCCATTGCTCAGTGCTGTTCGGACACCCTTGTCGGCATACGAGGGAGCACCAACCCCGGTCGCCGGAGCCTATGTACTGGAAGATGCAGGCCAGGCACTCGTGAAGGAGATCAGAGATGGAGAGGGAGACATCAATGGCAGCGCACTCGTCGGCGGCCTCCCCGAGCACCGGCTAGATCATGGCCTTCGACTTGGCCACTTGGGGGTTGGGGTTAAGGTTGGGGTCGGAGCCATGGCCATCAAGTGGCCATCATTGAGGTCGAGGTTGGGGTTGGGGTCGGGGTCGGGGTTGGGTTAGCGGAGCAAGTGGCCATTGATGGCCATCGTTGGGGTCGAGGTCGGTCAAAGCCGTGGTTGAGTGGCCATCGGGTCGGGGTCGGGGTCGAGGTTGGGGTCAGGGTCGGAGCTACGACTGCCGAGTGGCCATCAACGGGTTCGGGGTCAGGGTCGAAGCCGCAGCCGCCGAGTGGCCATTGTCACGGTCAGGGTCGGGGTCGGGGTTGGGGTCAGGGTCGGAGCTACGATTGCCGAGTGGCCATCAATGGGTTCGGGGTCAGGGTCGAAGCCGCAGCCGCCGAGTGGCCATTGTCACGGTCAGGGTCGGGGTCGGGGTCGGGGTCAGGTTCGGAGCTACAACTGCCGAGTGACCATCGTTGGGGTTAGGGTCGGGGTCGGAGCCACGGCCGCCGAGCGCGAGGGCCATCGAGGACGGCGACTGGCTGGAGATTTAGGGTTTTGAATTGTGGGAGACACTAATTTGCGTCGTTTTGGTGTTAGGATGTCACGCACCAATCCTCGGGCACTCGCCCATCCCTCTCCTTGGTTGATTGAAAACGATATCTTAGGACATATCGCTGACTCTTTCATTTTCACATGCACATGCGGAAGCAATTATAAATTTCCAAACAATAAAACATTGGGATAGAACAGTAGGACTAAATTTCAAACTCGTAAAAACATTCACTTTTATATACATTGCAAACCAGTGCACATATATATACGAGGTGAACTATTAAGTCCAATTCAACTTAAGCCAGTTTAAAAACAAGGTCTACAAGCAGAAGTAGGGTTTCATAAGCTACGGGTCCCCATCCTCCTTTTCATCATCCTCCACACTTCAACTGGAGCCTTCAGCAAACTGCACCGGACTTTCGAGATCTTCAAAATCCAAGTCTACTGCATTTATGGACTTGAAATCGTTATTCAATAATCAATGAGACAACGTCTCGACAAGTTCTACCCCCTAAAACCCGATTAGTAAACCAATACACCGTTTGGGTTGTTTATGCACTTACGGGTCAGAGAACTTACCCTGGCCTCAGATTCCACCTGCATATTAGCACAAGTCAATAGGCACCCACAAATCTCAACAAATCGAACCATTGAATCACATTAAATCCACACTCAGATCGAATCATCGATTAATCGACGTAGTAGATTATATGACAACAAGACTACTCATCGATCAATTTAGTCATTCAATTTCTTGGCTATAAATCCTGGTCCTAAACGACACAACTTAACTATAGGTGGAAAACACGGCCTCACTCTGCAATTTTCAATATTTAGTGGTTTTATGGTCCTACTCGACACTTTCCATATTTAGTGGCTTTACGGTCCCACTCGACACTTTCAATATTTAGTGGCTTTAAGGTCCCACTCAACACTTTCAATATTTAGCAATTTTACGGTCCCACTCGACACTTTCAATATTTAGTGGCTTAACGGTCCCACTTGACACTTTTAATAATTAGTGACTTTACGGTCCAACTCGACACTTTTAATATTTAATGGCTTTACGGTTCCACTCGATACTTTCAATAATTAGTGGCTTTACGGTTCCACTCGACATTTTCAATATTTTGTGGCTTTAATTAACTTCACCCATAGCATCCCACGACCATTCAACCATGACCAACGATATTGCACTTCGTAATTAAATTCCTCAATTTAATAATATCTTGGCCTAATTTCTTGGTATCAAAGACACCTGATAAAATATCGTTTGTGGGTACACGATTGGCCTTAGCCAAAATAGAATAATTCCTTTCTATAAATCCCCCCATTTTCTGTAGTCCACCAAAACATTTTTGGCACTGTCAACCGATGCCTGGTTATTTTTCAATTAATAACCAAGGATTATCAATTTAGGAATAAATCCTAAAATCATTCATAAATCAATTTAGCACCAAATAAAGCTCAAATAAATAAATGGACTGTACCATGATCATTAGCATAAAATTTCAATCATTGACTATCCCAGCCTAAATTCCGAACAATAATTAATTAATTAAATTAATTTAGAAAATTAATAAATATAAATACTAAAAATCCAATTTAGGCCCATAATGCCTAATTGAAGTGCGATAAGGGTTGGGAAAAATCCGAGATACATTGACTAAATACTAACACATGTTTATTTGCTAATTGCACAATTCAATTGCCTAATATGCATCACAGTTATCTAATAATCATTAATCTATTCTAATCCAACCACCTAATTGCACTTAAATAAATCTAACCAACCTTTAAGTGTCATAAGCAAACTAAGAAAGCATTAGTGAGCAAAACTCACTTGATAAAAAGCGAAGACTGGATCACCGCAACGATGGCGCGACGGCGACGTGACAGCGGACACTCGGGCCAGGCCTGGAATTGGCCCAACAAATCTCAGCCCAAAGTGAGATTTGTTATTGACTTGGACTGGGCTTGAGCTGCTTCGTGGGCTTGGGCTTCAAATGAGCTGCTGAATTGGGCCTCAAGAACTCAATTGACGGGCTGAGCAATTCGTTGGTTTGGGCCGACTTGAAGTGTGCCAAATTGTTAAAATCTTGGGCTGAGTTGCTAACTTTGCTGGGCCGAAGGCATCTGGACTCGATGGGTTGCTGCACTTGGATTCGGTGGCCCAAAGGAGCTGCTGGAGTCAACTGGAAACTCGACGGTAGACTGATGAAGACGCGAGGAAGCAGCTGGGTGTGGCCGCGTGGGGGAAGGAGCAAGGTGGGCTTGGGGTTTCGGTGGAGGCCTCGAGCGGTTTGCTGGTCAACAACCGACAGAAGAAATTGCAAGTGGACCGAGGAGAGGAGGCTGCTGGACAATTGGCGGCTTAGTGGAATTCTCGGGCTTCTTCAGTCAACAAAATCGAAAGTCTACAAAGGAAATGAAAGCAGGCTGATTCGGCGGGCTTGCTTCCAGGTGGGTTGTGTCGGAAGCTGGGGTTGTCTTCGTGGAGATGAAGAGACGAGGCAACGTTGGTTTCAATTAAAAGAAAACAAGCAAGGGCGGTCAACAAACGAAACTTCGTTGAGATGAGTGTTGACCAAAGAAGACAAGATTTAGTGGAGATGGCAGAAGGAATTTCGGCAGATGAAAGAAAGGTGAAAGAGAACAACCCATAAGCAGAGAGAGAGAGAGATTCGGTTGAGGGGGGACTTCGACGGATGAAAAAAATGAAAAGAACAGAAGCAGAGGAGAGGGGAATCGAAGATGGCAACGCATGAAGGGAGGGGCGGCGGTCAAGACGTGCGACGGAAGCTTGAGGCACAGGAAGCCCAAAAAGTCCAAATAAATATCTCACACTCATCATGATTTTGGCCTCAAAAGTCCTTTAAGCCTATCTACTTGGTCTCATAACACTTTCTCAACATTTTAATCCCACGATTAATCAATTTTGATGCCCAAAAGTTGCACCCGCATCAAGCTCCGAATTTCATACATCTTAGACTTCAATTTCTTTATCAAATTTCCCAAATTTGATGTCCAATGATGTAAAAGAAAAAGGCCATACCATTTCTGCAAGTCCCTGACACCTAAAGGCTCGGCTTGGAGGTCCAAATTTCCATCGATTTAGCGCATCCAAATTTCCGTTCGTTTTTGACTTGTCCGAATCAATTTCCCGTAAAAGTCCTGAACTCAACGGAATTTCTTCGAAAGACAAGACAAAGTCCTATAAATGAAATGTGACATGCTCCAATGTCCGATTCTCAAAACCGAATTCAATTTCGTGGTTAAAATCGACAAAATGCGATTTTAGTCCAATCCAACCTACCGAGTAGCTTTTAGGGATTTTACCGCGGTTATATCTCTTAACGGTTTCACCAAATAGATTGGTTAACTCGTGAGTGATCAGCTCAGAGAAAAAAGAACTATAGGTGCACCGACGAGATGCCAATTTCATATATTCGGAACGATCGAAAATTTAGGATATCACATAGGATGCTGACTGTACTCTCCGGTGAGCCACATCATCTTCAAAAATTAATAAAAAAAAAAAAGTGTCACGTCAGATTTCCGGCCAACCAGATCGGAGTTGGCACTGAAGTGAATGTTTTTCAAATTTTTTGACACTGAAATAATTCGACAGAAACTTTTGGCACCAAATTGAGCGCTGTGTATAACTTATAGCATTGATAGTGTACTTATCCCACATATATCACTTGTATTCTTCATTATCATTAACCGTCTGTATTGTCTACAAATATCTCTTGTATTCTTTGTTATTGAATATATAGGACTTACTCAACTCTATCTTTGCTATTTCATCTCGGTATCAAAGCTAGTTCTATTCAAAGAAGAGTCTTTTCCTCGACTATATGCTTGTAGGCTTTTTTCTCATGTGTTTCACGTTAATTGCCATTGCGAAATACAATGTTGGTGTTGATACATAAGGATAGAAGACAATTTGTTTTTTGTTTTGACTAGTCAAGCGGAAGCCCCAAATTTTCCAAATTTCTTTTTTGGCTAATAATGAAAATGGGAAATAATATAAGCTGATTTATTTTTTTTTGAATTTTTTGTTGAGTTAGGAATTAGAAATGTTCAATCGAGATGACAACAATGTCAACCAAGTCATTGTCAAGTTATTCTTATCAAATCCACCACCTCTAGGTGATGTATCACCACTTTCTATTGCTCATTTTGAACATTTGTCATCAATTTTCCTACATCTTTGGTCAGTGGAATAGTCTTCCTTTCATATTTATGATTTGTGAGTCACCAGGACATGCTCCAGGTACAAGCTTGACTAAATATCAACATTGATCATGTTTGTATCTTTGACCTGTCAATTGGCGCATGAATTGACTGAAAAGACCGCCGGTCAAACATGTGCCTACACGCCGCCAGTTTAAGAAAATGTTTCCTAAGCGATGGGACGCTCTCACGTTGCCGTTCTTTGTGCAAGTCTAACACGAATAGCGTACGTAATTTTGCCCGTGGGAAGATTTTAAGAAACTCTCATAAAGTGCGGTCCAACTTATTTGGCCCTGATTACGACTTGGGGAGTTGAGTTTTGTTTCCTGTCTTTTTTCCCTATATTCAACCTGGTAATAATATGGATTGAATGATGATAGGTTTATTGTAACAATCTATTAGAAATAATTAAGTATCTAATACAATTGTCATGTCATTCTCTTTTAGTATTTCTACTCTTTGTATATTTATTCAATGTAACCTATGATCAGTCTTACATGAATTTGCTCAGTTGTTTATTACCACGGCAATGTCATGTTCCAATGTATCTATGATTTTTGGAGAAATTTCAAATAAAGAAATGAAGTGCTCTCATTTTTTCTTTTTTAAAAAAGGGTTTGGAGTGGATTTTTATTTTATTTTAAATAAGGGCATATAGTGTCATCATTTTCTTAAATAACAATATGAAATGAGTTTTATTTCAAATAAGGGTTTGAAGTGGTCGTTTTAGTTTCAAAGAATGGCCTGACCTTATCAATGGCATTTTTGTCCATTAGTTTTTTTTTTCTCTTTCTTATTTCATTTTGTATTTTTTGTTTTTTATGTTCGTAAAAGACAAATTTAAAAAAGAAAAAAAATCCAAGCCCACCAATGGTCACCGCCCCTTCTCGAGACAAGGCGTTGGTTACGGCCAATAGTCGCCAATGCCTTGACAAGGGTCAGCTCACCCACTAGAGGTGAGGTCTTGCTATTCCTCGCTAGAACTAGTAAAGGGTTGTGACCCTATGGTAGAGCGGGTTCGGTGGCGAAGGAGGAGGGGTTCGGACGGGAGGAGGTTGCCACTCGAAGGCCACATCAATGGAGGAGTTGTAGAGAAAGATTTAAGGTGCGATCGCTCATTGCAAGAACTCCATGTTGCTGAACAACTACAAGGTCATGGTTAGCAATGAAATCTGAAAACTCCCCAAGAACCTGAAGACGAAGGATATGAGTCCCACCGCAAAACTACTCGAATGCTTGCTTCATCATTTTCACGTGGGTACTTAAGTGTGTGCGAGTGTTTGCGGCTCTCTCTTGATTCTAGCGAGGGTCACTGACCCTCACTAATGTGCTGAGGACCTTGTCGACCATAGCCAACACCTTGATGTGATGATGGGGTGATGGTCTATGAAGTACGAACACTCTCCAAGGGCTTTCGTGTCATGTTGAATGCTTCGACATGTGTCTAATACTTTCAGACACTCTCGGACACTTTTAGATACTCGGTCAACGCGTGTCGAAAAATCTGACACCTGGTTAACATTTTCGACACTCTTCGACACTCAAGTTGGAAAGAAGAGCCTGGTTGTCCTTTTTATGAAAAGAAAAACAAATCAGGAAAAGGAAAAAGGAAAGAAAAAGTAAATCAAAAGGTAAAGAACAAAATATCCTTAACCAATCAGTGAGGTAAGGCCCTTCTTTAAAACCTCTCTCTTCTGCCATGAAAAGGCTAAGAATGCCCTTGTATTTCACCTACTATAATGTACTTCTACTTTTGATTCTTCTTCTATGTCGGCATCAATTCAAAATTGAAGCAATTGGTGAATTCTTCAATTGTAGTTCAAGTGGGATTCGTTTTGCTCCATGAATAACCTGTTTACGTCCTTTCTATCGTCTTGCCTTTTCGTTTCTCACTTCGATTTCTTCTACCGTCCACAACAATGATGCAAGTTTTTTTAGAGTTTCTTCATTACATCTATTTTCCAAAGTCGAGATGGTCATTACTCGCTTCTTGGTTTTTTCAAACCATTGGTCACTGAAAATATTGTGTATCACCGATTCCATTAGATCGCCTGGAACCAGACTGATTAGTCCGAAATGGGAACCGGTCTTGTTCTTGGGTGGGACTAGACTAGGAACTAATCAACCCTATGTGTGACACTTTCATCCTTTATCAAGGTTTCATCAATGGGCATCGATAAGTAATTTGCCTACATGGATGCCAGTAAGCAAACAATATAGATATGGTATTTACGTGACTTAAGTGAAATAAAAACAATGTTGTTTTAGCTTAAAAATCGGGATTAGTACACTAATGGTGCCATAAGTTGTGTACGGCGCTCACTTTGGTGCCAAAAGTTTCCGTCGGATCACTTAAGTGCCAAATCGGAGGAAAAACGCTCACTTTGGTGCCACCGGCGAAAGATTCCGGCCTCCGGCGAAAGATTCCGGCCAAAATGTTTTTTTTTTTAAAAAAAAAATTGATAAGCCTTTAAATGACGTCGTTTTCGGTCCTCCTTAAGAAAACGACGTCGTTTTGCCGTCCTACGTGGATGGCTTCATGGAAACGACGCCGTTTAGGGGGAAAAATTAGGGTTTCCGCCGCTCGGCCACCGTCGTTTGCCCGCCGTCACTCAGCCACTGTCGCTGCTCGGCCACTGTCGCTGCTCGGCCACCGTCGCTACTCAGCCACCGTCGCTCAGCCACCATTGTAGTTGCTCGACCAGGTGAGCGAGGAGAGACTAAGATTGTTGCAGGAAAAATCAAAGGCGAGGGCGGAGGAGGAGGAGGAAGAAGATGGGTCGAAGGGGCTGCTGGTGCGCTGCTGCTGCTGCTGCGTTGCTAGTGTCGTTGCTGGTGTGCTGCCGCTGCTGTTGTTGGTGCCGTGCCGGTGCCGTTGCTGGTGTGGGTCTTCGAGGAAGAAGAAGACACGAAGACAAGCTTCCCTCTCTCTCAATTTGGGGATTAGGGTTTCAAAGTTGGGGGAAACATGCCAAACGACGTCGTTTTGGTGTTTGGATGCTAACTCAGCTCTCTGACAAGCCACGTCGGCGTAAAAAATTAATAAAAAATGGCCACGTCGGATTTCCGGCCAATTTCGTCGGAGTTGGCACCAAAGTGAGCGTTTTTCAAATTTTTTGGCACTTAAGTGATCCGACAGAAACTTTTGGCACCAAAGTGAGCGCCGTACACAACTTATGGCACCATTAGTGTACTTATCCCCTTAAAAATCATGACTAAATCTTGATGGAAGGTAAATGTATCACATAGGCATAAGTTTAAAGTTTTTTTTTTTTATGTTATAATATATACGTCACAATAGATATAGTTTAGGATATTTTATGTCAAAAAAAAAAAGTTCACAATAAATGTGTTATGATGGGCATAATTTGAGAATTTGGTAGCTTTTTCCCGTTACATTGCTTAGCTAAATTGCAAGTACAATGTTTGACATTGTCCTGAAAGTCTTCCACCACGCTCGATGTCCTCATTTTGTGCCTAATTTAGCTAAACCAATAATTTATCTGAACAATGTATCAGGAAATTTTATCACTGAATGTGTTAGCAAATAAGATTTATTGACAAGTCAGAGATATTGAGCAGTATAGAGGATTTAACGTGTAGTTAACATTAACTAAAGCGGGGGTTATATTGCTGTCCAGTCATGTCATTGATTGGTAGATCACAAATTATTGACATCGCCATATGCAAATTTAAGCTTGCATAACTCGTAACCTATCAATAAGAGACTCGATTGAAGAAACTTCTTTGATTTAGGAATGGGGGATAACATGGCCCTTTAAATTAGGTACATGTCCCCATCTCACAAAGGAGGTAGACAATGTCGTATTGGAGCAGCAGTGGATCTTCGTCCTTGATGTATGATTTTCGAAGAGCTTAGTTCGTTCATGTTTTCCTTTTGATATGATTAATTGATGTTGCAAAATTAAGTCAAAATAAATATAAGGCTAAGTGTGAGATTTTGTGGGACTATTGTTAATTGTTCTAAAAGTTTAAAACGTTAAATGAATGTATGGTTTATTATTTAAATATTCCAACACTCCTCCTCACGCTTGGTCTAGTCTTTTTGCCTAGTTCTAAATGTGGAAATTTAATTGGAGAGGCAAATAGGACTTGAAAAGATTCGAACTCATGACCTTCAACTTTGATATTATGTGAGATTTTGTAGGATCACTATTAACTGTTCTAAAAATTTAAGTTATTAGTTAAATGTGTGGTATATTATTTATATATTTTAACACTAAGTTTCCCTACAATTATGTTTCCGATTGGTGGTTATACATTATTGTGGGACATCATTTACACCAAACTTATCTAAAATTAAAATGCAAGCGATGTCTACACTCGTAAGCTATCAACCAGAAGACTAATTAGAAGAAAATCCTCCGATTAGAGACAGAGGACAATATAGCCCAACATTTTAACTAAAGCCTACTGCCTAAAATAATGCCAGAAGTACAATTTTGATTGAATGAGAAAAGAAAAAAGCAACGCCATTGCTCTCTCGTGGAAAATAGGAAGTCTACCTATTCCTCCGGTGTCATTTTCCTGTCTCTTGTATCAACTAAAGGCGCACTTTGCTCTCAAATAGTATTCCCAATTGTTGACTTGGAGGAATACGTGGCTGTAGTGGTTTCTTGGATCTAGATTCTTCGGTGCAGAGTCATTTTCATAAGAAGACTTTGTAGGTTAGTAAAAAAAAAAAAAAACCATCGTTTCTTGGTCTTTGAACGAAACTTGAAGAAACTAAATGATGAAAACGCCCCATATGTTGCTTTGTGAGTTGACTAGGAAAAACATGAGGATGGCTGCCGCCAACCACTGTGGGCGGCGGCGGCGTGACCACAAATTTCAAGAGCAAAACGTGCTCCCCATTGGACAAAGTTTTGAGAATTCAAGGTCAAGTATGTGTCCTTACCTCGCGTCTCACGTAAGATGTGAGCTAAATCTGAAACAGTGGAATAAAATCCGAGCATGCGGTCTTCCTTGTTTGCCGAAAAAGTCCTTCATGTCCTTTTCTTCTAAACGATGCAGTCATTGCGCTTCTAATTTCTTGAAGACCATTGACACTCGAAACCTCTCTGACATGTATGTGCGTTGACGTATATTCAACGACGATGTTTCCTCCAATCGGGTTTTGAAAAGGACAATTGTACGTACCCAAGTTTCTCGCCCACAGCAAAGATTCCAACTGCAGAAACTTACGAAAGATTTGTGCAGCACATTCCCCATCAATATATTTTAGGCACTTTCTGTTTTTCACTATAAATAGGCTATCTAAAGCTAATTAACCTCCCATCAAGACACTTTCTTTTCCCTCTTGTGCTTTGGCTAGATCACCTTGTCCCATTCTTAACAATCTTCGCACTTCTCCTCTCCCTGTGATTAGGACTGGGAAAGAATCGACCACCGATTGCAGCTTCATAATGTCTAGACCTAACCAAATGCAATCATCGAGCATTGCCAAGGAGCAAACTTATCCGGTAAATCCACTGATCTTAGCCTCTTATTTTCAACTTTCCTTTTCCTTCCTTAGCTCGTGAGAAAAAAAAAAAAATCGCAGACGTAGTGTTTGCCTTCGAGCATTATTTCGTAGGGCATATATGACATCTTTAATGATTATTGGGATGTCTCCTCGTTCAGCGAGCACAAAACTATAGATATATTATATCTAAAGTTTTATGGAAAATAATTACCATTTATACAAAAGAGGAGAATCCACTGATGCATAAACTTTCACATAATCTTTTCGCATAGAATTTCATACATTATGGCAAATAATTACCCAAGTTTGTCCTGATCACCCAGCTCTGTGGACGCCGTGGCCTCTTCTAGATCTGGAAATTCGTGTCTTGCCGTGCTAATTGTGTCGTGTGGATACTGGATAGGGTGTAATACCAATATAGCTAATCCAAACATGACATGTTTATTAAATGTGTTGAAATGCCTTGATATGAATACAATACGCTTAATAAAACAGGTCACACGACACAACTTACATGGCTAAAAATGATTATTAAGCGGCCATCGTGTTCTTGTCGATACAAGAACACAATACTATAACTCATCTTCAACCGGAAGTACATAGAACTCATTTATACACAAGAATGCATGTCAACGCTTTTAGGACATTTCAACGAGTTCCCTGATAATGTGAGTATAATTTCACTTTTCATTATAGCTAAAGTGTACTTTTTAATTTATATACTAAGGATATGTATGGTAATGTTCTTCTTTCTTTTTTTGGTTTTTTTGTTCTCTAGAATAGAAAAAAGAATAGAAATTTATTTGATAACGTCAATTAAATTTTTTTATTCTTTGGAATTAAAAAAAAGTGGCCAGGGAATAGATTTGGAACAGAAACAAAAAGTTGAAAAAAAGTAGTCCCTTGTTCTCGGGAACAATTTCTAAAAATAAGTTTTTTTCTTTTTTCATTTTTTTCTTTTCTTCTTCTTCCTCTTCTAATCGGTTGGTAGAGTATCGCCACCCACTGCTGCCGCCGTTCGCTAGCTGCCGGTTGCTGTTGCCATCACCAGTTAGAGGAGGAGAAAGAAGAGAGGAAAAAAAGAAAATTCTGAAAAAATATTAAAATATTAAAAGAAATTTTATGGCACCAAAAAAAAAATTGTCAGTTGTACCAAATATATTCATGTTCTTTTTCTATTTCAAGAATAGAAAGTTTATATAGTTACCAAGTGTGATATTTTACTTAGAAATTTTTTTGGGGAATGGAAATAAAAAATTTATTTCTCAAAAGAAATTGTTCCCCATGATAGAAATTTTACCAGGCACATCATAATATTATGTTTCTATTGTATGAAATATGTTTTTGTTTTAACTTTTATTATCATTGACATGTGGATTATTTTAAATATTTTTTTAAGGAAAGAAAATTCTTTATGTATGAGTATGAAGCATATCTAAGTGTATAGTATAAAAAAAATGACACATTAACACGTAAATTTAAATATCTCAATTCGTGTCTATATGGTTTAAGGGGGAACCGTCGTAAGACACAATTTTTGGTTTGCTTTAAACGTATTGACCCATTTATGACATGAACCATTTATGCCAAACCCAAATCTGGTTATAGTAATGTGTCATGTGAAATAAATGGGTTGTGTCGACAATCCCCAGTTATATGCCAACACCTCTTTGGATTCTTCATTGGCCTATTGGTGATAGAAAGAGGAGAAAAATAAAACCAAAATAGGATAACAAGGAAGCTTATTTACCGAATATACGCAGGGAAACAAGATGTTTTCTTTCAAGGCTCAGTAGAAAGGAATCTGTAATAAAAAACCAACTTATTAACTCCCAGTTAGACTGGCTTGTAAGGTCATATATCACCTTGTGCAAATGAGCATACCAAGCTTTAATAGCATAAAATTAATATCAGCAGAAAACCTTAACAATCTCATACTAAATTACTATATATTACTATGAAAAATTATTGTCTTTGCTCTTTTGAACTTTTGCTCATTTAATATTTTTTGCTTCATTACAATGATTTTTTGTTAAATTACACGAGAAAATATATCGCCAATTTAGTTCATTCTTGCTTTTTTTTTTATTTTTTTTTTCATTATAACATTGACCTCACTTGTAACTCTGGATTTCCATGATGTAGGATGATTCCAGGATCAAACATGACGAAAAAACAAAGAGGCTCATAGATTTTCTGAATAAAGTGGTGAATGAGCCGGTAGAAAGTTTGATCATTGTCGACATGATTCAGCGACTAGGAGTCAAATCCCTATTCCGAGAACAGATTAAAGCCATTCTAAGGTGGCAATACACACATTTTAGCTCTTTGAATCATGGCAAAGATGATGTCTATGAGATCGCTCTCCGGTTTCGACTTTTAAGGCAAGAAGGTTATCATGTGCCTGCAGGTTTGTTCCTATGAGTTTCATGTCGATTGCAATAGCAAAATATAGTGTTGCTATTTATACATAACAAAAGAAGACAACTTTTTTGTTGTTGTTTTGTCCAGTTACGTGGAAGCCCTAAAATTTCCAATATTTTGTTAAGGATGAAAATGGACAAGAATATAAGCTGATTTTTTTTTTTTAAATATTTCGCTGATTTAAGAATTGGAAATGTTTAATTGTGATGAACTCTCTAATGGATATCCATCAATGCATGTTACATCGTGGACTTATGCCAGATATTAAGCAATGCATTAGTGTTTTGGAGTTTTGTTCAAATGGGAAAGTAAGAACTAATTATTCATATCACAAAAACCGAATTGAAAAAACCTAGATATATGCCCATTTCCTTCACTTGTTCTCTTTTTTAGTTTCTCTACATTAAAAAATTAAAAATTTACATGAGATGAAATAGTTTTAACCAATTTAGGATTTTTTTTTTTGAAACCAAAGTATGCACATCATAATTTTGAATGAGTGAAGCGACTTATAAATTAGATATCAAACTATGCTTTTTGATGTATTAGAGTCCTTGTGCTTTTTATGCAGATGTGTTTGAATACTTCAATGATAAGGGGAAAGGTTTTGTAATGAAACTGGAGGGAAACATCAAGGGTATGATGGAATTATATGAAGCATCACAAATGAGCATGGAAGGAGAGGATATACTTGACGAAGCCGGATGCTTTAGCAGCAAGTGTCTCAATGCATTGTTGACATGTGATCTTGATCATGAACAAGCGAGAATGATAGAAAGTACATTGCGATATCCATATCGCAAGAGCTTCGCAAGATTGCTAGCTCCTCAAAGTTTTGTAAACGATATGCCAGGTGCGAACTCATGGATGGAAGACTTGCTAGAAGTGGCAAACAAAAAGCGAAGAATTGATCAACATGTGCACCAGGAGGAGATTCACCAAATTAATAAGTGAGTAACTAATTAACTACTTACGCAAAGTTATGCTCAATTGAAGGACTATAGATGACCAACATATAATAGTAGGCGAAATCTTAATAGTTGGCTCTAATACAAGTATATCAATGCATAAATAAGATGCTATATTTAAACTTATATATTTAAGGAGTTGGCATTTAGGTTCAAACTAATATCAAACTCACAAATCACAGTTTGAGGCATGACTTAAACTAGTTTCACCAAAAACTATAAGGAAAATGATGGACTCTATATCTCCATTTTCTCAAATCTCTATGTCATGAGATCAATAGAATTTTCAAATGAATAATTTGTTTCGTTTAATGAGTATACTCTTATGTACTGTTGCTTTAGTTCTTCCTCATGCATATCCTATATTTCAGGTGGTGGAAAGAGTTGGGATTGGGAGAGAAGATGGAGTTTGCTAGAGACCAGCCACTAAAATGGTACATGTGGTCCATGGCAATTCTCATAGATCCAAGCTTGTCTGAGCTTAGGGTTGAGCTCATTAAGCCCATCTCTCTCGTGTACATTATTGACGTCATATTTGATGTCCATGGCACGGTTGACGAATTAATTCTCTTTACAGAAGTCATTAAAAGGTATACAATTGAAGATATCCCTTTTTACCTATTATGTTGCAACTATTACATCAAAAAAAAAAAAAACTACATTCCACATTTATATTATGTTGACAATTTAAATATTTCTTGCAATTGTTTTTCCTTCAGATGGGATAATGCGTGTGCTGAGCAGCTTCCAGAGTACATGAAAATATGCTTCAAGGTTCTCAATGATATTGCAAATGATTTTGGCAAAATCATCTTTGAGAAGCATGGATGGAACCCCACGAGATTCTTGAAACAGATGGTATAAATATAAAACTATTATTGATAAGAACCTCCGTTCGCAACAATGTTGCTAACTCCTATCTCAACTCTAAATGTACGTGACTTAATTGGAGATTCGTTGCACTGAACCAAAACTCAACCTTGACCATATCCTCGTCCCTTTTTCCACTCTTTGTCTCACCACCCTCCAATATTTTGGTCATCATTTTGAAGTTTGTGTTCACTTCTTCAAATTAAAGCCACAAAAACCAATTGCCGGCTTCATCATCGTCGAGTTTCGTTCACTCTTTTATAGAATTCCTTATAATGCCATACACGGAGATCTTATCACTGATAGGGTTAAGCTGCAACCGTCCCTCCCTCCCTCCCGCCCTCTCCCATACACACTCACACACAAATCTTGGCGAGATCTAGGCGTTTCTGTCAAGATCTTGTAGCCGTGCCCTGGCTTCCTAGCAATAAAATTGAGCTCAGTGCAGCATTGAGTTCCCTTACTCTCTGAGAGAGAGAGTGGGAGAGAGAGAGAGAGAGACAGATTTCCTAGTGATTTGTCATTTATGACTACTACGAAAGCTCAATAAACTCAAGATTTTGAGTTATGACTATATTTTAGATGATCCTTGATCAGTCAGATAACATTTGATCTTGCAGTGGGCGAATTTGTGCAATGCATTCCTGGTGGAGTTTCAGTGGAACGCTTCTGGGAAATTGCCAAAGGCAGATGATTACTTGAAGAATGCGATTATCACTTCGGGTGTGCCCTTGGTGCTAACTCACCTGTTCTTTCTAATGGGCCAAAACATTGCCAACCAAAGTATGGATTCAAAGAAAGAAGAGGTGCAGCTGCCAAATATAATATTCTTAGTCGCTGAAATTCTTCGCCTTTGGGATGACCTCGGATGTGCCCAGGTACACTAGTTCATGGTTTCGTGCTGGGCAATATTCGGGTTTTATTCATTTTTTATTTGCGTTTTGTCATTATTTTATTGATATAATTTTTTTACTCGGGGGGATTCGATTCCATGAAGGACGAGAATCAAAATGGCTACGACGGGTCATACGTGGATTGCTATTTGGGGGAAAATCAAGGCTCTTCGTACCAAAGCGCAAGGGAGCATGTGATGAATTTGATATCGAAATTGTGGAAGCTGCTCAACAAAGAGTGCCTCTCTCCAAGTCCGTTCTCTGCGCCTTTCCTTGAAGCTTGCGTGAATGCTGCTAAGATGGTTTCACTGATGTACAACTATGAAGACAAACATGGTCTTGGACTCCTACAACACCATATGAAGTCGTTGACCTGTGATCACGAGACAATTTAACATCATTTTTCATGTTTTCATCTCTCATGCTTGATTACTTCGGTATAATGTACTACGGTCGCCTTAAATTGCAATAATGTTGCCTTCTTTTTCCAAGCAGTATTTTTTTTCCAGCTATATATTGTTTTAAGTGCTTTCCATCATAAGTGGCAATAATATTTGTTGGCATATCTAAATGAAAAAAAATGTGAATTTAACATGAGCAGAAAAATTAATTACTATTTCAAACATACTACATCGGCACATGTTTTGTTTTATTCGTGCAAAACATCATAAAATGTAAGGAGATACTAAAATTTAAAATAAAGTATGGCATGTGTTTATGGAAACTATTTAAAGTAAGAACATCTGCTATATTTATGATGCGTTGTCAACAGAACACTAAAAAATCTAACTTAAAACTATCTTATGTGCATCTATACATTTTCTGAAGTTTGAATATTAGTGCACTTTGACAAAATGTCGTAAGGCTTTAATAAAAAAGAAACGAAAAGAAAGAAAGAGCATATTCTGCCGATGTAAAGAAAATTTTTCACGAGTATTCCCATGCATCATTGACTTGAGAATTATAACTATGCATTCTCTCTAATGAATGTTGTATGAGGCTGCTTGTGTAAAACTTTTTTTTTTTTTCACACTAACGCTGCGTGTGTAGTTATCCTTTAAGTATTTATGACATTTTCCATTGGTTTATGACAACATAGTGTGAGCATTTGTAGTAATTTGTTAAATATTATAATATATATTTATCGTATTTTGAACCATGTTATGACAAAATATAGTAAGCCTTAGAAAAAACATAAATTTTCTTTAGAAATTAGGATACTTAAATATCTGTGACATTGTTCATTGAGTTATGAGAGAAAAACTTTGTAAATTAAAGAAATTATCAGATATCTAAATATTTGCGACCATTATGAAATACATTACGATGAAAAGTAGGAAATATTTATGAAAAATTATACACTACTGTAAAGCACAAATTGACAATATAAAATACCGTTAATCATCATGAAAAGCCTGATGGACCTGGATTAGTTTGATTCAAATAGGACCAACCCGTTCCATGTCTTGGATTAGGCTCAGTGGTAAAAGGTGGCTCAGTAGTTTGGATAGGTTGGACTTGGACGGGAATCTACTGGACATACAATACCGTGAATAATTGCCTTGAATTGGGCTGAGGAGGACCTGAATTGGGTTGAATGGGACCTAATCCTCCTTCATTAGGCTGTATGTGGCCCTGTTCATCATTCTAGTTTTCTTTCTCCAGAACTTGTCGAGGATCCGATGGTAAGTTTTCGAAACCTTGATTGTTGGAAAAAAAAAATCCTTCTGATTCATTGGACATCCCCAACTTTGAGGTTTGATTTCTCGGCATAATTTTTCCCTTTGTTGATTGGTTCTAACCCAAAAAAAAGAAAAAAAAAAACTTTGACAAGTTTTGTGTGTGAAAAGAAACGAAGAAGGAAGAGAGTTTGATTTTCAGAGTAATGTGGAAGCTAGGTTGAGAAAGAACGCTGTGATACCATGTGAAAATATTAAGGGATGGAAAGGAGCTGAGAAATGGGAATAAGATAGATATTACTTTCTTACTTATAACATTATACAATCACAGCCCTATATATAATACATATGGTCAACCTAATTAAGGCGAAAAATATTCTAAAGACATACAGAATAAAAAGAATAAAATTCTCAAATATACAATATTCTAGTTTCCCATTGATGAATCAATTAGAAAAAATCAAGTGCAACCGTCTTCAACAATTTGTGCTTGTGAAGGCCAAGCAAGAAGGTTGGTTCTCAATTACTAGTGTTGCATTGCTCCGTCTTGTGGATCTCTCCCTGATTTGCTTGCAAAAACTCTAGCTGACAAAGTTCGCTCTCGAGTTGCTTTTTCTTTAAGCGTATCATGGAGTGTCTTACTCATATCCTGAGTCCTGTGAAGTTTATTTAAGTGGAAGAGTCTAGTCAAGTTTAGGGGTCTTTGATTATTGGTGTGTAATGATAGTCCAAGGTGATATTTTGATGGTTTTCTCTTTGTGCTCTTAGTTGTTTTGTCTTCTGATGTTAGCTGAATTGATTGTCGATACTGAAGCATGGTGGTGGGGTAAAGGGGCGAGCAGTATGTGCAATATTGACAAAGCACCAGAATTAGAAATAGAATGCCATGCAAATTTTGGATTCCCAATCTTTGCAAAGAGTCAATAGCTAAGTACCCTACTTTTAGGAAGAAAAATAGGACTCACTTCTCCCACTTTTGAGCCAAATGTTATGCTCCAGGGCTCGCCCTTTCGAATTTATGAGTCCTCATTTACGTGTAATAATACAACGGACGAGCCTTGTTGTTGCTTCAACCCATTACGTTCTGCCCAAACCAGTACGCATGGTCCATGTCCAAAATTCACCATTTTAAACCAAGATTCTCTCTCCTCATTCTTTCCTTCTGAACATAAAGAGTAAACGCTTTCTCTCTCCTTATTAATTCAAATTTGGGGTCCCTGGCATTCGCTCTTAGATTTTGCTCCACCAACATTAGTTGCTGCTCGGACACTTTGGATGTCTAGTTTTCACTCTTAGATTTTGGGTCTCATTCTCAGATTTTGGCCTTCTCTTATGCTCACCTACTTTGGTCTTCGCTCTCCGTCTAATTAATAAAAATTCAGGATCGCTACGCTTTAGATTTTGCTGATGAAACAACGTGAGGAGGTTTGATGTTTATAACGCCCTTGGTTTTGTGAATTTTGGCTTCTCTTTTACGTTTGTTGAGTGTGTCTCCAGGAAGTTCATGGGAAGAATTTGATGAAAGATTTAAAGCAATAGGAAAAGAATTAAAAATAAAAAAAAGATTTGATTAAGATAAAAATAAAATGGGTTTAACATGAGATTAGTGTGGAATTGATAATGGAAATTGGACTTGGTGTAGGCCAATTAGAATTGGGTTAATGTCACGGAAAACCCCAAATTAATATACAAGTGACAAATTTATCTGAAAACTAATCTTTTATTCTTAAAAACTCTAAACTAATAGATTTATAACAAATTTATAATGCGGTATTTTTCGTTAAATTTAATTGTTAAATCATTGAGTTGGGTGACATATGACAATTTTTGGATGTACTAATCTAGGTTTTGCCCTTTATATAGTTTATGGTTTTTCGTGGTATTAATATAATTTCACGGAAACTAATAGAAGATAAAATTATCATAAATGCACTAATTTTAGGTTTTTCGTGATAAAAAAATAATTTGGAGTAAACTTGTCCCGAATGTATCAGTTTAAGACTTTTGATGATAAAAAATTACTTTAAGGTACACACAATGGTACTGATTTGAATCTTTCTTGGTATTAATCCATTAGAATTAGGGTAAACAATGAGTTTAATGAGTTATAATGTAACTGGGCTTAAATTTGCTTAACGAGATTGGGCTTAGCTTAGTTTGATAAATGTGGGTTTACTTCAACTTAGAAAATTTGGGTTTGCTTAGTTAATTCGATTATCTTTTTTGGACGATTAAACCTTTGAATATGACCCACATGAGTTTCCACGATCATAACATAACAAAGACCAGAGGAGATGGGGAGGTTTAAAAATCCATTGTGGACTTAAGGAATTGGTACGACAGGTCTTAGCTACCCCATTTGCGACCTGGTTGGCATTTTTTGGGGCAATGGGCTAAGGAGACCCCCTTTTGTTGCCCCATGACTTTTCAGCGGTCTTCCACCACCGTGCACACGATCCAGAGGCTTTCTTCTTCACCCAAAACCTACCTCACACGCTTTTGGTTGTTAGATTCAACTTCCACATGCAAATCAGAGAAGCCACTATGCATATCACTTTCCTTTTCCTTTTTACATTGAACCTATAATGGAGAAGAGAGCCCTTTGCTTAAAGCGAGGGTTTTCGCCATGCTAGCTTATGGGGCTTAAAAATCCTCACAAACCCAAAGATCAAGAGTCTGTCGTGGTTCCAAAGGACTCCCACAGCTGCAGCCTTGCATGTTTCATCGCACAAAGCCGCATTGACATTCAATTCAAGGTTCCCCTTTGCTAGCAAGGATAGGGTGTCGCTCGATGACAAGTAATCCGCGAGCCACTTGTCCATTCTAGAGATTTTGGTGGGTGAGGTGTCCAGATTTAACTAAGAGTCTAACAAAAAATTTCTTGTCTAATCGCAAAGGAGGAGGTGTTCTGGAGTCTCCGGGACTTGGCAGCAAAGCAAGTTGAGAGGAAGGGATGCCAACTTTCTTCTCAATAGATTTTCTTTTGTAGGTAGCATTTGTGCATATGCTCCATAAGAAGTAGCGAACTCTGGGGTAGACTAGGATCTGCCATATTTTGGTCCATAAGTTCTTGGGAGGCTGATATGATGATGATCTGGAAGCATAATCTATTATAGCCACTTTTGACCAAATAGGCTCTTTTTTGGTTCCTTGTCCATGCCAAGGTGTCCTATGAGGGGCACATGTTTAGCAGGATTGCCAGTATTTCCTGCACCACATCCTCATTGTAAATTTTCACAATCGACTGTGATGTCCACTCATGACTCTCCTAGTTAATCAATTCTGCTCCGAATTTTGGTTCATCCTAGTTCGACAGGCCTTCAATTTTTTCGGATGGGATTTTCAGAGAACAGGTTTCATTTGGTTTATTTTTTAAAAGGCTTGAGGTAAGAGCTTGTGTGTGTCTAGAGCCAAAGCCCATGAGACTTGATGTCACACCCTGATCCATTGAGCGTGTGCCCATCCCTCGGTGATCGATAAATAAGTGACGTCCCAGGACGCGTCGCTGACCCATTCATTTTATAACGCATGTGGAAACGAAACAATACCCTTGACAACAAAAGCTTGGGATAGAAAAGCAGGCAACAAATCACAACCACACCAAGCCTTTTATAAACACATAGGTTTATATATACACCACTAAGCCGTGTACAAAAAAATCGGCTCAACAAAAAGGGGAACTGTCCTCGGACTAACTAATCGGACACGTCCACCGATCCTTTGGTCTCCACCTCCCCAGGCTCCGGGGCTTCGAGTCCTCCACGACCGCCATCTAAAAACCTGAAAATGTTGAGCTCATGACAGGGTGAGACAATATCTCAGCAAGTTCACCCCCTAAACTTCGACTATGAAGGAAATACGCCTAGAGGCAATCTACGCACACAAGGTAGAGGACTTACCTTGCCTCAGTCATTCCTGCACGTCAGTAGTATTCATATTCAATCATTGCTCATACAAGCATGCATTACCGACACACATCGGTCCATCCATTCAGTTAACCCAATCAATTAATCAGTCACTGCTCAAACAAGCTAAGATACACTAATATTCACACAAGTTGATTTCTAACAGTGCTCACACAAGCTAACTTCTATTTAAGCTCACACAAGTTGACAATCCGTTGCTCACCCAAGCTGATGTCTATTATTGCTCACACAAGCTGATGTCCATGAATGCTCACACAAGCCGTCAAGTGATCCTTAGCTCACATAAGCTGCTATAGTACTTAAAAACCACATTCAGTGTTCGGTATTTTCGAGTTAAATACCAAAACTTCACCAACATCACACAATTGTACCATTTAACAATCAGTTTGCATAAACTAACGACACTACTGTGATCAGTGCAAAATTCTAACGACCGGTCATCTCGGCATAATTTTCGGAAATAATTATTAATTAAATAATTAAATAAATTCCGAAATTAAATGAACAAATACATAATATATTATATTAATATAATTTAATAAAATAATATTTAAAATTTAGAAATAATTAATTAATTCAAAATAATTTATTAGTGACCTAATCAAGATTACACTAATCTAATAATCTAATTAGCCTTAATTAATTATTTACTAAACTAATCACATCCATTAATCTAATTAACAATTAACTAAGCTAATCTAACCACCTAACCATACTTAGCCTAATTTAAACACCCCTTAAGCATCATTAACTCCCTAAGCGGAGATTAGTGAGTAAACTCATCGGTTTTGCGTTCTGGTGAGTCCACGGTGATAGTGATGTGGAGGCAGTCAACAATCCTCCTAGCGGCGACACCAACGAAGGCCGAGAAGGGCTCTGAAATGGGCCATGAAGTCCGAAGACCCTTGTTGGTTTGGCTTCTACTTCTGCTTGTTGGACTGAGGAGAACCAAGGCTAAATGGCAAGGAGGCGGGTTGATCGAAGCTTCAGCGAGCAGTTGGTCGGCAACCAATGGCTCTTGGGGGTCAAGGGAGACTTGCTGGTGGTTGGTATGGATGGAGGAAGGGTTAGAATGGGAGGAAAAATGAAGAAAACATGAAACAGTTCACTTTAGGCGGACACCAAGCGGTTCGGTGAGCAGCGGCTTTCGGCTGGTGTACAGGTCAACTGATAGCTCCATTTGGCGAGTGGCGACCGCCGTCCATACGGACTAGGTCTCCTCGTCATGGTGGTGGGTGGCACGAGAGCCGATTTACACAAGAAGACAACTTTTAACTCAAGTTTTCGGAGAAACTGGAAGAAGAAGAAAACGGGGGAGGAAAAAGGTTCAACGGGCATGCAATAGTTCATGGGAGAAGCTGCTTGATTTCTTTGATTCTTTGGAGCTCAAAATGGACAACAATGGAGAAAGGAGGGGGACAAAGGAAGAAGATGACTGATGAAAAGGGGGGACCCCAATCGGCTTCTCTAGCCTTCAACACTTGGCTATTTCACTCAAGTGGTTGCCCCACCAGCCATCGGCTCTATCCTCAGCCATTTGACACCTCACAAGCTTCCTTAGCAAGCCATTGAAGAGGTCTAAATGTCGTCTCCCCCTTCGCCTACGAATTTCGGACATTTGCTCAACAAATCCACTCAATTCCTCTTCCAATCCTCTCAAATCAATCCAATTGATGCTTAAACAAATCAGCCAAGGTGTCCTCGTCCCTCTTATGATTTTTCCCCATCAATTGATCCAACTTGATGGCCAAATATGCAATAAAAAATGGCCCTCTAACTTTCCAGATAAAAAATGGCCTTACTTTGATTTTTTGCCAAAAATCTCGATTTGCAGAAAAATCTTCTGAAGATGAGTTGACATTCTTAAAATGAATTATGACATAACAGAACTTTCAATTTTGAAATCATATTTAAATTCACAGTTAATTACAATCTGGCGTGATTTTAACGCGTCCTGATCTACTAGGAAGCTTTTATGAATTTTTAGTGCAGTTGACCTGTGGTTGATTACTTTCAAGCCATGACATAAATCTTCAACACATTGGCGACTCTCGGTTGTTATAAAAATCTCGAGGTTTCGAATATGGACATAGGGTACCAAAAACGATAGAATGATTGGTTTAGTGCCGATCGACGAGAATATTAAAATCAGGTGGAATAATCTACACTCTAATCACATATCTCAGTTGAATTAACCTATCACTGATCTCTGATTGATTCTAACAATGTCGTAATGATCTTTGCAAACTAACACGGTTGAGCAGCCGATTCATCGTCGAATTCTCAAGTTTATTGTGTTTAAATTCCTTAATGGCTTCACCTGATAGACTAGTTATCTCGTGAGTGATTAGCTCATAAAATAGAACAATAGGTGCATCGATAAAAATTCCTACTTATTTAATTGAAAACAGAATAACAAATTTGGGATGTCACACTTGAGTTGGCCTATTGTGACATTCTGAAATTCAACCCCATTTCGATAAAATGAAATGTGCATATCGTCAGCGTGCCTATGGTCATTTTTCTCTGAGTTGATCACTCACGAGTTAACTAACCTATTGGATGAAGCCGTTAAGAGATATATCCGCGGTAAAATCCCTAAAAGTTACCTAATTTGTTGGATTGGACTAAAATCACGTTTGGTCGATTTTAATCATGAAATTTGATTTGGTTTCGGAAATCGAATATTCAAGCGTGTCACAATTTTTTTTTTTTTTTGGACCTCATCTCATCGTCCGTCAAATTATTGATGAGCCCGAAATTTCAAGAAAGAAATTATAGGAGGAAAAAAAATTGAAGACCAAAAGAAAATAGAAAGGGAAAGGGAAAGAGAAAAGAAAAAAAATAATAAGGATAATGTTATTATCTTATTTTTTTCCTCTCTCTCCCTCTTCTCTCTTTCTTCTCTCTCTCTCTTCTCTCTCTCCCTTTCCCCCTCGTGCGATTTCCCCCTTGACCGCCTATCCCCTTCTCTCCTTTTCTCTCTTTCTTTTCCCTCTTTGACTGGTCAAACCCTTATCCCTTCTCTCTCTCTCTCTCTCTCCTTCTCTCTCGACGCCCCCTCTCTCCCTCTCGATTCTCTCTCTCACCTCTGTTACGACCGAAAGCAGAAGCAGAAGAAGAACATAAGCGGCAGCAGCTCGCTGAAGTTGTCGCCACCTACGCCCGTGCCTGTGCGTCTGCCGCTCACCGCCGTACGCCGCCAGCCTTGTTCCCTTGCACCATGCGTCCTCCCCGAGCGAATCTACCTCTGTCCAACCTTGTTCAGCCCCATCCAGCTACCTCCAGCCGCTGCTCGCCGCCATCCTGACCTCCCCGGCATCCCCCTCACCTTTCGCCGGCCTCCCCTCGTCGCCCTAGCCACCGGACCAGCTTCGGCTAGCCCAATCCAGCAAACCCGCGAGTGGGTTTCCAGCGGCTTTGGGCCCGCTTTTGGGCAGTTTCTAGGCCTCGAATCCGAGCCGTGCTTTGGGAAGTTTTGTTCCTCGCGTCGCCCCCGTCGGATTGATCCGATTTGCACGCGATTCTAGTGAGTAATCTTACTAATCCATGATTAGTTGGCTAATTATTCTTAAGGGTTGTTTAATTTTAATTAATTAGGTTTAGGTGGTTAGATTAGAATAGATTAGCGATTATTAGTTAATTGTGATGTAAATTAGACAAATTGATTGTGCAATTAGCAAGTAGACGTAGTCTACTATTTATTGAAAGCATCTCAGGATTTTTCCCAACCTTTAGTGGGCTTCAATTAGGCCTTTCGGGCCTAAGTGGAATTTTTGGTATTTAAATATTATTTTTCGAAATTCAATTAATTAATTAATTAATTTCTGAAAATTCAATTGAGATGGCTAGTGACTAGAATATTATGTTGATGACTGTGGTGATGTCCGTTTATTTAATCGGGCTTTATTTTGAGCTAAATTGAATTTTTAATATTAATTATTTAATTTTTGAAATTAATTAATTAATTATTTATTCTCTGAAAATTTAACTGGGATGGCCGTGACCGAAATATTATGCTAATGATCATGGTGAAGTCCTTTTATTTAATTGGGCTTTATTTTGAGCTAAATTGAATTTTAAATATTTATTAATTAATTTTCGAAATTAATTAATTAATTAATTATTTTTTGGAAATTAAGATTGAGATAGCCGACGACCGAAATCTCATGCTGATCATCGTGGCGTAGTCTGTTTATTTAATTGAGTTGTAATTTTTATGGAATTGATTTAATTATGAATTTTTAGGATATATTCCTAAATGGTTGTTGTTAATTATTTCATTGGGAAATCATTGAGCAATGATTGTTGACATCGAAAGTGGTCGAGTGGGATCGTAAAGCCATTAAATATTGAAAGTGGTTGAATGGGATCGTAAAACCATTAAATATCGAAAGTGGTCGAGTGGGAACATAAGCCATTGAATTTTAAAAGTGGTCGAGTGGGACCATAAAGCCATTTGAATTTTGAAAGTGGTCGAGTGGGACCGTAAAGCCATTGAATATCGAAAGTGATCGAGTAGAAACGTAAAGCCATTGAATATCGAAAGTGGTGAAGTGGGACCGTAAAGCCATTGAATATCGAAAGTGGTCGAGTGGGACTGTAAAACCATTAAATATTGAAAGTTGTCGAGTGGGATTGTGTCTTCCACCTATGCTTAAGATGTGATTTGAGGATCGTGATTCGTAATTGGGGATTGAGATGTAATAATCGAATCGACCTAGAAATGGTCCAATGGACATGTAATCGACTAAGTCGATTGAACTGTGATGTGATTGATTGTGCATTGAGATATATGAAGTATATGTATAGGCAACCTATAATATAATGGTTTACTAATCAGGCCTTAGTGGGGTAGAACTCGCCGAGACGTAGTCTCATCCCGGTTTAGGGAAATCATTTCAAGACCCCGCTGAGGAGCTAAGGAGGAAAAGTTTGAGAATGAGAACTCAGAGGTGAAACCTAAGGAGAAGTATTTTTGGAAGAAGAAGATAATACTGAGAGGGATCTTGAGTACGATCCAGATGGACTGAAATTTCATCTTCTTTTGTGAATTCAATTTTGATGTGAATAGAATAAAGTAAAAAGTTGTGAAGAGTTGTGAAGTACTCTGGTTTATGTCATGTATAAAGGTTTGGCTGTGGATTTCAATATGAAAGATATGGCCTACTTTTCTATCTCATTGTTTTATTGTCTGGGGATTTATAATTGCTTTTGCATGTGCTTAAAAATAGAAAGGGTCGGCGATACATAGTCCTGGAATATCGCATTTTAAAATCGACCAAGTAGAAGGATGTGTGCATGCCCGAGAATCGGGGCGTGACACCTATGATTGGATCCGGCTTAACGGCTTGGCCCAACTCCCATTTTTCATAAATAAAAATAAATAACATGTAATAATTAATCAATTAATTAATTAATGGGAAATTAGTTAGAAAAATAGGCTTTAATTAGGTTGTTAAGTTGTTTAAATTAGACTTAGCTTAGTTTCATTTAGAATTCACATACTTAGAAAGGTTCCATTTCTTGACTTTTAGTGTAATCCATCCTTTTGTTTGATGGTTTGATGATTGGTGTGTTCATTATTTATTAGATTTTAGATTCTTAGTTTAGTTGAAGATCACTTAGGATTAGTTTAGCTTATTAGTTTAATGAATGAAATAGATTTAGCTTATATATATATATATATATATATATATAATGGATTAGAAACATTATTTTAAAGAATAAAAAATCATAGAACATAGCTTAGTTGAATTCAAGATTCACTTCAACTAATTGAATGGGTAATGTAGAAGTCTCATAGCCTAGAAGAACTTGAGGGAGACCAAGTAAAAACCTAATATAACAAAGCTGGATTGGGACCCAACCTAGGATGACAAAGTACCGACTTGGGGCTTCACTTTGCTCTAAAAGTTTTGTTAACCCATATTACCCATTTAAAGATGGATGGTCTTTAAAGTCAAGCTCACAGGGTTTGCTTTCCAAGGCCTTAACAATGAGACAACGTTATATTCTTTGTCTGACTCATATCAGGTTACTTTATTGCACTTTACTTTTTACTTGTTCTTTCAATGCTTTCTTAGATCAATTGATTGCATTTCTTTTATATTGCTTTTCTAAGTTATGTTTTGTTTCTTTTAGTTGAATGGTTAGATTACATTTTAGGACTATAACAAATACAAAAACATTGCATGGATGCTTAGGAAAGAAAAAATTTATGACTTCTAATTGGATAAAAGGGTTGCATCTAACTAACATGACACTAGTTAACTATTATAATAAAGTCCCCAATTCCAAATCTCTAGTTGTGTAAGAAGTGAGATATACTCTTGGTTTCTAACCGATCCAAAGAAGCTAGGGATGACTCTTCTTCATGCAGAATTCTCATGAGATTAATCGAACGAAAATGAAATTTCGAACGTCATGCGAGGTAAAGTTTTGGGAGAACATGTACTGATTAGAATATCAAAATACTTGTAACATTTTGAACTGCATGCATTACGAGGGAAGTGGTAACCTTTTGGAAGACATGATAAATGATTAGATTTGTTATGATGTGTCCTTTTCAGTTTGGCAACCATTTGGTTTGTGATTAAATAATCCAACATAAATAGTAAATGCCAAGCATGTAAAACGTGCTTAGGTCTAATGAGTTTTCACATTATGTATATTCTAAATCCTTGTGTTTTTAATATCATATTTTAAACATTATTTTTGACTGGGAGGGGACAAAATGAAGTTCAAGTTGTTTTATTCTATAGTGCAAAATACCTTTAAAATGCACGTTCACATTACAAAATTACTTCAAATCATTATAGACGTGATATTTATAAAAGTCGGGTCAAATCAAGTGTTGATCTCTAATCTTAAACCCGATTGTCGCAAAGGCTAAAACTTCAAAACATAGAAGAAAATGCACTTTCCAGGTATAGGTTTTTAAGGAAAAATTTGAAGTGCACAAAATTCTCATTGTTTTTCTACACAACCAACATCCAAATCAATGAAGATTAAAGGGGGTTGTGAACGACAGAGTAAAAAACTTGTGTCCCATATAAAATTCAAACAAGTGTCTTGATAAATTTGTGGCAAGTAAACGTTAACACTCATAAGATAGTACGGACCTTAGTCTTTCTTAGATATATCCTTTGAATTTAGCAATGGTTTTGGCTTGCAGTTAAAGTAGAATCAATACAAATAATTGTTTGAATAGATTATGATGGCATGTGACAAGTGATTTTTATGACTTATGTTCAAGAATGATTATTTATCCTTCATTATATGTCATAATGGGGTGATGAATCATATTGTGGTGATATAACATACATGATGTGATTTTGTAATGAAGTATGTTATTTAAATAAGTCTTTGATAGATTATCATGGTAGTGTATTATATGTGTTCATTGGAAGTAGTTGTTATACAAATGTTATGTTCGTTGTCTATGGTCGATGCATAAGAACACCTTAAACCTTCGAGACGAGATATATGATGGTCTTTGGACATGCAAGGAAGCACGCAAGGAAAAGTCTCTCTCTTAGGATCGAAGATATTGAGACATATTGTTCCCGAACCAAGTTCAGTACTAGATCGGTGATCATGCCATGATAGGTTCGTCTTTTCTTGGTCTTAGTGCGATACTGAGATGTATTGTTCTTAAGCCAAGTTTGGTACCGAGTCAGTGATCATGTCATGACAGATCGGTCATTTCTTGGTCTCGGTGCGATATTAAGGCTATTGTTTCCTATCTGGATTGGACTTAGGCCGGTGCTCAACATAATGGGCAAGCCATAGATTCTTGTTTTATGCTCGGCATATTTATTAATGTATTTTAGATAGGTCATGAGACACACTCTGCTTGGCACGTCATAGAGACATTCATACTTGATTAATGAGTAATATATAAAATTAGTTGGACGATGGTACACCCGTGTGATCACTAAAGACCCAAATGTGTTTTATGCAGGGTGTGAATCCATCCTAATGCATTTTATGCGAGACTACTCGATTAAGTTTGGATGCCCCCAAGTCAACGGAATGCCATTGGTGGATAGATTTCAGAATGAAACTCCTTACAGGAATGTTGTCTGGATGCATTTATTCAGGAAAATACTGTGCTGGATGGGCTAGAGGATACCCGGTTACGCCGGATGACTGCAAACCTTTGGGTTGGCCTCGGGCCCTGAGCGGTCATAATAATCTAAAAGCATGGTATTGAGATCAATATATGAGCAATTTTGGATTATTGCACGACATGGATGCATGATTATAACATATTGCACGTTTTTGTGTTTGACTTCTGAATATGCAAAGTGTTATAAGAATTGCTTACATGCTTTGTTATGATGGCTTAAGAAGGTAAGTAGATCATTCCTATTTATAGTTAAGGCAAAGCATGGGTTGTTTTGCTATTAATCTGCCATCGATAGATAACTTGCATGTTTAAGGTGTTTTCGAGGTGAATGACTTCCCTACGCAAGGTCTAGGGAGTTCACTCGTTGAGTTTATTGCACTCCTCATTGTTTAACTTTTTTAGGCCCTAATCGTGGCTATCCAAGCCCGAGCCAAAGTACCTTGAGATAGATGCATACTAAACGCATGGGGGATACAACTTTGAGAGGTTGCGCTCGTAGAATAAAGGTGCTAGGTTAACCCCACCCCTGGTTCTTGGACAAGTATGAAGGTATCTGTTACGTTAACCCCACTCGTGTGCTTTGATGTATGCCTTATACTATCTCTATTGTTTGTTAATGGTTGGGAGAAGTTTATTCTGCTTCCACTTGCGTATAATAAAACGATAAAATGAATGGGTCGATGAAGTGTTCAATGACACGTCTTGGGACGTTGCAAGAAAATGACCTTAGTGGAAAGCAATGGCATAGGTTGTTGCAAGCCCAGAGCAAGTCGGGGCATGACATAAATAGTGAAGAATCTTTGGATGTCTATAAATTTCTTCAGTTGTCCATTGAGTTGTAGTCTATTGGGCGAAATTCCGAATCTACGATTTTGTGTAAGGATATAGCAATCAATATTGATATCTTTATCTAGTGAACCAAAACCAAGGATTTTTGTAGTGATTGATCACTGGGGAAAGAATTGTTTAATGATGGGTTTGCGTCGATCTCTTGTGGCAAATGTATCTCCAGAAGCAGAGTTAAAATACAGGGTATGTGAAGTCCTTTTTTTTTTTTTTTTTATGGAAGTACTAGCTCCAGTTTCAATGAGCGCAATGATAGAATTAGGCTTGTCATATTTGGATGTTTATATTTTGGCAGGGAAATATGAAAGAATAGAGGAAGTGTATGCACAAAGATCTTGGATTATTGGTGATCGGGGCTATTCAACATCATTATCATAAAGTGATACTCTAGTTTGCTTTTTTATTTTCTGGACCAAATGAGAATTTCTTCCTATGGCTTTTAGATAATTTTTAGAAAAAAAAAATGATCTTTCTTGTTGCAAACATAGCATTTATCAAAAAATTTACGCTTTCTAGAAGAACCACATCTATAGCCTTTTTTTTGCAAGAATCTTCATTTTCACCTTCTCCCGATACCAAAGGAAAATCTTTTGAAGGGTTTTCGCTTCTTGCATCTATCACCACAAGATTCTTTCTTTGAGCATCTGATTATTAACTCGAGTTTTCGGCAAGCCCGATTGAGTTCTTTATTGCTTTGAAAATAACTGCGTGACAGTAGGGAGTGGCATCTTTCTAATATGAAATGTTGGTCCCCGAAGGGGTGAGTACAACCACTCAGTATGTAAAAGATCCAATAAACCACTCAATGCATCACACAATACAATCATAACAATCATAGCATAGTACATATCATTCATGCATCCAAGCATAACTTACCTTGCAGCCATGTATATGTCATCATACCATATGTACATAAATCCTCATGTACTCATCACCATCATGTCATACATATACCATGTCATAGGTGCACATACAACCATGCACTCATCGTCATCATGTCATACATATACCATGCCATAGGTGCACATACAACCACGCACTCATTGTCATCATGTCATACATATACCATGCCATAGGTGCACAGACAACCATGCACTCCTCATCATCATATCATATAGCTATGCATATGTCACCATATCATACGTGCATGATTCAATTTCCATTTTTCATCTTTCAACTTGATCACCACATCTTTCTTTCCCGGGATCAAAAATTGCATCCCACATTTTTATCACTCGCACCCCAACCTGGCATCGCGAGAAACCTCCGGCACCCCCACATTCCAGGCATCTCGCATCCCAACTGGCATTACGAGGCATTCCCCAGGCACAAACCTCCGAGGCTTCCGGCACCCAACCATTCCGGGCATCTCAAAACTCCTGAGAACATCCGGGCATGTATCACAATACAACCGAGCATCCGGCACCCAACCATTCCGGGCATCTTGAAACTCCTGAGGACATCCGGACATGTATCACAATATAACCGAGCATCCGGCACCCCCCATCCCGGGCATCCTAACACTCCTAGGGCATTATCAACCCCCCGTTTCCTCATTCATCATAATTCATATTCACCAATTTATGTCTCACAATCAACATAGCACATGATGTAATGACAACAAAGTCAAATTCAGCATTTGATTCTATATGCAATGCCAAATATCATCACATGCTCAGCAAGAGTCAATCACCTCAACCAATATAATTAATAGGGCTCATCCAAAATAGAATAATCATAAATTCAGCATTTAAAATTCGCACAATCCAGCTTGCACAATTTTAGAAAATATTTCCATTAAATACCCAAATGGTCTTTAAAAATTATGAAATTCAAACATGTGATAGTCAAGACATAATGGAAGATATTTCATGAAGGACACTGCACCAAAAGACCCTCATAAAATTGATATAGATCACGCATCACAGCATTTCTATTCTATCAATACAGCCTGCACAGTTTTTGAAATATTTTTGGTTAAATATGAAATTTGAATATGTTGCAGAGAAAATATACAGAAAGATACTTCATGAAGAACACTTTGCCGAAAGAGCTTCATACAAAAAGATATGACCCATGCATTGAAACTGACTAAACCCGAACGTGTCAGATTACTCGGTTTTTGAAATATTTCAGATTAAATACTCTAATGCCCTTCAAAAATTATGAAATTTTAATATGTGGTATTCAAGACCCTAAAGTAGATTTTTCATGAAGGCATAGACATCAGATTCGTCCTAGAAAATCAATTATGGACGGTTGAAGCCCCTGTTCCTAGCACCGAACATTCCAGGTTTAGCCGTCTCGGAAAAATCACGATTTTGCCCACTTATCTTCCATATTTTCCTCTGAAGTTTTAATATTTTTTGTCTCAAGAGGTCTACTACAACTTTCATTAAGGGATCAAGGTGAGATTTTCAAAGGAAAGTCACTTTATAGTCCACGAAGTCACTGGATTTCAGTACAATATTTCCAAGTCTAACGTCTTCAAAAGAAAAATCGTTTCACTAGGCTATACTTGTTTGTTTTACCTAAAATTTGAGTATGTAAGTCTACCAGATGTTCTCTACAACTTTTGTGAAGGGGTCAAAGTGAAATTTTCAGTAAAAAGTTACATGCAACACACAAAATCACCAAGAGGCCAACAAAACAGCTTCAGATCTAACATTTTCGTAGAGGGAGGGTTTCACACCTCAAAACTCAGCCATTTTATCTAAAGTTTTAGTATGTTATACCTTAAGATGTTATCTACAACTTTCATGGAGAAGTCAAAGCCAAAATCTGACTCAAACATTGCATGCAAGCCACTACAACATTCTGGGTCAGACGGTTTACTCGAGAACAGCTTACTACTTCAAAACAACACACTCAAATCTTCGGTTTTTCAAATCCTAGACATCCTAAATTCATCACCATTCAAACACACATGCTAGATACAACATGCAAGAGCAGAGTAAGGATCCCAACTTGCCTCCAAACTGAGCAAACACAAGCACACAGCGACTGGACGTGGCGACGACGAGCGGCTTCTTTCTCGCGTGGCCTCTTCCTCCTCTCTCTCGGTTCCCTCACTCTCTCGACAGCTTTCTCTCTATCCCTCTCTCAAAACCAGCCACTCCTTCTTTTATTTCCCCTTTTATTCAATCATTAATGATCATTAGGTGCCACCCAAGGTGGCCATGGGTGTAACTCCCCTTTTGCCACTTGGCAAACCCCATGCATGATGGGCTTGAAGATGGGCCGGCCTTCTCCCCTCCTTGTGGTCGACAATAAATGGGCCACCAATTGGCCCATCTTAGGTCCATCCCTCTTGGGCCTAAGACCTAAGCTTAATTAAATCAAATTTTAACCCCTTTTTAAAACTAATTAAATCCCTATTAAATCAAAGTAGTAAATTACAAATTTAAATAGCTATAATACTTTGTAACATAGACTAATAAAATCCAACTTATAAAATCCATGGCCAAAAGCATAATTTCCTCATCAAATGAATCAGGATCTTACATGGGCATGAAACATGTTTCTAACAAAATATTAGCCCATTTGGTGCTCGGCCATTAATTCTATTACATTTCTTTGATCTAATGGCCACAACATGCTTCAATGACACAACTATTCCCTTTTCCACAAGCCATAATGTCTCTGGAAATTGCCATGAGATTTTGGGATGCCACCAAATCTACTCACAAAATCGATCAGTATATCAAACCGATTTCGACCATTAAGCTCTCTAGTATTGAGCCAAGTATGAAACTCCTATAATCTTTTTGGCCATTTCGAGTATAGACTATCATTGAGGGTGAAGTAACATTTTAAGGTTGAAGACTTATGGTCTGGGTTTGGGTCATAAAGGTGCCATACTTCTAGCTTAGATGAATTTGATTGCATTTCTGCCTTGGGGGATAGCAATAAAGATAGCATGTTCAAGAGACTTTGGTGTTTCTGGTTTGGAGTTTAAAGTGTTTTCATAGGAATAGGAATCTACTTTTGAAGTCAATTCAGAGATGTTTTGTTTGGAAGAGTCAAATGTAGCAAAGGTTGAGACCTCTTGTTGACTTTGGTCTCACAAAAAAGCCTCAAGTGGATTTGAGATCATATGGGCAAAGGAGGCTCTTGGAAAGGTTCCAGAGCTGGCTTCTTTTCCTCTTTTAATTTCTTCTACCTTTCCATTTCCTTAATATGATTTCGAAGTATAACAATATCGAAGTAGCTAGAACTAACACCAAGACTTTTGCAGATACCGGAAAATATGCAATAGATTTTAAATGAAGACTTAAAAAAAGAGAAGATTGCATACAGATTTTATAGTGGTTCAATTTAGATTATGTCTACGTTCACTCTCTTATGCTGATAGCAAATTGGCTGAACTTCACTATAGGATCAACAAAAGATTACAACTTATGAGTACAAGCACTCAATGGTAGAACTCTTTAACTTACTATGTCACTCTTTTTGTGTTTATCTCTCTTGATGACAATTTGCAAAGCTCAGAGACAAAGACAAGTGGTTGAGAGAAGCTTCAAACTTTGGAATTCTAAATTCACGTTTCTATGTCCATCTTGATCGAATGACCTCCTTTAAAAATCCTCAGCGCCATACTAGTTGTTGATATTCTCTAGAGGAATTTCTTCCAATCAAGTTGTTGGAAAGAATCCATCAAAGGGATCTTGTGGCTGTTAGAAGACAGGATTGAAAATTTCATTGATTCTAGTTGCTCATACAATTAGAATATAGGTTTTCATAAGTAGAAGTTCCTCATGAAGAACTTATCATCATATTGATCTTATCAATTTGTGATTGACTTAATCAATGTATATGTATAAGGAAAGTGAAGTCCTTGGCCAGAAAATAATCGTTGAAAGAAATTGTTTCCAAAAAAAGTTCATTCTGAATTTTTGTCGCATGTCACTGAGTTTGGTTCTAGACTCTTTCTCATTCTGGACACAATCTTTTTTTGTACTTCGTTAGAGTGGGAAATACTTCTGGGATGGAATAGGCTTAGACAATAGTCTTCGATAGATTTTCAAAAACAACTCACAAGCAATTTGTACTTAAGATAAGCATTAGATATAGAGAGTTTTGTGAACTTCAAAATCTTGGAAGGATTTTTCTAAACAAATATCATTTCAATTTGTCTTTGGGGCTTCTTCAAAGATTGAAGTAATCGATGTAACCTTAGGAGGAATCACTTCTATTTGAGTTAGATTCCAAGGTTGAGAAAATGGGTCTGAAGGAAAAATAGACTTTCCTCTTGAAGAGTTTGATCTGTCTCCTCAATTTTTCAAATTCAGCCATTTAATCCTCTAGATAATGATAAGGAAAACAAATTTGCTAGATTCCATCTATTGTAGTTTCTTTTAGAATGTCTCAAGCAATTTATTTGCGACCAGAGCCATTTTATCAACTTTCTAGTCAACATGATCAATAAATCTCAAACTAGTACACTTATAATAAATTTATCCTCTGTTAACTTTTGCCAAATTTTACCATTAAATTTATTGATGTGGATGAAGGGTGGGTGCGGTCAAGCGGCTTCGGTGAGCTTGATAATGCTTGGACGACGATAAAGGTTGGTCGACGGCTGCAAGGGGTGTTAGCTGGTTTCTCTGGTTCTTTGGCTTGTGTTGCAACAACAATGGAAGCTAAGGAAGCAAGATGGAAGAAGGGCTATGGCTAGTTTGAGGGGGACAAATGGCCACCAAAATCTTCTCTAAATATCTCAAATACTCAAGTGTAGGCCCCCAATGTCCACAGCTATGCCCAATTGCCTTATCCCCTCCAAATCATCCTCAAGAAGCCAATGATGAAGTTGAAATGTTGCACCCCACAAGACATACGAATTTCCAAGCATTTCACCTTCAATTCAACTCAATTCCTCTTCAATTGGCCTCAAATCAATGGCCAAATTTCCAAGGTAAGAACCCACATCAAATTCCATAATTTTCCTCATCATTTAATCCAACGAGATGGCCAAAAGTGCACTCAATTTAGTCCATTCGGATTCTTGAATCAATTTCACCAAATTTTTATTTTTTGCCGAAAATCTAGGCTTGCCGAAAATTCTTCAAAGGATGAGTCAAAATTTGTAATATAAATCGTGACATGACCGAACTTTCAATTTTTAAAATCGGGTTCAATTTCGTGGTTAATTTCAACCGGACATGATTTTAGCATAACTCAACCTACCATAAAGCTTTTAGGAATATTTAGCACATTTGACCCATGGTCAATTATTTCGATCCACATTGTTTATCTTCGACTCATAGGCGACTCTTGATTGTCGTAAAAATCTCGAGGTTTCAAATACGAGCACAAGATGTGTCATCTTGAAAATTTAGTTTTGTTTTCAATTGAATAAGTCGGGCCTTTCATCGATGCGACTATAGTACTTTTCTCTAAGATGGCCACTCACGAGATAACTAACTTATTTGGTGAAGTTGTTAAGTAATATAATCGCAATAGACTTGAGAATTCGACTAGAAATCGACTACTCAACCGTTCTAGTATGTAAGGGTTATTATAGCACAGTTAAAAATCGATCAGAAATCAGAGAGTAGGTCAGTTCGACTGAGATGTGTGGCTGAACATGGGTGATCCTACTAATTTACAAAATTCTCGTCAATCAGCACTAGACCAAATTTTTTGTCATTTTGGTGCACAGTGTTCATATTTGAAATATTGAGATTTTCACGACAACCGAGAGCCACCAATGTGTTGAAGAGGTACGTGTCTCTCGAAGAAAATCGATCATGGGTCAATTGCACTAAAAAACCCTAAAAGCTACCTAATATGTTAGGTCATGTTAAAATTGCGTCAGATTGAAATTAACCGTAAATTTGAACTTGATTTCAAAAATTGAAAGTTTTGTCATGTCATTATTTATTTTAAGAACATTGACTCACCTTTTGAGGAATTTCCGTCGACGTCGGGATTTTTACGAAAAATCGATTTAGATGATTCAGAAAAGAACGGAAATTCGAATGGGCTAGTTTGAAAGGATTTTTGGCCTCCTGTGTGAGCTATTTGGTGAAAGAAAATGGTGTGGGCTTTTTCTTCAACAAAATTGGACATCAATCGAAGAGATTTGATACGAAATCGGATTTCAGGAAAAAGGAAATAGAATTCGGAATTGATGAAAATGACAAATTTTGCAGTCCAACGTTGGTTATTTGGAGGAATTCGCATGCAAGAAAACAAGTGAGGATCGAATATTTTAGCATGGAGATTTTTTGGGATCAAATTGGATGCAATTCAAGTCCAAAATGGATAAAATTCGTAGGCTAGAGTGGCTGTCCTATTTTGGCCTTCAATTGGACTTCAAATTGTGCAAGTTGGTGTCGAAATTGGTCTTGGATGACCAATTGATATTATTGGTTGAAAGTGAGCTGAAGATAAGCTTGAATAAGCACTCAAGTATTCAAGATTTTTTGTGTTTGATTTTCTTTTTTTCCTTTCCCCTTCACTGGACTCCCTCGCACATGTCTCACTCTATTTCCCTCTCTCTCACACGTGTTTTCCCCCCATCCAACAACTCTACTGGGGTCTTCCATTTCTTTTTCCTTTGACTTTGGGGGCTCCATCTTATCCTTCCCCTCTGCCAACATTTTTCCCTTTCTCTCTCTCTCCCTCCCTTTCCCTTTTATTTTTTGCATGTTCATTCCCCCTTGGCTAACACACTCTATCCCCCTTATCCCCTCTCTCTCATCCCTTCTCTTTTGCTTTCTATTTTGTCAAAGACTTTAGCTTGCATGTTCTTTGCCCCTCCATCTTGTGCCTCCATTTTCCCTGTAGCAACCCACCGAAGCTGCCACAAAGTCCATGCCTCCACACTTAGTCAAATTCCAACCCCTACACACTAAAGTCAACCCACCAAACTTCTCTCCACCTCTGCCCTTGTCCGTGCTTGTCCTTTGCTCACGCCAACCCCATGATCGCCATCTCTCTCTCTCTCGGTCTTTGTTGTGACTGACCATTCCACTTCCTTTCCACCAAAGCCACTGGCTTCATCTGCTCGACCAAGCCGTGCCGCTGCAACATTGTTCATCCTCAAAGCAAGTAGGAGCTAGCCCACTTGGGCAGACTAGCAACCCCCTCAAGACTGCAACAATGATGAGCTTTGCGTGGCCAATTTCAGCCTCGATATAGTCCCCGTTGATGCCGCCGCTTTGGAGTTTATCGGCCACTATCACGTCGCCGTCGCCGTGAACCGGTTTTTGCGTTAATCTAGTGAGTTTACTCCCTAAAGATTGATTAACATATGCTTAGGAAGTTGACGATACTTAAAGATTGATTAGTTTAGGTTAAGCTTAGATTAGGCGGTTAGTTAGAACATATTAGTGATTTAATGATTTGATATTGCATGTTAGGTGATTAGAGTAGTGCAATTATCAAGTAGATAAGCTATAGTATTTATCCAAATAGGTTTAGAAATTTTCCGAGCCCATCTTGACTTTTAATTAGGCTTTTTCGGCTTAAGTGTGCATTTTTGCTATTTATTGGTATTTCTTAATTAATTTTTGTAATTAATTAATTAATTAGTTAATTTTTCAGAAATTAGACTAGAATAGTCGGTGACTGGAATTTCATGCTGATTGCATTGGTGTGATTAATTTATTTAATTGATTGTTATTTTGTGCAAATTGACTGTAAATTGTAATTTTGGGAATTTATCCCAAAATTTAATAATTTTGGCATTTAATTAGAAAATCACCAAGCGTCGGTTTACAGCACAATTTTTTTTTTATCGACTATATAATTAGTGGGAGTTTATAAAGTAAATATATTATATTTTTGGCAAAGGCTGGCTGTGTACCCACATATGATTATTTGGATCGGGTATGATAAAAGTGATGAAACGGTTGGTTAGGTAGAATGGTATATTATATTAGCCTAATGGCTTGGTATATTAGCTTAGAGTGAGTAGTATACCCTAAGTATCGCACCGGTTCGGTGAGCAATTAAGTACCGCACAACTTTGGTGAGCAGTTAAGTACCGCATAGCTTCGGTGAGCAATTAAGTATCACACAGTTTTGGTGAGTAATTAACTACTGCACAGCTTTGATGAGCATTAGTCATATACTATATTAGCCTGAGGGCTTCAATATATCAGCTTAGGGTGAACAGTATACATGGTTATCAGTTTTTGGTAAGCATTTCTATCTATATTCAGCTTAAGGGCAGTAGTCCTTGGTATGATTGGATTTTATAGATAGTATTGAATGAGTTGATTAAGAGATGGTCTTGATGACATGGAATCGACTTGGTCGATTGATTGATAATTTAATCTGATTTGATGACTTGAGTTGATTTGTGTTGAGTTGAAATGATTGGATGATTATATGAATCATATTGAATTGCAGAAAGGAATGGAGGCAAAGGTAAGTCCTCTTGTGAAAGCTAGTATGAGCACCTAGAGGGGGGTAAATAGGTGTAAAAATAAATTTCCCGAGTGAAGTATGCAACTTAAATCAGCAATAGATTATGAAAATGAGATTTGTCTCTTGTAAACAAAACGAGTTACGATCAAAGTAAAAGAGCATATGGAAGAGAATATGAACACAGAGTTTATAGTGGTTCCGCTTAATCCAAGCCTATGTCCACTCTTCCGCACTAACAGTCCACCGGCTGGATTTCATTATGAATAAAAAAGTTGTTACAGTAAAGCTCTTCCTTGATTCCACATTGTAGAGACTCTACTACACTTCCTCAAGGTCTCTCAAAGATATAGACTCTCTTTTGCGTACAAGATTTCGCTAAACAGTTTAATTGACTAAGAACAAGGAGCCTCAGACTTTGAAATTCTTCTATCGCGCACCCACTCGAACAACTAGAACGTTTTCCTTATATACTCCTTTATGCCATCATACCCGTTGGCACTTACCAAAGGAATTCTTCCAATCTACCTATTGGAAAAAATCAATTAGGAAGATCTTCAAGCTATTTAAGGAACATGACGATAGCTCGTCAATTTTGCTCGACATAGAATTAGAATCTAGGTTTCCATAAATAGAACCTTCCAAGTATACTTCACCAATCAACAGATCCAAAATCTCTTAATCAATCTTGATTTGAATAATGGATTTCGACATGCTATATCTAGCCAAGAGATTTTCTCCAGTCAATAAAGTTAAATCATTAATGAATTATCCAATTCTAGATAAGCGTTCTTCGACGATCTAGAAACTGTCAATGAGGATAGGCTTTGAGTCTTGAGTCTGGCAATCCGGAGTCTTCAGACTTTGATGGAAGAGTTTACAAGTCTTTAGACTGGACTAATGGAAACGTTCTATTAACTTCAAAACACTTAAGGAAGTTTTCTCCAACAATCTCCGTCTTTTTTATGGTGAGAAAACTTTCCTCCAGATTTGGATAACTTTGACCTGCAAAACATTACTCAAGTAAATATGGATATCTCATAAAGATAAATGTCTTAGTAAAAATAACACTAGAATCTGCATCAACAGAAAGTAGGTTAGTTATGTAAATGAACAAAGCCATGAGATATCAATAGTACTTAAGATAAACAAATGTTCAAACAGTCAAATCCAAATCCAGTCCAAATCTAAACAGCCAAGCACAAAAGTCAAGTCATCACAAAAGTCAAGAATTCAAAGTTTAAAAATCAAATCTGCACCACATCTCTCCCCCTTTTTGTCATCATTAAAAATGTAGAGATGAAAAAGGAGAATAGAATTAAGATTGCTTGGGAACACGAATAAGCTGGAAATCTCCCATTGACTGGACAATCCCTTCCAGCTTTTTCAAATCCTCCTTCAATTGCGCCACTTCTTCACTCTTGGCATTTGCTTGAACTTGAAGAGCAAGGACATGAATTTGATCATGCAAAGAAACTGAAAGAGGTTTGACCTGCATTTTGCAAGTTCTATACTTCGTATCCCAGAGCATATATTTGACCCCGCATCTCCAAGAGAACATCAAGTATTCAGCGAAAGTCTGCTGAATTATCAGTCTGAGTACTGGCTTCTGCACGATCAGATGTAGTATAGGCAGATGATGGCAAATCAACATGGTCACGCAAATTGGGTGATGAAACATCGTGTCCCTCCTTAGGAAATTGAGAGGCATAGATGTCCTCTAGATCTGCTGGTGAATGACTTATTCCTTCACTGGTGGCAGGGAATGAGGACATTCCTTTTTTCTTAAGATCTCCCCCTATTTCCATGCCTTCAAGCGGAGAAAAGTGTTCCTCATGCTCTACTTCCGTTTGATTTCGTCTCTCCTCTTCTTCTTCTTCCTCAATTCTTTCCTCCTCTGCATTTCTCTCATCTGCTTCTTTCTCTCTAGTCCTCTGTTCTGTCTCATCCGTGTCTTTTTCATGTCTCTCCATTGTTTCTAGAATAGAACGACCGAAGTTCTTTGATGCCATTGCATAAATGGTGATATCATCCTCATCTTCTTCATCCTCAATGATGAGAGCTCTTTTTTTCTTGGATGGAGCAACCATGGGCTCCTTCCCTTTTCGCTTTGCCGTCGAAGAGACTGAATGAGTTTTGACAGGGGTTTTCACTTTGAATTGCTCCAACGCCTTGTTAAGTTCCTTCAGATGCATTTTAGAGACCATTTTCAATCCTACCACCATTTGATCGCACGTTCGAACACAAAGAATCTAGGGAGGCTGAACGTTAAAATGTCTGAATAACTTGGTCACAAGTGCTGGGTAAGGAAGTTGACTCTTGTCCTTCACCACTGCTCTGTACATGTGGAACATAATAGTGTGTGGAGAGAACTTTTTACCAGCATTGACGGTGTACATCATCTATGTCTCTGAGTTTGAAATGTCGGTCTTTGAAGTTGATTTTGGTCTGAGACAATTAATTGCTATCTTGTGAAGCAAGATGTTGGATGCATTCATTCTCAAATAGGAAATCTTTCCTTCCATCCTTCTATCCTGAATAAGCTCCAACTTGCACGAGCAATAGACACACTGATAGGTTGATATGTCTCTCTTTCAACCCCAATCACATCAACCAAAGTATTCATGTCAACCATATAGTCCTGATCTCGAACACTGAAAGAAAATCTATTCGCATCCAAGAAACTGAGATTTGAATAGAAGTAAGTAGTAAGTTCAGCATAAGCCTCTGTAGATTCAGAACAAAACTATTCGAGTTGAAGAAGATTGAATTTTTCCTGCAAATTCACATTCACAGAGTCAAGAAAATCAAGGTCCACCCTTCTAGGGTTGATCACGCCATGCTTAAGCAACTTAGAGTACAGTTGCTTATGCTCTTCCGATCGAAACAAGTTTGTTCTTTTGCTTCGGATTTTTACCGCAACACCCATTCTCGATTTAAACTGAATGTACATCCTATCATCGTCATTCCCATCTGGTTGACTCAACCCTCCAACACGTGGATCGCTTGGGATATTTGCCAATGCTTCTTCCGCCAACCCAGTGGGGACAATTCCCAATCGTTCCATTATGCGTAAAAAGAAAGTTTCATTTCTAAACTGTCTTTCAAAAATTCATCAATGTAGTTCAACGGAGTACCACTCTTCTTCAAAGCACGATAAAGCTTGCAGGTAAAAGCGGGCTTAAGAGTTCTTACGGGTTCTGTGACTTTGATGATTTCTTCTTCTTCTTGATGTGCAACATTCTGAGGTCTAGATGGAGGAGATAGATGTTGTTGAGAATGTTGTGGGCTCTACTGCTGTCTAGGAGACTCTTCTTCCTCGGTGAGATCAAAGTGCATAGGCCCCTTATGCATTTGCTGTGGTCCCCTGTTCGCGATCCTTGAAGACTTTCTTTGAGACGACATCTTTCACAGTCTTTGAGAGATTCCAATCTTGTTTCCCAGGAAAGATGAAAACTTTTTTAGGATTAAACAAGAGAAAAAGACAGAACTGGAAGATTGATGCTCTCTTAGGGTTTTTGTGAGTAAAATGAAGAAGAATCGACAGTATATAAGGCAGTCGAAGCAAGGCATATGGAGCGTCGTGAAAAAGTAAATATAAAAAATGCATTTAGAAATAACTGCCTTTTTAAAAAAAAATTAGATAACTATTATTTCAAAAATAACTTCTTTTTTCGAAAAGGAAGGATTGTACTAATCATGAAAAATTGGTAAAATTACACTAATTAAATTTGGATAGATGATTGTACCTTTTCAAGATTTGAACCGAGAGATAAGTTTCTAAAATAGAAATAGCTTACAGTCGTAGATCTTGATTATCTGAGTCTGAGTACCTTTAGACTTTCAGTCTTGAGTCTGAACTTCTTTAGACTTAAAGATATTCAGTCAGGAACGAATAACTTCAAATTGATTTTTCTCCAAAGGCTTTGTAAATATATCCGCCAGTTGATTCTTTGAGTCAATAAATTGAATCGAAATTTCTCCATTTTGAACATAATCTCTAATGAAGTGATGTCAAATTTTTATATGTTTTGCTCTTGAGTGAAGAATCGGATTCTTGGTGAGATTGATTGCATTGGTGTTGTCACATTTGATTTCAGTGCATGAATCTTCAATTCCAAAGTCTCTTAGATGTTGTTTTATCCACAAAATTTGTGAACAACTTCCAAGAGCTACATACTTTGCTTCTGCCGTAGAAAAAGTTACTGTACTCTGCTTCCTTGAAAACCAAGATACTGTCCTACTTACAAGTAGTTGACAGGTGCCCGAGGTGCTCTTTCTATCAACTCTACAACCGGCTAAGTCTGTGTCTAAGTATCCAAGAAGATTGAAGTCTCCTTCTTTAGGATACAAGAGACCTAAGTTTGAAGTTGAGGTAATAAATTTGATAATACGCTTTGCAACACTTAAATGAAATTCTTTAGGGTCTGATTGAAATTTGGCACAAATACTAACACTAAACAAAATGTCAGGTTTAGAAGCAGTTAGATAAAGAAGTGAACCACTGATACTCCTATATAGCTTTTGGTCAACTTTCTTTCCTTAATTCATCCTTGTCCATCTTCAAAGAACTTGGCATTGTTATATTAGTCTTTTTGCAATTTTTTAGTCCAAACTTTTTGATAAGTTCTTTCACATATATTTTATTGATGAATAAAGATTCCTTCCTTCAGTTGTTTCACTTGAAGCCTGAGAAAGAAGGTTAGTTCACCCATCATGCTCATTTCAAACTTATTCTGCATAGACTTAGAAAATTTCTTGCACAGATTTTCATTGTAAAGTATCTACTTTACCTTTGACAAAGCCATTTTGAATTAAAACTTACTTAGCCTGTCATACCAAGCTCGAGGTGCTTGCTTTAAACCATATAGAGCCTTTTTCAATCTGAATATAGAGTCTGGTTTTCTTGGATCTTCAAAACTAGGAAGTTGTTCCACATAGACTTCACCTTTCTTGTTCATCTTGTTCCTGAAAACCCATTTAGCTCCAATGAAAGATTTACCTTTCGGTTGAGGAGTCAATTTGCAGGCATCATTAATGCTGAATTGCCTGAGTTCTTTTTGCATAGCTTCAATCCAACTTTCATCAGTTAAAGCTTCTTCTATGCTTTTGGGTTCTATTTCAGAAATAAGAGCCACAACACTAGACTCTTCGTGCTTTTTGGATCTTGTGGGAATTCTTTCATTAATATCACCAATAATGAGATCTTTGGGATGACTGGATTTATGCTTTCAGTTGCTGGTTGATTTGTCAAACTATTGATCTTTTTCCTCATTTGAATCTTCGTTGATCATTTTTTGCTCGTCTTCTGAAGATTGAGCTGCTTTTGGAGATTTAGACTTTGTAGAGTCTAAAGCAGGTTTGGATTCTTCAAGATGAGTATGAATCGATTGATTTTGTATAAACTCTTGAAATTTGATATTCCTCGATTCCTCCACAGATTGAGTCTTCTTGTTGTAAACTTTGTAAGCTTTGCTTGTAATAGAATATCCAAGGAATATACCTTCATTTCATTTTTCTTCTTACTTACCAACTTGATCATTTGCATTTTTCAATATAAAATATTTACATCCAAACACATGCAAATATGAAACAATGAGCTTCTTTCCTTTGAATAACTCGTAGGGAGTTTTCTCCAGAATAGGCCTTAGAAAGACTCTATTAATAATATAACATGCTGTAGAAACTGCTTTACCTAAAAATGTGAAGAGATGTTACTTTCAATTAAAAGAGTTCTAGTTATTTCTTGAAACAACTTATTATTTCTTTCCACGACTCCATTTTGCTCTGGAGCATATGGAGAATGGAACATATGCTGAAAACTAGATTCATCACAGAATTTTGTAAAATCTTGATTTTCAAATTCACCTCCATGATTTGTCTGTATACTTGAAATAACATACCCTTTCTCATTTTGGACCTTTTTAGCAAACATTGTAAAATCAGAGAAGGTTTCATACTTACTTGCTAGGAAATATACCCAAGTGAATCGTGAATAATCATCCACAATCACTAAACAATATTTTTTACCTCCAATACTCTGAGTTCTAGTTGGTCAAAAGAGATCCATATGCAAGAGCTGTAGTACACGATTAGTGGAAACTTGATTTATTGGTTTGAATGAGTTTCTAACTTGTTCTCCCAATACGCATGGTGTGCATAGATCAGTCTTTTGATATGACTGATTGGGTAGACCACGAACAAGCTTCTTTACTAGAATTTTGGCTATTTGCTTCATGTTGATGTGCCCAAGTTTTCTGTGCCATAAGTTTGCTTCTTCTTGAATTGAGATTAGACATTGAGTTTCATCTCGTTTGACATTCAAGAGGTAGATATTTCCATGTCTTCGACACGTGAAAGACTGAGAGGAGTCTTTACTGGTTCTTGAACATATTCCCTCTTGAAAATTGATTTTGAAACCAGTGTCACACGGCTGACTGATACTTAGCAAATTGTAGTTGAGTCATTCCACTAAGGACACATTATAGATCGTGAGGCTTTTAATCTTTACATTTCCGTATCCCATAATTCTTCCTTTGCTGTTTCTTCCAAATGAAACTTTTCCACCATTAACTTGAACAACCTTTATGAAGTAATTTGAATCTCCTGTCATACGCCTTGAGCATCCACTATCAAGGTACCATTTAACTTTTTTCTTGATAGTGACCTGCATTTAGAAAAGAGAGTCCCCATATTTTCTTGGGTCCATTGGTGTTAGTGTAATATACGGTCTTTGCTTGTACCTTCTTAACAGGTTTCCAAACCATAAGACATTCTTTCTCAAAATGATCTGAGCTCTTGCACTTAGAACATTTAAGAGCATTGTGACCTACCGGTTTTACAAAAACTTTTTGGAAATGATTTTTGTAAGCATCTCTTTTAGGTCTTTGCTTAATTCTTTCCTTTACTTTAGAAAAATCAATTAGAGGAATAGTTTCAGCAGTCATTCCTAAACCTGATTTGTTGAAATAAGGTCTTTGTGCTGAAAGAATTTTCTCAAGTTTCTTAGATCCTATAGAAAATCTTTTAGAAATGCTTGAGATATCATTTTTTCAAGAATGCATTTTCTTTTGAAAGAATGTCTTCATTTTCTTTCAAAGTAGTAACACTTTTGTCTAAACTTTTGACCTTTTCTTTCCAAACATTTTCCTGTTGCTTTAGTGCAAAATTTTCTCTTTTAAGTTTGGAAATCCTTTTAAGAGAAGTTTTGAGACTAAGACACAATTCATCAATGAATCTAGAGACTTTAGTAGGGATTTTCAAGTTACTTACCTTGATTTCATTGTTTGAATCTGAGTCTGTCTTGGAGTCTGAATCTAAGTCTGATTGTGCCATGAGACAAATATTGGCATAATCATCATCACTAATCTGATTGTGCCATGAGACAATTATTGGTATAATCATCATAACTTTCTTCACATTCTGTACCACTCCAAATTTATGCTTTGAGTGCTTTTTGATATTTCTTAGCTTTCCCTTTCTTTTTCCTTAGAAATGGATAGTTGGGTCTAATGTGTCCCTTTTTCTTACATTCAAAACAAACTACATCTCTATTGGATTCATCATCCTCAACAGACTTGGTTTATTGCTTTTGAAAAAGTTTCTTTGGATTGAATCTTCTCCCTATTCTGTTTAGCTTTCTGAATCTTCTTATCATGAGAGCAAGCTCTTCATCATCCATATTGTCTTCAGAATCTGTGACATCAGAATCATCATTAGATTTTAATGCAATTGATTTCTTACCTTTAGGATCTTCATCTTCATTGATTCACTCCACTTCATAAGACTAAAGGGTCCCAACCAATTCATCGACAGAAAGTGGCATAATTATTTGTGTCTCCCTTATTGAGGTCTTTATGTGATTCCAATCTTTGGAGAGTCCACACAATAGCTTGTTTACTTTCATGGGATCAGAAATTGATTGACCTTGATTTTTAAGACCATTCACGATTTCTGTAAAACGACTAAACATGTCAGTGATAGATTCTCATGATTTCATTTTGAATGTTTCGTATTGACCGAGCATAATGTTGATTCTGGTTTCTTTCACTCGATTAGTTCCTTCATAGGTGATGTGTAATCTATCCCAGACTTCTTTCGCTGTATCACAAGAAGATATTCTGTTATATACAGTAGGTGATAATGCATAATATAAATAATAAATTGCTTTTGCATCAAGAGCTTGTCTCTTGGTTATCTCTTCTTCAGTCATTTCACTAGACTCAACGGCTTCTTTTCCTCTTTCTAAGACAGGTGCAACTTTACGAATGATTCCTATGTTTACCATATCCCATTCCAGAGGATCCTTTGATCTTAAAAATGCCTTCATATTGTTTTTCCATATGTTGTATTCATTTTCGTAAAACTAAGGCGGTTTGGTATTGCTTTGCCCTTCAATTAGTCCTGGAGCCAACATACTAGCCATGGATCTTTAACTCTGAAGTAAAACACTTCAACTTAAGTGAGTACACAGGCTCTGATACCAATTGCGAAAGCCAGTATGAGCACCTAGAGGGGGGTGAATAGGTGTAAAAATAAATTTCCCAAATGAAGTATGCAACTCAAATCAGCAATAGATTATGAAATGGAGATTCGTCTCTTGTAAATAAAATGAGTTACGATCAAAGAAAAAGAGCCTAGGGAAGAGAATATGAACACAGAGTTTATAGTGGTTTGGCTTAATCCAAGCCTACGTCCACTCTTCCATACTGATAATCCACCGGCTGGATTTCACTATGAACAAAAGAGTTGTTACAGTAAAGCTCTTCCTTGATTCCATAGTGTAGAGGCTCTACTACACTTTCTCAAGGTCTCTCAAAGATATAGACTCTCTTTTGCGTACAAGATTTCACTCAACAGTTTAATTGACTAAGAACAAGGAGCCTCAGACTTTAGAATTCTTCTATCGCCCAGCCACTCGAACAATTGGAATATCTTTATTATATACTTCTTTATGCCATCATACCCGTTGGTACTTACCAAAGGAATTCTTCCAATCTACCCGTTGGACATAATCAATTAGGAAGATCTTCAAGCTATTTAAGAAACATGACGATAGCCCATCAATCCTGCTCGCCCAAACAATCAAGATCTAGGTTTCCATAAGTAAAACCTTCAAAGTATACTTCGCCAATCAACGGATCCAAAATCCCTTAATCAATCTTGATTTGAATAATGGATTTCGACATGCTATATCCAGCCAAGAATTCTTGTCCAGTCGATAAAGTCAAATCCTTAATGCAACATCCAATTCTGGATAAGCCTTCTTCAACGGTCTAGAAACTGTCAATGATGATAGACTTTGAGTCTTGAGTCTGGCAGTCCGGAGTCTTCAGACTTTGATGGAAGAGTTTGCAAGTCTTCAGACTAATCTGATGGAAACATTTTTTCAACTTCAAAATACTCAAGAAAGTTTTCTCCAACACTCTAACTCATGTTTGTGCTTAGGCAGCCCTTGAGGCATATTTTCTTCCTAGTCAGAGCTTAGGGGGTGAACTTGCTAAGACATCATCTCATCCCGCTGTGAGATCACATTTTCAGGTCCTTAGATGGCAATTGAGGACCCGAAGCTTCGAAGTTTGATGCAAAGGAGATTGAAGAATCGGCGAACATGTTTAACTAGTGGGTCATAGGACATTTCCCTTTTTGTTAAGCTGATCTTTTGTAAATAGCCTAGTATTGTGTATAAACCTAGAGTGTTTACAAAAGGTTTGATTTGGTTAAGAATTGTTGCCTGCTTTTCTATCCCATCATGTTGTTGTCTAGGGATCTATTATTCGCTTACGTATACGCATTAAAATGAATGGGTTAGTGACACGTCTTGGGACGTCGCTACTTAATCGACCGCTAAGGGATGGGCACATGCTCGGAGGATCAAGCCGTAACACAGGGTACAGAAACGACAAAAAAAATCACTTTAATGCCATTCAACAAGAATTTTGTAATCAGGTGGAATCACCCAAACTTATTACATGCCTTTGTCGAATCGACTTGTCTCCGATCTCTAATCAATTTTGACGGTGCCATATTGAACCTTGCAAATTATCACGGTCGAGCAGTCGATTTCTGATCGAATTTTCAAATCACTCATGTTTATATTCCTTAATGGCTTCACCTAATAGATTAGTTATCTCCTGAGTGGTTAGTTCAGAGAAAAAGACTGTAGGCATATCGATGAAAAGCCCATTTCATTTACTCAAAAGCAGGGTTGAAAATCAAGATATCACACTTACCTTATGGATTTTCATGTAAACTTGTGATGTCACCATACCATGTCACTGTTGACACCTAATTTTTGTTTTCAAATACATAAAAAAAATTAGAGAAAAACAAAAAAGAGAAAAAAAAAAAAGATAAATAACAAAACAAAAAAAGAAAAAGGAAAAGGAAAAATGCTTTCTTTTTCCCTTGCGTGGCCTAGAACTGTTTCCCCTTTGGCCTAGCCCACGCCAGCCTTCTCCCTCCTCCATCTGCAAGTGGGAAACCCTAGAGAAAAGAGAACATCATCGAGAGACAGAGAGGAGAGGAGGCAGAGAGAGCTAGAGGGAGAGAGTTGGAGAGAGAGAGAGGGAGAGAGACAGAGAGAGAGAGAGAGAGAGAGAGAGAGAGAGAGAGAACGCGAGGGAGAGACCACCGCATGGCCGACAACTCGCTGCCATGCCTCTTTTCCCACTCCCAAACTCCAACTAGAGGAGACCTAAGAGAGCCAAGCAGAAAAACAAAAGAAGAGAGAGAAGGAACGGAGGCGCGAAGGGTAGCGGCAGTTGCGGCCTGTTGCCGTCCAAGCTCGCCACCTTAACTTGACGCCGTTTGAGCTAGTGCCCTCAGAATGCCGTCCCCCTATAGCCTGAAGCTGCAACGCTGCCACTGCTCGCCTCTGTCCATGACAAACTAACACCCCCAGCCATGATGACTCGCTGCACTCTACCTGTAGCCTGACGCCGCTACCCTCGATGCCAGCAGATCCAAGGCTAGCCACCACGTCTCCACCTCTGCTTCGCCGTCACGGCCTTAGCCGGAGGGGTCACTTGTGCCGCCACCGATCACACCACCACTGTGCCATCACTTGCCATGTCCTCACTATAGTCGAGTCACCACCCGTGCCATCACCCGTTACGTCCTAACCGCCGTCATTGCCATCAAGCCCGTCGTCGTCACCGTCACTGCCGTCAAGCTTGTCATCGCCATCGTTGTCTGTCCGCCTAGCCTACCCAGCGCTGTGAAGGAGTAGAGGGAGAGAAGAGGCAGAACAGGGTCGGGCGAGCCCTCCAAACTAGGTAGGGTTTGGTCTTCGAAGTGGGTCAGCCTTGGGTCACTCTTTGGGTCAAACTTCAGATTCAGGTAAATTGGGCTGGGCTCTCATGGGCTTAGGAAATAGGTGGGTGTCATTTTCTTTGAGCCCTGACTAAAGTATTAAAAAAAAAAAAGAATTTTGGGCCCACTCAAGTCCATTGTCGCCGACTCGGCCAAACCCAGGTCTGATCTACGACCGGACCTAACTCTCACTGATCGAGCTGAACTCGAGTCAGGTCAGATCGGACCCGACCCAGTTCACCCATTTTTTTTAAATTAAAAATTAGTTTTTTAAAAAAGTGATTAAAAAATAATCTTAAAAATTTTTATAAAAATTAAAAAAAAATTGAAAATTAAAAAATGATGGGGTTTGATTAGGACCTGCCATGTATTGCCATTTTAGTATAATTAGACTTGTATTTGCTCGTATATTAATTATGTTGCATGTTTGATTTGCATATCTAATTATATTTAATTGCACATATTTAATTTTGCTGCAATTAGGTTCTTGATAGCTATGATTGTTATTTTAATGTTTGCGCACTTGCATGATCACCTTACATGTTAGTGAATAGGCATGAAATCAATCTAAACTACTTAACAAAAAATTCTTTATTTTAAAATGAACAAGATTAGGTACCGAAAGGGCACTAATTGGATAATTAGTGTAATCAAGTCTTCGATCCTAAATTCTCTGGTTGCGTAGGAAGTGAGGTATACTCACATACCTCACTTGGTTTCTAACCAACCTCAATAGGTTAGTGGCATCTCATTTTTGCAAAATTCTTAAGAATATCCCAACATCACCCAAGGTATGGGCTTGGGAGAGCCTATGCCTTGCAGGGAGGTGTAGAAATGTAAGGTTTATTTTTTTATATAAATTGTTGTGCATGTATCCTTTGCATTGCGCTACACCTTAGCACACACAAGTTGCCATTGGATCTGAGCCGTATAGGATCACCTAGGATGGTTTTGATGTGGATACCACTTCAACTACAACCATGTAGTACGAGTCGCCCATCTCTACCCCAAAATTTCTTTCATGTCAAACATACCCACCCTGTTCTGCAATCATGTGACACGGGTCAGTTTTTTTACAAAGCCAAAGTCATGGGTAACATAACCTAGCCGCAAGCATGTTGGTTTAGTCTTGTGATCCCATGGCTTTATTTTGAGTCAGATAGAGTAGAAATTGAACCACATCCCATGTGTATGTCTGTGTAATTGAAAAAAAAAAAACAGAGACAAAAGTCGATACCCCTTGTAAGTATCGTTTTCCTTTTTATTTGCTCATTTTCTATTGAACTTCCATCTTAAATTTGCAAACATCAATCGATTGCCCTCCGTATCATAGGCTTATAATTGAAAAAATTGGCAGTCACTTTTGACAAGTGAACATTGAGTGCAAGTTCTAAACACTTTGATTTGGCCCTCTTAAACACATGATTTTGTTTAAATCTCTAGTTTTGGACTCGAAATTATTTTGAAAAAAAAATTCAAGTTGTGATTTTATATAGGGGTACAAAAATTGAAATTGCATTTTTATTAAATTTTCTCATTCTCACATTTTGGAACTAAAATGCAAATCATTTTGTGTACAAATTTCTCAAAATAGAAGTCAATTCATTTTTCTAGGAGTAAAATTACAAATCAATTTTTCAAAAATCAATGATACTTTTGTATACAAAACTTTTGGAACAAAAGTGGTCATTCGATTGATGGCCGTGAATTAATAATTCTAATGTCTTCTCTTATGATAAAATCTTGGCGAAATACTAAAATCCCGTGAAAAGAATTGTGGGGGCATGTACTGTCGCCTCGATTTTATTGTAAAAAGTGACCTCATTGAGATATTATATTTCTCTCATTCACATACTGATATCGTCGTCTTTTTGCAAGTTATGCACAATGCTCCTTGACATTCTCGTGGTGACCACACAAAGAAGTGAATTCTAGAGCTAGGACAAGAGTTGATTTTTACTATTATCTGTGCAAGAGTTTCTTATATTTTATCACTGTCTTTATTCTTGTTAAGAACCATGTTTTCCGTTTTGGGTTTTGATTGCGAATTCAATTGATGCTTTTGTAAATCATGCGACACATTTTTAAAATGATAAAATTCAATTTCAGGAAAATCATCCTAATCTTTTAAAATCAGAAGTGTTTCAAGTGAACCTATACATTTACCTTCCAAAGTGAATTTCAAGAAAACTCTACTCAAACCCTCTCTTCACGTGATCGCTTTCTCAGGTAGCATGAGGAGTTTATCTAAGTTCGGCATCTACCCCTTCAAAAAAAAATAAAAGTGTGAGTTCATAGGACTTGAGAAGCAAACATGCGTTGAGGCTTCATTAGTGCCAATCTTCCATAGAGACATAACGAAATTGAATTCCGTTCTAAGAAGTTGAGGAAATGACGCAAATGCCTTAGGTGCCAAAATAACTCATCGAGCTCGTTCACTTTGCATAATGAGACAAATGAAGGGAGTTGTCAAGCATCCAAAATTCAAAGGAAAAGTAAACTGTATCGATTCCAGTTACCTGTTTCTGATACCGTTTCTAACATGACTTTCTTTTTGTTGTCAATGAGATATCAAGAGTACAAATTTTTGTAACGTTTCAAAAGATGCAATGGAGCGTTATTAAGTCATGTTCATCTTAAACAAAGAATGATTCACAAATGAAACAGAGGGGCAATATTACCCCTTCCTTCATAAGGGGCATCTTTGGATGTTGATTGCCCGACCATGGAAAGGGATGTATTTCGTTCCTAAACTTGATTCTCTTTCATATAAAAAATGACATATCATTTTCTTTGATACAGGACAGACTCGAACAGAACAAAGGTTTGTCATATAAAGAATGGGAGATCAACTTTTGATTTAGAGAAAAATCTCTCCTTCCCCCACCAATGAAGTGTGTTGGAACAATATTGTCAAATTCATCAAGAAATGATGTATTATTCCTCAATTGAACCTAATTAAGTATGGAGATAACCCGTTTCATCTCCTCTTCTCACAGGGCGATAAATTAAAAAAAAAAAAAAAGTTGCACCTTGACCGTAGAAGCACCACCTTCAACCAAGGAATTAAGAAAATGTCAAACATTTAAAGGTGAATGCAAGGGAAGGGTATTGTTGAGTTACCAAATATCCACGAAGGTAAATTTAAGAGATGTTAGCGCCTAAAGGATGAAAATGAATGAAGGGTAATAATGTATCGTTTCCAACATTTCAGTCCCTAAAGATTTTTACGCTAACATATTCTTTCACAATCTTTACAAGATTGCCAAGTCACCATGCCGCAAGTAAGTACCATTTTCTCAAATTAAAAAAAAAAACAGCGAATTTCCATCATAAAAAAAGAACCTTTTGCGCTTTCCTAGAGACAAGCACAAAAATGAATAATTGGAAAAAAAAGACTTTCTACAAGCCTTTTGAATATCATTTTTATCTCAAAATTGTTTTCTCATTTTGGGGATTATTCATTTTGAATCAAAATTTTCTATGGAGATTGATCTACTCAAACGATCTCAGTAGAGTGAAATGGAGACGTTAACTATGCTAGAGTGAAATGGAGATGTTAACTATGCCAAACAAGAAGTGTATAGAATGAAGAAATGTAAGCCATTTTCAAACATATCCTTCAAATACTTTTGAGAGTTGAGTGAAAAACAACCTTCTCTTAGGACAAAGGATTCAATCGTATTAAGCACAAAGATCGAAATGATGAAGGTGTCTCCTTCATCAATCTCAAGCATTGCACTAATCTCTTACTACCCTTTTGGGAAGAATATAGATGATCCTTCAAAGTACCCCTGTCAAGAACGACCCTACATTGGGGTAGCATGGGAGGTTACGGTTGTGTTGTAGAACGAAATATTGTGAAAGATTATATTACTTTTACTTGCATCAATCTTCTGGTGGTAGCTTCAAAGGAATTCTCATCAAAGCTCGACTCATTCCAAGGTGAAGAAGAGTATTTCATTCTCTACCCAAACACCGATACCCATTGCTTTAACCAATTTGGGTCTGATTATTCATTTCTTCCCCCCGAGCGGTGATCACCTCCCTTAACTAGGGCAAGGCATAAGAATTGACCAAATACAATTGATAGTTACGAGAGAATGTGAAAAGTATCTCATAAGTCATAAGAGCTACAAAAGTTCCAAGAGCAAAAAGTTCAACAAAATTATTGGACATGAAAAAGTAGTGTGTCTGGTAAAGGCAAGGCTAATGCCCACTAAGAAAAGAGCCAAAATGCTACATCTTATGTGAAAAAATTTTCAACGTCCAAGTGCTTGTGTTAAAAAAAAAAAGAAAAAAAGAGCAAAGCTCTTGTGCAGAAATGATTGGTCAAGGGACTTTCGAGATGCACTGTGTTTCAAAAGCCAAATGATTCCAAAAGAAGTGACCTAGTCACGATGCAATGATAATCACCGACTCTTAAAAACCCTCTTGAAAATTTTAAGCCTTTCGAGCCTCTCCCAAGCCAACATTACAACCCTCTTCCGAAGTCTCTTTTGATTGGGATGGTTTGAGTGAAGATGAGAATGCCATAAGGAAGCTACAGCTTGAAAGAGTGGACGTAATTCTATATTGTCTTATCTTCCAAATTCTCGACTTGTAAATCTGATGAAGCTAGTGAAAAATGTTCCTTTATTAGCCACAAAGCGATAATTCCCTTTGTGTAAACCCTAATCGAGCCTATATTACAGTCCTTTCAAATACCGTTTTGATTGATAAAATTGTGCTCATCACGAATGTTTTTGAAGGCCTTTGACATGGGTTATGTGAGATACCCTTAGCAATCAGTTACTTCACATGTGAATAGATGGGATCAAGCAGCCATTTTATCAAGAGTGTACAAGAAACCATTTCTGACTAAGAAGCTCTAGTTTGGCATGCTTAATGAACAAGATGACAATTTTGTACCACATAATACTAATTGACATCGAGTGTTTTTCTAAAGCAGTTGAACTTAACTTGATTAGCTTGTTCAATTAATATTGTAATATTGCCTATGCGTTTCTTGATAACGTCTTTAATGACATTTGCTCAAGTTGAGTTTGATAGGATTCCTCAATGAAGCCATACAGTTTTCAAGGAGTTAGCGGGTGCTTCCCTAAAACTAAAGGTTCATGATTAGCTTTAAACCATGCTATCTCTAGAGCTTCATGGTTATCCTTAAACCATGTCGTCTATAAAGTTTCATGGTCAACCTTAAACCATGTCATCTTCTTATGATCCGGTAGGCTTTTGTAACCTGGAGTCTTCCCTTCTTCTTATGACTCGGTGGGCTTTTGTAGCCCAAAGTTTTCCTCTTTTCTTCTTATGACCTAGTAGACTTTTAGTAGTTTGGAGTCCTTCTTCCTCTTCTTCTTATGACCCGTTGGGCTTCTATAGCCTGAAGTTTTCCTCTCTTCTTATGACCTGATGTGCTTCTATAGCCCGAAATCTTCCTCTCTTGTTATGACCCGGTGGGCTTTTGTAGCCCGGAGTCTTCCTCTCTTCTTATGACCTAGTGGGCTTCTGTAGCCCGAAGTCTTCCTATTCTTCTTATGACCTAGTGGGCTTATGTTGTGACATCCTGATTTTCCAATTCTTGTTTCAATTAAATAAGTCGGGCATTTCATCTTCATGTCTATAGTTTTCTTCTCTAAGTTGGCCACTCACGCGATAACTATTCTATCAAATGAAGCCATTAAGGAATCTAAATGCAATAGACTAGAGAATTTGATCAGAAAACGACTGCCCGACCGTACTAATCTGTAATGGTCATTACAGCACAGACCAATTAGAGACTGGAAATAGGTCGATTCAACATAACCATGTAATTCAGTGTGGGTGATTCAACCTAATTGCACAATTCTTGTTGATCGGTACTAAATCAATTTCTCTATCGTTTTGGTACACTGTGTCCGTATTTGAAACCTCGAGATTTCTACGACAATCGAGAGTCGCCAATGTGTTGAAGATGCACTTTGTCGCTTGAAAATAATCAACCAAAGGTCAATTGCACAAAAAATTCCTAAAAGCTACCCGGTATATTAGGACGCGCTAAAGTCACGCTAGATTGAAATCAATCGAGAAATTGAACCTGATTACAGAAATTGGAAGTTCTGTCAAGTCACAATTCATTATAAGAATATCAACTCATCTCCAGAAGATTTTTCTACAAATCGAGATTTTTGGCAGAAAAGCAAAGTAAGGCCGTTTTTGTTCGAGATTGTCAGATAGCCATTTTTGATTAAATCTTTAGGAAGCAAGTTGGATCATTTGATGGGGAAAATTCATAAGAAGGTTGAGGACACATGGGCTAATTTAATTGAGCTTCCATTGAATGGAATTGATTGAGAATTGATTAAATTAAGTGTACAAGATTTCATACCACGGCGGAAAATAAAATCGCGACCATTGGAATAAGGTTGGGGTAGATAGTGGAGTGTGACATCATCCATGAGGTCATGGTAGGCCATGTGCTTGAGTGACCTAAGAGAGAGAGAAAGAACCAGTTCCTTCCCTCTTTCTCCTTCTCTCCCATCGCTGCTTCTCTCTCCCCCATCTCTTCTGATCATGCGAGGAGCCTAGCAAGCTAAAGACCGTCGAGCATCCCTACAGCCGTCCGAGCACCGCATGCCGCCGGATCAGTTGGCTCGCCCGTCGCACCTAGTCGCTAGCCCTGCGAGCTCCCTGCTCATCTCTCCCTGCTCGTCTTGCACTTGTCTCGAGTCCAGCCACCTCCTCTCACATCCATCAGCATCCACTGATGTCTTGAGACCACCATTGAAGCAGCTCCACCGCTATCCTGTCCTCAAAACAGTCGGAGCCTCCAATCTAACCTCCCCTTCGCCATCACAAGCAGACGAAGCTAGCAGCCGTGCGCTTACTCGCCCCTACTGTTCCGCGAGTCAAGCAGCCATTTTAGATCTGGTGGAGCTTCGCTGGAGTCGTCCAGCCCACCTTCGGCCATCGTGAAGCCCCGCCTAAGTCCAGTTCAGCTCCTCTGCCCATTCCCAACCCCAACTAGCCCTGGATCAACCCTTTCTTGGCCTCAACCAGCATCGATCAGTGAGCAGAAAAATGGGTATGACAGTGGCTATTTGGCCCGTTTTGGCCAGCTTCTTGACCCTAGAAGCTAGGCCCGCCTTGGAGACTATCGACCCTCACGTCGTCCCCATCGTTTTAGTTCGCTTGGCTCACTAATCTGATGAGTTTAACTCACTAAACCTTGCTTAAAGGGTTAATGATGTTTTAGGTGTGCTCAGTTTATGTTAAATGTTATTAGGTGGTTAGTTTAATTTATTTATGTGTAGATTATATCAAGGTGCTTAATTAACTTAAAGTGTGTTTACTTTAAGGTTAAGTGAATGTTTATATTAATATAAACCTTGATGTGACATAAAGGAATTTACTTTTATTTATTTAAATATCTCGAAATTATTAAAATATAAAAAAATTATATTTGACCCTGATTGCTCAAAATTTTGTGCCAATCGCTGTTGTGTATTTAGAATTTGAATTTTATGATTGATTGTGGCAAATTGAATGTGATTGCGATAAATAGAGATTCTTTTTATAAAATCCCAAGTGTCGAAATTTGATGGAAGAACAACCGTGATTGACCACCTATTAAAGGTTGTGCCCAGTGGGGCCGTGATTGACCACCTATTAAAGGTCGTGCCCAATAGGGCCGTGATTGACCACCTATTAAAGGTTGTGCCCAATAAGGCCGTGATTGACCACCTATTAAAGGTTGTGCCTAGTGAGGCCGTAATTGACCACCTATTAAAGGTAGTGCCCAATAGGGCCGTGATTGACTGTCTATTAGAGGTCGTGCCCATCGAGCCGAGATCTACCACCTAGTTAAAGGTTATGCCGAGTGGGGTTGTGATTGCCACTGGTTGTTAAACCTTCCTATAGGGTCGTGATTAGAAGCAGTGATTGATTCGCTAGAGTGACATGTAATCGGTCGAGTCAATTGATTGTTGAGACGATCCAAGTTATTGAATTGTTTTGATGACGTGATTGTGCCACAGTTGTCTGGTTATCATAATTGCACATGGTTGAATTATATAAACTGTCCTAACCTGCAGATGAAGGCTAATGCGAGGTAAGTCTTCTTGATGTTGTGGCTAGGCTACTCCAGGGCTTATTTTCTTTCTAATAGGGGTTTAGGGGGTTGAACTTATTGAGACAATGTCTCATCCCAATTGTGGGATTAAAATTTCAGGTCCCTGGCGGACAGAGTGGCCAAATAGCTTTGGTTGGCCTTGAGGAGTTGCAGAGGTGAAGTCATAAGGATTGTAGAACGCGTCCGACTTGTAGGTCATAGGATAGTTCCTTTTTAAGAGCCGGCCTTTTGTAGATTTTTGGCAGTAGACCTCTGTTTGTAATTCTATTGAATTATGAAAGTGTTATGTTGTGGTTTCACTTCCTGCTTTGCTATCCCGTATTTTATTGTCAGGGGTTTTATAATACGTTCCGCTTGCGTGATAAGAAATGAATGGGGTCGGCGACACTACCTGGGAGTGTCGCGTTTGCATGACCATGGTGGGATATTGGCACACTCGAGGTTCGGGGCGTGACATCTATAGCCTAGAGTCTTCCCCTCTTCTTGTGACCTGGTGGGCTTCTGTAGCTTAGAGTCTTCTATTTTCCTTAAACCCGATGGGCTTCTGTAGTCCAGAATCTCCCCCTCTTCTTATGACCTAGTGGGCTTTTCGTAGCCCAGAGTCTCTCCCTCTTCTTATGACCTGGTGGGCTTTCCGTAGCCCGGAGTTCTTCTCTCTCTTCTTATGACCCGATGGACTTTTGTAGTCCGGAGTCTCTCCCTCTTCATATAACTCGATGGGCTTTCCATAGCCCGGAGTCCTTCTCCCCTGACTTGGTTGGTTTTCTGTAACCTAACCTAGAGTCCTTCTCCCCCTTCTTATAACCCAGTGGGCTTTCCATAGCCCAGAGTTCTTCTCCCCCTTCTTATGACCCGGTGGGCTTTCCGTAGCATGGTCATTCTCCCTCTTCTTATGATTCGGTGGGCTTTCCATAGCCCGGAGTCCTTCTCTCCCTTCTTATGATCCAGTGGACTTTCCGTAACCTGGAGTTCTTCTCTCTCTTCTTATGACCCGATAGACTTTTGTAGTTCAGAGTCTCTCCCTCTTCATATAACTCGATGGGCTTTCCATAGCCCAGAGTCCTTCTCCTCTGACCCGATGGGTTTTCCGTAGCCCGGAGTTCTTCTCCCCCTTCTTATAACCCAGTGGGCTTTCCGTAGCCCGGAGTCCTTCTCCCCCTTCTTATGACCCGATGGGCTTTCCGTAGCCCGGTCATTCTCCCTCTTCTTATGACCTGGTGGGCTCTCCATAGCCCGGAGTCCTTCTCTCCCTTCTTATGATCCAATGGACTTTCCGTAACCCGGAGTCCTTCTCCCCATTTTTTATGACCTAGTGGGCTTTTTGTAATCCAGAGTCTTCGCTCTTCTTATGACTCGATGGGCTTCTATAGCCCGAAATCTTCTCTCTTATGACCCGATAGGCTTTTCGTAGCCCGAAGTCCTTCTCCCCCTTCTTATGATCCGGTGGGCTTTTCATAGCCTGGAGTCTTCTTTATTCTTATGACCTAGTGGGCTTCTATAGCTTGGAGTCTTCTCTCTTCTTATGACTTGGTGGGCTTCTATAACCCGGAGTCTTTCTTCCTTATATTAACAAGACGCACTTCCAAAGTTATGAGTCATTTTCGTCAACCTAACGCATGTCTATGCACCTAGGGTCTCTCTACCACCAAAATAATTAGGTGTGTTCTGTCTTTGAATGCAACCTCTTTGAGGTTACATTCTAAGAGGGGTAGTTGTTCACACCTAATTTTTATTTTCAAATACATTAAGAAAATTAGAGAAAAAGAGAAAAAGAGAAAAAAAAATAAAAAAGAAAAATATCAAAAAAAAAGAAACATAAAAAATGCCTCTTTTTCGATTGCGCGGCCTAGGCCCATTTCCCCTTTGGCTTGGCCCACGCCAGCCTTCTCCCTCCTCCATCTTTGCGTAGGAAACCCTAGAGAAAGGAGAACATCATCCAGAGATAGGGAAGAGAGGAGGCGGAGAGAGCTAGAGGGAGAGAGCTAGAGAGAGGGGTGAGAGAGGGAGAAACAGAGAGAGAGAGAACGCGAGGGAGAGACCACCGCATGGCCGACAACCTGCCGCCGTGCCAATTTTCCCACTCTAAAACTCCAACTAGAGGAGACTCGAGAGAGCCGAGCAATAAAATAGATGAAGAGAGAGAAGGAACAGAGGGGAGGAGGGCAACGACGATTGCAGCCCATCGCCATCCGAGCTCACTACCTCAACCTGACGCCGTCTGAGCCGCTGCCCTTTGAACGCCATTCCCCTTTAGCCTGAAGCTGCAATGCTACCACTTCCCTCCTCGCCGTGACACCTGACGCTGCTCAAACCTGACGCTAGAAGCCATTGCCTCTGCTTGCCGTTTGAAGCACCTTCGAGAGACCCCTTATAGCAACTCGTCTCCACCATGCCATAGTAGCTTGCCATTGCGTCCGAGCGCTGCCCACCTCCGTCCACGATGACCCAACGCCCCCGCTTGCAACAACTCATTGCGCTTTGCTTGCACCCTGACGCCACTACCCCCGATGCCAACAGATCCAGGGCTGGTCGCCGCATCTCTGCCTCTGCTTCGTTGTCATGGCCCTAGCTAGAGGGGTCGCCTATGCCGCACTAATCATACCACCATCGTGCCATCACCTACCGCGTCCTCATTGCAGCTAATTCACCGCTTGTGCCGTCACCCGTTACATCCTAACCGTCGCTGAGTTAAGGCTGTTGCCGTTGTCACCGTCAAGCCCATCGTCGTTGCCGCCGCCGCCACTGTCAAGCTCGTCATCGCCCTCATTGCCTGTTTGCTCAGCCCACCCAACACCGCAAAGGAGCAGGGGGAGAGAAGAGGCAGAACCAAGTCGGGCGAGCCCTCCAAACTGGGTAAGGTTTGGTCTTCGAAATGGGTCGGGCTTGGGTCGCTCTTTGGGCTGGGCTTCAGATTCAGGTAAATTGGGTTGGGCTCTTGTGAGCTTAGGAAATAGGTGGGTTTGATTTTCTTTGGGCCCTAACTAAAGTATAAAAAAAAAAAAAAATTGGGCCCACTCGGGTCCATTGTCACCGACTGGGTCCAACCCGGGTTCGGTCATAAACCGGACTTGACCCACACTGAGCAAGTTGAACTCTGGTTGGGTCAGATTGGACTCGACCCGGTTCACCCTTTTTTTCAAAAAATTAAATATTATTTTTTTAGAAAATGATTAAAAAATATATTTTTTAAAATGATTAAAATACTTTTTAAAAAAATTAAAAAATTAAAAAATTTCAAAATTTCAAAAATGATGGGGTTTGATTAGGACCTGTGATGTATTGTCATTTTAGTTTAATTAGACTTTTATTTGATCTTATATTAATTATGTTGCATGTTTAATTTGCATATCTAATTATGTTTAATTGCACGTATTTAATTTTACTGCAATTAAGATCTTGATAGCTATGATTGTTATTTTAATATTTGTGCACCTGTATGATCATCTCACATGTTAGTGAATAGGAATGAAATCGATTAAAACTACTTGACAAAAATCATTTATTTTAAAATGAACAAGATTAGGTACCGAAAGGGCACTAATTGGATAATTAGTATAATCAAGTCCTCGACCCTAGATTCTCTGGTTGCGTAGGAAGTGAGGTATACTCCCATACCTCACTTGGTTTCTAGCCAACCCTAAAAGGCTAGTGGCGATTCTTTTTTGCAAAATTCTTAAGAATATCCTAACGTCACGTGAGGTATGGGCTTGGAAGAGCCTACGCCTAATCATGGCCTTAGGCCCGTCCTTTAGGCATTACCCCTAAACCTACACCCTCCCCTCGAGGCTAGGTCACGACAGTCACCATGTGTCATCTAGGTTAGTAAATTTAACAATAAATTTGATAGAAGCTAATGGATGATAGAATTATTACAAATGTATAAGTTTGGGGCTTTTGGTGATGAAAATATTGGTTTGAAGTCTGTCATAAGTGTATCAATTTGGAGTATTTCATGGTAAAAAAAATTAGTTTGGGACAAATTTGTCACAAGTGAATTAGTTTCTAGTTTTTGGTTTTCAAAAAATTTATTTGGGGAGAATTTGTCACATAATTACCAATTTGGGGTTTTTTCATAGTATTAACCCTTAAATGAAAGATGTCATTTTATGTTTACATAATTTTCAATTTTTTTCTCTTTTGCCCAAATAATCTATTCATTATCCTTAGAATAAGTGCACTAAAAAAATCTTTAAACTTACAGCAAAAATGCAATTGAGTCATAAAACGTATCGATATCGTATTTTTATAATTATTATTTTCTCCCTCTTATGAGGTATTTTTCCTTTTCTTATGTAATTAACTCCTTGATGAAATAGCCGTTGGATGGTGATGATCACTGAACATCCACTTTTTTGATAGTCCCGTCTCATCTTTCTTTATATTTGAAGTCCTTTCATCCTATCAAATATCTGGCCCCTTAAGTTTCAAAAGATTCTTGCACGAAAGTTTCTATCCTCACATCCATTTCATTTTTCAAAAAACAAACAAAGAAATAACTATAGATAATTTTGAAGCATATGAGGAGATGCCTCTTGAAGGATGATGTCAATCAAGTCCCAAAAGAAGTCTGACTGTGATGTTATCACTAGTTAAAGATATGAGATAACAAGCAATCAAATAATTAGAGTTGCATTGGCAAATTCCCGGACCATTAATATGCTTATGTTCACCTTTTGTGCATTTTTTTGTGTTGATAATTTATGTATGGTTCATTATTATTATCTCTTTCTCTCATGAATGTCTAGTGTTAAGTTCCAAAGGCCGATAATTTCATGAAATATGTGATAGATAGTATATTTTCATATCATGTATAATTAACATAACGAAATATTAATTTGATTTTTTTTTACGATTCACTTTTAAATCAAGTAAATATGGTACTTATAATAATCACTATAAGTCGAATAAGAATCTTCAAACTACGCTCCCATCAATCTCGAAGGATAATGTACGGTCTCAACACATGCAACGCTTTTGTGACGCACCGCCGATATATTTGAAACTTTAAGACATAATTGACTTCTTCTGGAGTCACAGTGGCATAACGTGGTTTCGATTCAATGAGTGGACAAAACCAATTTTGATTGGCTTGGGTGTACGACCCTGCGTCTCCCTTTCAAGGCAAGAGTACAAACATGACATGGCCATTCATGGCCATTATTCAACACCCATATTTGCATCCCAGAGCAATAAATCACGACAGGGCACGAATCACGCCCCCGCTTTATTGAATGATCACACACGTGCAGACAAAATCTTTCTGTATTCTTTTCCGTCAACCCCCGACAATCATACGGACCGAAAGGTGGCAAGAAAATCACGTGAGCCGTGATAAAATCGTGTTAGCCAGCTTTCTCGCGGTCAACAAAAATTCCCGTTCCCACATTTGGGACAGTACAAAAGAAGTCGTTTTAGGAGCTTCTTATTTTTCGTTAATTGAGTGCTGCTAACATGACAGTATCATTATTTACCATTGATGGTTTTATGTGATGGGCCTAAGATGGCCCGTCCGCCCATGATGGCTCTAAAAGCCCAGCCCACAAGATTAGGGCTCATAGATGAAGGGGTACGTTCCTTTCTGTTGGAGGGACGTATAAAAGGAGAAAGAGAGAGGGAGGAACACACATTTTGGCATTACGTACGTTCCTCCTCCCTCTCTCCCTCCAAAAGAAAAATAAAAGAAAAATGCAACGCTCTCTTCCCTTCAAGGCCAACCAACATCATCAGATCAAACGGGATCGGTTATCTCTTCCTCTTATCGGTCTTGGTGTTTAATCTGTGGCTAATAAGGTACGCTCAATTCTGTGGTGTGCTTTAGGATCGGTGATACATGTTTATCCTGGGCTTGTCTTCCACATTCGTTTTAGGGGTTCGATTTAGTGTCGAATCTGGTTTTTGGGAATCCGACAATCCCAACATTGGTATCAGAGCACGAGTTCATGTTTTCCCGACCTCTTTCATGTTTATGACTGATTTTTTATTGATTTTTCGTGAAAATAATCGGCGGACATGGACCGGGGCTCAAAATCTCGACACTCGAGCACTATTCATCCATTTTTTCAAGTTTCCGTAAGTCGAAATCAATTTCTTATGGCATTGGGTGAAAGAGCTCGTGAAAACGAGTCCGTTGATGGGTCGAACGCCACCGGGAGACGTCGGACGCACCCACACGAGTGGCCAGAAGCTGTTGCACATGGGCTCCACGCGCTTGAAGCGTTGGCTGAGCGCCTGAAGCGCTGGCTCGGCCAGCATGTGCGCCACACACGCCGGTCGGCGAACCGGCACGTGTGCGACGCCGTCGGCCGGCGAACCGGCACGCGTCGATCGGCGAACCGACGCATTATGACGTCACCCAATGGTTAGTAACCGATGGGATGACATCATCGCTGGCGACCAGCCAACGACCCGACCCGACCTACCAATCAACCCAACCCGAGATCCAACCGGTCGCTCGCGCGTGCGAGGCACGTGCCGGGTCGGTTCATCTGACCCGGCCCGACTGGTCTGACCCATTGACTGTTGACTCGTTATCCGACGATCGTTCACCGTTGACCACCATTGACCGTTGACCGTTGACCACCGTTGACCGTTGACCAGAAAAAAAAGGAATTTATTTCTTTTTCAATTATGTCTGTGTGGGTTATAGGTAATTCATTTTTTATTCTGTATCTGTTGTATGAATCATGGAAAAATATGTATTTTTCATTATGTTTATTATGGATTATAAGTGATCCATTTTTAGTTATGCATTTGTTCTAGGAACTATGATGCGTTATGCACGGATACTTGCATTCCTTAGAACAAATGAAAGAAGAGCAAGACTTAAAAGGCTAATGACAGAGTTAGCTGATTATCGGTGGCATGACGGTGATTTAGTATCACACGTGGTCAGGGTCAATCAGATGATACAGGAAATCATCTAGAATGGCTATCCTATGCCGGATTTTGAGAAGGTGTCGGCTTTGATGAATAATCTTCCACCTGAATGGCAAGCAGTGTTAGATCGCCTATGGGAGGTCAATGTGATTCCGGGTTATAGGAGGCTAGTGGTAGTTTTTGTAAGAGAGTACCATAAGATTGAGTTAACCAAAACTTCAACTCTTAGATCGAGTGCCACATGGGGCAGAGTGAATGCACCTTCGAGGCGACATGAAAGCTCTCCAAAAAGTTTTCCATGGTTGGCAAATGTGTCTTCAAATTTCTCAGATATTTTGACTGATAGATTAGAAGGGACATTCCCTATTTATTTCTTAGATTAGTTTGAGATGTTTTTGGGTATGAATATCTCTTTCTATGTTGATATTTTTCCTATGTATATATTGCTTAGTGTAATGGATAGATGTATTATATGAAAGCATTATTATTCTATTGGATGTCAAATATTATTTGATCTCTGTTATTGTTGACTGTGGGTAGTTCAAAGAAGTATTTGTAACTTCATAGAATTTATTTTGCATAAGACAATTATATTAATAATAATTTTAAGTTGGGATTTTTTTGGAGGATGATTGGAAACATAGTGACCTTTTGATTCTGAAACCTTACTTGAAATTGTTCATTGATATGATGGGTCTGTGCAAAATGGATGCATAAATGATAGGCATTAATTATTCGTGCATATATGTTTGATGTGTTCAGATCAATGGTTTCAGCAACTAAGAATGTAATTGCTAATATGAACGGCAACAATTGTGAAATATTGAATATGAATATTCAATATATGCTGGAAAAGTAAGAAGCACTAGAAGCTCTTGACCATATTATGGAAGATCTTGAGGATGTCGTGCGCCACCTTGAGCTAGCAGAGGACCGTCTAATGGCATTTGAGCCGAAAATAGATATTTGCATTGCTAGTTCTAGCTTAGAAAGGGCTTTGAGCTCTAAGCGCAAGCCTATTGATTCGTTCAATATGTGGGAATGCAAAGGATCAAGTCCTTATTGTAAGAAATCAAGAGTTAACCAATACAAGAGAGGAAAACGTCCTCAAGTGAAGAAAATGTCAAGGGTGAGGTGTTACAATTGTGACAAGAAAGGTCACTATGCTCGCAACTATTGTGAGCCGAAAAAGGTAAACACATCTTGTACATTTGAGAACTTTGCTTATGTGTCAAGTTCTGTATTATTGGATAAATCCAATCCTTTGTGAACTGTAGATTCAAGAGCGACAGACCATGCAGCGAAGGATAGAGAATCCTTTGTGGAATTCTGACGATACCAACTGGAACTAAGTGGATTTATGTGGAAAATAACTCCAGAGTTGAAGTTAAAGGGATTGGCACCTGCCAATTGAACATGCGTGGTGGACGCACCTTGTTCCTACATGATGTTCCATATGCTCCAGAGACTCGTCGAAATTTAGTGTCTATTTTGGTGTTGGTTAAGCTTGATTTTATATGAACTTCCATAATAGAAGTGTAGATTTTTATTTGGATACAAACTACTATACTTGTGGTTAGTTACTGGATGGTTTCATTGTATTAGATACTGACTATGTTAATGCAAATGTTTGGTATTCCCTTCTCACATCTCCTAATTCATATGATAACGATGTGAATGTGTGGCATGCTAGACTTAGTCATATTGGCCAACAACATATGAATATACTGGCCAAAGAGGGCTTGTTGGGCAACATTGAAAAAGAAGATTTGCCTATATGTGAGCATTTTCTAGTAGGGAAAACGACAAGGAAACCATTTTGAAAAGGTAAAAGAGCTGAATTTCCTCCGCATTTAATCCATTCTAATGTCTGTGGTGCAATGAATGTGAGAGGAAGGCATGGGGCTATTTATTTCATCACTTTTATAGATGATTATACTCGATTCGAATATGTCTATTTGATTTCTTATAAATCTGAAGTATTAAGTTGTTTCAAAAGGTTTATGAACTTGGTAGAAAATCAATTAGACAAGAAAATAAAAGTATTTAGATCCGATCGAGGTCGAGAATATTTATCTGATGAGTTTAGAAAATTATGTGATGAAAAAGGAATAGAAAGACAGTTATCTATTACATATACTTCTCAACAAAATGGTGTTGCAGAGAGAAGAAACAAAACCCTACTAGAAATGGTTAGGTCCATGATGGCACATGCTAACTTACCTATCACTTTTTGGAGTGATGCGTTGTTAACTGCTGCCTATATACTTAACCAGATACCTTCCAAATCAGTTATTTCCACTCCATATGAGTTATGGACAAGTAAAAAATCAGACTTAAATTTTCTTAAGCCATGGGATTGTGCTACCTATACTCATGAGTCCTCTCACAATTTTAGGAAATTGGGTGCCAAAGGAAAGAAGAGTATTTTAATGAGATACTCCGAACACTCGAAAGGGTATGTGTTCATAGGTGAGCAGGAAAGTCACATTCTTAGTGGATGAATTTCTAAAGAAGGGCAAAATAGGTGAAGATTACTCCCTTTTTGAAACCTTGGATCAAGATAATGATATTAGTGGAGTTCGTCCAAGTGGGAGTAACATGAGAAGTGATGAATTGAATTCAACTCGTTCTCAATTGTAACCACATGATGAGACAATGTTATCATTTTCTAATCCTAGTGGGAGCATAACGGGGAATGATGTGCAAAGTGTACAATCTCCGATACGGCGAACAAGTTGCCAAAGTATTCCCCGTCGACGTTTTGACATTGAAGGGGAAACTTTTATGATTGCTCCGCAAGATGAGGATGGACCAAGAAATATTAATGAGGCTCTAAATTTCCCTAGTAAGGAAAAATGGATGTACGCAATGAAAGAGGAGATGGAGTCAATGAAGTCAAACCAAGTTTGGAATTGGTTGATCTTCCAAAAAGACGCAAAGCTATTGGGAACAAGTGGGTTCTCAAAATAAAGCGTAAAGCTGATGGCTCGATATAAAGGCATAAGGCTCGCCTTGTGGAGAATGGGTATAATCAATAGGAATGAATTGATTATGAAGAAACATTTTCTCCTTTAGTGAGATTTACCTCGATTCGCATAATTTTGGCAATAGTGGCTAATATGGATCTTGAGTTACAACAAATGGATGTAACGATCGCTTTCCTCAATGGAGAATTAGAGGAAGAAATATTTATGGAACAACCTGCTGGTTTCATTAAGGAAGGCCAAGAAGAAAAGGTATGTCGACTTATGAGGTTGATATATGGCCTTAAGCAGTCGTCAAAGACAATGGTATATATATTTTCATAATGCCATAATGGCATATGATTTTACAATAATAGATGAGAATCATTGTGTATATATCAAAAGATCCAAAGATCAATTTGTGATCATATCATTATATGTTGATGATATACTAATTGCTGGAAGCAATATGGAGTTTGTTAATACTGTCAAGAGTTGGTTGTCTTCCAACTTTGAGATGAAGGATATGGGTGAGGCTGCATACATTCTTGGAGTTAAGATTTCAAGAGATCGTTCGAAGAGATCATTATCTCTTTCGCAAGAAACATATATAAATAAGATTCTTGAACGATTTAGTATGCAAGATTGTAAACCCATTGATACTCCTATTGCAAAAGGTGAAGGATTGAGTCACAGATTGTGTCCAAGGACTCCACAAGAGAAGGAACAAATGAAACATGTTCCTTATGCTAGTGTTGTTGAGAACTTGATGTACGCTATGATATGTACAAGACCTGACATATGTTTTGCAGTTGGAATGGTGAGTAGATACCAATCCAACCCAGGTCCAGCACATTGGAAGGCCATTAAGAGAATACTGAGGTATCTAAAGGGGACTACTGATTATACGCTGAGTAATTAAGGAAAGGATCTGCGACTCTAAGGCTATTATAATGCTGATTGGGGAGGAGATTTATATGAAAGAAAATCTACCTCTGGGTTTATTGTCTTACCGAATAATGGCACCATATGTTGGAGTAGTAAGAAACAAAAGTGTATAGCCTTGTCCACAATGGAAACTGAGTTCGTGGCATTATCAGCAGCAATATAAGAAGATGTTTGGCTTAAGAGATTATTGGATCATTTAGGTGTTATTGGAAGTGCTGCATATTCATTGTTGGTTAATTATGATAGCCAAGCAGCAAAAGCGTACACCAAAGATCCAAAATATCATGGCAAGACCAAACATATAGATACTGAGTATAATTTTGTCAAATATATGATTGCACGAAAAGATGTGAACTTACAGTACATATTACGCATAGAATGGTAGCAGATCCTATGACAAAGCCAATACCTAGAGATGTGTTTTGTGGCCATATGAAATCTCTAGGATTGCATAGAGTCTGATGTACTAGATTGTAATTTCCCTGATTTGTTCACATTTATGAACTTTTGTTTTTTCATCATTAATGCCTATGAATCTTTGTTTGATCTTTATGCATCTTAATGCTTAGTGCATTACTTTAAGTTGAGAAAGTATGTCGGACAGATAAAAGATTAGCCCACTCACATGGGTAATCGCCTCGATTTACTGTGTGATAAATAAAGATGAGACTGTTTTTAAAGCTTGTTATCTAGGTGGTAATTGAGAGCTCAAGCTTAAAATATGTATGTCACCTTAACTAAGTGTTAAGATGAGGACATAATATTTACTATGTCTGAAAGTAAAATAACCCACATATTTTACTTTATCTGTCTATGATGCCAGATGTGAGTTCTGATGAATTTTGTGAATGAGTAGATACGTGAACTCAAGTTAGACATTGGGTATGTCTGAACTCCATGGGAAATGAGTTAATACCATAATACATATTTGATACGATGTATGCATGAAATGACCAATAAGAGTGGCAAAAGTTTTGATCTCAACTTTTATGTCGCGTGAGACTCTTGAGGAAAAGAATTCCTCAATTTTAGTACCCTCATGACTTTTACTTATTATCAAGATTTCTAGTTAGTGTTTGCTATCTTAGGATGTTGCTAATTGTCACGCCCCGACCCTCAAGCACGCACACATCCCTTACTTTTAGTCGATTTTAAAATGCGATATCCCAGGACTATGTATCGCCAACCCTTTCATTTTTAATAGCACATGCGGAAGCAATTATAATTCCCCAGACGATAAAGCAATAGGATAGAAAAGCAGGCCATATATTTTTCTTACTGAAAATTCACAACTACATCTTTTTACCTGCATCTCATAATATTCTACAATACTATATATATATATATATGCAACTCTGGTCTAATGTCTATTCACATACAAACAAGGTCTGACAAGACAAGACGGGATCTTAGTCCTCATTCGATTCGTACTCGGGGTTATCCTCAGGGTCCTTCTCCACGTACTCCTCTTCAAGTTCGTCAACAGGGATCTCTTCATCAGATTCATGCTCCTTAGGCTCCTCATTCAGGTCCTGAAATGGTTATTTAATAACCACTGAGATAACGTCTCAGCAAGTTCTACCCCCTAAGACCTGATTAGTAAACTAATACACCTTAGGGCTGCCTATGCACAACATGAGTTAGAGGACTTACCTTGGCCTCAGATTCCACCTGCATATTAGCACAAATCAAATAGGCACCCAAGCAATCACATCACAGATCGAAGCATCGATCTAATCAACTTAGTCGATTTCATATCAGGAAGACCACTCACGATCATCTCTCTTCAATCATTCAATTCACAACATCAATCCAAGGCAATGAATCACATCAAGTCACGCTCAAATCGAATCATCGATCAATCGACGTAGTCGATTACAAGCTAGTCAAATCATTTCTAGATCATTCATCCCACACCAAGCAATTCCTTAGATTTAGTGGCTTTACGGTCCCACCCGACCCTCTCGAGATTTAGTGGCTTTATGGTCCCACCCGACCCTCTCGAGATTTAGTGGCTTTACGGTCCCACCCGACCTTTCCAAGATTTAGTGGCTTTATGGTCCCACCCGACCTTTTTACAATGCCATACTATGTCACCAAGCTACGTGCATTATCCAGGAAGACATACCGAGTCTCCGAGCCACGTGCATTCTCTAACGCTACCTTTTCGCCAAGATGACATATCTAATCACCGAACCACGTGTCTTTCCCGAGTAACATTCCAATTCACTGGGCCACGTGCATCCTCAAGGTGATTTACCAACTCACTTTCGATACTAACAACCGATATCCGACCAATTCTCAATCACAAGGACAAAATTGCATTATTTAATAACATACTTAAAAATGCACCATTAAATCAATTCGACACGAATTAAAGCTCAAATAAATAAACGGACTGCTCCACGACAATCAACACGAAATTCCGATCATCGGCCATCCCGGTTGAATTTCCGAAAAATAAATAATTAAATAATTAATTTCGAAATTAAATAAATAAATACAATAAATTCAATTTAGCACAATATAAAACTCAATTAAATAAACAGACGACACCACAATCATCAGCATAAAATCCCAGTCACTGGCCATCCCAATTGAATTTTTGGGAAATAAATAATTAAATAATTAATTTCGAAAATTAATATTTAATTCCTAAAAATTCCACCTAGGCCTAATTTGCTTAATTAACACCCGATAAGGGACGGGAAAAATCCCGAGGAGCTTCCAACAAATACTATAGGCAATTCTCTATCTAATTACACTAATTACACAACTAATATGCAAAGCAATTAACTAAAAATCACTAATAAATTCTAATCTAACCACCTAATTACACTTAATTAACACTAATCAACATTTAAGTATAATTAGCACACTAAGAAGGCATTAGTGAGTAAAACTCATTGGATTAAAGATTCGCTTGGATCAAATCGATGAGCACGTGACAAAGCTTGATCCTCTCCAAGGTGAGTCCACCAACCGAGGCCCGGAACGGCACGAAATCGGTCCCGCAGACTCACGAAGGGGCTAGGCTTTCTGATCTTACATTGCTGGCCTTGCTAGTCGGTCCAAATGGGTTGACCTCAGCTCGGTTTGGGGCTGAGATGCGGCCAAACTGGATGCGGGGAGGACTGCTTGATTGATGCTGCGCTTATCTAGACTTGAGGAGCACCGCAAGGGATGAATTCGGGCTGGCTTTGCTGCTAGAAAGGAAAGCAAAATGGAGCCATTTTGTGGAGGAGCTAGTGGTCAACAAAATAGCCAAAGAAATAGCTTCGGCCTTGCTGGGTTGACCGATGAAACACAAGGCGATGAAGGCGTGCTGGCAGCAAGCAGTGGAGACGGCAGAGGAGGCAGCAGATGTTGGGCTTCGGTTCAGTGGGTCAAAGTCAGCGTGTGGAGCTCGCTAGTTGACGGAACGTGGGAGAGATAGAGGGAGTAGCTTCGTCTGAGCCGCGAGAGACCCACGCCAGCTTCAGTCTTCAAGGCTGATTGATGACCGGACACGCTGGCATCCAAGGAACGAAAGGGAGAGGGGATGATGGCAGATGGAGAAGCGGACGAGTGGCAGCAAGCTAAGCAGAAATTGAAGATGTTGGAGCGGTGCTTCTTCAGTCAAGTTGACTGAACGTGAGGGAGAAACAGACAAGCGGCAAGCAGCTTCGGTGGACGCGGCTTTAAGGGGTCAACAAATCGCCTGGGAGCTTTGCTGTGTTGACCTCTTGAGTGGGGTTCTTTGGTGGGGAACAAAAATTGGTGGACAGCATGGGAGCTTGGGGTTTCGATGAGTGGAGCTGTTCATGGGAAAAGATGAAGGAAATCCAAAGAAGCAAATGAAGGGGTAAAGAAGCGAGTGAGGAAATTGGTGAAATGGCTGAGGGAAATCAACAAAGAAAAAATGAAAGAGAAGCATATGTGTGAAGGAGGGTGTCGGGTAAGAAACGTGCAAGGAAAGCCAAGGTGGAGGGCCCCCCCTTTAGCTTGATCTTTCCACAAAAATCTCCCATACTTACTCTAGGCCAAGTATTTATTCCTTGGCTGCCATTGAATCACCAAAGCTCCTTCTTGGACATGTGAATTGGTCCAAAATGTCTAGTGGGATGGGGGCACACGAAATTGCTTGATACCTCCTCCAATTGATCACTCATTTCTTCTCAATTTAACCTTTTAAGGCCTCAATAAATCCAAGTGATGCCTCAATGCTTCAATTGAATATACTCCTCATCCAATAACCCATCTTGCATCCTGATTTCACAATAAAAACAGTCCTCTACAAAATTCCGATTAAAACGGCCCTATTTATCTAGTCGAAATTAAATCCCGAAAATCTGGATGTCACACTAATGGTCATGAGTTGATTCCATCTAATGGGACATTTCTAGAAAAGCAAGCTAAACTAAAATTGAGAGTTTGAAGGAAAGATGAAGATCGAATTTAGAGAATCACATTGTAATTTTGTATTCACTGATTAACCAATTATAACTATCTTTGGGATAATCATAATTGTGAATACAATATACATATCATTGTTTAAAAGAGATCAAGAGAGATATAAATGTGATTTATAGATATAGGGTACTGCATACTAGATCTACTCAGAGTGTGATATCCATTATGAGCTGCTATATTCCTAATAGATATATGTCAATGAGCTCTCAAAGTATGCTGGTCGCACAGATTATTCACCGGTATGAATGTTGTAGAGAGATAAAGAGAATCATGTTAGACCCACCATGTGTGAGTGGGAGATTATGGTTTTATGTGATGGGCCTAAGATGGCCCGTCCGCTCATGATAGGCCTAAAAGCCCGGCCCACAAGATTAGAGCCCATGGATGAAGGGGTACGTTCCTTTCTGTTGGAAGGACGTATAAAAGGAGAAAGAGAGATGGAGGAACACACCTTTTGGCATTACGTACGTTCCTCCTCCCTCTCTCCCTCCAAAAGAAAAATAAAAGAAAAAGGTGATGCTCTCTTCCTATCAAGGCCAATCTGTTGGAGAAATCTTTCTGGAATATTTTGAAGCTGACAAAACGTTTCCATCAGTCTAGTCTGAAGATCTGCAAACTCTCCTATTCAAAGTCTGAAGACCTCCGGATTGCCAGATTCAAGATTCAAAGTCTATTTCCATTTACAGTTTCTAGACCGTCGAAGAAGTGTTATCCAGAACTGGGTGTTTCATTAAGGATTTGACCTTATCGACTGGAGAAGATCTCTTGGCTAGATATGATATAACGGAATCCTTTGTTGAATTATGATTAAGGATCCGATGATTGAAGAAGTATACTTGGAAGGTTCTACTTATGGAAACCAAGATCCTTATTGTATAGGCGAGCAGGATTGATGGGCTATCGACATGTTCCTTTAATAGCTCGAATGATCTTCCTAATTGATTCCGTTCAACGGGTAGATTTGAGGAATTCCTTTGGTAAGTGCCAACGAGTATGATGGTGTAAATGAGTATAAAAGAAAGACGTTCCAGTTATTCGAGTGGGTGCGCGATAGAAGAATTCCAAAGTCTGAAGCTCTTTGTTCTTAGTCAATTCATTTAATGAGCGAAATCTTGTACACAAAAGAGAGTTTATACTTTGAGAGACCTTGAGGAAGTGTAGTAGAGTTTCTACACTGTGGAATCAAGGAAGAGACTTGTTGTAACATCTCTTTTGTTCATAGTGGAATCCAGCCAGTGGGCTGTCAGTGCGGAAGAGTGGACGTAGGCTTGGAATAAGCCGAACCAGTATAAATCTTGTGTTCAATTTTCTTTTCCCTACTCTTTGTTTTACTTTGATCATAATTCGTCTTGTTAACCAAAGAAGAAACTTCGTTTCTATTGTCTGCTCAGTATTGTTCTTATATTTCGAAGAATTATTTTTACACATATTCACCCCCCTCTAGGTGCTTATACTAGCTATCTCAATTGGCATCAGAGCTTGTGTACTCACTTTGTTTGAAGTGTTTTACTTCAAAGTTAAAGATCCATGGCTAGTATGTTGGCTCCAGGGCTGGTAGAAGAGCAAAGCAATACCAGACCGCCTTACTTTGATAGAAATGATTACAGCATATGGAAAAGCAAGATGAAAGGCGTTCCTAAGATCAAAGGATCCTCTAGAATAGGATGTTGTTGACAAAGGAATCATTCCTAACACAGCACCAATCTTAGAGAGAGGAAAAGATACTATTGAGTCTAGTCAAATGATTCAGGAAGAGATAATCAAGAGACAAGCTCCTGATGCAAAAGCAATTTATTCTTTATATTGTGCATTGTCACCTACTAAATATAACAGAATATCTTCTTGTTTTATAGTTAAAGAAGTCTGGGATAGATTACATATTACTTATGAAGGAACTGATTGAGTGAAAGAAACCAGAATCAACATTCTGCTCGGTCAATATGAAGCATTTTAAATGAAATCTGGAGAATCTATCACTGACTTATTTAGTCATTTTACAGAGATTGTGAATGGCCTTGAAAATCAAGGGCAACCAATTTCCGATCCCATGAAAGTAAACAAGCTTCTGTGGACTCTCTAAGGATTAGAATCACATAAAGACCTCACTAAGGGAGACACAAAGAATCATGCCACTTTCGGTTGATGAATTGGTTGTGACTCTTCGGTCTTATGAAGTAGAGCGACTCAATGAAGATGAAGATCCTAAAGGTAAGAAATCCATTGCATTAAAATCTAATGATGATTATGATGTCATAGATTCTAAAGACGATATGGATGACGAAGAGCTTGCTCTCAAGATAAGAAAATTCTGAAAACTTAATAGAAAAGGAAGAAGGAAGAAGATTCAATCCAAAGAAACAAAATTTTCAAAAGCAACATACTAAGTCTATTGAGGATGATGAATCAAACAAAGATGTAGTCTGCTTTGAATGAAAGAAAAAGGGACACATTAGACTCAACTGTCCTCTTCTGAGGAAGAAGAAAGGAAAAGCTGAAAAGTATCGAAAGGCTCTTAAAGCAGAAACCTAGAGTGATACAGAGTGTGAAGAAAGTGATGATGATTATACTAATATATGTTTGATGGCACAATCGGATTCATATACAAACTCCGAGACAGAATCAGATTCATACAATGAATTTGAGGTGAGTACCTTTAAAATCCCTATTAAAGTTTCTAAATACTGTGTTTTAGTCTTAAGACTTCTCTTAAAAGGATTTCTGAACTAAAAAAGGAAAATTTTGCACTAAAACAACAAGAAATTGTTTTGAAAGAAAAGGTCAAAGTTTTAGACAAAAATGTTTCTACCTTGAAAGAAAATGAAGAAAATTTAAAAAAAAAAAATACATTCTTGAAAAATGATATCTCAAATATTTCTAAAAGATTTTCTATAGAATCTGAGAAACTGGAAAAAATTCTTTCTGTTCAAAGACCTTATTTCAACAACTCTGGTTTGAGAATGTCTGCGGAAACCATTCCTTTAATTGATTTTCCTGAAGTAAAGGAAAGAATTAAGCAAAGACCCACAAGAGATGCTTACAAAAATCATTTTAAAAAGATCTTTGTATAACCAGTAGGCCGCAATGCTCTCAGATGTTCAAAGTGTAATAGTGCAGATCATTTTGAAAAAGAATGTCTTATGGTTTGGAAACCTTGTTAAGAAAGTATGGGCAAAAACTGCATATAATACTAACACCAAAGGACCCAAGAAAGTATGGGTACCAAAGAAAGTTTGAGTTTCTTCTTTAAATGCAGGTCACTATCAATAAAAAGGTAAAATGGTATCTGGATAGTTGATGCTCAAGACATATGACAGGAGATTCAAATTGTTTCGTAAAGCTTGTCCAAGTAAATGGTGGAAAAGTCTCATTTGGAGGAAACAATAAAGGAAGAATTGTGGGATTTGGAACTGTAAAGATTGGAAACCTCACAATAAGCAATGTTTCCTTAGTGGAAGGACTCAACTACAATATGCTAAGTATCAGTCAGCTATGTGATACCGGTTTTAAAATCAACTTTCAAGAGGGAATATATTCAGGAACCAGCAAAGATTCTACTCAGTCATTCATGGGTCGAAGACATGGAAATATCTACCTCTTGGATGTGAAACCAGATGAATCGCAATGTCTTATCTCAATTCAAGGCGAAGCAAACTTATGGCATATAAAACTTGGGCACATCAATATGAAGCAGATAGCCAAAATTTCAGCAAAGAAGCTTGTTCACGGTTTACCCAATCTATCAAACCAAAAGTCCGATCTATGTACACCATGCATATTGGGAAAGCAAGTAAGAAATTCTTTTAAACCAATAAATCAAGTTTCCACTAATCGTGTAATGCAGCTTTTGCATATGGATCTCTTTGGACCAACCGGAACTCAAAGTATTGGAGGTAAGAAATATTGCCTAGTAATTGTGGATGACTACTCACGATTTACCTGGGTATTTCCTGACAAGTAAGTCTGAAACATTTTCTTACTTTGAAAAGTTTGCTAAAAAGGTTCAAAATGAAAAATGGTATGTCATTTCAAGTATAAGAACATACCATGTAGGTGAATTTGAAAATCAAGATTTTACAAAGTTTTGTGATGAATCTGGCTTTCAGCATTTGTTCTCCTCTCCATATACTCCAGAACAAAATGGAGTCGTGGAAAGAAAGAATAGGTCGCTTCAAGAAATGGCTAGAACTCTTTTAATTGGAAGCAACATCTCTTCACGTTTTTGGGCTGAAGTAGTTTCTACAGCATGTTATATTATTAATAAAGTTTTTTTAAGACCAATTCTAGAAAAAAACCCCCTATGAGTTATTCAAAGAAAAGAAGCGTATTGTTTCATATTTTCATGTGTTTGGATGTAAATGCTTTATATTGAAAAATGCAAATAATCAAGTTGGCAAGTTTGAAGAAAAATCAGACGAAGGCATCTTCCATGGATATTCAACCACAAGCAAAGCGTATAGAGTCTACAACAAGAAGACTCAATCTGTGGAGGAATCAATGAATCTCAAATTCCAAGATTCTATGCAAAACGAATCCATTCAAACTCATCTTGAAGAATCTGAATCTGCTCCAAACTCTACAAAGCCTAAATCTCAAGAAGCAACTCAGACCTTGAAAGACTAGCAACAAATGATTATGAAGATTCAAATGAAAAAAGTGATCATCAATCTGACAAATTAATCAGCAACTGGAAGCATAAGTCCAGTCATCCAAAAGATCTCATTATAGGTGACATTAATGAAGGAATTCACACAAGATCCAAAAGGCGCGAAGAGTCTAGTGTTGTGGCTCTTATTTCTGAAATAGAACCCAAAAGCATAGAAGAAGCTTTATCTGATGAAAGCTGGATTGAAGCTATGCAAGACGAACTCAGGCAATTCAGCATTAATGATGTCTGGGAGTTGGCTCCTAAACCGAAAGGTAAATCTACTATTGGAACTAAATGGGTTTTCAAGAACAAGATGAACAAGAAAGGAAAAGTTGTAAGAAACAAAGCAAGACTCGTGGCCAAGGGATATACGCAAGAAGAAGGGATAGATTATGACGAGACTTATGCACTAGTAGCAAGGTTAGAAGCAATTCGATTATTACTTGCTTTTGCTTGAAATGGACGTCAAAAGTGCTTTCCCGAATGGATTTATCCATGAGGAAGTCTATGTGGAACAACCTCCTGAGTTTGAAGACCCAAGGAAACCAGACTCAGTATTCAGACTGAAAAATGCCTTATATGGTTTAAAGCAAGCTCCTCGAGCTTGGTATGACAGGTTGAGTAAGTTTTTAATTCAAAATGGCTTTGTAAAAGGTAAAGTAGACTTTACTCTGTTTATCAAAAGAGAAAACAAAAGTTTTCTGCTTGTTCAAATATATGTTGATGATATTATTTTTGGATCCTCTAATGAAAGCTTGTGTAAGAAATTCTCTAAGTTTATGCAGGATGAATTTGAAATGAGCATAATGGGTGAGTTAACCTTCTTTCTCGGGCTTCAAGTGAAACAACTGAAGGAAGGAACTTTATTCATCAAGAAAAATATGCAAATGATCTTGTCAAAAAGTTTGGACTGGAAAATTGCAAAAAGACTGATATACCAATGTCAAGCTCTTTGGGATAGACAAAGTTGAAGGAGGAAAGAAAATTGACCAGAAGCTATACAGGAGTATCATTGGTTCACTTCTTTATCATACTGCTTCTAGACCTGACATTCTGTTTAATGTTTGCATTTGTGCTAGATTTCAAGCAGACCTAAAAGAATCTCATCTGAGTGTCGCAAAGCGTATTATCAAATACATTGCATCAACTTCAAGCATTGGTCTTTGGTATCCTAAAAAGGGAGACTTTACTCTTCTCGGATATTCAAACACAGACCTAGCCGGATGCAGAGTTTGATAGATAAGCACCTCGGGTACCTGTCAACTACTTGGAAGTAGGACTGTATCTTGGTTTTCAAGGAAGCAAAGTATAGTAGCTCTTTCTACAGCAAAAGCGAAATATGCAGCTCTTGGAAGTTGTTGTTCACAAATTATGTGGATAAAACAATAGCTAAGAGACTTTGGAATTGAAGATTCATGCACTGAGATTAACTGTGACAATACCAGCGCAATCAATCTCACTAAGAATCAAATCCTTCACTCAAGAGCAAAGCATATAGAGATTCAACATCACTTTATTAGAGATCATGTTCAGAATGGAGAAGTTTCGATTCAGTTTGTTGACTCAAAGAACCAATTGGCGGATATATTTACAAAGCCCTTGGAGAAAAATCAATTTTAAATCATCCGTTCCTGACTCAACATCTTGAAGTTTGAAGAAGTTAAAGTCTAGAGACACCTAGACTCAGACGATCAAGGTTTTCTTTCGTAAGTTATTTTCTTGTATCTCGATTCTTATCTCGAAAAGGTACAATCATCAACCGTGTTTGATTATTGCTATCTCAATTGCTATCTTTAATTGACGTCATTATTGCAATGTTTCCTTTTCGAAAATGGAGTTATTTTTTAAATGAAAATTATCTAATTTTTTCGAAAAAGGGCAGATATTTTTTTAAAAAAGGCATCTTTTTACTTTCTTTATGACGTTCCATATGCCTCTCTTTGAGTGTTATATATACTGTCGATTTCAATTGTTTCACTCACAAAAACCCTAAGAGAGTACCGATCTTCCATTTCTATCTTTTTTTTCTTGTTTAATCTTCAAAAAGTTGTCATCTTTCTTGGGAAAACAAGCTTGAAATCTCTCAAAGACTGTGAAAAATGTCTTCCCAAAGAAAGTCTTCGAGGATCGCGAACAGGGGACCACAACAAATGCGTGAGGGACCTACGCACTTCGATCTCACGGAAGAATAAGAGTTTCCTAGTCAGCAATAGAGCCCACAACATTCTCAGCAGCATCCATCTTCTCTATCTAGACAATAGGATGTTGCTCGACAAGAAAATGAAGAAATTTTTGAAGATGCAGAACCTGTAAGAGTCTATAAGCCTTCTTTTACCTATAAGCTTTATTGTGCTTTAAAAAGGGGAGGATGTGACATCCAGAATTTTCAATATTGTTTTCTATTAAATTAATCAGACATTTTATTGATGCGTCCATAGGGTTGTTCTCGGAGCTGATCACTCTCGAGATAACTAGATTAGCTAGGTAAGCCATTAAAGAATATTAAGACAATAGACTTGAGAATTCGACCAAGAATCGGCTTCTCGACCATGTTCATCTTTAGAGGTCATTATTGCACAGTTAAAAATCGAATTGAGATTAGAGATAGGTTGGTTTAACTGAGATGTGTGGCCGATCGTGGGTGACTCCACTAAATTGGAAAATTCTCGTCGACCGGCACTAATTTGATTTTTTTGTCTTTTTGGTACCCTGTGTTTGTAATTGAGCCTTCAAGATTTTCACGACAATTGAGAGTCACCAATGTGTCGAGTGGGTTCATTGTGGCTCGAAGAAAATTGTTCATGAGTCAATTGCCTTGAAAAGTTCTGAAAACTACCCGGTAGTCTAGGTCACGCTAAAAGTGCGTCAGAGTGAAATTAACCATCAATTTGAGTTCGATTTCGGAAATTGAAAGCTCTGTGATGTCACGAGCTATTTTTGGAACATTGACTTAGTCTCAGAAGATTTTTCGGAGGTCTTGAAATTTTTACGGAAACTAGGTTCGGACGTCGCGGAATTTGGATGGAAATTCAGATTGGTTAAATTGATGAGAAATTGGACTTTCAGACTGTGCCTGTGAGTGTCAGAGATTTATAGAAAATTTCTTGGGATTTTTCTACATCAAAATTTGACCTCAGTTTGGGAATTTATTGGAAAAATTGAAGTTCAAATGGTGAAATTCGTATGATTGGATGAGGCAGCAATTTTGGACTTGAAATTTGTTTATTTGTGAGTTGATAAGCTTGAATTTGATTGGGGGGACAAAGAGGAGTGTAATGTGGACTTGTGGGGCCAAAACATTAAATGCATTGGCTAAGATTTCTGATTATTGTTCCCTCTTAGTTGGCTCCCCTCATCTGCACATTGGAATCTTCTCAGGCAAGCTTGATTTGCCGACCTCAACTCCTGCATCTGTCGGCCCCAAAAACCCCGTAGCTCCTCGCCAACGTTTTCATCATTTCAAAACCACGAAAACTTTTGTTCCATGTCTTCCCTTCACGGAGCTTCAGTCCACCGCATCTGCTTGAAGACGCCGAGGCAACACCGAAGCAGCTCCGTGCCACATTTTCAGTCAACCCTGCTGCCTCTCGGACGACTGGTTGACCTACGCTCAGCCAGCATGCGACATCTGCTTCCTTCAAGTGTTGTCCAGCACTGAAGACCGAAATCCTCTCAGCCTCCATGCATCTGACTTTCTCCATCAGTCCAACTCCAGCAACAAGCTTCGGTTTGTTGACCGAAGACCCCACGACGCCAATGAGGAAGCCTAGCAACCTTCTTCTTCAGCCACACGTCCAAGCTGTAGCTTCCATGGTCAACTCCGGCAAGAACCGTCCCACCTCGTTAACCTCGTGAAGCTGCCACATTGGTGCCCATGCACTCCATGAAGACCCCAAGCTGCTTCCTCGTCCATTGATGTCCATGCAGATCGAAGTTGCTTTGGTCAACAAAAGCCAACTACTGAAGCTGGGGTAATGTTCGTCTTCTTCGTCTAGCAGCAAACGAAGCTTTTGCAGCACGCCTCATCTGAGTTTCTCTCCTAGCTCATCAATCCACGCACCTTCAATTTTGGTAGCCCAGTGACCGAAGCTGCTTCCGTCCTCTTCGTGGCCCATATCTTCACCTTCGGGCCCAACCAAATTCAGTCCAACGTGCAGTCTAGTTCAGCCTTTGTAGGTCATTTGGGCCACAAATTAAGCCCAGCAGAATCAGGTCTGAAGCCCAACAAAGCTAGCAGTTTTTAGCCCAAGAAATCAGCCCATTTTCAGTTTAATCTCAAGACCAGAAAGCCCAATTCAGCTTTGTTTCAAGCATAGTCCAGTAGATTCTTTTGTTGTTCGGCCCAAGCCCAAGAGCAAGTTCAATCAAAAGTCAAGAACAAATCTCAATTGGGCTGAGATTTGTTGGGCCCAAGTTTAAGGCTCAGTCCAAGCCCGCCGGTGTCATCTAAAGCCTGATTTCGGCCGCCGTCGCGTTGCTGTCGCAGTATTCCGATACTTGCTTTTAACCAAGTGAGTTTTACTCACTAATGCTTTATTAGTAGATTAATATGACTAAAGGTTAATTAGATTTAATTAATTGTAATTAAGTAGATAGATTAGATTAAAATAATTAAATTAGAGACTTGTCAATGGATGTTAGTTAAATTGATGGTGTAATTAGTAGGTAGACATGTCCTATTAATTATTGAATGCATCTTGGGATTTTTCCCGTCCCTTACCGTGTATTATTTAAGCAATTCGGGCCTAAAAGGAGTTTTTAGGAATTTAATATTAATTTTTGAAATTAATTTATTTAATTATTTATATCTCGGAAATTCAACTGGGATGGCCAATGACCAGGATTTTATGCTGATGATCGTGGTGTAGTCCGTTTATTTAATTAAGCTTTATATTGTGCTAAATTGAATTTATCGTATTTATTTATTTAATTTTCGAATTTATTTATTTATTTATTTATCTTTCGGAAATTCACTCGGGAAGGCCGGTGATCGGAATTTTGTGCTAATTGTCCTGGTGCAATCCGTTTATTTATTTGAGCTCTACATTGCGCGGAATTGAATTGATTGTGCAAATTAGGGATTTATCCCAAATTGAATGAAATTGAGTGATTGATTGGTTGATGGTTGAGTATGACTATTTACCATTGATGAGTTGTAAAGCGGAGGGAACTACGAAAGTGAATTAGGGAAATTCTCGGCTGAAACCAATCAGGACCGATGTAATGAGACATACGTGGTTCGGTGATGGAGAGTATCACTGGTGGAAACGGCGCCTTAAAGTACGCACGAGAAGTGCTGTCCATTATACACGTCCCCTTGGCAGAAGTAATGCTCGAGAGCACTGATGAAGCTCTGTGACTAAGTGTACTGCTGGGGGTGTGATGATGGGAAGTGAAGTGACCCAAAGATGGTCTGACTGACATGTGAATCGACTAGGTCGATTAATGAATGAGTTGATCCATAGGTTGTGAATTGATTGAATGTTTTAATGCAATATATGAGGCATATGTGCATAACCTTAAATTGCAGGTTGGAAACTGATGCCAAGGTAAGTCATCTAACTTGTGTTGTGCTAGGTAACCTGGTGGTGTATTGGTTTCCTAATCGAGTCTTAGGGGGTAGGACTCGCGGAGATATCGTCTCATTGGTTGTTGTAAAAACCAATTTCAGGCCCTTAGGTGGGAGATCTTCAAGAGGAGGATTCTAGGAAAAGCCTGACGATGAATCAGAGGAGGGTGAAGAGGATGATTTTGAGTACGACCTGTAGAAGGATTGAGACCTTCCTCATTTTGAAAACCTTGTGAATATTTGTAGATTTGTTAAATCAAACCTTGGTGAATAGTACTGTGAAGTATAATGAAAGCTTGTTATGCTATGTAGAAAAGTGGGGTTATGAGTTTTCAATATGAAAAATATGGCCCTGCTTTTCTATCCCATCGATTTATTGTCTGGGGATTTTAACTGCTTCCGCATGTGCTTAATAAATGAAAGGGTCGGCGATACATAGTCCTTGGGATATCGCATTATAAAATTGACCAAGTGAAAAGGATGTGTGTGTGCCCAAGGATCAGGGCGTGACATACCCTTTTTGTGGTATCAGAACGAAGTTTAATGATTAGAGTGATAAGGAGCGTTGACTATGGGATAGTTGGTAGGAAAGGCCTTTAAATTCACAGCTTATGCATGTCTATGGTAGCTGAGTGCTACAAATGCTTGTTGTTTGGGTCACTCAGTTTCTAATTCGTTGTGAATTGGAAGCAGGTCAATGGTAAGTTGAGCCATAAGTGACCAGGAGCCGAGGACTCCTGCGAAGAGGACCAGTAGGGCCGTTATTTGGGGAAGAGCTCCGACTCGTGTCGGGACCCAAGGCGGACGTGGTTGAGCACCAACATAGGCTAGCGCAAGTGGAGTGAGTCCACCTGTCGTAGATATCGGGGTAGCAGCCCCTAATCATCCCAGGGTGGATGGAATCTTGCGTGTCTTGGAAGTTTTGGGAACTAGAATGGATCAACAAGCTGCAACAGTTGACGCCGCCGCTCAAGCCGTCGCTAATGCCATAGCTGCCGCCGCTGCTCAGGCCGCTCCTGCCGCCGCACCTGCAGTCGCACCTGCCATAGTTCCACCTGTAGTGCACATCGAAGGTCAGCCAGGGATAGTGGTCACGGAAAGACCAATAAGTAAGTGAGCGGGGCACTTTCAAAGGCTCGATCCACCAAGGTATAGGGGTATTGGAGACCTTGAGGCCACATAACAGTGGGTGCAAGATATGGAGAAAGCATTTGCAGTCTTGATGTGTAAAGAAGAAGAAAAGGTGATACTAGCTGTGTATCAACTTCAAAAAAATGCCAACATTTGGTGGAAAACCACCAAGGACGCTGTGTTCCCGGAAGGAGTACCAAGGGTGTGGGATACCTTCCTCAGAGCTTTTAATGATCAATATTTTTCAAGTGCTGCCTGAGAGTTGAAGATGGAGGAGTTCCAACGCCTTTGCCAAGGATCGATGACTGTCGATTAGTATGGGGTTAAGTTCGTTGAACTATCTCAGTATGCCCCAAGATTGATTGAGGATCCCGAGGAGAAAGCTCGGAGATTTAGGAATGATCTTTGTATAGAACTAAAACAACCTCTACTACCATTGGATTTGGTAGATTATCGTGAAGTCTACCGTCGAGCTCAGATGATAGAGAGAGGTATAGCAGAGCAAGCAGCCTCAGCTGGATCGAGGTTCAACCTCCATAGAGAAAATATTCGTCAAGGGAAGAGGCCCATGCCTGGGGGTAAGTCCCGTGCTCCGCCCTTCAAGAGAAGTGGATTTAATAGGCAGATGCCTAATAGTATGGGTATGTGTCGCTTGTGCGGAAGGCGACACGGGTCAACTCCATGCCCAGCAAGGTCAGGGGCATGTTACGAATGTGGCCAGCAGGGTCACATTACAAGACTCTGTTCGAGGAAACAGAGAGGACAACCTCGGTTGCCGCCACCACCACCACCGATGAGACAGATAAGAGGGTATGCCCCTCAAAATGCACCACAGGGAGGACAGTCGAGACCTCCAGCTCAGGGTACAATCTATGCAATTACACAAGGTCAAGCAGAAGCTACATCTAACGTGATCACAGGTATGGTTTCGCTCAACGACCAACCTGCCCATGCTTTGTTTGATTCAAGAGTAACTTATTCTTTCATTGCTGAGCAGTATGTTAAGATGTTAGGATTGAATCCTATATTGTTGGAATCGGCAATTTGCATATCTACACCATTGAAAGATAAAGTTATTGCGGCTTTGGGATGTTCGGGGTGCAAGTTAGAGTTTGGTGAGTGAGTGGGGAAAATTGACTTGTTAGTCCTAGCCATGTATGACTTTGATTTAATTATTTGCATGGACTGGCTCACCAAGCAAAGAGCTAAAATGGACTGTTATCACAAGGCGATTCAGTTTGACCCATTAGGGGCAAAAGTTTTGAATTTGTTGGGAATCAAGGAGAACCCACGGTTTCCTTAATCTCATCACTAGAGACAACTTGTCTATTAGACGAGGGTTGTCAAGGTTACTTGGCAACTGTCGTGGATACGACAGTTGAGGAATTGAAAGTTGAAGACATTCCAGTAGTTCAAGAATTTCCAGATGTCTTTCCAAAGGAATTGCCAAGTCTACCGCCAGAAAGAGAGATTGAATTTGTAATTGAACTAGCACCGTGGACAGAGCCGATCTCCAAAGCACCGTACAAAATGGCATTGACAAAATTGAAAGAATTGAAAGTACAGATGCAGGAATTATTAGACAAAGGATTTATTCGTCCTAGTGCATCACCTTGGGGAGCGCTAGTTTTGTTTGTAAAGAAGAAAGATGGTTCATTGCGTTTATGCATCGATTATAGACAACTCAATCAAGTGACCATTAAGAATAAGTATCCACTCCCGAGAATTGATGACTTGTTCGATCAACTGCAAGGAGCATCAATATTCTCAAAGAATGATTTAAGGACGGGATATCATCAGCTGAGAATTAGGAAGGAGGACATTCTTAAGTCAACATTTCGTACTCGGTATGGCCATTACGAGTTCACAGTGATGCCATTTGGGTTGACGAATGCCCCAGCTACTTTCATGGATTTGATGAACAGAGTGTTCAAGGAATTTCTAGATCAGTTTGTGATCGTGTTCATCAATGATATCTTGGTCTATTCGAGAAGCGATGAAGAGCACGAGAATCATTTGCGATTAGTGCTCCAGACCTTAAGAACTCATTAATTATATGCTAAGTTTAGCAAATGTGAGTTTTGGTTGACTCGTGTTGCGTTCTTAGGTCATGTGATTTTCGGAGAAGGAATCTCTGTCGACCCAAGCAAGATAGAAGCCGTGATCAAATGGCCAAGACCGACAACAGTGATAGAGATTAGAAGTTTTCTAGGATTGGCAGGTTACTACAGACGGTTTGTGGAAGGGTTCTCATCGTTAGCATCGCCTTTGACCAAACTCTTGAAGAAAGAAGAAAAGTTTGTATGGTCAGACAAGTGCGAGCGTAGTTTTCAAGAGCTGAAGGAAAGGCTGACTACCGCACCTGTACTGACAATTCCATCTGGCCCTAGAGGATTCGAAATCTATAGTAATGTGTCGTTTAAGGGGTTGGGTTGTGTGTTGATGCAACATGGTAGGGTTATTGCATACGCTTCCCGTCAATTGAGACCTCATGAGCAGAATTATCCGACTCATGACTTAGAGCTCGCAGCGACTATCTTAGAGACACTACCTATGTGGAGAAAAGTTCAAGATCTTCACAGACCATCAGAGTCTCCAGTATTTGTTCTCTTAGAAAGAATTGAATATGAGACAGCGCAGATGGATGGAATTGCTGAAAGACTACAATTGTGATATTCTATACCATCCTGGAAAGGCAAATAAAGTTGCTGATGCATTGAGCAGAAAGTCTTCAGTAGCTCAAATAATGATAAAAGAGTGGAACCTAATCGAAAGAGTGCGAGATTTGGTATTCAAGTTTGAGGTAGGCCACATTTCATGTCTTATGGCCACCCTCAGAATTGAACCAGATATTCAGGTTAGAATCAAGACCCTCCAAGCAATAGACCCTGATGTGCAGAGAATTCTTCAAGAGGACATTGAGAAAAGAAAGATCGACTTTTAGATTTCTAATGATGGAACACTAAGGTTCCAAGGACGTTTGGCTGTACCTGATGATGTCGAGCTTAGAGAAGAAATTCTATCTGAAGCACATTGTAGCAGTTACAGCATTCATCCTGGAAGCACTAAGATGTATCAGAATCTATGTCAACATTATTGGTGGTCGCGTATGAAGGTGGATATCGCCAAACATGTGGCCAAGTATTTGACATGTCAACAAGTAAAAGCTTAGCATTGCAAGCCAGGAGGACTTCTGCAACCTCTAGCGATCCCAGAGTGGAAATGGGAACATATCATGATGGACTTTGTGACTGGACTACCGAGGAGTCAAAGAGGAAACGATTCAATTCGGTTAGTAGTCAACAGATTGACAAAGTCAGCTCACTTCATTGCAGTTCGAAAGGACCTCAGTTTGGATAGGCACGTAGACCTATATGTGCGCCGAGTGGTTCGAATGCATGGGGTGCCGGTTACGATAACATCTGATAGAGACCCAAGATTTACTGCTACTTTTTGGAAAAACTTGCAGAGTGCTCTTGGTACAAAGCTTTAATACAGTACATTATATCATTCTTAGACAGATGGCCAGTCTGAGAGGACAATTTAGACCCTCGAGGACATGCTAAAAGCGTGTGTTATAGACTTCAAGGGAAGTTGGGAAGATTAGCTTTATCTCGTAGAATTTGCCTACAATAACAGTTATCAACAAAGTATTCAAATGGCTCCTTTTGAAGCATTGTATGGCAGAGCGTGTAAAACTCCAGTATGTTGGGATGAAGTCGGGGAAAGGAAGATAACAGGCCTAGAGTTGGTTCAATAATCAGTAGATGTCGTGGCAGTGATCAGAGACAGATTAAAGACGGCGCAGAGCAGACAGAAGAGTTACGCTGATAAGCGCCGGAGGTCTTTGGAATTCCAAGTTGGTGATCACATTTTTCTGAAGGCGTCACCAATGAGGGGAACTTCACGCTTTGGAAAGAAAGGCAAACTGAGTCCGAGGTACGTAGGTCCATTTGAGATTCTTGAAAGAATCGGGAACCTAGCGTATCGTCTTGCATTGCCGCGGAGATTGGCACAAGTGCATGACATCTTTCACGTGTAGATGTTGAGGAAATATGAGCCTGACCCGACACACACGCTCAATTTTGAAGAATTGGACGTGGATGACCGTGTGTCATATGTCAAAAGACCGATTCAGATTGTCAATCGCAAAGAGCAAGTTCTGCGTACAAAGACCATCCCGTTGGTCAAAGTGGTATGACAACAGCATGGTACAGAAGGAGCAACATGGGAGACTAAGGAGTCAATGAGAGAGTTGTACCCCCACCCTTTTTATCAAGCCTTGTAAGGTTTATATTTCGAGAACGAAATTTTTATAAGAGGGGAAGAGTTGTGACATCCAAAATTTTCAGTATTGTTTTCTATTAAATTAATCGAGCATTTCATTGATGCATCCATAGGGTTGTTCTCGGAGCTGATCACTCTTGAGATAACTAGATTAGCTGGGTAAGCCATTAAAGAATATTAAGACAATAGACTTGAGAATTCGACCAGGAATCGGCTTCTCGACGGTGTTCATCTTTAGAGGTCATTACTGCACAGTTAAAAATCGAATTGAGATCAAAAATAGGTCGATTCGATTGAGATGTGTGGCCGATCGTGGGTGACTCCACTAAATTGGAAAATTCTCATCGACCGGCACTAATTTGATTTTTCTATCGTTTTGGTACCCTGTGTTTGTAATTGAGCCCTCAAGATTTTCACAACAATTGAGAGTCGCCAATCTATCGAGTGTGTTCATTGTGGCTCGAAGAAAATCGACCACGAGTCAATTGCCTTGAAAAGCTCTGAAAACTACCCGATAGTCTAGGTCATGCTAAAAGCGCGTCAAAGTGAAATTAACCGTTAATTTGAGTTCGATTTCGGAAATTGAAAGTTCTGTGATGTCACAAGCTATTTTTGGAACATTGACTTAGTCTTAGAAGATTTTTCGGAGGTCCCGAGATTTTTACGGAAATTGGGTTCGGACGTTGCGGAATTTGGATGGAAATTCAAATTGGTTAAATTGATGAGAAATTGGACTTTTAGACTGAGCTTGTGAGCGACAGAGATTTATAGAAAATTTCTTGGGATTTTTCTACATCAAAATTTGACCTCAATTTAGGAATTTATTGGAAAAATTGAAGTTCAAATTTGTTTATTTATGAGTTGATAAGCTTGAAATTGATTGGGGGGACAAAGAGGAGTGTAATGTGGACTTGTGGGGCCAAAACATTAAATATATTGTCTAAGATTTCTGATTATTGTTCCCTCTTAGCTGGCTCCCCTCATCCGCACATTGGAATCTTCTCGGGCAAGCTTTATTTCCCGACCTCAGCTCCTGCATCTCTCGGCCCCAAAAACCCCGCAACTCCTCGCCAACGTTTTCATCATTTCAACGCCATGAAAACTCCTGTCCCGTGTCTTCCCTTCACGGAGCTTCAGTCCACTGCATCTACTTGAAGATGCCGAGGCAACACAGAAGCAGCTTCGTGCCACATTTTCAGTCAACCCCGCTGCTTCTCGGACGACTGGTTGACCTACACTCAGCCAGCATGCGACAGTTGCTTCCTTCAAGTGTTGTCCAGCACCAAAGACCGAAGTCCTCTTAGCCTCCACGCGACTGACTTGCTCCGTGGGTCAAACTCCAGCAACAAGCTTCGGTTTGTTGATCGAAGACCCCACGATGCCAATGAGGAAGCCCAGCAACCTTCTTCTTCAGTCACACGTCCAAGCTGCAACTTCCACGGTCAACTCCGGCAAGAACCATCCCACCTCGTTGACCTCGTGAAGTTGCCACGTTGGTGCCCATGCACTCCATGAAGACCCCAAGCTACTTCCTCGTCCATTGATGTCCATGAAGACCGAAGCTGCTTTGGTCAACAGAAGCCAGCTACTGAAGCTGGGTTGATGTTCGTCTTCTTCGTCCAACAACAAATGAAGCACTTGCAGCACGCCTTATCCGAGTTTCTCTCCCAGCTCGTCAGTCCACGCACCTTCAATTTCGGTAGCCCAGTGACCGAAGCTGCTTCCGTCCTCTTCGTGGCCCATCTCTTCACTTTCGGGCCCAACCAAATTCAGTCCAACGTGCAGTCTAGTTCAGCCTTTGTAGGTCATTGGGCTGTAAATTAGGCCCAGCAGAATCAGGTCTGAAGCCAGCAAAGCTAGCAGTTTTCAGCCTAAGAAATCAGCCCATTTTCAGTTTAATCTCAAGACCAGCAAGCCCAATTCAGCTTTGTTTCAAGCCCAGTCCAGTAGATTCTTTTGTTGTTCGACCCAAGCCCAAGAGCAAGTTCAACCCAAAGTCAACAACAAATCTCAATTGGGCTGAGATTTGTTGGGCCCAAGCTTAAGGCCCGATCCAAGCCCGCTAGGGTCGTCTAAAGCCCGATTTCGGCCGCCGTTGCGGTATTCTGATACCTGCTTTTAATCAAGTGAGCTTTACTCACTAATGCTTTATTAGTAGATTAATATTTCTAGGGGTTAATTAGATTTAATTAATTGCAATTAGGTGGATAGATTAGATTAAAATAATTAAATTAGAGACTTGTCAATGCATGTTAGTTAAATTGATGGTGTAATTAGTAGGTAGACATGTCCTATTAATTTTTGAATGCATCTTGGGATTTTTCCCATCCCTTATCAGGTATTATTTAAGCAATTCGGGCCTAGAAGGAATTTTTAGGAATTTAATATTAATTTTCGAAATTAATTTATTTAATTATTTATTTCTCGAAAATTCAACTGGGATGGCTAGTGACCAGGATTTTATGATAATAATCGTGGTGCAGTCCGTTTATTTAATTGAGCTTTATATTGTGCTAAATTGAATTTATTGTATTTATTTATTTAATTTTTGAAATTATTTATTTATTTATTTATTTTCTGGAAATTCACCCGATATGGCCGGTGACCGGAATTTCGTGCTGGTTGTCGTTGTGTAATCCGTTTATTTATTTGAGCTCTACATTGCGCGGAATTGAATTGATTGTGCAAATTAGGGATTTATCCCAAATTGAATGAAATTGAGTGATTGATTGGTTGATGGCCGAGTATGACTATTTAGCATTGATGAGTTGTAAAGCAGAGGGAACTATGAAAGTGAATTGGGGAAATTCTCGGCTGAAACCAATCAGGACCGATGTAATGAGACATACGTGGTTCGGTGATGGAGAGTATCACTGGTGAAAACGGCACCTTAAAGAACGCATGACTGCTGTCCATTATACACGTCACCTTGGCAGAAGTAATGCCCAAGAGCATTGATGAAGCTCTGTGACTAAGTGTACTGCTGGGGGTGTGATGATGGGAAGTGAAGTGACCCAAAGATGGTCTGACTGACATGTAAATCGGCTAGGTCGATTAATCAATGAGTTGATCCAGAGGTTGTGAATTGATTGAATGTTTTAATGCAATACATGAGGAATATGTGCATAACCTTAAATTGCAGGTTGGAAACTGATGCCAAGCTAAGTCATCTGACTTGTGTTGTGTTAGGTAACCTGGTGGTGTATTGGTTTCCTAATCGAGTCTTAGGGGGTATGACTCGCTGAGACATCATCTCATTGGTTGTTGTAAAAACCAATTTTAGGCCCTTAGGTGGGAGATCTTCAAGAGGAGGATTCCAAGAAAAGCCTGGCAATGAATCAGAGGAGGGTGAAGAGGATGATTTTGAGTATGACCTGCAGAAGGATTGAGACCTCCCTCATTTTGAAAGCCTTGTGAATATTTGTAGATTTGTTAAATAAGACCTTGGTGAATAGTACTGTGAAGTATAATGAAAGGTTGTTATGCTATGTATAAAAGTGTGGTTATGAGTTTTCAATATGAAAAATATGGCCCTGCTTTTCTATCCCATCGTTTTATTGTCTGGGGATTTTAACTGCTTCCGCATGTGCTTAATAAATGAAAGGGTCGGTGATATATAGTCTTGGGATATCGCATTATAAAATTGACCAAGTGAGAAGGATGTGTGCGTGCCCGAGGATCGGGGCATGACAGAGGAACTCCGTTGAACTACATTGACGAATTTTTGAAAGAAAAAGGGTATAGAAATGAAACCTTCTTTCTACGTATAATGGAGCGTTTAGGAATTGCTCCTGCTGGGTCAGCGGAAGAGGCATTCGCAAATATCCCAATCGATCCTCGTGTTGGAGGGCTGAATCAAAAAGATGGGAATGATAATGACAAGTTTTACAGTCAATTTCAACCAAGAATGGGTGTTGTGGCAAAAATTCGGGGGAAAAAGGACAGAGTTGTTTCAATCGGAGGAACAAAACCATCTATACTCTAAGTTGTTGAAGCGTGGGTTAATAAACCCTAAAAGTGTAGACTTTGATTTCCTTGATGCTGTAAATGTTAAATTAAGGAAAAAATTCAGTCTTCTTCAACTTAAACAGTTATATTCTGACTCTACAGAAGCCTATGCTGAACTCACGGCTTATTTCTATTCGAATCTTAGTTTCTTGGATGCGAATAGATTCTCTTTTAATGTCCAAGATCAGGACTATGTTGTGGATATAGATATGTTGGCGGATGTGATTGGGGTTGAAATGGGGAGATATCAACTCATTAGTGTATCTATTGCTTGTACTATGTTGGAATTTGTTAAGGATAGAAGGACAGAGGGAAATGTTTCCTACTCAAGGATAAGTGCATTTAACATTCTGCTTCACAAGATTGTGATTAATTGCCTCAGACCAAAATCAACTTCAAAGACTGATGTTTCAAACTCAGAGGCAAAGCTGATGTATGCCATCAATGCTGGGAAAAAGTTCTCTTCCACATACTATTATGTTCCACATGTACAGGGCAGTGGTGAAGGACAAGGGTCAACTTCTTTATCCAGCTCTTGTGACAAAGTTATTCAAACATTTGAATATTCAGCCTCCACGAATTCTGTGTTCGATAGTGCGATCAAATGGTGGTGGGACTGAAAATGGTTTCTAAAATGCGTCTAAAGGAACTCAACAAGGTGTTGGAGAAATTTAAGAAGAAAACCCCTGTTAAGTCTCATCAAGTCTCTTCAACTGCAAAGAGAAAAGGAAAGGAGCCCATGGTAGCTCCATCCAAGAAAAGAATGGCTCTCATCGTTGAGGATGAAGATGATGAGGAAGACATCACCATTTCTGCTATGGCATTGAAGAACTTGAGTCGTTTTGTTCTAGAATCAATGGAGAGAAAAGAAAAGGACACAGATGAGACAGAACAGAGGACTAAAGAAAGAGAAAATTTGGAAGTAGAGGAGAAAGAAGCGGAGGAAAGACAAACAGGGGAGAGAGAAGTAGAAGAAGGAGAAGAAGAAGAGGAAAGAATTGAAGAAGAAGAAGAGAGAGGAGATCAAGCAAAAAACAAAACATGAGGAACACTCTTCTCCACCTGAAGGCATGGAAACAGGGGGAGACTGTGAGAAAAGAGGATTGTCCTCATATCCTGCTACCAATGAGGGAGTCAGTCACTCTCCAGCAGATCCAGAAGATATCTATGCCTCTCAATTTCCTGAAGAGGGACATGATGTTTCATCGCCCATTCTGCGTGAACATGCTGATTTGCCATCGTCTGCCTTTACTCATTGGATCGAGCAGAAGCCAGTATGCAGGCTGAAAATTCAACAGACTTTCGCAGAATTCTTGATGTTCTCTTGGAAATGTGGGGTCAGATATATGCTCTAGGTTGTGAAGTTCAGAATTTGCAGAATGCAGGTCAAGCTTCTTCAGTCTCTTTGAATGATCAGATTCAAGCCCTTTCTCTTCAGATTTAGGAAAATGCTAAAGGTGAAGATTTGACACAACTGAAGGAGGACATGAAAAAGCTGGAAGGCATTGTCCAGTCAATGGGAGATTTCCATCTTGTTCGGGTTCCCAGGCATTCTTGAATCAATTCTCTTTCCATCTCAACCTTTTTTTATGATGACAAAAAGGGGGAGAGATGCAAGATTTGAACTTTGAACTTAAAATTTGTTGAACTTTGGTTTGTTTTGGTTTTGATTATGACTTGACTTGAATATTTGGATGTGGACTGAATTTGGGATTTGAATTTGATTGCTTATATTAAGTACGATTGATATCTTATGAATGGCGTTATTCACATGCAAGACTAACCTATTTTCTGTGGATGCAGATTCTAGTGTTTTAATTAAGCCATTTATCTTTATAAGATATCCATATTTTCTTGAGTAATATTTTGTAGGTCAAAGTTATTCAAATCTACAGGAAAGTTTTGTCACCATAAAAAAGGGAGAGATTGTTGGAGAAATATTTCTGGAATATTTTGAAGTTGACAAAATGTTTTCATCAGTCTAGTCTGAAGATCTGCAGACTCTCCTATTCAAAGTCTGAAATCCTCCGGACTGCCAGACTCAAGATTCAAAGTCCATTTCCATTGACAGTTTCTAGACCATTGAAGAAGGGTTATCCAGAACTGGGTGTTTCATTAAGGATTTGACCTTATCGACTAGAGAAGATCTCTTGGCTGGATATGATCTAACATAATCCTTTGTTATCAAAGATCCTGATTGTATGGGCGAGCATGATTGATGGGCTATCGACATGTTCCTTTAATAGCTCGAATGATCTTCCTAATTGATTCCGTCCAACGAGTAGATTGGAGGAATTCCTTTGGTAAGTGCCAACGGGTATGATGGCATAAAGGAGTATAAAAGGAAGACGTTCCAGTTATTCGAGTGGGTGCGCAATAGAAGAATTCCAAAGTCTGGAGCTCTTTGTTCTTAGTCAATTCATTTACTGAGCGAAATCTTCTACGTAAAAGAGATTTTATACTTTGAGAGACCTTGAGGAAGTGTAGTAGAGTTTCTACACTATGAAATCAAGAGACTTACTATAACATCTCTTTTGTTCATAATGAAATCCAGCCAGTGGGCTGTCAGTGCGGAAGCGTGGACGTAGGCTTGGAATAAGCTGAACCACTATAAATCTTATGTTCAATTTTCTCTTCCCTACTCTCTGTTTTACTTTGATCATAATTCGTCTTGTTAACCAAAGAAGAAACTTCATTTCTATTGTCTGCTCAGTATTGCTCTTATATCCCGAGTTATTTTTACACCTATTCACCCCTCTCTAGGGGCTTATACTAGCTATCTCACAATCAACGTCATCGGATCGAACGGGATCGATTTTCTCTTCATCTTATCAGTGTTGGTGTTTAATCTATGGCTAATAAGGTACGCTCGATTCCATGGTGTGCTTTAGGATCGGTGATACATGTTTGTCTCGGGCTTGTCTTCCGCATTCGTTTTAGGGGTTCGATTTAGTGTCGAATCCGGTTTTTGGGAATCCAACAATCCCAACAACCATAAATGACCACAAATTCTTATTTGTGAGGATTTGGCAGACGGAGGTTGGGACATGGCCCTTTAAAATAGGCACACGTCGCCATCTCACAAAGGAGGTAGACAAATGTCGTATTATAGCAACAGAAGATCTTCGTCCTTGATGTATGATTTTCGAAGAGCTTAGTCCGTTCATGTTTTCCTTTTGATACGATTAATTGATGTTGCAAAATTAAGTCAAAATAAATATAATGCTAAGTGTGTGATTTTGTAGGGCCACTATCAACTGTTTTAAAAGTTTAAGATATTAAATGAATGTATGGTTTATAATTTAAATATTCTAATACTCCTCCTCACGCTTGGTCTATTCTTTTTGCCAAGTACAAAGCATGGAAATTTAATTGAGAAGGTAAATGAAACTTAGAAAGATTCGGACTTAGGACCTTTAACTTTGATATCATGTGAGATTTTGTAGGACCAATGTCAACTATTCTAAAAACTTAAGTTATTAGATAAATGTGTGATATATTGTTTAAATATTCTAACACTAAGTTTCCCTACAATTGTGTTTCTGATTGGTGGTTATATGTTATTGTGGGACATCATTTACACCAAACTTATATAAATTGAAATGCAAGTGATGTCTACACTCGTAAGGTATCAACTAGAGACTAATTAGACGAAATCCTTCGATTAGAGACAGAGGACAATATAGCCCAACGTTTTAACTAAAGCCTAATGCCTAAAATAATACCGGAAGTACAATTTTGATTGAATGAGGAAAGAAAAAAACAACGTAATTCCTCTCTCATGGAAAATAGGAAGTCTAACTATTCCTCCGGTGTCATTTTCCTGTCTCCTGTATCAACTAAAGGCGCACTTTGCTCTCAAATAGTATTCCCAATTGTTGACTTGGAGGACCACGTGGTCGTAGAGGTTTCTTGGATCTAGATTCTTTGGTGCAGAGTCATTTTCATAAGAAGACTTTGGCCCCGTTTGGTTCAGCATTTGGGAAAGGGCTTTTCCCAAATGCAAATGTTTTTAGCCCAAAGAGCTTTGAGGAAATGCAAGACTGTTTGGTAAACTATAACTGCAAAGTACTTGGGGGAAATGTAAGACTGTTTGGTAAACATATATTTAAACCCTTTTGGTGTGACCAAATTAAGTTTTTTAGGTTTAGTATTTTTAAAATTGCAAAAAAAAGAAATAATGATTATATAACATTTTACATTTTCATATTGAGAGTAATGTCAAAGGTACATATTAGTAAATTTATTTTAAAATTATATCAAAAGAATTTGATTATAAATTAAATGCAAAGCTCAACTTTTGGCCTAGGGTTCTTTTAGGTTTGTTTTCAACTTTGAATAATTTTTTTTAATTATTATAGTATTAATCATCTTCGTTAATTAAAGATCATTCAAGTGTATTAATTAAAAGTTGGGCTATTGATTGTCAAAAGATAAAAATGATATAGAAAAAAAAAACAGGTGAACTTATTCGGTGGACGATGAAGCGACTGATTGTGGATGATCATTCTAATTAATGATCATTCTAGTGTATCAATTATTTAGGTGAATAAAGGAGGCATCGACATTCATTGAATAAGACCATATATAACTCCATGTAGGCCAATTGGCATCGAAATTGCATATTTGAGCCAACATAGATCATCACACATACTTACTCAGTTAAAAATTTCGCAATATGAAAAGGGCATGACTACCGATCAACTTCAACGTTTGGAATCCATTTTGAGCTGAATACTATATGGCGATGACGGGGCCCCAAAAAATGAAACTACAGAAGTGCTTGACGACTTGTATTCTGACTTTGAATGGTCTTTATTTTGGACACATGAAGAAGCCGAAAGATGAGATAGACAAAAGGTTCTAAAGCATCCCCATTTGGTTAGATCGGAAAAAGCCTCGAGTGCGGAAAGGCCACTATCTGTTACTTCAGGAATAGGACACATTACCTTTCATGGGTGCTCCAACTTTGGATTATATCGAATTGTGCAAATTCCTTCACTTGAAACATGCTTGATATATTTTAATTGGAAAGTACCAGCTAAAATGGCATGTCAAGATTGCAACCTTGAAATTCCTATGCCCTCCCCAAACCAATAAAAGAACTACCTAGGAAATAGTTCACTTAGAAACATTACTTTACCTAGACGAGAGTATATAGAGACTTTCACATAATTACTGAACAGATACTATAATTTACTTGCCCAAAGTTGTTCTTACAATGCATTCATATGGCAGAGCTATTTAAGAGGCATGATCATGCTGAAAGTATTGATGATATCACATATTTTGCCTTAAAAAGGAGAATCTGTCAGCTCCAATCACCATTATTTCAATGGCAAAACTAACTTTACTTTGGAATTGTCATAAACATCTTAATTCATAGTAGGACCTTGTTACAATTTTCCTTAAGAAGTGAGAAAGGTACCTAGAAAGTGGCATTAAAAGCCTGTTAACAACTTTCGAAAGAAACAGGAAGAAAATCCCCCTTCTCATGAGTACTTGAATGCTGAGAATTCACAGTTCTTTCTCCTTTAGTTTGGCTAAAACTACACACACATCTAACAATTTTTCCTCCTCCCAAAAGGGTTCATCAAATTCTTCCAGTTGAGCTAATTCCAACTTCGACCCACCCGGACTCGGCGCCACACAGCAACTCGTCCTCGCCTTCTTCGGTCAAAAATCCGCAACTTCTTCAAAAAGTAAGTCATAGAATCAGCACAATCAATCACAACCGCACAAGTAAAATTGCAGCGCCAAAATTTTCCCCTCTCATCAGGCCAAATCTGATAAAGCTGATCAGCAATCATATGGCCCCATATCAAGCCCTGCCGCACAAACACCCCATGCTACCGATACTCCGGCATAATCGAACTCGCCACTTAGAAAAGTGTTTCCCACTCAGAAAATTTCTAAAAAGACCTACACAACCGATCCAATTAACGCTCTAAGATTCATCGAATACATAAGAAGTAGCCCAACCTAAACCGGGTCCTCCCGAAACACACCCACTAGCACATAAACCACTGAAACACATGCATGCAAAGAGGGGGGAAACAAAAACCCTCCTTCCCCAGGACACACTGACAAGAAAAAACTCTAAACAAGTGAAAAAAACACAGAGCTTGCACTTGGTCTGCTGCTGCTACTTCCTTCTTCCTCCCTTTCGCTTCAGCATCCCCACGGAGTCGGCTCTAACTCCTGTCAATCAAGAAAACACGAATCATACCCACGAATCGAAAATGAACAAACACCCGAATAGACGAACAAGAACAGGGGGAGAAATCCCGTAGATCTAGAAAACCGGAGAAAGAGAGAGCTGATTTGGGGACCCGAAAAACCCTAGGGATTGAACCCAGAGTGAGAGGGACGAAACCGAATGATCTCTTGTCCTTCGCGGAGGCAACGACACAGAGAGAGACGATAGGAGAAATCAACTCAGCAAAAGCGCATTCCACAAGGGAAGGCTTCTTCTCAAGGAGGTCCACTCACCGGGGATCGAACCGAGAGGGTGTCGGCCTTGTGATCAGCGACCCCACACGACGTCTCGGGGGAAAGAGAGAGATGAGGACGACTGGTTGCGAGAGTGGAGGCGATGCTGCGAGAATCAGCGAGAGCAGACGTGCGAAGAAGAAAAAGCCTTCACGTGGTGGACAATCAGCAGGACAGAGGAAGCAGTCGAGAGAGGGGTAGGGTTTTGTTTTGCATGGGATAAAATTTGACTTTTAATAAAATTTTGAGAGTAAAATGGGCAATCAACAAAAATTCATTAACCCTCTCACCAGCATTCCGAAAATGCTAAGCATTCCAAATGCTAGCATTTGGCCAAGTAGCCTTCAAATGCTAAACCGAATACCCTTAAAATTTTTTCCAAGGAGATTTGGGGGCTCAAAGTCCTTTTGTAGGTTAGCAAAAAAAAAAAAAAAGCATCTTCTTCTATTTTCTTGGTCTTGAACGAAACTTGAAGAAACTAAATGATGAAAACGCCCCATATGTTGCCTTGTGAGTTGACTAGGAGAAGCATGAGGATGGCTGCCGCCAACCACGGTGGGCGGTGGAGGCGTGACCGGCCATCGTTGGTGACATAGCCCACGACGGAGGGGTACTATCTGGGGCGGCTCCCTCTCTTATTCGACATCATAGTTTTCTCTTTCTTTATTATTTATTATTTATTATTTCTTTAGCTAATAACCTTTTTAAGCTTAACTGGGTTAGAAGTGAGTTTGTCTTTAGACCCACTAAGATTCATATCTAGTTGGGTTTTGCCTCTGATATTGGAAACCCACTTTAATCCGTTTTGAAATTTTCAGACAACCCATATTTGACGTAGCTCATTGAATTTGAGTTAAAAAAAATTGATATTGAACCCAATTTGTCAGCACTATATATATTTAAAAACGATACATGACGCTAGCCCACATTAGTACTATAAGACAACATTTATGCCCCTAAACTCTTAAGGACAATCTGACATTACAATTTTTCTTCTCCTCTTTCTCACCTCACTCTCACATACATTTGAGAAATTATTGAGTAAACTTTAAACGTGTACTAAATCAAATTGGAACTGATGATTCACCATTTTTAATGGTCCAAATTTAGTTTAGTAAAATATATCAAGCTCATGGATAATTGCTCCACACATTAACATCCCAAAGATAACTAAACATAATTTCTCAACCTCGCTGGCCTGTACGCTCTTCTGCTTGTTGCACGCACATATGCTCATTTCACAGAGAGCCGAACTTATTATGGAGGACAGGACCACAAATTTTAGGAGCAAAACGTGTTCCCCATAGGACAAAGTTTTGAGAATTCAAGTTCAGGTATGTGTTCTAACCTCGTGTATCACGTAAGATGTGAGCTAAATGTGAACCAGTGGAATAAAATCCGAGTATGCGGTCTTCCTTTTTTGACGAAAAAGCCCTTGATGTCCTTTTCTTTTAGACAATGCGATCATTGCGCTTCTAATTTCTTGAAGACCATTGACACTCGAAACCTCTCCGAAATGTATATGCATTGATGTATGCTTTCAACGACGTTGTTTCCTCGAATCGGGTTTTTGAAAACGACAATTGTACTTACCCAAGTTTCTCGCCCACAACAAAGATTCCAACTGCAGAAACTTACAAAAGATGTGTGCAGCACGTTCCCTATCAATATATTTTAGGCACTTTCTGTTTTTCACTTATAAATAGGCCATCTAAAGCAAATCAACCTCCTATCATTCTTAACAATCTTCGCACTTCTACTCTCCCCGTGATTAGGACTGGGAAAGGGTCGGCCACCGACTCCAGCTTCATAATGGATCGACCTAACCAAATGCAATCATCGAGCATTGCCAAGGAGCAAACTTATCTTGTAAATCCACTGATCCTAGCCTTTTCTTTTCAACTTTCCATTTCCTCCCTTAGCTTGTGTAAAAAAAAAAAATCGCAGACGTAGTGTTTGCCTCCGAGCATTATTTCGTAGGGCATACTTGTATGCCAACACCTCTTTGGATTCTTCATTGGCCTATTGGTGATAGAAAGAGGAGAAAAATAAAACCAAAATAGGATAACAAGGAAGCTTATTTACCGAATATACGCAGGGAAACAAGAATGTTTTCTTTCAAGGCTCAGTAGAAAGGAATCTGTAACCAATTTATTAACTCCAAGTTAGATTTGATCATTTGAAACAGTTTCAACTGGACTGGCTTGTAAAGTCATATATCACCTTGTGCATATGAGCATACCAAGATTTAATAGCATAAGATTAATATCAACAGAAAACCTTAACAATCTCATACTGAATTACTATACATTACTATGAAAAATAATCAGTTGATTATTTCATTGGTTGTGCTTTTGTCTTTGCTTTTTTGAACTTTTGCTCATTTAATATTTTTTGCTTCATTACAATAATTTTTTGTTAAATTACAGGAGAAAAAATATTGCCAATTGAATTCATTCTTGCTTCAAATTTTTTTTTTTCATTATAACATCAACCTCACTTGAAACTCTGGATTTCCATGATGTAGGATACTTCTAGGATCAAATATGACGAAAAAACAAAGAGCCTTATAGATTTTCTGAATAAAATGGTGAATGAGCCCGTAGAAAGTTTGATCATTGTCGACGTGATTCAGCGACTAGGAGTCAAATCCCAATTCCGAGAACAGATTAAAGCCATTCTAATGTGGCAATACACACATTTTAGCTCTTTTAATCATGCAAAGATGATGTCTATGAGATCGCTCTCCGGTTTCGACTTTTAAGGCAAGAAGGTTATCGTGTGCCTGCAGGTTTGTTCCTACGAAATTCAAGTTGATTGCAATAGCGAAATACAGTGTTGTTATTTATACATGACAAAAGAAGACAACTTTTTTGTTGTTGTTTTGTCTAGTTACGTGGAAGCCCTAAAATTTTCAATATTTTGTTAAGGATGAAAATGGACAAGAATATAAGCTGATTTTTTAAAATATTTTGCTGATTTAAGAATTGGCAATGTTTAATTGTGATGAACTCTCCAATGGGTATCCATCAATGCATGTTACATCGTGGACTTATGCCAGATATTAAGCAATCCATTAGTGTTATGGAGTTTTGTTGAAAATGGAAAGTAAGAACTAATTATTCATATTACAAAAATCGAATCGAACAAACCTATATATATGCCCATTTCCTTCATTTGTTCTCTTTTCTAGTTTCTTTACATTAAAAAATTAAAAATTTACATGAGATGAAATAGCTTTAACCAATTTAGGATTTTTTTTCGAAACCGAAGTATGCACATCATAATGTTGAATGAGTGAAGCTACTTATAAATTATATATCAGACTATGCTTTTTGATGTATTAAAGTTCTTGTGCTTTTTATGTAGATGTGTTCAAATACTTCAATGATATGGGAAAAGGTTTTGCTATGAAATTGGAGGGAAACATGTGGCATCCTAAAATTTCATGAAAATCCCTAAGTACGCCATGAGCCATGGATAGGCGATGGAAATACCGTTATTGTATTTTGTAGCATTTTGATCCATGATTGGCAATGAGATTTATGGCCAAGCTTTTAATTGATAAATTTTGGGAAAGAAAGTTCTATCTTTGGTCATATGTATTATAAATTGGAACTTATGGATTTATGATTGCAAGTGTATAGCCATTTAATTTGCAATTTAGTACTTTGATTTAATAGGGATTTAGTTAGTTTTAAAAATGGTAAATTCTGGATTTCTTTAAGCTTGGCTCTTAGGCCCAAGAGTGTTGGGCCTAAGATGGGCCTTAATGGCCGGCCCATAAGCCCATGAAGAGCTGTTGTCGCACGAAGGAGGGGGGGGAGTCTGGTTTGCATGCCTCCCCCCATTTGTCCCATGGTGATGGTCAAGTGTCACCCCATGCAAAAGGTAATGATGGCTAATGATGAAGGGAAGGAATTTAGGGGGAAATGGGTGGCTGGTTTAAGCAAGAGAGAGGGAGAGAGAGAGGAGAGAAAGAGAAGGAAGAAAGGAAGACAGCAAGAAAGCAAGAAGGGAAGAAGGAAGGAGGAGGGGCCGTGCATCGCCGTCCGTCGCCGCCATGTGCCGCCGTTTGCTCGGTCTAGAGGCAAGTGGGATCCCTTGATCTACTCTTGCATGTTGTGCTTAGTGTGTGTGATTGAATGGTAACAATTTCGGAGGTATTGAATGTGAAAAGTTGAAGTTATAAAAGTGGTGCTCTAGTCTAGTGTACCGTTTTTGAGAAAAACAGCTTGACCTTGGATGTTCTAGTGACTTGCATGTGATGTTCTAGTTGAATTTTGGCTTTTATTTATTAAATGAAAGTTTTAAAGAACTCCTTAGAGTATAACATACTCAAATTTGGGACAAAAAAAACAAGTATAAGTGGGTGAAATCGTTATTCTTTGGAAAGACTGGATCTGGGAATTTCGGTACTAGGAACAGGGGTTTTAATCGTCAATATTTAATTACCTCGGATGAATATGACTTTGATGTCTTCATGAAGTATCTACCTTATGGTCTTGGCTATCATATAGTCGAATTTCATAATTTTTTTAAGTCATTTGGGTATTTAATCGGAAATGTTTCTAAAACTGTGCAATCTGATGTGTTCAGACTTTGTAAGTTGTAATGCATGGACTATATCGTTTTTTATGAGGTTCTTTTGGAAACTTGTTCTGCATGAAATATCTCTCTTCATGTCTTCCCTAAAACATATTCAAATTTTGTAATTTTTGAAGTTCATTTGCCCATTTAACCAAAAATGTTTCAAAAACTGTACAAGTTGAACTGTTAGAATAGTGGTACTGTGATGCATGGTTTATACCGAATTATATGGGGATCTTTTGGTGTAGTGTTCTTCATGAATTATCTGCCTTTATGTCTTGAATATCACATGTTCAAATTTCATAATTTTTTCAGGTCATTTGGGTATTTAATTAAAATGTTTTCTAAAACTATGCAAGCTGGATTGTGCGAATTTCAAAAGCTTTAATGCATGGACTATTCTGTTTTGTATGAAATTCTGGTGGTGTTTGTGTTCTTCATGAGATAAATGCCTCTAGAGCTTGTCTATCATGTATTAAATTCTTACAAATTATTAGGGCCAATCACTAAATTTTAAGAAGTGTAAATTAAAAGAACACATTCCGTTTCTAAAAAAAAGCAATCATCCATGAGTTTGCCCATGAATTATATTGTTTTTAAGTGATTGAATCTTGCTACACATGTGATGATATTTGGCATTACATATAAAATCAAAAGCTGAAATTGACCTTGTTGCCATTACATCATGCGCCATGTTGATATTGAGACACAATTATGAATATGAATTATGATAAATGAGGATACCGTCAGAGGTGTGAGCCAACGATGCCCCAGGAGTGTCAAGATGCCCGAAGGTGAGAGCCGGATGCCCAAGGGTGTGTGCCAGATGTCCTCGGGAGTTTCGAGTTGCCCGAGGTGTGTGCCGGAGGTTTCTTGCGATGACAGGTTGAGTGTGAGCAATAAAATGTGGGATGCAATTATTGGTCCCGAGAAAGAAAAAATGCGGTGACCCAATTGAAAGATAAAAAGTTGAAATTCAATCACGCATGGTATGGTGACATGTATGCATGGCTATATGATATAAATGTATAAGTGCATAGTGGTATGTGCACATAAGGCATGGATATGCATGAATGCTTGATGATGAGTGCATAGTTGTATATGCACTTATGGCATGATAGTACATGCATGAATGCTTGATGATGAGTGCATGATGGTGCATGCACATATGACTTGATGACATATGCATGGCTGCAAAATTAGTTATGCTTGATGCATGAATGATATGTACTCTACTATGATGTCATGATTGTTCTGTTTGATGCATTGAGTATTTTAATGGATCTTTTACCTACTGAGTGGTTGTACTCACCCCTTTGGGGACTAACATTTCATATTAGAAAGATGCCTCTCCCTCCGGTCATGCGGGGTACTTTTACGACCTTCCATCTGACGTGGAGGTCAAGTGTATGGAGCTTGGTTGTGTCACCATCCCTGGTTTGACGTTCATACGGGTTCGTGTGCTGGTGATGTATGACGTGGGCTTGGTTGGGAGCCCAGTCATCCAGGAGTTCTTGTCTATCCACGTTCGCCGTAACGGAGTGATGCAGGGGATGTTGCCACCGCCACCGCTCGATGCACCAAGGTGGGTGTGATGGCCCGCATGAGGAGTGGGAGCTGACACTTTTTGAGGATAACCGACACTTGTAGATGGAGGGTTATACATGATCGATATAGGGGGTCGAGATCTCTTTTTTGAGCTGTGGCTAAGTTTAGCTAAAAGTCTTGGCTTTTTGGTTGTATCGACTCAAGAAGTCCAAATAAAAAGTGGCTCGGCTTTATGATTTCCTCCAATGTGTAGTTGGTGTGTATTGTATCATCGTTATAGGAGTAGAGGGATTGTGTGACTTGTCCTTATATTTCGCTATGCGCTGCGCCAAATTCTTTTAAAAAAAAAATGCCAATGAACTACGTTTCTTCTTTAACCCCAAAACAAAGATATGTAACTAGTATTCACTAGGTGGAACGATAGGTATCTGTTGCGACCTTGCCGAACTAGGGGTATGATGGAATTATATGAAGCGTCACAAGTGAGCACGGAAGGAGAGGATATACTCGACGAAGCCGAATGCTTTAGTAGCAAGTGTCTCGATGCATTGTTGGCATGTGAATCATGAACAAGTGAGAATGATAGAAAGTACATTACAATATCCATGTCGCAAGAGCTTCGCAAGATTGCTAGCTCCTCAAAGTTTTGTAAATGATATGCTAGGTGTGAACTCATGGATGGAAGACTTGCTAGAAGTGGCAAACAGAAAGCGAAGAATTGATCAATTTGTGCACTAGAAGGAGATTCACCAAATTAATAAAGTGAGTAACTAATTAACTACTTATGCAAAGTTATGCTCAATTGAAGGACTATAAATGACCAACACATGATAATAGGCAAAATCTCAATAGTTGGCCCTAATTCAAGTAAATCAATGCATAAATAAGATGCTATATTTAAATGTATATATTTAAGGAGTTGGTATTTAGGTTCAGATTAATATCAAACTCACAAATCACAGTTCGAGGCATGACTTAAACCGGTTTCACCAAAAACTATAAGGAAAATGATGGACTCTATATCTCCATTTTCTCTAATCTCTATGTCATGAGATCAATAGAATTTTCAAATGAATAATTTGTTTCATTTAAATGAGTATACTATTATGTACTGTTGCTTCAGTTTTTCCTCATGCGTATCCTATATTTTAGGTGGTGGAAAGAGTTGGGATTGGGAGAGAAGATGAAGTTTGCTAGAGACCAGCCACTAAAATGGTACATGTGGTCCATGGCAATTCTCACATATCCAAGCTCGTCTGAGCTTAGGGTTGAGCTCATTAAGCCCATCTCTCTCGTGTACATTATTGACGACATATTTGATGTCCATGGCACAGTTGACGAACTAATTCTCTTTACAGAAGTCATTAATAAGTATACAGTTGAAGATATCCCTTTTTACCTATTATGTTGCAACTATTACATCCCCAAAAAAAAAAAAAAAAAAACCTACATTCCACATTTATATTATGTTGACTATTTAAATATTTCTTGCAATTTTTTTCCTTCAGATGGGATAATGCGTGTGCTGAGCAGCTTCTAGAGTACATGAAAAAATGCTTCAAGGTTCTCAATGATATTGCAAATGATTTTGCCAAATCATCTTCGAGAAGCTTGAATGGAACCCCACAAGATTCTTGAAACAGATGGTATAAATATAAAATTTTAATTAATAAGAACCTCTATTCGCAACAATGTTGCTAACTCCTATCTCAACTCTAAATGAACGTGATAATTGGAGATTCACAGCACTGAACCAAAACTCAACCTTGATCATATCCTCGTCCCTTTTTCCACTCTTTGTCTCACCACCCTCCAATATTTTAGTCATCATTTTGAAGTTTGTGTTCACTTCTTCAAATTAAAGCCACAAAAACCAATTGCTGGCTTCATCATCGTCGAGTTTCATTCAATCTTTTATAGAATTCCTTATAATGCCATACACGGAGATATCACTAATTGGGTTAAGCTACAACCGTCCCTCCCTCCCTCCCGCCCTCCCCCATACACACTCAGACACCAATCTTAGCGAGATCTAGGTGTTTCTGTCAAGATCTTGTAGCCGTGGCCTGGCTTCATAGCAATAAAATTAAGCTCAGTGCAGCATTGAGCTCTGTCGCGACCTTCCCGAATTTTTTTTACTATGAATTTCCTAAAGAAGGCTAATGGATTACTAAGTCCGAAGACTTGGCACAGACCCTCCCAAATCCTACCAATCGTGACTTAATAGAAATTAACTTATTTAAACATGCAATTTCAATTTGGAGCTGCCACTAACCAATTATGGCTGGTTAGAAACCCAAGTAAAAGTATGGGAGAATACTTTACTATTGCGAACCAGAGATTCGATAGGTCCGGGGACATGGTTACGCTAGATTAGTCTAACGCCCTTTCAGTACCTTTTATTTTAATTTTAAAAATATTTTTCAGGCAATGTTGATTAATTTAAACCTAAGCTACTAATATGCAAATGGTGGTCATGCAGGTGCGCAATCAATAATATAAAATTCAAATAAAAAAATGCTAATAAAAATGCATGTCCTAAACATGATTTCTAAATGACATGACACCTAATTTTTCTTTTTCTTTTTCTTTTTTTAAAAAATTAATTATATGCAATCTTAATCTAAAATTAATATTCATGGATTTTCCTTTAAAGATATGTGAAATGCAATTCATATGGCATAACTTGAACTATCAGTACATGTATGCAATCTAATTTATATAATCTTAACTATGCATGTGTTGAATGACGTAGTAATTCTATATGCATGCTCTTTTTATGATTTTTTTATGATTTTTTATTATACATATATGCAACCTACATTAAACAATGATGACATGAAATATGAGTAATTATAAACTAATTTATTAACTAACCAAGTAAATGACCTTTTGTGTTTTCTTTTTCGAATGACTTAATAATTCTTATTAAAAAGAAAATAATGATGCAATATTAATCTTCGGCCTTTTTTATTAAAAGAATTGCACGACTAGAATATTAAAAAATTAACCTATGGCCCACTAACTAAAGCGCAACATGTGGTGTACACATTATGAAATCTATATAACCTAAATAACATTTTTTTTGTTCTTTTTTTTTTTGTTTTATTAAAGGAAAATTAACCTAATCCTATATGAATCTAAAAACTCAAAACGCAAAGCTTTAAATATGAAATGCATATGGACCTAAGTACTTAAATTCTAGATATGACATATGATATGATATGTGATGTGCAAATAACAATGATGCATCGAAATACATGTACTATTGAAAATTTATCTATGTAAATCAATGACATTTCAATGATGCAAAGCAAATCTTGAATTTACCATGAAAAGTCGAAATAATCAAAAATCTAACCCGCCGTCTCGCGGTTCAATATTTTTTATTATTATGGCTTAATATGACAAATTTCTTGATGGGGGTAATGATAAAAATAAATCAAAACAAATCAAGTCGAATTCATAGATTATGAAAACGAATATTTGATCTAAAATGAGTCTATAGGAATTACCTAGTCAAGGGTACAACTTCTTGTCACTAATAACAACACCTGCACAAAAAAAATTAGAGAACACCCCCAAGGAAAAATCACGTCTTGATGTGAGGGTGTAATTTAGCCGAGTATGAATGATGGGAGAGAACCAGTATCGGAACAGCCAGGTCAAACTCACAGCAACACTTGTTTCTCTAGTAACAAAAGTGATAAAACCAGTCAACAAAACCGCCGAGTTGACATAACGTTGGACGGTAACTCAAAGGCAACAGGAATCAGCAAGTGATCTCCGGAAAACAGCGGTGGCGACCGGCGGAGGTGCAGGCACAGCGGAGGGCAGGTGTCGCGGTAGTCGGAGCTGGTAAGAGGTAACAAGCCTAAACCAGCAACGGCAAAGCAGTAACCGTCGCTGGTGCAGGAGCAGCAGAGGGCGAGCGGCTGCTACGGGCGTTGCAGGTGAAGTGAGGCGCGGCAGAGGAAAACTCGGCAGTAGGGGGCGTCGCTCGAGCGTTGGGGTTTCTGGCTCCGAGTAGCAGGTGGATCGCGGTTCAGGCGAGGCCGGGGAACAAATCTCCGGTGAAGCTGGGTGATGCTGATGCGGCGAGACAGAGCAGGGAACCGGCAACTGGGGGGCGTCGGTGCGATCTCGCTGGTGCAGAGGTGCGATGGAGCGGGCAGAGGCATCGGGGTGGTCGTCGGGCTTCAAACGGCATTGATGGTGCAGAACAAATGGGCTCGCGGACGGGGAGCGCGAGCGAGCGACGGCAGCGGCAGGTCACGGGTCGTTGGGCGGAGCGATGGTAGGCGACAGCTCGGTTACCAGCGTTGGGGCACTGGCACGGCAGTGATGCGGTGGTGCACAAGCGCTTGCAGACAAGGCTGGCGATGGGGCTGCTCCACGGACGAAGATGAACAGGGGCCCCTTTTCTTTCTTTTTTTGTTATTTTTTTTTCCTACTGAAGCCCCTCACATTTTCTCTCGCACGTCACTTCTTCTCTGTCTTCTTCTGCAAATGCTGCTCCACTGCTTTTCTTTTTTGACTTTTTCTCTTCTTCTTTTTTTTTAAACTTTCGATGGCCCCTCAAAGAACTCTCCTACCCTTCTGCCTTTTCTTCGACAAAGACAGAGAGGCCCCCCACACTTCTTCTTTCTCTTTTTCTTTTCTATTTTTTTCTTTCGACGAAAGATGAAGAGAAGCCCCCCTAAACGACAGAATTTTTGCTCTGAATTTTTTCGAATTTCTCCACCAGTGCTCGGTTCTGAAGCCCCGCATTTTATAATGAAAGCGCTCAAAATTGTTGAAGATTTCCCAATATTCACTCAACTTCTTCAACAAAAATGCGACTCCAAAATCACATGACTGTTGCATTTTTGAATTCAAAGTTTTGTTTTTTCGAAATTTCCCTCTATAATCAAATATTATCTTTTATTTCTAAAAAAAACTAAATTTAAATTAGGTGTCAATAAGCTCTCTTACTCTGAGAGAGAGAGAGATAGATAGATATTTCCTAGTAATTTGTCAATTATGACTACTACGAAAGCTCCCTTACTCTCTGAGAGAGAGAGAGATTTCCTAGTGATTCGTCATTTATGACTACTACGAAAGCTCAATAAGCTCACGATTTTGATTTATGATTACATTTTAGATATATCCTTTATCAGTCGGCTAACATTTGATGTTGCAGTGGGCGAACTTGTGCAATGCATTCCTGGTGGAGTTTCAGTGGAACGCTTCTGGGACTTTGCCAAAGGCAGATGATTACTTGAAGAATGGGATTATCACTTCGGGTGTGCCCTTGGTTCTAGCTCACCTGTTCTTTCTAATGGGCCAAAACATTGCCAACCAAAGTATGGATTCAAAGAAAGAAGAGGTGCCGTTGCCAAATACAATATTATTAATCGCTGAAATTCTTCGCCTTTGGGATGACCTCGGATGTGCCCAGGTACATTACTTTACAGTTTCGTGCCGGGCCCTATTCGGGTTTTATTCAATTTTTTGATTCATGTTCTGTCGTTATTTTATTGATTTAATTGTTTTACTTGGGGGGATTCGATTCCTCGAAGGATGAGAATCAAAATGGCTACGACGGGTCATATGTGGAGTGCTATTTGAGAGAAAATCAAGGCTCTTCGTACCAAAGCGCGAGAAAGCATGTGATGGAGTTGATATCGAAATCGTGGAAGCTGCTCAACAAAGAGTGCCTCTCTCCATGTCCGTTCTCTGCGCCTTTCCTTGAAGCTTGCGTGAATGCTGCTAAAATGGTTTCACTGATGTACAACTATGAAGACAAGCATGGTCTTGGACTCCTACAAGACCATATGAAGTCGTTGACCTGTGATCACGAGACACTTTAGCATCATTTTTCATGTTTTCTTCTTTCATGCTTGTCGAAACACTTCCATCTACTGTACTGCAGTTTACTTTCGCTTGCATCAAAGTTGCCTTCCTTTTTCTTAGTTGTCTTGTCTAGATAGATATTATTTTTAGTGTTTTCCCCCAATAAGTGGCAACGATATTTGTTTGCATAACCAAATGAAAAAAAAAAAAGAAATGTGAATTTAACGTGTAGGAAAATTTAATACTATTTCAGACATATGAAATCGACAAATGATTTTGTTGTATGCGTGCAAAACATCATACAATGTAAGAAGATCCTAAAATTTGAAAAGTAGTATGGCGTATGTTCATTAAACTATTTAAAATATTAATATCAAAATATTTGGGGGTAAGTGCAATGAAATTCCCAAAACTTGTTATGAATGTGTAATTTAGTTATAAAACTTTTAATAAGTACAATTAAATCCTAAAAGTTATTAATAACTTAATAAGAAAGTGTGATTGAGTTTTAAAACTTTCAAAAGGTGCACAAGTTTTAAGAAAGTATTAGGAATTGATTATACTTTTTGTTAGTTTAGGATTTGATTGTACTTTTGTGATAAGTTTTATAACTTGATCGAATTTTTTGAAAGTTATAGAACTTGATTATATTTTCATGATAAATTTTAGAACTTAGTTGCATTTTTTTTTAATTTTTGGACTCAATTACATTTTTGTGACTAGTTTTAAGATTTCTAATGTACTTATCACAAATATCTATGACGCCTTGTGAATAGAACACTAAAAAATTAACTTTCTTTTTGTTGCTAATGCTATTTCCATTCCCTTATTGGTATGAGCATTTAATTTCGGGCTGATTCCCTACTATTAGGAGAAATTATACGAAACTCCCTCGAATTTCGGAATAATACGCATTCGACTCTAAACTATCAACTGTTACCCATTAAATGCTTTGCTGGTTTATTCAATAAACCACTTCGCCCATAAAGATCCACCATGCAAGCATAGTGTTCTATTCCAGGTTTGATTCCATATACATCTTTCATTAGCCTGAAATATTCACGACCCTCTTCAAGCAGTCCTGAATGGCTGGAAGCAGTTAAGATACCAACAATAGTTATCTCATTTGGTATAATTCCCTCATTTATCATACACTCGACAAGCCGAACAGCCTTCTTACCTCTCCCATGAAAAGCAAAGCTGAATATCATTGAAGTCCATAGCACAACATTCGAGTCTTGACTCTGCTTGAATACTGACAATGCATCATCGAGGCTCCCACATTTGGAATACATATCAATTAACGAGGAAGAAAGGTGAACATCCAGGTAATAGCGAACTTCCAGGATATAGGCATGGATCCTTCGACCAAGTTCTAATATACCAACATTTGCAGATGCTGAAAAAATGCTTGTAATGGTAAATTTGTCCACCTTCATACATTTTTGGACCATCGTGTTAAATACTTCTAAGGCATTTTCATAGTTGCCATTCTTCACATACCCAGTGAAGGCTTTTATTGGTATTGGGCTTAAGGCCCATCTGCCCAAGTTGGGCCCAGAAAGCCCGGCCCACGGGAATACGGCCCGTAGAAGGGGAAGGTATAAAAGGGAGGAGAGAGAGAGAGATGGTACTGGTTGGACATTACGTACGTACGTTTTCTCCGTGCTCTCTCTCTCTCTCTCTCAAAAGGAAAAAGAAAGAACAGTAATGCATACGGCTTGTTCTTCCTCCCTTCAAGGCTTCATTGGATCAAATTGCTCGGTTTCTCTTCCTCCATCAACGTTGGTGTCTAATCTGTGGCAATCAAGGTACGCTCGAATCCGTGGTGTGCTTTACGATCGGTGATACGTGTCGTTTTCTTGGGTTTTGTCTTCCGCATTGATTTAGGGGTTCGATTTAGTGTTGAATCCGGCTTTTCGGGGATCAGTCATTCCCAACATTGGTATCAGAGCCCTAGTTCACGTTTTCCCGATCAATTTGATGTGTTTTGATTGATTTTTCGCAAAAGGAACTTCGGTCGTACGGATCGGGGCGAGCAATCCCGACACCTGAGACTTCTTAGGCCATTTTCATGAGTTTTCGAAAGTCAAAAACAAATTCTGAAAGCACTGGGAGAAAGGCGACGTCGAGACGAGTCTAGAGATGTCTCGAGCGCGGCCGGGTGATGCCGCACATGCCCACACGCGCGGCCGGAAGGCGCTGCGCGTGGGCGCGACGCGCCCGGAAGCGCTCGATCGCCATGCGCGTGCGGCACACGCGCCGGTCGGCGAATCGGCGCGTGCTCGCCGTCGGCCGGCGAACCGGCACACGCCGGTCCACGGACCGACGCGTGCTGACGTCAGCATGACGTCACCCAACGATCAGTAACCGCTGGGCTGACGTCATCGATGACGTCAGCGATGACGTCGGTTGGCCGGGCGGCGACCCAACCCGCGAACCGACCCGACCCGACCCGCTGACGATGGCACGCGCGTGGCACGTGCCGCTGAAGTCTGCGTGACGTCAGCCCGCGCACGCACGTGGCACGTGCGGCCGGTCCACCCGTACGGTCCGACCGGTCCATCCGGTCCGGCCGGTCCGACCGGTCCGGCCGGTCCGACGACCGACAAGCGTTGACCGGCGACGACCGTTGACCGTTGACTTGACCGTTGACCGACCGTTGACCGTTGACTTTGACCGTTGACCCAAAAAAAAAAAAGGGAAAAGAATGTGTTTCTTTTTCAATTAAGACTATGTGGATTATATGTAATCCCTTATTTGTTCTGCATTTGTTGCAGGAACAATGCCTCTCTTGAGGTTGCGCACACCTATTCGCGCAGTGACCGATGAACAAAAGGAAAGGCTGTCTAAGTTGATAGCTGAGCTGACTGATCATCGATGGGAGAGTGGTAACTTAATTGATCACGTTCTTGAAGTCAACGGGAAAATTCAACAGGTCATATGGAATGGTCGTCCTATGTCACAGTCGGAAATGATGCGATTTTTCATAAACACTCTTCCACCTAAATGGCAAGATGTGTTGAATTGCATATGGGATGTCAACAGAGCTACTTCATATAAGAAAATCATTATGGATTTTGTAAATGAATATTATTGTATTATGACAAGGGAAAAGATCAAGAAATTGAACAAAAGAGGATCTTTCCCAGTTCGTGTGCTGACTAGGTGTTAGTTGTATTTACTGTTTTTTTGTTAAATGTGTTTGTGGACATATTATGTACTGTTTGACTACCTGATAGTTGTTGATGTAGCAACCAATGTATTGATTGTATTATAAGATGAAAGCATTGTTGTGTTATTTGATATCTATTATCTATTGCTTTCTGTAATTGCTGGTTGCTGTGGGTAATTAGCTGTGGGTAGTTTTAGAAGTTTGTGTAGCTTCGTAGAATTGATTTTGCATATGACAATCATATTAATGATAGTTTTAAGATATGATTTTTGGAGGATGATTGGAAACGTAGTGACCTTTTGATTCTGAAGCCTTACTTAAAATTATTCATTAATATGATGGGTCTATGCAAATAGGGATGCATAAATGATAGGCATTAATTATTCGTGCATGTATGTCTGATGTGTTCAGACTGATGGTTTCAGCAACTAAGAATGTGATTGCTGATATGAACGGCAACAATTGTGAAATATTGAATATTAAGATTCAATATATGCTGGAAAAGAAAGAAGCACTAGAAGCTCTTGACCATATTATGAAAGATCTTATAAATCTTGTGCGCCACCTTGAGCTAGTTGAGGACCGCCTAACGGCATTTGAGCTGTAAATAGATATTTTCTATTCTGGTTCTAGCTCAAAAAAAGGGTTTTGTGCTTTAAGCGCAAGCATATTGATTCGTTCAATATGTGGGAATGTAAAGGATCAAGTCCTTGTTGCAAGAAATCGAGAGTTAACCAACACAAGAGAGGAAAACGTCCTCAAGTAAAGAAAATGTTAAGGGAAAGGTGTTACAATTGTGACAAGAGAGGTCACTATGCTCGCGACTGTTGTGAGCTAAAGAATGTAAACACCTCTTGTACATTTGAGAACTTTGCTTATGTGTCAAGTTCTGTTTTATTGACTGAATCCAATCCTTTGTGGACTATAGATTCATGAGCGACAGACTATGTAGCGAAAGATATAAAATCCTTCGTGGAATTTTGACGAGTACCAACTGGAACTAAGTGTATCTATGTAGGAAATAACTCCAGAGATGAAGTTAAAAGAATTGGCACCGGCCAATTGAACATGCGTGGTGGACGCACCTTATTCCTACACGATGTTCTATATGCTCCGGAGATTCGTCGAAATTTAAATGTCTGTTTTGATGTTGGTTAAGCTTGGTTTTAGAATGAACTTCCATAATAAATGTGTAGATTTGTATTTAGATACAAACTACTATGGTTGTGGTCACTTTCTAAATGGTTTTATTGTACTAAATGTTGACTGTGGTGATGTCAATATGTTATTCCCTTGTTTCACGTCTTCTATTTTATATGATAATGATGTGAATATAGTGGCATGCTAGACTTGGTCATATGGGCCAACAACATATGAAAAGACTAGCCAAAGAGGGCTTGTTGGGCAACATTGAAAAAGTCGATTTGCCCATATCTAAGCATTGCCTAGAAGGGAAAACGATAAGGAAACCATTTGGAAAAGGTAAAAGAGCTGAATTTCCTCTGCATTTAATCCATTTGGACGTCTGTGGTTCAATGAATGTGAGAGGAAGGCATGGGGCTGTTTATTTCATCACTTTTAATAGATGATTATACTCGATTCAGATGTATCTATTTGATTTCTCATAAATCTGAAGCATAAGTTGTTTCAAAAGGTTTATGAACTTGGTTGAAAATCAATTAGACAAGAAAATAAAAGCATTTAGATCCGATCGAGATCGATAATATTTATCTGATGAGTTCAGAAAATTATGTGGTGAAAAGGGATAGAAATACAGTTGTCTATTCAATATACTCCTCAACAAAATGGTGTTGCAGAGAGAAGAAACAGAACCCTACTAGAAATGGTTAGGTCCATGATGGCGTATGCTAACTTACATATCACTTTTATGGAGTGATGCGTTGTTAACTGCTGCCTAAATACTTAACCGGGTGCCTTCCAAATCAGTTAGTTCCACTCCATATGAGTTATGGATAGGTAGAAAACCGGACTTAAGTTTTCTTAAGCCATGGGGTTGTGCTGCCTATACACATGAGTCCTCTCACAAGTTTGGGAAACTGGGTCATAGAGGAAAGAAGAGTATTTTTATAAGGTACTCTGAACACTCGAAAGGATATGTGTTCATAGGTGAGCAAGAAAATGGAAGTATAACTGAGTTTGAATCACGAGATGTCACATTCTTAGAGGATGAATTTCCTATGAAAGGCGAAATAGGGGAAGATTGTTCCCTATTTGAAACCTTGGATCAAGATAATGACCTTAGTGGACTTCGTCCAAGTGGGAGTAATATGAGAAGTAATGAATTAAATTCAACTCATTCTCAATTACAACCACGTGATGAGACGACATCATCATTACCTAATCCAAGTGGGAGCATGATGGGGGATGATGTACAAAGTGTACAATCTCCCATACGGCGAACAAGTTGCTAAAGTATTCCCCATCGACGTTTTGACATTGAAGGGGAAACTTTTATGGTTGCTCCACAAGATGAGGATGAGCCAAGAAATATTAATGAGGCTCTGAATTGCCCTAGTAAGGAAAAATAGATTAATGCAATGGAAGAGGAAATGGAGTCAATGAAATCAAACCAAGTCTGGGAACTGGTTGATCTGCCAAAAGGACGCAGAGCTATTGGGAACAAATGGGTTCTCAAAATAAAGCGAAAGGCTGATGGCTCGATTGAAAGGCATAAGGCTCGCCTTGTGGCGAAGGGGTATAATCAACAGGAAGGAATTGATTATGAAGATACGTTTTCTCCTGTAGTGAGATTTACCTCAATTCGCATTATTCTGGCAATAGTGGCTAGTCTGGATCTTGAATTACATCAAATGGATGTAAAGACTGCTTTCCTCAATGAAGAATTAGAGGAAGAAATATATATGGAACAACCTGTTGGTTTCATAGTGAAAGGCCAAGAAGAAAAAGTATGTCGACTTTTGAGGTCGATATATGGTCTTAAGCAGTCATCAAGACAATGGTATATACGTTTTCATAATGCCATAATGGCATATGATTTTACGATGATTGATGAGGATCATTGTGTATATATCAAAAGATCCAAGGATCAATTTGTGATCATATCATTATATGTTGATGATATACTAATTGCCGGAAGCAATATGGAGTTTGTTAAGACTGTCAAGAGTTGGTTGTCTTCCAACTTTGAGATGAAGGATATGGGTGAGGCTGCATACATTCTTGGAGTTAAGATTTCAAGAGATCGTTCGAAGAGATCGTTGTCTCTTTCGCAAGAAACTTCTATAAACAAAGTTCTTGAACGATTTCGTATGCAAGATAGTAAACCCATAGACACTCCTATTGCAAAAGGTGAAGGGTTGAGCCATAGACTGTGTCCAAGGACTCCTCAAGAGAAGGAACAAATGAAATATGTTCCTTATGCTAGTGCTGTTGGGAGCTTGATGTATGCTATGATGTGTACAAGACCCGACATATGTTTTGCAGTTGGAATGGTGAGTAGATACCAATCCAATCCAGGTCCAGCACATTGAAAGGCCCTTAAGAGAATACTGAGGTATCTAAAGGGGACTACTGATTATATGCTGAGTCATTAAGAAAAGGATCTGCGACTCTGAGGCTATACTGATGATGATTGAGGAGGAGATTTAGATGAAAGAATATCTATCTCTGAGTTTGTTTTCTTACCGAATAATGACACCATATGTTGGAGTAGTAAGAAACAAAAGTGTATAGCCTTGTCCACGATGGAAACGGAGTTCGTGGCATTATCAGCAGCAGCATATGAGGATGTTTGGCTTAAGAGATTATTGGATCATTTAGGTGTTATTGGAAGTGCTGCAGATTCGTTATTGGTTAACGATGATAATCAAGCAGCAAAAGTGTACACCAAAGATCCAAAATATCATGGCAAGACCAAACATATAGATACCAAGTATAACTTTGTCAAGGATATGGTTGCACGAAAGGATGTGAACTTAGAGTACATACTACGCATAGAATGGTAGCAGATCCTATAACAAAGCCAATACCTAGAGATGTGTTTTGTGGCCATGTGAAATCTCTAGGATTGCGTAGATGATGATGTACTGAATATTGTAATTTCCCTAAGAGTTCACATTTGATGAATTTGTGTTTTCATCATTAATGTCTATGAATCTTTGTTTGATCTTTATGCATCTTAATGCTCAGTGCATTACTTTAAGTTAGAAGAAGTATGTCGGACAGATGAGATTAGCCCACTCACACGGGTAATCGCCTCTATTTACTGTGTGATAAATAGAGATGAGACTGTATTTAAGCTTATTATCTAGGTGATAATCGAGAGCTCGGGCTTAAAATACACATGTCGCCTTAACTAAGTGTTAAGATGAGGACATAATACTTATGATGTCCGAAAGTAAAATACCCCACATATTTTACTTTATCTGTCTAAGATGCCAGATGTGAGTTCTGATGAATTTTGTAAAAGAGTAGATACGTGAACTCAAGTTAGACATTGGGTATGTCTAAACTATCATCTGTACGGTATTGAAAGGTGTAGACATACGCTCCATGGGAAAGGAGTTAATACCGTAATACGTATTTCATATTACGTATGCATGAGACGACCAATAAGAGTGGCAAAAGTTTGATCTCAACTTTTATGTCGTGTGAGACTCTTGAGGAAGAGAGTTCCTCAATTCTTAGTCCCTCAAGACTCTTACTTATTCTCAAGGTTTCTATTTAGTGTTTGCTATCTTAGGATGTTGCCAATGGTCATGAGTTTGATTCGATCTAATGGGACATTTCTAGAAAAGTAAGCTGAACTGAAATTGAGAGTTTGAAGGAAAGAGGAATATCGATTTTGGAGAATCACATTATAGTTTTGTATTCACTGGTCGACCAATTATGACTGTCTTTGTGATGATTATAATTGTGAATACAATATATATTATTGTTTAAAAAGAGATCAAAAGAGAGATATAAATGTGATTGATCGATCTAGGGTACTGCATACTAAATCTACTCGAAGTGTGACGCCCATTATGAGCTGCTATATATTCCTAACAGATGTATAGCAACGAGCTCTCAAAGTATGCTGGTCGCACGGATTATTCACCGGTATGAATGTTGAAGAGAGGTAAAGAGAATCCTGTTCGGCCCACCTTGTGCGAGTGGAAGATGAAGGCTTTTATTGGTATTGGGCTTAAGGCCCGTCCGCCCAAGTTGGGCCCAGAAAGCCCGGCCCACAGGAATACGGCCCGTGGAAAGGGAAGGTATAAAAGGGAGGAGAGAGAGAGAGATGGTACTGGTTGGACATTACGTACATACGTTTTCTCCTTGCGCTCTCTCTCTCAAAAGGAAAAAGAAAGAACAGTAACGCATACGGCTTGTTCTTCCTCCCTTCAAGGCTTCATCGGATCGAATTGCTCGGTTTCTCTTCCTCCATCAACGTTGGTGTCTAATCTGTGGCAATCAAGGTATGCTCGAATCCGTGGTGTGCTTTACGATCGGTGATACATGTCGTTTTCTTGGGTTTCGACTTCCGCATTGATTTAGGGGTTCGATTTAGTGTCGAATCCGGTTTTTCGGGGATCAGTCATTCCCAACACCCAGAAACCAAAGAACTGCATGCATATGCATCCATATAAACTATCTCGGAATTCTCTGTGCTTATAAACATTAAAGGCCAACAATTAAATACTATTGAAGTCTTTTCAGTTTCTCCACATTTGCAATACATGTCAATGAGAGAATCATGATAAATTCATTACTGTTGATTCCCAATCTAATAACTATCCCATGAACTTGCCTTCCAACATCCAAAAGAGACAGAATACTAGCCAAACCCAGAGCTACGGAAAAGGTCACCTCGTTAAACACTGGTCCTTTTTCCTTCATTTCATAAAGCAATTCCAGTGCACTTCTTTCTAGTCCATTTTGCATAAGCCCATCTATAATCGTATTCCAACTAGCAACATCTTTGGAAGGCATCCTTTGAAATAGACCAAACGATTTCTCTGTATCTCCATCACGTAGGTAGGCACCGATCATTACATTCCAAGAAATGGTATTCTTGTCTCTCATCAAATCAAACAACCTCTCCGCAACAGCAACATCCCCACATTTCACATAAACATCAAGAACAGAATTCGCCAACACTGCATCAACATGAATTTGGTTTCTGATGATCCACCCATGAACAACTTTCCCCAGCTTGAGCTCATTTAATCCCGAACAACACTTCAAGACACTCGACAAAGTGAAGTGATTCGGACAAACAACCTCGATCACCATAGCCCTGAAAAGATCCAAAACCATCTCACAAGACCCGTCGCGCGCGAAGCTGGACAAATGAATCGTCCAACCCTGGACGTCTTGCACAGGCAATACACCGAATAGCTTCCGGGCATCGCCCGACTTTCGAGCTTTCGCGTAAAGAGCCAGGACGTAGTTGCCAACGCTTGCATTCTGCACAGAGCCTTTCTTGATTGCGGTGGCATGGAATGTCCCGCCACCGTCTCTGTCCTCGAGCAGCTGACAGGGGCAGAGTGCCGACGCCGATGCTGGACACCATCGAGATCCAAGCTAGGAGGGTTCGCTGTTGCCAGGGCTTGAGAATCTCTTAAGAGTAATGGTCGGGGATTGAACAGGGGAAGGGAGCCAAGGCGTCTGCAATCAACCCTCAAGTTCACTCTTGCTTTCATAACCAATTTGCTTTTGAGCTTTTCCGCTATGTCTGCTTAACTGTATATGGTCTTGTCAGGAGTTTAGTAACGGTCGTGGGGCATTAATAATGGAATCTACCAAGCATCACTGACAATTTAAAAAAAAAAAAATCATTTGTTGAAGATATAATCACTATTTAATAATGAATTATAAAAATGAATCACATGACGAAGGAAATAGCCAATAATATTCATATTTCTAATGATAAGTTATTTTACAATGCATATTTTATTTAATTTTCGATGCACATAGTAAGTACTCAAAACTCATTTATCCTTGTTTTATTTTTTCCCTATGAAGAAGTGATAAACATATGGAACGGAATGACCATTTCATAACCAAAGTTATGAAACTAGGGAATGGGAATCATATTTGGTATGAGCATTTAATTTCTGGCTGATTCCCTACTATTAGGAGAAATTATATGAAACTCTCTCGAATTTCAGAATAATACACATTCGACTCTAAACTGTCAACTATTACGCATTATTCCTTTGATTTTTTATTTTGTTATAACTATATTTTCCGTTAGCATGTGCAGGACAAATTTAAGGTTAAAAGTATACTTTCATCCCATTTTTGGAGGAAATCTCTCTTAGAGTTGCCTTGTTGAAGGCCACAGGCCTCTCTCACCTTCTGAATGGAACGACAATTTTCTTGCCACAAGCTAGAGAAAAAAAAAAAAAACACTGAATTGTTGGATCCAACCAATCAACTGATCGTGTAATGTGCATTCTAATTATTTTGTCTTAATCGTCATCACAGCCACTAAAAAAAAGGGAGAGGTGTTCCTCCACTTTTTCGTATATTCAGTTGACCTTCTCAATTTGTTGTAATGAAGTCATGTTTAAAGATGGATGGAAACTCTCAAGCATCAAACTTTACATAATCTTCATTTCTGCTCTTGAATTAGACAATTGTTCAACAACCCCCTGTTTCTCTCTTTGAACATTTCGTCTCTCCTTGAAGAAGAAAGTGAATCATTTCATCGGCATTGCATAATCCGTTAGTAAACATATCATTAGGAAATCTTATAGATAAAGAACTTTTTGATTTTTCATGTCCTTAAAGTTTGTTAACAACAAATTCTTCGAACTGATGCCAGTGAAAAATATTGGGCATCAATCATTCTTGAAGAAGTAGATGAAAAAAAGGAGAATATGCAGAATTAAAAGTGGAAGGTTCATAAATGCCGAGATGTGTTATCACTCCGCTTCCAAGGAAATACTTACCCTTAAATATGAAATTCAAAAATTCAAAATCCATCTTGTTGGTTATCATTTTCTTGTCGAGATGGATATGTTTTCCTTCAACTTGATGATGAAATTCAAACATAAGTAGCAGCCTTGTTTGCAACTTATCAGATAAATTGAATGGCTTTTAAAATATTTCTTTCAATTCAACCATATGAAATGAGACCTAAATTTCCCAACAGAATATATCCTCTTGAAGTTTGGGACTTGATCTACTAGTCTAATGCTCTTTTTGATATTCTCACAAACCTCATGTGGGAATATCTATATAAAATCTTCAAAAAGTATGGCAGATTGGATTTTCAACCAAGTGGCATGTATCCGGAATATCCATTTGTTCATCCTATGTCTCTCTCTCGTGAAGATGAAATTCCAGAAGAACTCAAGTGGTTTATTAGTATGTCTTCAATTGTCATACAATAGCCATTGAGTTTCCAATTGCCAAAGTACCAAGGATCATTATCCAAGAATTTTAAGAATTTGGTGGTGGAAAATACATTCATTTCGCAAAAATGCTTCGCTGGTTCAAGACTCCAGCAGAGTGAAAGGGCTTTCTCACAGAACAGTTATGGACGTGTAGACTAGATCCAGAGTTGCAAACAATTATTCTTTTCTACAAGCCGTGGATGTCTATTAAAACTAGATAGCACCTGTTCCCGATACTCGACAAATGTAAGAGTTACAACATACAGAGCACAAGTAATTTTTGCCAAGCTCTACAAGACATTCCCATGCTGTATTGGAGCTTCACCACGAGAATATCAGGAGCTTCAGAGGGTCCCATTTGAAGCCAACTGAATGTTTCCCACCTGGAGTATGGCTCAGGGACGATATGATGTTCATTGGGATTATTTGGGGGATTATCTTAAGACAAAGCCCCTGATTGATCATAATTCAGAAAAACCAATCCAAATCCACCATCATCATCTTAGGATCCGTGGGGTGGACTGCTTTATCAAGATCCTTCTGACTATGGAATATCACTCAACATACACCATTAAATGTGGACTGCCACCCAGCCAGTCATGGCAGGAGCGCATTTGTTGCCGAGTAATATTCTATTAGGTAGAGCCAAAAAGTCTTTTTTCTCTCCTCTCTTTTTCCATCTTGTTCTTCAACCTTGGAGAGGGTTTGAGCTAGTCTCACCTCCCCCCTCTCTCTCTCGAATATTTTGTTTATGTTTTATCGTTCCTTTCTTATTTTTTCTTCTCACCCAATTTAGAGTTGGGAGTTTTCTATTCCCAGTCTAGTTCTTGATTTGAGAGTTTGAGCACTTTCGATCTAGTTCTAGATTTAGGTACTATTTTTTCCCGATCTAAATATGGGAGTTTAACAAATATGCTTTTGGGGATTCAATGCCCCTTTGCCCTTTTAGTGTATAGGTTTTCTACCTCTAGTTTTAATCATAATTACAGGAGTTTTGGCGTCTCGTTGAATTACGAAGATTTGCTTCTCCACATATTAGATTTGTGTTTGTTTAACATATTATGGTTGTTTTCGTATGACGATGGTATAAAGGAAGGCAAACCTAGGCACGCACTGCCAACTAGCAATGTCGTAATTATTGAAGAAGGAATTTCCAGTGTGTACTCATTACTGACAAAGACACAAGATTTAATGATCGGTTGCCAATTTTGTTTGACACATCTATTCATGTGGAACGAGTTTGTACTTAACTTTGCAAATGCTCCATCGATCCTCTTTATGTTCTGGATTTGGCTTAATTTTTTAGCATTCATACTTTGTTTTGATTTGCTTTGTCATGAAGACTATGTATTTCTAAATTCTTTTGAGCAATGAATATAATTTTTTTCGACCAAAAAAGATAAAATATTCCATTATAATCTAGCAATATCCCATTAGGATCTAGAGATGTCCCATCAATTTCGTATTAGTCTCTTAAAATATTAGGATTTGAATTTTTTGAGATTCTCTCATCTAGATTTTTGCAACCTGAGCAGAAGCCTTTAGAAAAACATAGAAAGGAGATGGATTAGGAAAGTGTTATTAGAAAAAAATGAAAAGATGATTGAGACATCGTCGCAACCTCCTGTTTCTGTTCGATGGGGAAAATAGGAGGTCTAGGGGTAATGCCCAAAAAGGCAGGTTGATGGCCCTTCATTGGGCATGGGCTCTCCCAAGCCCATACATAGCGCGAAGTTGGATTCTAAATTAAGTTTGATTTAACTTATAAATGTTCTTTGTGGAGTGGGAGTTGCCGCTAGTCATATGGAGTCGGTTAAAAACCAATCGAGATGCAAGATTGTCGTCTCTATTCCTACGCAACTAGAGTTTCTACGTTTAAGGGCTTGTTTATGCTAATATTTTTATTGGGGCCTTTTTGGTACCGCCTAAACCAAATGTTATTTATCTATGTGGCCATTCACTCTTGATTACCAATTATAATCTTAAGGTATGAAAGCCGATAAGTGTTCATGCATATGTTTTTGTAGGGTTGTTTTCTCTAATATTGAGACTAGTTATAACTTAATATAGGAAAGATATTAACACTCAATTTATGAAAAGTAGTGTGGTAAGTAAACACCTAAGAAATTGAAATGACTTGAAGGTAAATACGGAAAATGAAAGCCCGATACAAGTCAAGCAAATAATATTACATGTCCTTGTTATTGTACCACAAGACCCATGAGCGAAATGAGAATTTAAATATGATGAAATCACTCTAAATGCATGAAACTGTACTAGGTAATTCTTATCCATGCAAAGTGAATTATTCACGAAAATGGTCATAAAATACCAAAATAGCACTAAATTAGAAATTTTTCATAGATGTCATTTCTACCCTAATTTGATACTATCTTGCATTTTTTATTTTTTATTTTGAAAGTTTTCAGATTTTTCATTTTCTAATTATTATTATTTAAAAATAATAATAATTCACAACATCGATCTATACTTGGTTTACATGAATATGAACCAGCTTAGAACATGAATATCACAATAACCAAGCACGAATTGATCGTATCAAGATCGAAACTTGGTTTGGGCATTTCATTGAACCTTTGGCACACATTAAACTACCCCAAACAACTTTTTCGAGCCATATTCATGGCCTTCAATTTCGACCCACGAGCAATCTTAAGTGGAATTAAAGCAATACTATTATACTAATACATGAAGAGAACAATATTATCTAGGATTCAAAGCCTAAAATGCACGATAACGATTGAAATTAGCCTCAAATGTGTGTGTCTAACATATTATTGATATCTAAATTTTGGCTAAAAATTTATAATAAAAATTGTATGAAAAATTAGAGACCAATTTGGCCCTAATAAAAATGATTTTCGCATCACCTAGATCTTAGTTTTATTAGCATCCATTAAGTTTTATTTTCTATTTTATTTTCCCTTTTTATCCTATTTATGGATAATAATAATATTATTATTATTATTAAAAAAAAACAGCACGGGAGCCTAGCCTTTTCTTCTCTTTTCTTTGCGCGGGCCACACCGGACTACCCCTCGACGCTGCGCCCCTTGTTGCGGCGAGCTACGGTAATGTCGGCCTTTTTTTGGTTGTTTGTTTGTGCGTGCTGGGGTCGTCGGGTCGAGACTCATAGCTGCCGGCTTCACGCGAGTTCCGGCCCTCGACCATTCCTAGTCTACCTCACCGCCGGTCCCCGCTGTTCGCCCGGGCTCCACCTTGACCTCCTCAATCGGTGTCCACCAGGCATTCGATGGAAATCCCAAGTGAGCGCCGGGTCTGCAGTGACCGGCGGCGACGGGTGGTGACAGGCGATGGGATCGACTACAATGGCCGGCCGGACAGAGGTCAAGGCAGTGTCGGCGGAGGCCCGAGCTCAGACCGCGATGAGCTCAGCCACCTCCGCCGTGTATCATCAGATCTCGAAGGCTTCGCAAAACCGGGTTGACGAGGGAGAAGATGTGACATTATGATTTTTCCAATTCTATTTTCAATAATTTGAGACGGGCATTTCGTTGGCACGCATATAGTCATTTTCCTTGAGTCGGCCACTCATGTGAAAACTAGTCTATCGGGTGAAGTCGTTAAGAAATTCTAATGCATCAGACTTGAGAATTTGGCTAGGAAGCGACCTTTCGACCGAGCAAATCTGCAAGGGTCATTACGGCACAAATAAAAATGAATTAGAGACCGGAGATAGGTTGACTCAATAGAGGCATGTGATCGAGTGTGGGTGATTCCATCGGATCACATAATCCTTGTCGATCGACACTAGACTGACTTTTCTATCGATTGGGTACCCTGTGTTCGTATTTGAAACCTTGAGATTAACCCAACAACCGAAAGTCGCCAATGTTTCAAAGATGTACATTGTGGCTTGAAATGATCAACCACAGGTTAAATGCATGAAAATTCCTAAAGGCTACCCAGTAGGTTGGGCCGTGCTAATATCGTGCCAAAGTGAAATTAACCATGGAATTGAGATCGAATTCATAAATTGAAAGTCTGGGTGTGTCACAAATCATTTTAAGAATATTAACTTATCTTTGGAAGATTTTTCATGCAATCAGAGTTCTTTGGCAAATTAAATCCGAAAATGGCTAATTTGGCTCGAGAAATAGTAGGCTCGTCTTTGGTCGTGCTTTTGGGACTTAAGTTGGTTCTATGGACAAGTGAAGACGTGAATTGAAGTGTGGTGGCATTGAATTTATTTTATGGACTTCAATTTGATTCAATTGGAAGAGAATTGATGAGAATTGAAGAAATTGGATGTACAAAGTTTCATGCCCCAGCGGAAAAATAAAATGCACCCATTGGAAGAGGTTGTGGGGAATTAAGTTAGTGGAGTATGACATCACTTGGTGATGTCATGGTGTGGGGGCAAGAGGGCATAAGATCATGACAAGTGGAGGGTAGGGTTTTATTCTTCAAAAGGTGGGATGTCACCTCTAACCCATCTCCATCATCTTCAACCTTGGCCTTCTTGGAAATAGGGAGGAGAGAGAGAGAAGTTCGGTTGGACCAGCCAAGCCGACCGCCCGGACGCTGCCCCTTCGCCGCTTGACGCCGCCAGCTTCGCCGGAGAAGCTCGCCACTGCCGTCGTCCATGCGCGTCGCCCGCGCACCGCGGCCGCTCGTCGACGCACCGCCTCCGCCGCCTCCAGCTTTCGTTCGTGTGGCCCCGAGCTCTTGCCCCTCCGTCAAGTTGCTGCCGTCGCCGCTGTTTGGTCACCGGAGCAGCCGAAGCCGTCGAAGCTAGGACTGCCGTCGTCGCTCGTCGTATCGCGCTCCACCGCTGCCCGCGCTCGCCCGCGCTTGGCCGGCATCCCGAGCTGCTGTTTAGCTCACGCAAGAGCTGCCGGAGCTCGTCCCCGCCACCGTGAGGCCTCACTTGGCCGTTGCCCGGCCCGTTCAAGCTCCGCCGGTCCTCCTCCGCCGTCCCTCCGCCTGAATCGCCGCCGGACAGCCCCATCTCCGCCCACGAACAGCAGCCGAGGAAATGGGTATGGCAGCCCGTGTTTGGCCAGTTTTGGCCGCCTTCCCGAGCCCGGATGCTTGGCCCGCTTTGAGGAAATTTGTTCTCCTCGGCGTCCCCGTCGTTTTGGTTCGCTCGGCTCGCTAATCCGGTGAGTTTAGCTCACTAAACCTCGCTTATAGGGTTAATTATGCTTAGGGAGGTTTAGTTTATGTTAAGTATTATTAGGTTGTTAGTTTAGGTTAATTAAGAGTAGATTTGATTAAGGTTGTGGTTTAATTTAAAGTGTGCTTAATTAAGGGTAAGTAGGTTTATTTAAAATAAGCCTTGATTTGACCTAAATGAATTTACTTTTGATTTATTTAAATGTCTCGAAATTATTATATAATTTAATAATATATTTTATTCGAAATTAATAAAATATTATTATTTAATTATTTCGGAATAAATTTAATTATTTATTAAATTTCGAAAATTTTGTCGGGACCCTAAATTCTCAGAATTTCGTGCCGGTCGCTGCTGTGTAGTCAGATTTTGAATTTGATGATTGGATATTATAAATTGAATGTGGATTGTGAAAAATATGAATATTATTATTTAATTAATTTTCGGAATAAATTTAATTATTTAATAATCTGAAAAATTATTTTGGGACCCTAAATTCTCAGAATTTCGTGCTGATCACTGCTGTGCATTTAGAATTTGAATTTGATGAATTGATTGTGGCAAATGGAGTGTGATTGTGATAAATAGGGATTCTTTATAAAATCCTAAGTGTAGAAATTGATGAGAGATTGGCCGTGATTGACCACCTATTAGAGGTCGTGCCCAGTGAGGCCGTGATGTACCACCTAGGAAAGGTCGTGCCCAGTGAGGCCGTGATTAACCACCTATTAGAGGTCGTGCCCAGTGAGGCCATGATGTACCACCTATGAGAGATCGTGCCCAGTGAGGCCGTGATAAACCACCTATGAGAGGTCGTGCCCAGTGAGGCCGTGATGTACCACCTAGGAGAGGTCGTGCCCAGTGAGGCCGTGATTGACCACCTATTAGAGGTCGTGCCCAGTGAGGTCGTGATGGACCACCTAATTAAAGGTCGTACCGAGTGGGGCCGTGATTGCCACTATTTGTTAAACCTTCCTATAGGGTTGGGATTGAGAGCAATGATTGATTTGCTAGAATGACATGTAATCAGCCGAGTCGATTGATCGCTGAGACGATCCAAGTGGTTTAATTGTTTTGATAATGTGATTGTGCCATGGTTATTTGGTTATCCTAATGGTACGTGGTTGAATTATATATAAATTGTGCTAACCTGCAGATGAAGGCTGGGGCGAGGTAAGTCTTCTGTGTGATGTGGCTAGGTCACCCGGGGCGTATTTTCTTTCTAATAGGGGTTTAGGGGGTTGAACTTGCTGAGACATCGTCTCATCCCGGTTGTGGGATTAAAATTTCAGGTCCTCGGTGGACGGAGCGGCCAGATAGCTTTGGTTGGCCTTGAGGAGTTGCAGAGGTGAAGTCATAAGGGTTGGAGAGCGTGTCCTGCTAGTTGGTTATAGGATAGTTCCCCTTTTGTCGAGCTGGTCTATTTTGTAGAAAGTCCAGTGTTGTATTTAAACCCTTTGTGTTTGTAAATGAGTGTTGGTATTGTGATTGGTTGCCTGCTTTTCTATCCCAAGTTAAATGTTGTCAGGGGATTCATTTCGCTTCCGCATGCGTAAATAAAATGTATGGGTCGGCAACATATCCTGGGATGTCACATTTTTGATCGACCGTAGTGGGATGTGCACGCACTCGGGGTTCGTGGCGTGACAGAAGACGGGTCGAAGTCGGGCAGATCTGGGTCGTCGATCGGGTAGATTTTTTTTTGGCAGGAATCGGGTCGCGGCTACGGGGTCGGGTCGGATCTGGGTTGTCGATCGGGTAGATTTTCTTTTGGCAGGAATCAGGTCGCGGCTACGGGGTCGGGTCGGATTTGGGTCGTCGTTTGGGTAGGGTTTCCGCCTGGGTTGGGTTTGTACGCGTGGGCCGGGTAGGCTTTTGGGCTAGATATTTTTAATGAAAACGGGCCAAGTTGGTTTGGGCTTTTATGTTTTTTTTTAAAAAGAAAAAATCCCGGGCCGGGCCCGCAACGCGGGCCCGTCCGAGTCTTGGGTGGACGACCCGGGGATCCGACCCGAGTGGTTTTAAATATATTATATTCTTATTATAATAAAAATAATATTTTAATTAAAAAATCCCAAAAAAATATTTTCATAAAAAGATTAAAAAAGCAAAAATGTTTCTTATGTTCAATAGAAAAAGACCCAAAAAATGTTTTCTTTTTTCTCCGCATGGAAAACTCCTTAAAAATCCAAAAAAAAACCTTAGGATTTAAATAAAATTAGGTACCGGAAGAACATTAGTGATTAACTAGTTTAATTAAGTTCTCGAAGATACTTCAATATTTTAGACCTCCATCAAATACATTACGACGAGAACTAGTAAGGCTATGTAAAACATTGCGAAATATTAAAATTAAAATATCAAAGTATTTATGACATTTTTCAACGCATTGATAACCTTTTGGAAAACATTGCTTCTAGTGATATTAAATTGTCATGCATGTGAACTTAAGCCGCGTTTAGTTTTACTTTGAGTGGATGTAAAGCCATTTTCCCAAACGGTTTTTAAAGGGAGGTGTAGCATTTGGAAAATTGATTTGGCGTAAAATTTATAAATTGACTTAGAAGTAAAAAAAAAAAAAAAAAGGAGGAGAGGGAAAACAACTATAGCATCCACAGATAGGGAAACTGGAGCATCGGTAACTGGATGAGCTTCGGCTATGATCATAGGCAAGCATCGGTGGTGACCACTTCGGGCCTCGCCTTGTTTGGGGTTGCACGACCCAAGTGCAGCGATGCTGGGGTTGCACGACCATGGCAAGGTGATGCCATGAAGCTAAAGATTCCAAGGTGTCCAAGCCGAGGGTGTTTATATATGCAATTTGGGAGCGATTCAGATCTAGAACGTCGACCTTCGCCGATGGAGCTTCATTAGCGACCATCTCATGGACCATCTGGTGGAGATTCATTGGCAAACTACATCTGCAACTTGAAGAAGATTGTGGCATCCCAAAATTCAAAGCTAAGCCATAAGGTGTGTTAAAGTTCCTAATTAGGTGATAAAAATTTCCATGGCTTATGCTTTAGCCATTAGTCTTTAATTAGATGATTTGTGCATATGATTGTGAAAATTTAAATTTGATAAATTAGTAATCTATACTTGGCCATGTACTTTATAAATTAAATTTCAATAAACAAGATGTCCCAAGACTTTGGCCAAGATGAAAAATTGAAATTTAAAAACGTTTATAGAAGAATTAAAAAAAAAAGGGTGAAAATTCGATTGGGCCTTAAGCCCAAGAGTGGAACTTTAATGGGCCAAGTTGGCCGGCCCATTGAAGCCCACAAGTGGGCTGCCATCGAGCAAGGAGGAGGGCCAAGAGTGGCCGGATGGCCCAAGCCCAAGAAGCCCAAACCCAATTCAAAATTCAATAAGACAAGTGGCAAAGGAGAAGGCCATGCATTGGCCAATTGAAAGGCAATCTCATGATTGCAAATGATGAGCTCTAGGGGGGTTATAAGAAGGGAAGAGACAGAGAAGGTGGCCGGTTTTACCTCATTCGCCCAAGGGAGTGAGAGTGAGAGAGAGATTTCGAGAGAGAGGAGGAGCGGCCAAGAGAGAAAGGAGGAGGGAACTACCATCCGTCCGCCGTGTGCCGCCGCCGTGTTCGCCGCCCTACGCCATTGACCGACCGGTCTAGAGGCAAGTGGGAGTCCTCGAGCTTCTCTTGCATACTTGTATGTCGTTTGCATGTTGAGTTTTTGGGTATTAGATGAGAAAAACCGAAGCATGGATGAGTTGTGTGTGATTGGTGTGACTGTTCTTGCTCGGATCGTGTGAGTCAGTAACTTGTTTGAGCTTGCATGTGTGTTTAGAGTCCGATTTTGGCTTCGATTTCTTCATGAGAGTTGTATCTAACATCTTGAACTACAACATACTGAAATTTCGTGGAAAATTATGGAGATTTGTGGGGTTAAAGTCTTATCCTACGGAGACCTCAGATCTGGAGAGTTTTTACTGACCTCTTGCTGGATTCGTGGTTGCATGTTGGGTTGTGATGAGAATCTCACTTCTATTTCTTCATGAAAGTTGTAGGAGACATCTTAAACTACAACATAATCAAATTTGAAGTGAAATGAACAAGTATAGCCTAGTAAATCAACTAGATATTGAAGACGATGATTCTGGTGATGTATTCCGAGATACCCGAGACTTCATGGACATAGATGATGACTATACTCTGGTTATTGACTTAGATCTCTTCATGAAACTTGTAGAGGACATATTAATGTATAACATATCCAAATTTCAGAGGAAACGAAAGAGAATAGGTAGGTAAAATCTCAATATTTCGGAGATGTGTACACTGGACGATGCGGTAATGGATCCAGAAGCTTCGTGAGACTGTATAAAATAATCTAAAAATAATCTGGCTTGGAGTTCTTCATGAAAGTTGTACGAAAATGTCTTGGCTATAATCTGTAAAATTTCGTAATTTTTGGAGGCCATATGGATATTTTAATCGAATTTCTTCGGAAACCGTGCATTCTGGTTTCATCCGAAAATTATATGATGTTTTGTGAAAATTGGGAAATTGTGTGAAATGCTATTTGGCCATGTATTTTGTATGAAATTATCATCCTATTGGCTTGTTTAATATTTGCTACAATTTTTATAATTTTGGGAATTTGTTGATATTAAATTTATGGAAATGACAAAAGTTGGAATTTAAATAAATAAATAAATAAAAAAATAGATTATTTTATTGGCCATAAATTCCATTAAATTTATCTTGTTGCATGTATGATAAAATCTTGGTATATGTATGACATTGAATCGAGATGCATATGATAAAGTCTTGGTATATGTATGACATTGAATTGTGATGCATGTGTGAATCCTATGCCAAGTATGACTTGTTTGATGTCACGCCATATGCCATGTTAAATTGAGATCAAAATAATGGTAAATGTGGATAATGATAAGTGAGGAAGTGGTTGTGGTGGAGGATGAGGCCGGAATGGCCAGATGGGAGATTCAGGATGCCCGAAATATGGGGGGCCGGAAGCCCTGTCGGAGGTTTCTGCCTGAAGGGAATGCCTCGCGATGTCAAATTTGGGGTGCGGGATGCCCGGCCAGGTAGTGTAAATGCCGGAAGCCCTGTCGGAGGTTTCTGCCCGAAGGGAATGCCTCGTGATGCTAGTTGAGATGCGAGATGCCCGGAATGTGGGGGGCCGGATGCCCGGTGGCCTGGGAGGCTGAATGCCGGAAGCCTCGGAGGTCTTTGCCCGAGGGGATGATGAAATTGATGATTTGAGGAATGGGTGATGTGGTGATCAAATTGAAAGCTAAAAGTGGAAATTAAACCATGATATGATATGCATGATGATATGCATGATGATGATGATGATGATGATGTGATGTGAAATAATGATGATCACCCATGATATGATATGCATGATGATATGCATGATGATGATGATGATATGTGATGTGAAATAATGATGATCACCCATGATATGATATGCATGATGATATGCATGGTGATGATAATGATGATGATATATGATATGGCACGATGACATGTGTAATGTGATGATGTCATGATGATGATGACATGTATGACATAATGATGCCATGATGATGATGACATGTATGATATAATGATGCCATGATGATGATGATATGTGTAATGTGATGATGTCATGATGATGATGACATGTATGATATGATGATGATACACATGTATGTGTTATAAATTGATATGATGATGCATGATAGTATGCGCATGGCTTCAAGGTAAGTAACGCCTGCAATGCATGTATGATTTGCATGATGCATTGAGTTGTTATTGGATTCCTTATCTGATGAGTGGTTGTACTCACCCCTTTGGGGACCCACATTTCAGATTAGCAGTATGCCGCTTCCTGCCGTCACGCGGGGTGTATTTTACGGTCTACCATCTGATGTAGAGGTCGAGTGTGCTGAGATAGACTATCCCTCTGTTCCCGGACTGACTTTTATTCGAGTATGCTGTCTAGTGATGTACGATGTGGGCCTGGCTGGGGGCCGTGTCATTCAGGAGTTCATATCCGTACATGTTTGTCGAGATGGAGCGATGCGAGGGATGTTGCCGCCACCACCACCTGATGCACCGGGTTGGGTGTGAGACCTGTGCGCAACGAGTAGGAGCTGGATCCTTTTTGGGATAGTTAGCCGACACTGATGATGGGGAATTGTTGCACGTGAAATGTAGAGAGTTGAGGGTTCTTTTTGAGGTTTTAGGCTAGACATGGCTGAGTCCTAGCTTTTCCTTTTGATGTACCGACCCAAGAGTAGTCCCATCTTGAAAATATATGTAAATAAAGTGTCGTGGCTTGTTTATAAAATTATGGTGATTAGTGGTGTGTATTTGTATCATGGTTGGTAGGGGGAGAGATGGTGATGTTTTAAATTGCTTCCGCTAATGAGTTGCGCTGGGACCATTTTGTTTAAAAAAAATGTGTCTATGAATTACGACACATCTTCTAAGGAGAAAGGTAATAAGGTGTAACATTGGCGTTGGTGGCGACCTGCGAAGGGTTTGGGGTGTCACAAAGATGAACGAGGGCAAAAATGGAAACGAAAATATGGATGAGAGCAGTTTTGGAACAAACTCTTTTTTATTTACCTCAAGAAGTGGCCTTTTGCAAATGCTAAAAGCCCTATTTTGTCTTGGGCTTTCAACATTACCAAGAGTATTTCCGCAAAGTGACCTTGAAAAATTTGCCAATCGCCCTAACATTTGCCCAAGAATCTTTAAAGCCACAAAACCTATTTGCAAAGCTGAACCACTATGCACGCTTTACCATGGCAGACGTGCAAAACATCATGTCAAAATGCTCTTAACCTTAGATGTACAATAATTGCCGCCCATAAGATGCTGTTCATGATAGTGAGGTAGTAAACTTTTATTTCTCTTTTAATGTGCACAATATTTAGGTACAAAATAATTCAACACAACTAGTAGATGCAAAACACGTAGAACGCACTTAGGTCTAATGAATTGTCACATTCTGAAAATGAGAAATCTTTATCGTGCAGTTGATATCATTTGTTAAACAGTAAATGAAGTTTCTATGGTTTAATTCTACCTTGTAAAATGCCTGTAAAGTGCACATTCACATTGCAAAATACCTTTATATCATCATGACGTATTCTTCCTAAAAGTCAGGTTTAATTAAATGTTGAAGCCCTAATCTAAACCCGGCCGTTGAAAAGGCCAAAGCTTTATAACTCAGAAGAAAAGGCACTTTCCAAGTATAGGAAACATTTGAAATACACAGCCTGCCCATTCTTTTTCTAAACAACCTACGTCGAAATCAATGGAAATGAAAAGGGCGTTGTCAACGACGGAGTTAAAAACTATGTCCAATATAAAATTCAAATAAATCTTGATAAATTAGTGGCAAGTGTTACCCTTCACAAGATAGTACGGATCTCCAGTCTTTTATAGATGTCTCCTTTGAATTTGGCAATGTTTTTGGGTTGTAGTTAAAGCGGGTTCAATGCAAACTAATTGCTTGAATTGATGTTCAATGGTTCCCCGCATAACTTAATGGATGCTTTCCTATGGAATGATGTCCATAGCATTACGTTCAGAAAGCTCTTATTGTAGCAATTTATGGTCCCCTTCAAGAAAATAAACTGTTGGGAATGACTGATCCCCGAAAACTGGATTCGACACTAAATCGAACCCCTAAATCAATGCGGAAGACGAGCCCAGGAAAAACAACATGTATCACCGATCCTAAAGCACACCACGGATTCGAGCGTACCTTTTAAGCCACAGATTAGACACCAATGCCGTTAGAGGAAGAAAAACTTGATCCTGTTCGATCCGAGGAGGCAAAATCCTTCAAACGTCTCACTGGTTTCGCTTTGAAGAACAACGAGAGAGAGGGAGAGCGTTGAGAGAAAAACGTACGTCTTTTCTTTTAAAAAAACGGTGTTTTTTTTTCTCTCTCTCCTCCCTTTTATACCTACCTCCTTCCACGGGCCCTATTCCCGTGGGCTGGGCTTTCTGGGCCCAACTTGGGCGGACAGGCCTTAAGCCCAATACTAATAAGGCCTTCATCTCCCCCTCGCACATGGTGGGCCGAACAAGATTCTCTTTACCTCTTTTCAACATTCATACCAGTGAATAATGCGTGCGACCAGCATACTTTGAGAGCTTGTTGTTATACATCTGTTAGGAATATATAGCAACTCATAATGGGCGTCACACTCCGAGTAGACTTAGTATGCAGTACCCTAGATCGATCGATCACATTTTATATCTCTATTGATCTCTTTCAAACATGATATATATATATATATATTATATTCACAATTACAGTTATCACAAAGACAATCTTAATTGGTCAACCAGTGAATATAAAAACTACAATGTGATTCTCCAAAATCGATCTTCCTCTTTCCTTCAAACTCTCAATTTCAGTTCAGCTTGCTTTTCTAGAAATGTCACATTAGATCGAATCAACTCATGACCATTGGCAACATCCTAAGATAGCAAACACTAAATAGAAACCTTGAGAATAAGTAAAAGTATGAGGGCACTAAAATTGAGGAACTCTTTTCCTTAAGAGTCTCACACATCATAAAAGTTGAAATCAAACTTTTTGTCACTCTTATTAGTCGGCTCATGCATACGTAGTATGAAATACGTATTACGGTATTAACTCCTTTCCCATGGAGCGTATGTCTACACCTTTCAATACCGTACAGATGATAGTTCAGACATACCCAATGTCTAACTTGAGTTCATGCATCTACTCTTTTACAAAATTCATTAGAACTCACATCTGGCATCTTAGATAGATAAAGTAAAATATGTGGGGTATTTTACTTTCGGACATAGTAAGTATTATGTCCTCATCTTAACACTCAGTTAAGGCGACATACGTATTTTAAGCTTGAGCTCTCGATTATCCCCTAGATGATAAGCTTAAAAACAGTCTTATCTCTATTTATCACACAGTAAATAGAGGCGATTACCCGTGTGAGTGGGCTAATCTGTTATCTGTCCGACATACTTCCTCAACTTAAAATAATACACTAAGTATTGAGATGCATAAAGATCAAACAAAGATTCATAGGCATTAATAATGAAACAACACTAGTTCATAAATGTGAACAACTCAGGGAAATTACAATCCAGTACATCAGACTCTACGCAACCCTAGAGATTTTACATGACCATAAAACATATCTCTAGGTATTGGCTTTGTCATAGGATCTGCTACCATTCTATGCGTGGATATGTACTGTAAGTTCACATCCTTTCGTGCAACCATATATTTTACAAAGTTATACTTTATATATATATGTTTGGTCTTGCCATGATATTTTGGATCTTTGGTGTACGCTATAGCTGCTTGTCTATCACAGTTAACCAATAATGGATTTGTAGCTTTCTCAATAACACCTAAATGATCCAAAAATCTCTTAAGCCAAACTGCTTCTTGTACTACTGCTGATAATGCCACGAACTCAGCTTCCATCGTGGATAAGGCTATGCAAACGAACTCAGCTTCCATGATATGGCGCCATTGCTCAGTAAGAAAGCAAATCCTGAGGTAGATTTCCTTTCATCTAAATCTCCTCCCCAATCAGCATCTGAATAGGCTTCAAGTCGCATATCCTTTCCTTGATAATTCAACTTGTATTCAGCAGTTCTCTTCAGATACCTCAGTATTCTCTTAACGGCATTCCAATGTGCTGGACCTGGATTGGATTGGTATCTACTCACCATTCCAACTGTAAAACATATGTCGGGTCTTGTACACATCATAGCGTACATCAAGCTCCCAACAGCACTTGCATAAGGAACATGTTTCATTTGTTCATTCTCTTGTTGAGTCCTTGGACACAGTCTATGGCTCAATCCTTCACCTTTTGGAATAGGAGTATCTATGGGTTTACAATCCTGCATACGAAATCGTTCAAGAACCTTATTTATATAGGTTTCTTGCGAAAGAGACAATGATCTCTTCGAACGATCTCTTGAAATCTTAACTCCAAGAATGTATGCAGCCTCACCTATATCCTTCATCTTAAAGTTGGAAGACAACCAACTCTTGACAGTATGAACAAACTCCATATTACTTCCAGCAATTAGTATATCATCAACATATAATGATATGATCACAAATTGATCCTTGGATCTTTTGATATATACACAATGATCCTCATCTATTATCGTAAAATCATATGCCATTATGGCATTATGAAAACGTATATACCATTGTCTTGATGACTGCTTAAGACCATATATCGACCTCCAAAGTCGACATACTTTTTCTTCTTGGCCTTTCACTATGAAACCAGTAGGTTGTTCCATATATATTTCTTCCTCTAATTCTCCATTGAGGAAAGCAGTCTTTACATCCATTTGATGTAATTCAAGATCTAGACTAGCCACTATTGCCAGAATAATGCGAATTGAGGTAAATCTCACTACAGGAGAAAACGTATCTTCATAATCAATTCATTCCTGTTGATTATACCCCTTCGCCATAAGGCGAGCCTTATAACTTTCAATCAAGCCATCAGTCTTTCGCTTTATTTTGAGAACCCACTTGTTCCCAATAGCTCTGCGTCCTTTTGGAAGATCAACCAGTTCCCAGACTTGGTTTGATTTCATTGACTCCATTTCCTCTTCCATTGCATGAATCCATTTTTCCTTACTAGGGCAATTTAGAGCCTCATTAATATTTCTTGGCTCATCCTCATCTTGTGGAGCAACCATAAAAGTTTCCCCTTCAATGTCAAAACGTCGACGAGGAATACTTTGGCGACTTATTCGCTGTATGGGAGATTGTACACTTTGCACATCATTCCCCATCATGCTTCCACTTGGATTAGGTAATGATGATGTCGTCTCATCATATGGTTGCAATTGAGAATGAGTTGGATTCAATTCATCACTTCTCATATTACTCCCACTTGGACGAACTCCACTAACATCATTATCCTAATCCAAGGTCTCAAATAGGGAACGATCTTCCCCTATTTCGTCCTTCTTAGGAAATTCATTCTCTAGGAATGTGACATCTCGTGATTCAAACTCAGTTATACTCCAACTTTCTTGCTCACCTATGAACACATATCCTTTCGAGTGTTCAGAGTACCTTATGAAAATACTCTTCTTTCCTCTGGGACCCAATTTCCCAAATTTGTGAGAGGACTCATATGTATAGGCGGCACAACCCCATGGCTTAAGAAAACTTAAGTCTGATTTTCTACCTGTCCATAACTCATATGGAGTGGAAATAACTGATTTAGAATGCACACGGTTAAGTATATAGGCAGCAATTAACAATGCATCACTCCAAAAGGTAATAGGTAAGTTAGCATGCGCCATCATGGACCTAACCATTTCCAGTAGAGTTCTGTTTCTTCTCTCCGCAACACCATTTTGTTGAGGAGTATATGGAATAGACAACTGTCTTTCTATTCCTTTTTCATCACATAATTTTCTGAACTCATCAGATAAATATTCTCGACCTCGATCGGATCTCAATGCTTTTATTTTCTTGTCTAATTGATTCTCTACCAGGTTCATAAACCTTTTAAAACAACTTATTGCTTTAGATTTATGAGAAATCAAATAGACATATCCGAATCGAGTATAATCATCAATAAAAGTGATGAAATAAATAGCCCCATGCCTTCCTTTCACATTCATTGGACCACAGAGATCATAATGCATTAAATGCAGAGGAAATTCAGCTCTTTTTCCCTTTCCAAATGGTTTCCTTGTCGTTTTCCCTTCTAGGCAATGCTTACATATGGACAAATCAACTTTTTCAATATTGCTCAACAAGCCCTCTTTGGCTAGTCTATTCATACGCTGTTGGCCAATGTGACCAAGTCAAGCATGCCACACATTCACATCATTATCATATTTATTAGGAGACGTGAGAAGGGAATAACAAACATTAGCATTAACATAATCAATATCTAATACAATAAAACCATCCAGAAAATAACCACAACCATAGTAATTTGTATCCAAAAACAAATTCACACCTCTACTATAGAAGTTCATATTAAAACCTAATTTAACCAACACTAATACAGACACTAAATTTCGACGAATCTTCGGAACATACAACACATCATGAAGAAACAAAGTGCGTCCACCACACATATTCAGTTGGCATATGCCAATTCCTTTCACTTTAGCTCTGGAGTTGTTTTCCACATAGATCCACTTAGTTCTAGTTGGTACTCGTCGGAATTCCACGAAAGATCCTCTATCCTTCGCTACATGGTCCGTCACTCCTGAATCTACAGTTCACAAAGGATTAGACTCAGTTAAGAACACAACTCAACACAAAAGTAAAGTTATGAAAAGTACAAGGGGTGCATACTTTCTTTGGCTCACGACAGTCGCGAGCATAGTGACCCTTCTTGTCATAGTTGTAGCATTTCACCCTTGCAAGCTTTTTCATGTGGGGACACTTCCCTCTTTCATGTTAGTTAAACTTGGGTTTCTTCCCTGAAGGACCTGCTTCTTCCTTGCCTTTTCCCTTATCAAACCAGTTAGGGCGCTTGCGCTTGGAGCTCGAAGCTCCATTTTAGCTAGAACTAGCATGATAGAGTTCAGCATCCAGCTTAGCCACCAACAGGCGGTCCTCTTCCAGCTCAAGATGATGCATTGCATCCTCAAAGGTTTTGATATTTTCATTGTGAGTCAGGTGCACCTTCATGTGTTCCCAACTCTGAGGCAAGGAACGAATCACTGTTTGCACCTGCTGCTCATCTATGAGGACATGGCCAGCATCTTTCAGCTAAGTTATCATGTTTGACATCTTTCTAAGATGTTGCTTCATGGTCTGACTATGAGGCTTCTTATAAGAGTCAAACCTGATAGTGAGCTGCCTCAGTCTAGTCACCGAAGTATGACCAAATTTAGCTGCCAATGCTTCCCACATTTCCTTGGCATTGTCAAAACGCCGAAACTCTCGCATGACGTCATTTTCTATGCTGCTCAGCAACGTGATGCGAGCTAGAGAGTTCTTTATTTTCCACGCAAAAAAAGCTTCTTTGTCTCTTTTGTGCTGTGCAGTGGTTCCCTCTTCAGGTTCTACCATGGTCAGGTTAAGAGCCTCAAGTGCTTCTTGCTCTTCCAACACATACTGGCATTTCATTTGCCAAATTTCATAGTTGTCACCATTGAGCTTTTCACCTTTGTTCAGCTCGGCAACTATGCTCTTTGTGGCTGAAGCCATTGATTTGAACAAATTAGACAAATATGCACGAATTATTAATGCTTATCATTTATGCATCCCTATTTACATAGACCCATCATATTAATGAATAATTTCAAGGTTTCAGAATCAAAAGGTCACTATGTTTCCAATCATCCTCCAAAATCCTAACTTAAAACTATCATCAATATAATTGTCTTATGCAAAATCAATTCTATGAAGCTACAAAAACTTCTAAAACTACCCACAGCTAATTACCCACAGCAACCAGCAATAACAGAAAGCAACATATAATAGACATCCAATAAAACAATAATGCTTTCAATTAACACAATTAGGTAGTAATCATTACATAATATGTCCACAAATCACACTTAACATATATCAGCCAATACAACTAACACCAAGTCAGCACACGAACTGGGAAAGATCATATTTTGTTCAATTTCTTGATCTTTTCCCTTGAAACAATACAATAATATTCATTTACAAAATCCATCACAATTTTCTTATAGGAAGCAGCTCCGTTGACATCCCATATGCGATTCAACACATCTTGCCATTTAGGTGAAAGAGTGTTTATGAAAAATCGCACCATCTCTGACTGTGACATAGGACGACCATTCCATATGACCTGTTGAATTTTTCCTGTTGACTTCAAGGACATGATCAATTAAGTCACCTCTCTCCCATCATTGATCAGTCAGCTCAGCTATCAACTTAGACAGTCTATTCTTTTGTTCATCGGTAACTGTGTGAATAGGTGTGCGCAACCTCAGGGGAGGCATTATTCCTGCAATAAATGCAGAACAAATAAGGGATCACATTATAATCCACATGGACTTAATTGAAAAAGAAAAACATTCTTTTCCTTTTTTTTTGGTCAACGGTCAACGGTCGTCAACGGTCAACGGTGGTCAACAATCGTCGGACCGATCGGACCGGTCGGACCGGTTCGAGCGAACCGGCGGCACGTGCCGCACGCGTGCGCGGGATGACGTCGCGCAGACGTTAGTCAGCACGTGCGGCGCACGTGCCGACGTCCTTGGGTCGGGTGGGGTCTGGTCACCGGTCGGGTCGCGGGCCAGTGGCCGCCCTGGCGAAACGTCGTCATGCTGGTTCGCCGGCCGGAGGTGCGCACGCGCCGGGCGAGCCAGCGCTTCTGGGCGCGTCACGCCCACGCGTAGCGGGTTCTGGCCGCGCGTGTGGGTGCGTACGACGTCGCTCGGCGGTGCACGACGTACCTCTAGACTTGTCTCGACGTCGCCTTTCTCCCCATGTATTCAGAAAACGATTTCGACTTACGAAAACTCAGAAAAATGGCCGAAGAACGCTCGGGTGTTGGGATTTCTCGTCTCGATCCGTACGGCCGAATTGCTTTTGCAAAAAAATCAATCAAAAATAGTTAAACAAGTCGGGAAAACATGAACTAAGACTCTGATACCAATGTTGGGAATGACTTATCCCCGAAAACTGGATTCGACACTAAATCGAACCCCCCTACATCAATGCGGAAGACGAGCCTGGGAAAAACAACACGTATCACCGATCCTAAAGCACACCACGGATTCGAGCGTACCTTTTAAGCCACAGATTAGACACCGACGCCGTTAGAGGAAGAAAAACTTGATCCTGTTCGATCCGAGGAGGCAAAATCCTTCAAGCATCTCACTGGTTTCGCTTTGAAGAACAATGAGAGAGAGGGAGAAAGTTGAGAGAAAAACGTACGTCTTTTCTTTAAACAAAACGGTGTTTTTTTTTTCTCTCTCTCCTCCCTTTTATACCTACCTCCTTCCATGGGCCCTATTCCCGTGGGCCGGGCTTTCTGGGCCTAACTTGGGCGGACGGGCCTTAAGCCCAATACTAATAAGGCCTTTGTAAACATTCAGGGAAGTTCAAATAATTGCCGCCCATCAGATGTTGTAAATCAAAGTAAGGTATCAAATTATTTTCTCATCTAATAATATGCACAATTATTTACATAGCGGGCCACATTTTTGTCCATATGTGATGCAAGGACAGTTTTTGCAAGTAAATTTTTTATTATGGATCACGAATTGATGGAAATTGTCTACATCACATCCTAAATACACGTCCAAAATTTAGGAAATGATCGGTCATCTATTATAACATAAAGAATTGAACCTTTAGCCAAAGCTAGTAATTTAACGAATACATATTGATTGAATAAAACATTTTATTGAATAAAAGTCATAATAAAATCTTGTCAATCATAAACCCTGATCTAATAAAATTATTTAATTAGTCTAATATAAAGTCCCATACTAACTCCTAATCACTTTTCACATGCATTTGATTAAACTCCTTGTATTTAGAATCTCAAATGGTAGATAAACAAGTGAGCAAAGCCATGGCTTAGTAAGGGTCTGTTTGGTAATTGACCAAACAATACTCGATTTTATTCTTTTATTTTTAGGAACAAAAAAAAAAATCAAGGAGTAAAAGAAAAAAGATACTTCTTTGTTCTTGAGAATAATTTCAGAATCAAGCCAATTTAAATTTCTTTTTTCTCTTGTCTCTTCTTCTTTTCTTCTTTTTCTTCTTCCTTCTCTCTTCTTCTTCCACTGCCGGCCCTCGTTGTTTGCTGCCGTTGGCTGCTGGTGACAAGTTGGGTGAGGTCCGGTAAGTTCACTGAAGGCTCACCCAATCACCGATGAGAGTCGGCCTCTCTAGATTTGGGCGAGGCTGAGCCTCGTGGGTGGCTAGGGGAGCCTCACTTGGCAAGGCAAGCCTCCCCTGGCCACCAGCGAACCTCGCCTAGCTGGGCGAGGCTCACCCAACCAAGGCTTGGCTGTTGAGATGTAGCCTCGCTAGGGGTCAGCAATGCTTCGACAAGGTCGTAAGCCCTCGTTTCGTTGGTCGTCCGTCATCCTGAGGCTAGTGATCGATTAAAGCTTGAAGAACAAGAGAAAGAAAAGAAAAAAGAAAAAGTAATAGAATTATTAAAAACATTAAAGAAAGAAAATGATTTGAATTAGAAATTTTGAGGGCAGTACCAAATGTAATTCTATTCCGGAAATAGAGATTTTGGACAGTTACCAAATGCTTTCAAATACTTATAAATTCGTCCGAGGAATAGAATAATAAAGAATATCATAAATTATTTTTGAGAATATAATGAAAACTAAATAGGCCCCAAGCGACAATCACCATTCCCATGGAATTAAGCCATGAACAAAGAAACTAAAAAAAAATGTATCCGATAGTATGCACCATGAAAGTGACTCCATCCATATTTTCAAATCCACGAGTTATGCAATATGCATCATCACATAAATCATGTATTATAGCCAACCATATGTCAAATTTAACTGCTCATGCTGAATGATCTACAGCCACACTTTGCTAGGTGACATGACTTGAAAATCATATGGCTATGATTGGACCCTGAAAATCACATCCATCGTGATTAAGCTCTATAACAGGACTATTCTATGCAGACGTTGTCAAATCCTCAGGTATGCACACATTTTTCTACCTGGTCGATTTTAAAATGTGATATCCCAGGACTACGTATCGCCGACCCTTCCTTTTTTTATTATACATGCGGAAGCAGTTATAAATCCTCAGACAAAAAAGCAATGTGATAGAAAAGTAAGGCTATAATTTTCATATTGAAATTCACAACCATACTTTTATACAGAGCATAATTCAAAGAGCTTCACAAAACTATACACAACTTTTTAATTTCATTCTATTCACATCAAAACAAGTTCCTAAAAGAGGATGGGATCTTAGTCCTCATCCGATAGTACTCAGGATCCCTTTCTGGATCATATTCTTCTTCAAAAATCTTTCTTCTCCTTAGGTTTCACTTCAGTGTTCTCCTTCTCTGATTCCTCCTCCTCAGGTTCAGGGCTTGAAATGTTGTTCCACAACCGGGATGAGACTATGTCTCATCAAGTTCTACCCCACTAAGGCCCGATTAATAAACCATTATACTATAGGCTGCCTAAATACGCACTGGTCAGAAGACGTACCTTGGTATCAATCCTAACCTGCAATTCAAACTTATATACAGATGCTTCATATATCTCAATGAACAATCAGTCAAATCACAGTTCAATTGACTTAGTCGATTACATGTCAGTCAAGCCATTTCTAGGTCATTTCAATTATTCCATCTCAATTCCCAATTACGAATCACGATCCTCAAGTCAAAACTTAAGCATAGGTGGAAGACACAGTCCCACTCGGCAACTTTCAATATTTAGTGGCTTTACGGTCCCACTTGACCACATTCGATATTCAATGGCTTTACGTCCCACTCGACCACTTTCGATATTCAATAGCTTTACGGTCCTACTCGACCACTTTCCAGATTTAATGGCTTTACGGTCCCACTCGACCACTTTTGATATTCAATGGCTTTACGGTCCCACTCAACCACTTTCCATATTCAATGGCTTTACGGTCCCACTTGACCACTTTTGATATTCGATGGCTTTACGGTCCCACTCGACCACTTTCCATATTCAATGGCTTTATGGTCCCACTTGACCCTTTCAATATCTAATGGATTTACAGTCCCACCCGACCTTCTTTACGGTGCCATATTTTATCACCGAGCCACGTGCATTCTCCAGGAAGACATACCGAGTCTCCAAGCCACGTGCATTCTCTAAGGCTACCTTCTCGCCAAGATGCCATATCTAATCACCGAGCCACGTGTCCTTCTCAAGTGACATTCCAATTCACCGGGCCACATGCATTCTTCAAGTGATTTACTAACTCACTTTCGATACTGACAACCGATACCCTACCAATCCTCAATCGCATAGCCAAAATTTCCTTATTTAAGAATATAACTTTAAAATGCACCATTAAATCAATTTGACACGAATTAACACTTAAATAAATAAACGGACTGCTCCATGACAATAAGCGAAAAATTCCGGTCATCGGTAATCTCATTCTTAATTTTTGAAAAATAATTAATTAATTTCGAAAATTAATTAATAAATATTAAAAATTCAATTTAGCTCAAAATAAAGCCTAATTAAATAAACGGACTTCACCACGGTCGTCAGCATAAATTCCGGTTGCGAGCCATCCCAGTTGAATTTCCAGAAAATAAATAATTAATTAATTAATTTCGAAAATTAGTTGAATTTCCAGTAATCTAAGTAGAGATTAGTGAGATTACTCACCGGAATCGCACGCAAATCGGATCAATCCGACAGGACGACACAATGAACGATTCCTTCCAAAGCACGGCTTTGGTTTGGGGCCCGAAAACGGCCCAAAAGCGAGCCCGAACTAGCTAGATACCCACTCACTGGTTTACTGACCTAGCTGCAAAACAAGGAGAAAATGAGATGGTTGGGGGCAGCAAGGGGTTGGGAGAGTGAGCGGAGCTCCGGGGAGGGCGGACGGTGGCCGAACGGAGCTTGGTGGCAGCCGGAGGTGGCTGGACAAGGGCAGAATAGAGGCTGGGCAGAGGCCGAATGGCCTAGATGGCTCACGGTAGGGACGGAGAGGTGCGAAGGAGACAGTGGCGAGCGGTTGCTGCGTGGGCGGCGGTGCGAGTGGTAGTCCGGCTCCAATGCGGCGGCGATGGGCGGTTGGTCTTCAGGCGATGTCCGCGGCTACTTCCGCTTCTATCTCTGCTGGTCTTTGCACAAAACTGAGAGGAAGAAGAAGAAGGCTTCAACGGTGGCTAAAAAGGGTGAAGGAAAAGCAAAGGCGAGCGGTGAGCGGCGGAGCATGGGTGGTGCACGGGCGACGACGGTGAGCTGCTCCTGTCTTTGTGCAGCTTCTACTTCTGTCTTCTGCCTTTGTTCGAACAAGAGGGGAGAGAGAGAAGAGTGCCAAGTGAGAGAGAGGAAGTAGAGATAAGAGAGAGAGGAGAGATAAAGTGTTTTGACTAGTCAAAGAAGAAAAAGTGAAGGAGGAGAAGCAAAGTTGAAATTGATACGGGTAGTTGGTGGGGGGGGGGGAGACGCACAAGGGAAAAGAGGGAGGGAGAGAGAGGGAGAAATAAAATAAAATAAAATAAAATAATACCATTATTCTTTTTTTTTTCTTTTCGCTTTCCCTTTCTATTTTCTTTCGGTCTTCAATTTTTCCTCCGATAATTTCTTTTCTGAAATTTCGGACTCGTTAATAATTTGACGGACGATGAGATAGGATCCTAAGAATAAATTATGACACGCTGGAATTCAATTTCCCGAAATCAAATTCAATGTCATGGTTAGAATCAATCAGACGTGATTTTAGCCCAATCCAACTAATTAGGTAATTTTTAGGGATTTTACCGCGGACATATCTCTTAACGGGTTCATCCAATAGGTTAGTTAACTCGTGAGTGATCAGCTCAGAAAAAAAGGACCATAGGTATGTGGACAAAATGCCCATTTCACTTTATCGAAACGGGGTTGAATTTCAGGATATCACACACGTATCTTGCGTCTCCTCTACATCAAGGCTGAATTATGCACAGGAGTGATAGAGAAGGTACTTCAGCCCTTGCGACAATTCCAAGAATCTATCAGCAGTTTTTGTTGAATAACTTCCACCTCGTACTAGGGAATCTTTCAGTTTCAGGTCTGAAGTATACTGGGACTCTATAACAGTAAAAGATATGCCTTATGAGTCTTTCATGGAAGAATGACTTTGGCCAAGCGGATTCCATACACAAAGCTCGATAAGCATCCAGGGACGCAGTTTTACTTTGCGCAACAAGTTTGATTATAATGTATCCTACAAAAATGGAAAACGTCTAGCAGGGTCGCTTTCTGTTTTCAGGACTTTTTCATATTCGTTTGCTCGGTTCTTCACGTCATTTAGTCGACATTCACATCCGTGATGACAACGGGAGAGGATAGGCCCAAGGACTTTACGGCATAACTTGAACGGTGACCGCATATCGTAAGAACCTAAGGACAAACGAAACGCAATCCACATTTGGAAAAAGTACACATTTTCAGTTGATGGTAGAAGTTTAGGGACGCCAAAAGGTGGGTCCAGCTTGGAATTACGTGAATACAGAACAGCCCCCTCTCCTTTACACTTGTTAAGAATAATTGAGATCTGTCAAATCTTTCATATCATGTCTATACTTGATTGATTGTAATTGATACTCTTTTTTATAATCAAAAAAGGTGGGGCAGAGTGACCGTTGTCGGTGACCCTTTGGTCAGAGGGTTATCATAAGAGTAAAAGAAAAAAAAATACTTATTTGTTCTTGAGAATAATTTCAGAATCAAGCCAATTTAAATTTCTTTTTTCTCTTGTCTCTTCTTCTTTTCTTCTTTTTCTTCTTCCTTCTCTCTTCTTCTTCCACTGCCGGCCCTCGTTGTTTGCTGCCGTTGGCTGCTGGTGACAAGTTGGGTGAGGTCCGGTAAGTTCACTGAAGGCTCACCCAATCACCGATGAGAGTCGGCCTCTCTAGATTTGGGCGAGGCTGAGCCTCGTGGGTGGCTAGGGGAGCCTCACTTGGCAAGGCAAGCCTCCCCTGGCCACCAGCGAACCTCGCCTAGCTGGGCGAGGCTCACCCAACCAAGGCTTGGCTGTTGAGATGTAGCCTCGCTAGGGGTCAGCAATGCTTCGACAAGGTCGTAAGCCCTCGTTTCGTTGGTCGTCCGTCATCCTGAGGCTAGTGATCGATTAAAGCTTGAAGAACAAGAGAAAGAAAAGAAAAAAGAAAAGAAAAAAGTAATAGAATTATTAAAAACATTTAAAGAAAATTATTTGAAAGAGAAAGGGCAGTACCAAATGTAATTCTATTCCGGAAATAAAAATTTTGGATAGTTACCAAATGCCTTCAAATACTTATAAATTCGTTCGGGGAATAGAATAATAAAAAATCATTTATGATCATAAATTATTTTTGAGAATATAATGAAAACTAAATAGGCCCCAAGCGACAATCACCATTCCCATGGAATATTTTCAAATCCACGAAAGTGAGTCCATCCACATTAAAAGAAACTAATAAAAAATGTATCTGATAGTATGCACCATGAAAGTGAGTCCATTTATATTTTCAAATCCACGAGTTATGCAATATGCATCATCACATAAATCATGTATTATAGCCAGCCATATGTCAAATTTAACTGCTCATGCTGAATGATCTATAGCCACACTTTGCCAGGTGACATGACTTGAAAGTCATATGGCTATGATTGGACCCTGAAAATCACATCCGTCGTGATTAAGCTCCATAACAGGACTATTCTTTGCACACGTATCTTACGTCTCCTGTACGTCAAGGCCGAATTATGCCAGGAGTGATAGAGAAGGCAACAACTTTGGTACTTCGGCCCTTGCGACAATTCCAAGAATCTGTCAGCAGTTTTTGTTGAATAACTTCAATCTCGTACTAGGGAATCTTTCAGTTTCAGGTCTGAAGTATACTGGGACTCTATAACAGCAAAAGATATGCCTTCGGAGTCTTTCATGGAAGAATGACTTTGGCACAGCGGATTCCATACACAAAGCTCGATAAGCATCCAGGGACGCGGTTTTACTTTATGCAACAAATTTGAATATAATGTATCCAACAAACATCGAAAACTTCTAGCAGGGTAGCTTTCTGCTTTCAGAACTTTTTCATATTTGTTTGGTCGGCTCTTCACGTCATTTAGTCGACATTCACATCCGTGATGACAGCGGGAGAGGATAGGCCCAAGGACTTTACGGCATAACTTGAACGATGACCACATATCGTAAGAACCTAAGGACAAACGAAACGCAATCCACATTTGGAAAAAGTACACATTTTCAGTTGATGGTAGAAATTTAGGGACGCCAAAAGTTGGGTCCAGCTTGGAATTACGTGAATACAGAACAGCCCCCTCTCCTTTACACTTGTTAAGAATAATTGAGATCTGTCAAATCTTTCATATCATGTCTATGCTTGATTGATTGTAATTGATACTCTTTTTCATAATTAAAAAAGGTGGGGCAGAGTGACCGTTGTCGGTGACCCTTTGGTAAGAGGGTTATCATAAGAGTCGGACCTTCATCGATGGAGCTCGATCAGCAACCATCTCATGAATGTCTAGTATTAAGTTCCAAAAAATTATGATTTCATGAAAGATGTGATAGATAGTAAATTGTCATATCATGTATAATTAACATAACGAAATATTAATTTGATTCTTTTTAACGATTCACTTCTAAATCAAGTAAATACGGTACTTATAATAATCACTATAAGTCGAATAAGAATCTCCAAACTACGCTCCATCAATCTCGAAGGATAATGTATGGTCTCAACATGTGCAACGCTTTTGTGACGCACCGCCGATATATTTGAAACTTTAAAGACACAATCAACTTCTTCTGGAGTCACAGTGGCATAACGTGGTTTCGATTCAATGGAGTGGACAAAACCAATTTTGATTGGCTTGGGTGTACGGCCACTGCGTCTCCATTTCAAGGCAAGAGTACGAACATGCCATGGCCATTCATGGCCATTATTCAACACCCATTTGCATCCCAGAGCAATAAATCACGACAGGGCATGAATCATGCCCCCGCTTTATTGAATGAGCAGACACGTGTAGACAAAATCTCTCTGTATTCTTTCCCGTCAAGCCCCGACAATCATACGGACCGAAACGTGGTGAGAAAATCGTGTGAACCGTGATAAAATCGAGTGAACCAGCTTTCTCGCCGTCAACAAAAATTCCCGTTCCCGCATTTGGGACAGTACAAAAGATGTCGTTTTAGGCGCTTCTTATTTTTCTCTTATTGAGTGCTGCTAATGTGACGGTATCGTGTTTATGGCCACAAATTCTTATTTGCGAGGATTTGGCAGCCGGAGGTTGGAAAGTCGTAGAGATTATGACTACACAGATTGCCAATTCACATGGTATTATGATTTTATTATGGAACTTGGAATATTGAACTTAGAAATCTTTTTTGTAGTTCCTTTTAATGGTGTTATAAACGTTTCCCTTAGAGTACTTTCAGCCATATCCCCAAAAAGATGCATGGATTACATATAGAACAAAACTATCCTCACTTTTCAAATGGAAAAAATGCATGGATTTTTACTTATGGGATAAAATAACCCACAGTTAAGTCTTCCATCCCTGCAGAGTGATGTATTCATTCGAAGTCATTGATGTGGACTAACTTTTGACTAAAAAGAACTCTTCCAATTTGGGGCTGCAATTTTTTTTCCCCATTTTCTTGGTGAAACAGAAAAAGATCCTGATTAAAAAACTACAAGAGCATTAAAGTTTTGCAACGGTGTTGCCGCTAATCCTACATTTATTTTCTCTCGAAATAAAGATGTTTAGATCGTTTTTATTTTTTTCACTTAATGCAAAAATATCTGACATTGATAATATTAATAAGTTTCTTTTCCATTATTCCCTTATTTTATGATTGTGCGAAGGTGGAAAAAATATGTGGTCTACACCATGCCGTTGCTCTCCTATGAATAACAGTACCGTCCCGTTATCATCTCCCCATCAATATATTTTAGGCACTTCTTGTTTTTCACTATAAATAGGCCATCTAAAGCACACCAACATCCCATCAAGGAATTTTCTTTTCCCTCTCGTGCTTTGGCTAAATGACCCTGTCGCGCTTCTCTTCTCTCCGTGATTAGTACTGTGAAAGGTTCGACCATCGATTCCAGCTTCATAATGTCTCGACCTAACCAAATGCAAACATCGAGCATTGACACAGAGCAAACTCATCTGGTAAATTCACTGATCTTAAGCCTTTTACCTTCACCTTTTCTTTTCTTTCCTTAGATCGTGAGAAAAAAAGAAAAGAAAAAGAAAATCACAGACGTAGTGTTTTCCTTGCAAGCATTATTTTGTGGGGCATGTATGACCGCTCCAGTGAAAATTGGGATGTCTCCTGGGTCATCGGGCACAAAACTTTAGATAATAGAGAATAAATATAAATTTGTACTAAATCTTTACACATGGAATTACACATATTAGGGCAAATAATTACCCAAGCTCGTTCTGATCACCTAGCTCCTACTGTGGGCGCGGTGGACTTGTCTAGGGCTGGAAATTCATGTCATGTCATATTGATCGTGTTATGTCGGCATAGGGTGTAACCAAGATGGCTAATCCAAACAATACATGTTTATTAAATGTGATCGTCCACACGAGCAATCCATCATTCTCCTCCAAAAAGATATTTTAGTAAATAACCAAATATAACACTTGGGCTAAGGGTCAAGTTGGTGACTTAAGACATATTTTGTTTTAGTTATTTTACCCACTTAATAGCATAGAAACACAGCTTTTTCCTCTGTATCAACCTGATTTAAGATATTATCGGAGTGAAACAAGGGATCTAAAGAAAGAAGAGCAGAGGCTAGACTATATTAGTAACAATAAAATCATTTGTATTTAAGGCAAAATAAAAAGTTTCAAGATATTTTGAGCATAAAGTTCAATTTCAAGGTCTGAGACGACCCAAAAAGCACTTGATTATGATGAACTTTGTAAGCTTACTTGGGTCTTGAGCATTTACTTGTAAGAACTAAATTCCTTGCAATGGGTAGTTGCAATTGTTAAAGATTGAATCCGGTCAAATTATTCGTTTATCACTGAGCGGTCATTTAGGGGCCTTAGCTGGTGATCCGGACTTTTTCCCTCTCAACGATGAAGCTTATTTCCCATCATCTCACTGGCCAACCTTGAACCCTATTAAGTGGCCACTATGTTCTCGTATCGACAAGAACACAATAATATAACTCATTTACAACTATGAGTATGTGAAACACATTTATACACAGGAATGGGTGTTAACACATTTAGGACATTTCAACATGTTCCCTGATAATGTGAGTATAATTTTGCTTTTCATTATAGCTAAAGTGTACATTTTAATTTATCTGCTATATTATGTTTCGATTGTATCTTTAATTTTTTTTTACCTTTTACTATTTTTGACATGTGGATAATTTTTAAATATTTTTTTTTAAGGAAACAAAATTTTTTATGGATGAGTATGTGTATTATGTCAATTCGTATCTAAATGTGTAGTATCAAAAAATGACTTCTTTCCAGGTTCTGTTGGAATGAATCTGCTATAAACAACCGACTTATTAACTCCCTGTTAGATTTGACCATTTGAAACAATTTCAACCTGGACTGGCTTGTAAGGTCAGATAATATGTCCTAGTACATATGATCATACTAAGCTTTACTATAATAAAATTAACATCAACAGAAAAAAAAAATCATATCGTACTAAATTACCGTATATGACTTTATGAAAAATTATCAGTTAATTGCTTCATCCATTGTGCTTGTCTCTGCTCTTTCGAGTTTTTTCTGATTTTTTTTTTTTTTTGCTTCATTACAATAATTTCTTACAATTGCATGGGAAAAAGTATCGCAAACTTTGTTTTTTCTCTGCTTAAGTTCTTTTTTTGGCATTATAACATCGACCTCCACTTGTAATTCTGGATTTCCATGATGCAGGATAATTCTGGGATCAAACATGAAGAAAAAATAAAGAGCATTATAGGTTTTCTGAATAACGTGGGGGGTGAGCCCGTAGAAAGTTTGATCATTGTCGACATGATTCAGCGGCTAGGAATCAAACCCCTATTCCAAGAACAGATAAAAGCTATTCTACGGTGGCAATACACACATTTTACCTCTCTGAATCATGGCAAAGATAATGTCTATGAGATTGCTCTCCGGTTTCGACTTCTTCGGCAAGAAGGTTATGATGTGACTGCAGGTTTGTTACCCATGAGTTTCAAGTCAATTGCAATAGCAAAATAAAATGTTGCTGTTGATCCATAACAACAGAAGACATATATTTGTTTTCGTTTTGACTAGTCAAGTGGAAGCCCCAAATTTTCCTTCCTTTTTTTTTTTTAAGGATGAAAATGGAAAAGAATATAAGCTGATCTTTTGAATTTTTTGTTGACTTAAGAATTGGAAATGTTTAATTGAGATAACCTTTCCAATGGGTATCTATCAATGCATGTTACATGCGAGGACTTATGGCAGATATTAAGCAATTCATTAATTTTCTGGAGTTATTTTTAAAATGGAAAGAACTTGGAGGGAGTCTTGTCTAATCTAATCATTCATATTACAGAAACCAAAATGATAAAACCTAGAATTTTTCAGTTGATTTGCCCATTTCTTCCATTTTTTTTTCTCCTTTTAAGTTTCTTATCATTAAAAAATTTAAAATTTTCATATGATGAAATAGTTTTAACCAATTTAGGATTTTTTTTGTCATATCATAATTTTGAATCATGCAACGTATAATAAATTAGATTGTAGACTATACTTTTTCGATGTACTAGAGTCCTTATGCTTTTTATGCAGATGTGTTTGAATACTTCAAGGAAAAGGGAAAAGGTTTTATTATGAAAGTGGAAGGAAACGTCAAGGGAATGATGGAATTATACGAAGCATCACAAATGAGCATAGAAGGAGAGGATATACTCGACGAAGCCAAATGCTTTAGCAGCAAGTGTCTCAACGAATTGTTGACATGTGATCTTGATCCCGAACAAGTGAGAATGATAGAAAGTACATTGCGATATCCATATCGCAAGAGCTTCGCAAGATCGCTAGCCCCTCTAAGTTTTGTAAACGATATGCCTAGCGTGAACTCATGGATCGAAGACTTATTAGAAGTGGCAAATAGAGAGCGAAGAATTGTACAATCTGTGCACCAAAAGGAGAATCACCAAATTAATACGTGAGTAACTAATTAATTACTTATGCAAATTTATGCTCAATTGAAGGACGATAGATGATTAACATATAACAAAGATGGCCTTTTGACAGTTGGCCCTAATTCAAGTCTATCGATGCAGAAATAAGATGCTATATTTATATAAATACATCTAAGAAGTTGGCATTTAGGTTCAGACTAAGACCAAACTCACAAATCATAGTTTAAGGCATGAATTAAACCAGTTTCGCTAAAAACTATTCGGAAAATGATGGACTCTAGATCTCCATTTTCTCTAATCTCTATATATGTGAGATCAATAGAATCTTTAAATGAATAATTTGTTTCATATATATGAGTATACTATTATTTACTCTAGACATAGTATTTCCTCATACGTTTCCTATATTTCAGGTGGTGGAAAGAGTCTGGATTGGGAGAGGAGATGAAGTTTGCTAGAGACCAGCCACTAAAATGGTACTTGTGGTCCATAGCAATTCTCACAGATCCAAGCTTGTCTGAGCTTAGGGTTGAGCTCGTTAAGCCCATCTCTCTCGTGTACATTATTGATGACATATTTGATGTCTATGGCAAGGTTGATGAGCTAATTCTCTTTACAGAAGTCATTAAAAGGTATACATATATAGATCTCATTTTACCTGTTATGTCACAACTATAACATAGAAAAAAAAAAACCCTACATTAGACATTTATGCTATGCTGCCAATTTAATTTTTTCTTGCATTTTCCCTTCAGATGGGATGATGCGTGTGCTGAGCAGCTTCCAGAGTACATGAAAAAATGCTTCAAGGTTCTCAGTGATATTACAAATGATTTTGGCAACATCATCTTTGAGAAGCATGGATGGAACCCCACAAGATTCTTGAAACAGATGGTATTGATATAAAATTATTATTGATAAGAACCTCTGTCCCCAGTTATGTTGCTAACTCCTATCTCAAATCTAAATGAGCATCACTTAATTTGAGATTCACAGCACTGAACTAAAACTCAACGTTCATCGTATCCTCGTCCCTTTGTCAACTCTGTCTCACCACCCTCCAATATTGGGGTCATCATTTTGAAGTTTGTGTTCACTTCTTCAAATTAAAGCCACAAAAACCAATTTTCGTCTTCAGCATAGTGATGACCCAGACCCTAAGGGTGGGTAGCGTGGTTGGGATGGCAAGGGAGGTTGTTCTGGCTGGCGACTAGGACCTAAAAGCCGGCGAGGTTAAGTGCATGTCTTTTCTCTCACATTGCCAAGGGGAGGAGTATTGGGCTGGTTGATAAGGCTTGAGTTTTTCGCTTTGTGTAACACATTTTAAAGCCATGAGAGCCATTGGTCCAAAGCGGACAATGTAATATAGTGGTAGCCCTCGGATCCTTACAATCATCGTTGAGTTTCATTCAATCTTTTCTAGAATTCCTTATAATGCCACGCACGGAGATCTTACCTCTGATAGGGTTAAGCCGCAACGCTCCCCCCCATACACACAAATCTTGGCGAGATCGAGGTGTTTCTGTCAGGATCTTGTAGCCGTGGCCTGGCTTCTTAGAAAGCTCAGTGCAGCATTAAGCTCCCTAACTGGCAGAGAGGGACAGAGAGAACTCCTAGTGATTCGTCATTTACGACTACTAGGAAAGCTCAATAAGCACACGATTTTGATTTATGATTACTTTTAGATATATCCTTTATCAGTCGGATAACATTTGATGTTGCAGTGGGCGAACTTGTGCAATGCATTCCTGGTGGAGTTTCAGTGGAACGCTTCTGGGACATTGCCAAAGGCAGATGATTACTTGAAGAATGGGATCATCACTTCGGGTGTGCCCTTGGTGCTAGCTCACCTGTTCTTTCAAATGGGTCAAAATATTGCCAACCAAAGTATGGATTCAAAGAAAGAAGAGGTGCCGCTGCCAAATACAATATTCTTAGTCGCTGAAATTCTTCGCCTTTGGGATGACCTCGGATGTGCCCAGGTAAACTACTTTATGGTTTCGTGCCGGGCAACATTTGGGTTTTATTCAATTTTTGTATTCGCGTTTTTTCATTATTTTATTGATTTAATTATTTTACTTGGGGGGATTCGATTCCTCTAAGGATGAGAATCAAAATGGCTACGACGGGTCATACGTGCAGTGCTATTTGAGGGAAAATCAAGGCTCTTCGTACCAAAGCGCGAGGGAGCATGTGATGGAGTTGATATCGAAATCGTGGAAGCTGCTCAACAAAGAATGCCTCTCTCCATGTCCGTTCTCTGCGCCTTTCCTTGAAGCTTGCGTGAATGCTGCTAAAATGGTTTCATTGATGTACAACTATGAAGACAAGCATGGTCTTGGACTCCTACAAGACCATATGAAGTCGTTGACCTGTGATCACGAGACACTTTAGCGTCATTTTTCATGTTTTCTTCTTTCATGCTTGTCGAAACACTTCCATCTACTGTACTACAGTTCACCTTCACTTGCATCAAAGTTGCCTTCCTTTTTCCAAGTTGTCTTGTGTTCTAGATAGACATTATTTTTAGTGTTTTCCCCCAATAAGTGGCAACGATATTTGTTTGCATAACCAAATGAAAAAAGATATGTGAATTTAACGGGTCGAAAAATTTAATACTATTTCAGACATATTAAATCGACAAATGATTTTGTTTTATGCGTGCAAAACATCATAAAATGTAAGAAGATCCTAAAATTTGAAAAATAGTATGGCATATGTTCATTAAACTATTTAAAATGATAACATCAAAATATTTGGGGGTAAGTGCAATGAAATTCCCAAAACTTGTTATGAATGGGTATTTGAGTTATAAAGTTTTTAATAAGTACAATAAAATCCTAAAACTTATTAATAATTTATTAATAAAGTGTAATTGAGTTTTAAAACTTTCAAAAAATGCATGAGTTTTAATAAAGTTTTAGGATTTGATTACACTTTTTGTTAGTTTTAGGACTCGATTGTACTTTTGTAACAAGTTTTATAACTTAATCAATTTTTTTGAAAGTTATAGGACTTGATTGCATTTTCATGATAAATTATGTGACTTAGTTGTATTTTTTGAAATTTTTGAACTCAATTACATTTTCATGACTAATTTTAAGATTTATGATGTACTTATTACAAATATCTATGATGCCTCGTGAATAGAACACTAAAACTTTCTTTTTTTGCTAACGCTATTTCCATTCCCTTATTGGTATGAGCATTTAATTTCGGGCTGATTCCCTACAATTAGGAGAAATTATATGAAACTCCCTCGAATTTCGGAATAATACGCATTCGACTCTAAACTATCAACTGTTACCCATTAAATGCTTTGCTGGTTCATTCAATAAACCGCTTTGCCCATAAAGATCCACCATGCAAGCGTAGTGTTCTATTCCAGGTTTGATTCCATATACATCTTTCGTGAGCCTGAAATATTCACGACCTCTTCAAGCAGTCCTGCATGGCTGTAAGCAGTTAAAATACCAGCAATAGTTATCTCATTTGGTATAATTCCCTCATTTATCATACACTCGACAAGCCGAACAGCCTCCTTACCTCTCCCATGCAAAGCAAAGCTGAATATCATTGAAGTCCATAGCACAACATTCGAGTCTTGACTCTGCTTGAATACTGACATTGCATCATCGAGGCTCCCACATTTGGAATACATATCATTAACGGGGAAGAAAGGTGAACATCCAGGTAATAGCCAACTTTCAGGATATAGGCATGAATCTTTCGACCAAGTTCTAATATACCAACATTTGCAGATGCTGAAATAATGCTTGTAATGGTAAATTTGTCCACCTTCATACATTTTTGGACCATCGTGTTAAATACTTCAAAGGCATTTTCATAGTTGCCATTCTTCACATACCCAGAAACCAATGAACTGCATGCACATGCATCCTTATAAGCTATCTCGGAATTCTCTGTGCTCATAAACATTAAAGGCCAACAATTAAATACTATTGAAGCCTTTTCAGTTTCTCCACATTTGCAATACATGTCAATGAGAAGTCCTGATAAATTCATTACTGTTGATTCCCAATCTGGTAACTATCCCATGAACTTGCCTTCCAACATCCAAAAGAGAGAAAATACTAGCCCAACCCAGAGCTATGGAAAAGGTCACCTCGTTAACCACTGGTCCTTTTTCCTTCATCTCATAAAGCAATGCCAGTGCACTTCTTTCTAGTCCATTTTGCATAAGCCCATCTATAATCGTTTTCCAACTAGCAACATCTTTGGAAGGCATCCTTTGAAATAGATCAAATGTTTTCTCTATATCTCCATCACGTAGGTCGGCACCGATCATTACATTCCAAGAAATGGTATTCTTGTCTCTCGTCAAATCAAACAACCTCTCCGCAACAATAACATTGTCACGCCCCGATCCTCGGGCACGCGCCCATACCGCACCTTGGTCGATTTAAAATTTGCGATATCCCAGGACGTATCGCCGACCCTTTCATTTTTATATGCACATGCGGAAACAATTAAAAATCCATAGACAATAAAATATTGGGATAGAACAATAGGACTAAATTTCAAACCTTCACTCTTATATACATTGCAAACCGGTGCACATATATATATATATATATATATATATATACAAAGTGAACTATTAAGTCCAATTCACATTAAGCCAGTTTAAAAACAAGGTCTACAAGCAGAAGTGGGGTTCTACAAGCTACAGGTCCCTGTCCTCCTCTTCACCATTCTCCACACTCCAATCGGAGCCTTCAGCAAACTGCATCGGACTTTTGAGATCTTCAAAATCCAAGTCTACTGCATCTAGGGACCTGAAATGGTTATTCAATAACTAATGAGACAACGTTTTAGCAAGTTTTACCCCATAAGACCCGATTAGTAAACCAATATACCTTAGGGCTGCCTATGCACAACACAAGTCAGAGGACTTACTTTGGCCTTAGATTCCACATGCATATTAGCACAGTTCAAATATGCGCCAAATCATATCACATCATAGATCAAAGCATCGATCAAATGGACCTAGTCGATTATGTCTTAATCAAACCATTCACCAATCATTTCCACTCAATCAATCAATTCACAACATCAGATCAAAGCAATGATCAATCGACCTAGTCGATTATATATTAATCAGACCATACTTTCCCCACAATGTATATCTAGTTGTCGAGCACATGTGCATTCTCTTAGGCACTAGTTTACCAAAGTGATGCATCAAATCACCAAGCCCACATGTCTCTTCTAAGATGCCACACTTAAATTCTTGGTCTCACGTGCATTCTCTTAGGCACTAGTTCGCCAAAGTGATGCATCAATTCACTAAGCCCACGTGCACTTTTACAATGCTTGAGCCCACGTGCATTCTTTTAGGCGCCAAGTCTGTCAAAGTGATGCGTCAAATCACCGAGCCCACGTGCTCTTTTTACAATGCCTTACTCTGTCACCAAGCCACGTGCATTCTCCAGGAGGACATACCGAGTCTCCGAGCCACGTGCATTCTCCAGGAGGACATACCGAGTCTCCGAGCCACGTGCATTCTCTAAGGCGACCTTTTCGCCAAGATGACATATTCAATCACCAAACTCACGTGCATTCTTGAGGTGATATTCCAATTCACTGAGTCTATGTGTCTTCTCTTAGGTGATTTCCAACTTACTTTCGATACCGACAACCAATACCCGACGGTTTCTCAATCAAAGAATTAAAATCACATCACTTAGGAATATACCCAAAAATTCACAATTAATTTAATTCGGCACGATTCAAAGCTCAAATAAATAAAAGGACTACACCATGACAATCAACATGAAATTCTGGTCACTGGCCATTCTGGTTGAATTTTCGGAAAAATAAATAATTAAATAATTAATTTCGAAAATAAATAAATAAATATCAAAAATCCAATTTAGGTCCGTAATGCTTGATTGGACAACAGAATGAATCAGGAAAAATCTCGAGATGCATTTAATAATTAGAAGTACGTCTCTACTTGCTAATTACACTAATCTAAACTAATCTAACCACATAATTGTACTTAATTAAATATAATCAACCTTTAAGCATAATTAGAAAACTAAGAAAGCATTAGTGAGTAAAACTCACTTGGCAAAGCAAAGACCGGAACACCGCGATGACGATGCAACTCTGGCCGAAATCAGGCTTTCGACGAACTTGGACTGGGTCAAGAAACCTTGCAAGCCCATAGAGAATTTTGGGCTTAGACCTACTGAAATTCTTGGGCTGAGCTGGATTTGACTTCAAGACTGGGCTGAGCTTGTGAATTCGGTGGCCCAAGGAGTTGATGTCTTCAAATGGGCTTGCAGCTGCACTTTGGTGGATTACGTGGGCCTGTTCTTTGTTGGGCTGCTGGACTTTTGCGTTTTGAGGGACTGGGCTACGAAAAACACTTGCTGGGCTGCTGCTTGAAGAAAATTCGACTGGACCGGCTTGCACGGGCTGAAGGTGCTGGGCTTCATGGGCTGCAACTTTTCTGGGCCTGACTTGTGGCCCAAATGGGCTGAACGTGTGTGGCTGACTGAGCTGGGCCTGGCGAGAGAAGCAACAAGGCCCGAGGGACTGAAGACTGCTGGGCCGACGAACTGACCCAATTCGCTGGGTTGTTGGGGTTGGCCAATCCAGTGGGATACACGAAGAAGCAGCTCGATCGCTGTTGCTGGGTGAACTCAAAATCAACGCTGGAAGGGACGAAGGAGTTGAGTCAACAAACCGGCAGAGGGAGCGGCTTCGGTTGACCGTGGGGACGCGTGGACGGCGAAGCAGCTGCAGCAGTTTTGCTGGTCTTCGGTGACCCGCTGGAAGCCACGTACGTGGATGGCTGAAGCTCGAGTGGGCTCTGCTGGGTCAACAAACCGTTTGAGAAGAACCGAGGTTGATTGGTGTGCTGGCGATGGAAGGAAGCAGGGCTTGCGGATGTGGCCGAAGCTGCTAGAAATCACGGGCTTCACTGGCGTCTTTGGTGGATGGCAGAGTCAACAAATGGGCAAAGAAGACACTAGGTTGACTGGTGGGCGCTCAATGTTGGACGAGTGGCAAAGGAGAGGAACTTCAGTTTGCTGCTAGGTGTTTCGGTGGAGTGGCGTGCAGATGTGGAGATGCTGGCAGTGGCAAAGTGAAGTAGAGTTGCAGTGTTCTGTCGCTGCTGGTTGGGAGAGATCGACACTAAAGCAGCTGCTCGTGTCTTCAAGCGATGCTGGAGGAGAATCGTGGCTGAGGAGTCAACAAAACCGGTTCTGCTTGAGAGAAGTTGTTGAAGGTTGACTCAACGTGGCCGCTTCAGTTGAAGGCGAATAGCAGCGTGAGGGAGAGCTACTTTGGTCACCACCTGCGGATTCTACTGAAAAATTTGATTGAGCGTGCGAAGGGAGAGAGAGATGGAGATGTGCTGGCAAAGACGCGGGAAAAAGAGAGCAAATTCTGGCCGAGAGAGAGAACTGCAATGATCAACGCCAAAGAAGGAGAAACCGGAATTGACAGGGGCGGCGAAGGAGGGGGAGACAGCGATGGGAGGGGCCCAAGGTCAGAAATCTCATCTCCATTAACTCAATGTCCCCCATTACTTTTCACAAATAAATCTCATTATAAGCCAATCTAAATGCAAATGTTGCATTCCCTTTGTCCTAGCTCCGAATTTGACAAATTGGAGTTTCAATTCCTCCAACAACTTCTCCCATTGAGATCCAAATTGGATGAAGAAAAATCCTTTACAATTCTTTGTAAGTCCTTGGCACTTAAAGGCTCAGTTTAGAAGTCTCAATTTCTATCGATTTAGTCCATTTGAATTTCCGCTAACTTCCCGCGACGTCCGAAACGTTTTTCCGTAAAAATTTCGGAATCTCCGAAAAATCTTCTGAGATTGAGTCGACGTTCCTAGAATTTATTGTGACTCGACAGAATCTTCAATTTCTGAAATCGAACTTAAATTCACAATTAATTTCACTTGGCGTGTTTTTTAACGTGACCTAGGCTACTATGTAACTTTCAGGTATTTTTAGGGCAAATGATCCGTGGTCGATTTTCTTTGAGTCACAATGAACCCACTCGACTTATTGGCGACTCTCGGTTGTCGTGAAAATCTTGAGAATTCAAATATGGACACAGGGTGCCAAAAAAATAATAAAATCAGTTTAGTGCCAGTCGATGAGAATTTTCCAATTTAGTGGTGTCACCCACGATTGGCCACACATCTCTGTCGAACCAGCCTATCTTCGATTTCAGATCAATTTTATACTGTGCTGCAATGGTCTCTAAAGATAGACACGGTTGAGAAGCCGATTCTAGTCGAATTCTCAAGTCTATTTGTCTAAAAATCCTTATTGGTTTCCCTCTAACCTAGTTATCTCAAGAGTGATCAGTTCTGAGAACAGCCCTATAGGTGCGTCAATGAATTGTTCGATTTATTCAATAGAAAACAGAGTTGAAAATCTGGGATATCACAAACATCCCCGCATTTCGCATAAACATCAAGAACAGAGTTCGCCAACACTGCATCAACATGAATTTGGTTTCTGATGATCCACCCATGAACACCTTTCCCCAACTTGAGCTCATTTATGCCCGAACAACACTTCAAGACACTCGACAAAGTGAAGTGATTCGGACAAACACCCTCGATCACCATAGCCCTGAAAATATCCAAAACCATCCCGCAAGACCCGTCGCGCATGAAGCTAGATAGAAGAATTGTCCAACCTCGGACGTCTTGCACAGACAATACACCGAACAGCTTCCGGGCATCACCCGACTTTCGAGCTTTCGCATAAAGAGCCAGGACGTAGTTGCCAACACTCGCATTCTGCACAGAGCCTTTCTTGATTGTCGTGGCGTGGAATGTCCCTGCCACCGTCTCCGTCCTCGAGCGGCTGACAGGGGTAGAGTGCCGACACCGACACCGACACCGGACTCCATCGAGCTCCAAGATTGGAGGGTTCACTGTTGCCGGGGCATGAGAATCTTCGAAGAGTAATGGTCGGGGATTGAACAGGGGAAGGGAGCCAAGGTGTCTGCAATCAGCCCTCAAGTTCACTCTTGCTTTCATAACCAATTTGCTTTTGAGCTTTTCCGCTGTGTCTGCTTAACTGTATATGGTCTTGTCAGGAGTTTTGTAACGGTCGTGGGGCATTTATAATGGAATTTGCACCATTAACAATTTAAAAAAAAAGGAAAAAAATCATTTATTGAAGATATAATCACTATTGGATAATGAACTATAAAAATGAATCACATGACGAAGGAAATAGCCAATAATATTCATATTTCTAAAGATAAGTTATTTTACAACGCATAATTTATTTAATTTTTGATACACATAGTAAGTACTCAAAATTCATTTATCCTTGTTTTATTTTTTTCCCTATGAAGAAGTGATAAACGTATGGAACGGAATGACCATTTCATAATCAAAGTTATGAAACTAGGGAATGCGAATCATATTTGGTATGAGCATTTAATTTCTGGTTGATTCCCTACTATTAGGAGAAATTATACGAAACTCCCTCGAATTTTGGAATAATACACATTCGACTCTAAACTGTCAACCGTCAACCGTTACCCATGATTCCCTTGATTTTTTTATTTTGTTATAACTATATTTTCCCTTGATTCCCTTGTAAAAGTGTATTTTCATCCCATTTTTGAAGGAAATCTCTCTTAGAGTTGCCCCGTTGAAGGCCATAGGCCTCTCTCACCTTCCGAATGGAACAAAAATTTTTTTTTGATGCCCCGAGAACCCCTGTACAACCGGCAGCCGGCGAGGTAAACCTAGGATGACGCTAGTGGAGGACCCACCACCTCGACGTCACACTTAAAATCCCGTGCGGCCAGCGGGATTCGAACTCCTCTCCTCCTCGCAAAGGATCATGAGAGCCTTATCTAACTGGGCCATCATAGGCGGTAATTAATTTTCTTGCCACAAGCTAGAGAAAAAAATAAGCACTGAGTTGTCGGATCCAACTAATCAACTGATCGTGTAATGTGCATTCTAATTATTTTGTCTTAATCGTCATCATAGCCACTAAAAAAAGGGAAAGGTGTTCCTCCACTATTTCGTATATTCAATTGACCTTCTCAATTTGTTGTAATGAAGTCATGTTCAAAGATGGAAACTCTCAAGTATCAAACTTTACATAATCTTCATTTCTTCTCTTGAATTAGACAATTGTTCAACAACCCTCTCTCTTCCTCTCTTTGAACATTTCGTCTCCCTTTGAAGAAAAAAGTGAATCATTTCATCGGCATTGCATAATCCGTTAGTAAACATATCATTAGGAAATCTTATAGATAAAGAACTTTTTGATTTTTCACGTCCTTAAAGTTTGTTAACAGCAAATTCTTCGAACTGATGCCAATGAAAAATATTGGGCATCAATCATTCTCGAAGAAATAGATTGAAAAAAAGGAGAATATGCAGAATTAAAAGTGGAAGGTTAATAAATGCCGAGATGTGTTATCACTCCGCTTTCAAGGAAATACTAGCCCTTAAATATGAAATTAAAAAATTCAAAATCCATATTATTAGTTATCATTTTCTTGTCAAGATGGACTTTGTTTCCTTTAACTTGATGAGGAAGTTCAAACAGAAGTAGCAGCCTCGTCTGCAACTTATTAGATAAATTGAATGGTTTTAAGATATTCTTTTCAGTTCAACAATATGAAATGAGAAAATAATACTCTTGCATATCTTTTGATTAGACCCAAGGAAGACTTGTCACTTTTCATGTTTATTTCCATAAGTCCTAATGGTGAATTCCAAACGCAAGACATGAGACCTAAATTTCCCAACATAATTTATCCTCTTGAAGTTCTGGACTTGATCTAGTCTAATGCTCTTTTTGATATTCTCACAAACCTCATGTGGGAATATCAATATAAAATCTTCAAAAAGTATGGCGGATTGGATTTTCAACCAAGTGGCATGTATCCGAAATATCCATTTATTCATCCTATGTCTCTCTCTCCTGAAGATGAAATTCCAGAAGAACTCTAGTGGTTTATTAGTATGTCTTCAATTGTCATACAATAGCCATTGAGTTTCCAATAACCAAAATACCAGGGATCATTTGCCAAGCATTTTGAGAATTTGGTGGTGGAAAATACATTCATTTCGCAAAAATGCTTTGCTGGTTCAAGACTCCAGCAGAGTGAAAGGCCTTTCTCACAGAACGGTTATGGACGTGTAGACTAGATCCAGAGTTGCAAACAATTATCCTTTTCTACAAGCCGTGGATGTCTATTAACACTAGATAGCACCTGTTCCGGATACTCGACAAATGTAGGAGTTTCAACATACAGAGCACAAGTAATTCCTGCCAAGCTTTTACAAGACATTCCCATGCTGTATTGAAGCTTCACCACGAGAATATCGGGAGCTTCAGAGGGTCCCTTTTGAAGCCAACTGAATGTTTCCCACCTGGAGTATGGCTCTGGGACGATATGATGTTCATTGGGATTATTCGGGGGATTATCTTAAGACAAAGCCCCTGATTGATGCTGCTTTTGCATAATTCAGAAAAACCAATCCAAATTCACCATCATCATCTTAGGATCCATGGGGTGGATTGCTTTATCAAGATCCTTCTGACTATGGAATATCACTCAACATACACCAATAAATGTGGACTGCCACCCAACCAGTCATGGCAGGAGCGCATTTGTTGCCAAGTAATATTCTATTAGGTGGAGCCAAAAAAGTCTTTTTTCTCTCCTCTCTCTTTTCCCATCTTCTTCTTCAACCTTGGAGAGGGTTTGAGCTAGTCTCACCTCCCCTCTCTCTCTCATTGATTTTGTTTATGTTTTATCGTTCCTTTCTTATTTTTTCTTCTCTCCTGATTTAGAGTTGGGAGTTTTCTATTCCTAGTCTAGTTCTTGATTTGGGAGTTTGAGCTCTTTCGATCTAGTCTAGATTTGGGTAATATTTTCTCCCAATCTAAATCTGGGAGGTTAACAAATATGCTTTTGGGGATTCGATGCCCCTCTGCCTTGTTAGTGTATAGGTTTTCTGCCTCCAATTTTAATAATAATTGCAGGAGTTTTGGCATCTCGTTGAATTACGGAGATTTGCTTCTCCACATGTTAGATCTGTGTTTGTTTAACATATTAGGGTTATTTCCGTATGACGATGGTATAGAGGAAGGCCAACCTAGGCATGCATTGCCAACTAGCAATGTTGTAATTATTGAAGAAGGAATTTCCGGCATGTACTCATTACTGACAAAGACACGAGATTTAGTGATCGGCCACCAATTTTGTTTGATAGATCTATTCATGTGGAATGAGATTGTACTTAACTTTGCAAATGCTCCATTGATCCTCTTTATGTTCTAGATTTGGCTTTATTTTTTAGCATTCATACTTTGTTTTGATTTGCTTTGTCATGAATACTATGTATTTCTACATTCTTTTGAGTAATGACTATAATTCTTTTCGACCAAAAAAGATAAAATATTCCATTATAATCTAGCAATATCCCATTAGGATATAGAGATGTCCCATCAATTTCGTATTAGTCTCTTAAAAAATTAGGATTTGAATCTTTTGTGATTCTCTCATCTAGATTACAGAAGCCTTTAGAAAAACATAGAAAAGAGATGGATTAGGAAAGTGTTTATTAAAAAAAAATGAAAAGATGATTGAGACATCGTCGCAACCTCCTCTTTCTGTTCAATGGGGAAAATAAGGGGTCTAGGGGTAATGCCCAAAAAGGCAGGTTGATGGCCCTTCATTGGGTATGGGCTCTCCCAAGCCCATACATAGCATGGCGTTGGATTCTAATTTAAGTTTGATTTAGCTTATAAATATTCTGTGGAGTGGGAGTCGCCGCTAGTCATTTTGGGTCGATTAAAAACCAATTGAGATGCGAGATTGTTGTCTCTATTCCTACGCAACTAGAGTTTCTACGTTTGAGGGCTTGTTTATGCTAATATTTCTATTGGCGCCTTTTTGGTACCGCTAAACCAAATGTTGTTTATCTAGGTGGCCATTCACTCTTAATTACCAATTATAATCTTAATGTATCAAAGCCGATAAGTGTCCATGCAAATGTTTTTATAGGGTTGTTTTCTCTAATATTGAGACTAGTTCTAACTTAATATAGGAAAGAAATTAACACTCAATTTATGAAAAGCAGTGTGGTAAGTAAACACCTAAGAAATTGAAATGACTTGAAGGTAAATACGGAAAATGAAAGCCCAATACAAGTCAAGCAAATAATATTACATGTACTTTTTATTGCGCCACAAGACCCATAAGCGAAATGGGAATTTAAATATGCATGAAATTACTTTAAATGCATGAAACTATACTAGATAATTCTTATCCATGCAAAGTGAATTATTTGCAAAGGTGGTTGTAAAATACCGAAATAGCACTAAATTAGAAAAATTTCATAAATGTCATTTCTAACCTAATTTGATACTATCCTATATTTTTTTTTTTATTTTGAAAATTTTCAGATTTTTCATTTTCTAATTATTATTATTTTAAAAAATTAATTCACTACATCAATCTATACTTGATTTACATGAACATGAACCAGCTCAGAACATGAATATCACAATAACCAAGCTCGAATTGATCGTATCAAGATCGAAACTTGGTTTGGGCATTTCATTGAACCTTGGGTACACATTAAACTACCCCAAACAACTTTTTTGAGCCATATTCATGGCCTTCAATTTTGACCCATGAGTAATCTTAAGTGGGGTTAAAGCAATACTATTATACTAACACATGAAGAGAACTATATTATCTAGGATTCAAAGCCTAAAATGCACAGTAACAATTTAAATTAGCCTAAAATGTGTGTGTCTAACCTATTGTTTTTATTTTTTGGTAACCGAGGATTCCACCACGAGCCCCCTGTGCCCGGAAGGCACCGATGGGCTGGGCCCCTATACCTCGGTGGAGACTAGCATAGGACTCCACCACCATTGCCCCCCCACTTAAGACGCTAGCACCTGAAGATTTGAACCTGCGACCTTGGCGATGAGGAGAAAGCCTTGAACCATCATAGTTGCCCACTGGTGGGTGTGTCTACCCTATTGTTTTTTTTTTTTTGGTAAAGGTAATTATATAAATAGGGAAAGCCAAAAAACACATAATACGGCACCAAGAACTTTCACTCATAATACGAACATGCCAGATGAGTGGAAGGGAGCCGAAGTAAAAGAAAGGGAACATAGGAACAAAAAACACAGCTGAACAAACAACAACACAAGCCTAGGCAAAATGCCACAAGGTAGAGAAACAACATAGAAAACCACCTAACTAGGTAAGATGAGTGTTTGTTTTGTCAAAAACAGAAGGGTCAAAACCCCGCCCACGCTGAAGCCGCCTGTTCCTATGGTTGTCCAGCACCTTGCTGAAGGTAAGAACTTTATCCTTAACAACTTTGATAAGGTGTTCCTTCAAAGCAGAGACCTCCAGCGCTTCGCCATGAAAGATGATGCTGTTCCTTTTCTTCCAGATTAAGTGGCACAAGGTGCCAAAAGAAAATCGGGAAATGGAGTGGAAAAAATCATTACTAGAGAAGAATCTCAGGGCCCAACGGATGGTCTCCGCCCAAGGCCTATTACGCCAAGGAAGATTACACCATACAACCCAGAAAAAAGCAAGAGTCATAGGGACATGGCACTCAAAAAAGAGATGATTGATCGAGTTCGGAGTGGCATTACAAAAGGCACATAATTCATAGTTGATTCTGCCATAAGATAAGAGAAGAACTTGAGTAGGTAGGCGATTCCTGATAATTAACCAAAGGTTAAATTGAAATCTAGGTGTCATGGACATGTTCTAGATAAAGTGGGTCTAGGGAATATGGTCCTTTTTGGTTCTTAGAACCTCCTAAGCTGAAGCCATCAAGAAGATCCTAGAAGACAATCCTCACCAAGAGAACCTGTTAGGGGCTTGAGCAAGGGTTGGAAGGGAAAGGTCCCAATACTCCAGAAGAGACCTGAAATGTTGACTCGTCGGTAAAAGAAATTCAGCAACCGTTGCTTGTTGAGAAATGCCCGAATTACAATAACAGACTTCGGAAGGAAGAGGTTCAGCGGGCCTTCCTAGTGCCAATTGTCATGCCAAAGTGAGATTGACCGACCATCTCTCACTTTCCAATAGAAGGATAGCCTAAAATCCCTTCTCAATTTTAGAATAATCTTCCACGCCCAGGAGCATATGGTAGGGGTGGTAGAGACCTAGAAATTAACCCTCTTTAAGAAGTAAGAGTGGATCCAATGGCACCAAATGGACTCTTTATATGTAAACAAAATCCAAATATATTTAAGAATATCCACTTTGTTGCATTCTTGCAACCTTCGTAACCCGAGACCACCCTCATCCTTAGGAACACAGACATCCTCCCAAGCAACCTTGGTGCCTCCATGGCCAAGGGACGAGCCCTTCTAGAGAAATTGCCTCAAAATACGCTAAATATAGTCTAACACAGAATAGGGGAGGGTAAAAACATTGGCCCAAAAGGCTTGAATAGAATGAAGCACTAACATAATCAACTGAAGTCTTCCCACAAAGGAGAGAAACCGGCGGGTCCAAGACTGAACCCAAGCTGTGATCTGGTCAACGAGAGCAATGCAATCCATTTTCCCAAGCCTAGAGGAAATGATAGGCACTCCTAGGTACCGCACTGGAAGTTTCCCTTCCTGGAAACCAAAAGCCATAATAATATTTCTCCACACGGAAGGAGGTGCCCCTACAAGAAAAACCTCACTTTTGTTCTTATTAGAAAGTAATCCGCTCCAAGAGGAGAAGCTATCAAGACCTCTCTTGAGGAGAGTCACCGATTTCAAATCAGCATGACAAAATAAAAAAAACATCATCGGCAAAGAAAATATGAGAAAGATTGACGGCTTTACACCTCCAATAATACTTATAACCTTTTTGAGCTGTGCAAGAACTCAAAATCCCAGAGAAAACCTTCATGACAAGGGTAAAGAGATAAAAGGACATAAGATCTCCTTGTCGAAGCCCCTGTCCACCTGGGAAAAAGCCATGTAGCTTGCCATTGACGAAGATGGAATATTTCGGTGTGCGAACGCAAACCATAATAAGTTTGATCATCCAATTAGGAAAACCAAAAGCTAACAGGGTGAGCTCAATAAAATCCCAGTTGACTGTATCATAAGCCTTGTGGAAGTCCACCTTAATAGAACACTTTGGCAAGTAAGGATCACAGTGGAAACCTGCAAACAACCCCTGGGCTAAGAGAATATTGTCCATAATTCTCTTACCATTGACAAAGGCATTATGGGAGAAGCTTATCAAATCATCCAGCACAGCCGCTATTCGATTGGCCAAAATCTTGGTAATAATTTTATAATTAGTGTTACAACAAGCTTGGGTCTAAAATCAGAAACGGCACAAGTGTTAGGAACTTTAGGCACCAAAGTTAAAATCGTGTTGATGACCTCCCTTAACAACTGACCCGTGGAGAAGAAATCCTTTACAGTATCTAAGACCAACGGCCTTACTAGCTCTTAATTGCTCTTATAGAATTCCACTATAAACCCATCCGGTCCAGGAGCTTTGCCACGGGCCAAAGAAAACAGAGTATCATGGATCTTAGAATCCAAAATCGACATAGAGAGAGCACAAACCTGGTCAATCGTAAACGGCCTCCTGATGAACTCCTTTAACTCTTGCAACGAAAGCTTCACAATAGAAGCTTGCGGCGATAGGAGGTTAGAGAAGAAGGAGACGAATACCGAAGGAACTAAGTCTGGATCCACGACTAAGGAGCTTGAAGGATCTTTAACCGAGAGGATTCGGTTCCTGAGCTGTCTTCTATTAACTGACTAATGAAAAAAATTTGTATTAAGGTCACCTTTCTTGAGCCATCTCATTCTGGATTTCTGTTTGAAAATTGATTCCTCATGGGTACGCAAGTCAACAAGGACCCGACGCTGGGTCTTCTCTAGATCAACAAGCATAACATTTCTTGGATCCTCCTGAAGACCAAGCTAGGTAATACGTAAAGCATTCCTTGCCTCTTTAGTCCTCACTGAAATGTTAGAAAATGCCTCTTTATTGAGCTGCTTGAGACGGCCTTTGAGAGCCTTTAACATACAAAATAATTTGAACATAGGAACCCCATCTACTAGACTCTCCCAGATTTGTTGTACAATAGAAAAAAACTCATGATACTTCATCCAGAATTCAAAAAACTTGAACGGCTTCCTTCTGGAAACCGGGTTGAGAACTTTGACAACCATGGGGGAGTGGTCAGCGATTCGTGGGTTCAAAAAGGAAGCTTCGGAGAAGGAGAATTGATCATTCCACTTGGGATTAACCAGAACTCGGTCAATCTTCCTCATCTTTCTACCATCGCCAGAAGAAGTGGACCAAGTATATCGAATACCGATATACCTTAAATCCTCCAACTCAGCTCAGGCTAGGCATTGGCTGAATTCATTAAAGTAAGGTATCCAAGCCATGGAACTCCCACTACTTGCACGATCCGATGGATCTTTGATGGCATTAAAGTCGCCAGCAACCATCTAAGCCAAATCCTACATAAGAAGGCTCATTCGAGCAAGGTCTTCCCACAGGAACGATGACGAACAAACGAATGTTCACCATAAATAACTGAAAGACAACAAGTTAGACCTGTCAAAATAAACTTCAAGTGCCCATGGATAGCCTGAGCATTAATCGTTGAGACTTCAAAACAAACAAAATCTGAATTCCATCCAACCCAGATTCTCCCGCGAGGGGCAAACTCATAATTTGCAATCCAGTTCCACCCCATCAAAAAACATGAGGAAATAGGATCAAAAAGAGATTTGGGAACTTTAGTCTCGAGGAGACCAACAAAACATAGGTTATTCGAAGAAACAAAACTTCTAACTTCAGCACGTCTTATGGGGTTTACTAGACCTCTTATATTCCAAATACCTATATATATAACACAAAGAAAGCAAGATTACCTCTTTTTAGAGGCCCTACGCCTTCTGATACCAGGAATCCTCGAAGCACCTGTCTCTCTTGCTCCTTCTCCTTCATCTTCAACCCCTCCAGAGTTTCATGTCTCCAATGCTTCTAAGATAGATTATCTTTATGAAGTCTCTCTTAGTGATGAAATCAATATTTCTGAAACCCAACTTCCTCTCATGAACCCTTACTCCGCTTTTGCTAAATCCAGCTTGTCTTTCTCACCTATTTGCTCCATTCGCCAGCTTATTCATCAAACCCCAAAGCAAGTAAAGGAGTATGTCTAGTCCTCCAAATTTGACCAGCATCCTATTCCTGCTACTAAAAAGGAGTACTTTGTTACTCTTTAGATCCCTCCAAAATTTCCCAGACAATGGGCTCAATAGGGATACACTCATGTCTATTACGATGCTATTCGTCTTGCTCTTACCTTTCATGGTCGAAAAGGTTTGCCAGTTGTGGCAAGAATTGCTTTATTGGATACTAGGTTTTTACAATACCGGCATACTTGCATTGGTATTGTCCAAACTACCTTGAACGCTGGAACAATCTTTGTGACTTTGTATCCAAATTTCAATATTGCTTTTTCAGATTCCCAGCTACTCTCTTTTCTGAAAGTCCAAGTTCAGCTCACCGGAGCACCTCAAACTGCCAACTCTGTAGCTGCAACACTATATTACCAGATGGTTTATCGAGTGCAGAATCATGCTCTTGATCTTAACTTCAACAATGGCAATGAAGATGCCTTGTTTATCTGCATGTAGAATGATGAGGCGTCCTGCATCCATGTTCCCAAACAAATCCTGAAGGATATGTTGGCCAAGCTCATTCTAGAGACTTAGATTACCAACTATAAAAAACTACATCAGCATAACAAGCCTTTTCAGTCTATGGACTCTGAGTTCATCCGAAAAAAAGATGGACTGTTTTCATCAAATTTGGTAAGGAAAAGGAAGAAAGTTCTTCTATCTTCCAGACCCTCTTCATGATTGAACCATGTGTTCCTCAATCAATTTCCGAGCCAGACCCAAAAAAGCTTATTCGACACTTCAGCAGTGATGGACATCTTGTCCATTACTACAAAGACAACTATGGTCATTGTTTGTGGAATCCTTTTTGTCAATGTTCCTATTGCACAAATTCCCCTGACAAGGTAGATCCTTTAGCAAGATCTCCACCATGACGAAAAAAGCCAAAAGATAAGGTGTACCAAAGGTACTTGAACGGAGATCCCTCCGTTGATACTCTTGGTGAGTGTGATAAATACTAGTTTATGGTTTCCTATGCTCCACCTCCACCATCAGAGTTCAAAACCACACCCCAAGTTTTACCAGATCCATTGAAATCACCTCCACCATCTCCTCCTCAGAAAAAACAAGCTCTCTCCCCATTCTACAAGCCAATCCTAAAATGGGCTAAGAAGCACTCTTACCCCCTTGAAGTCCCAGCAAAAGCACCATCCACTTCTTCTATTGCCATATTCCATGATATTGACTTTTCTCTTCTTGTCAAGGAAAGTTCTAAACTCACGTTTTCTGCTTCAAAAGAGTTTATTGATCCACATGGTAGATACCGCCATATTCCTAAGATTCCTACCCCCACTGATGTAGATGAACATGGGAGACAGAGAAAGATTCCTGCTACTGAAGTTGTTCTAAATTGGCAATCAGAGACTCTGTTAGCACAAAACAATGCTTTCAAAGCAATTGATTCCAAGATTGGAAATGTGCAACAAGATCTCCAAAGGTATGATGAAACCACCAAAAAGATACTTTCTGAGTTCCAGAAAAGGCTTCACGCCTTGGAATCAGGACAATATCTTGGGTATCATTATCTTGAAAATCTAAAGCCAGAGATAGAAAAGCTCAAGAGGCAAATCCAACTTCTCGAAGAAGGGAGGTTTAGACCTTTCGATCCACTGGCACCTTCGGTTAGAACTGGGTATTCACCTCCACCACCACAGACGTCTATTTTTGCTGCAATTCCAAAAGATCCCTTAAAAAAAAAAAACCAGATATGGCAGAAATACGAAACTGCCTCAAAACCCTGCAGAAGGACAAAGGAAAAGGAAAAATGCCACCTACAGAATCAAGTTCGATTGTTATAAGAGAAATGCCAGATGAGATGATGTTATCCAATCCATTAGAATCTTTTCTAAAGGATTTAGGTACTCAGAAACCTGATCCTGATTCTATCATTCCAGAAAAACAGATTTTGTTCCCAGCTGAGCAAACTTCTCCTGATACTGAATCAGATTCAGTATCCCTTTCATTCTCTTCATCCTTCTCAATTCCTACAGTTGATTCTCTCCCTATTGCACCAATAACTTCATTAATATTCATGGCTGATCTCCCAGATGATGAGATGGAATTAAACTATTTTGAGCCAGAAAATGCTCAGACAAGCAATCCTGCACAGCATGTATTCATAGCATCAAAACAGTTCTTCACCATTGATGATATTCCTTATCATAAATGGCCAGAAAGACTTGAAGACTTTCATACTTGGTTGAATACTCAGTCCATCACCAACCATGATATAAATGATGTCCTTTACAACTTTGTTACAAGGTTCACAGGCAACCTCAAACTCTGGTGGAAATCAATTTCAGAACAAGACCATATCCATTTTCCGATGTCACCAAATGTCGGCTATGCCATTACTCTCTTATACCATGTCTTTGTGGGAAAACCCAATAATCTTATAGAGATGAAAAGAAGAGAATTTTTTGAAAGAAAATGCTGCTCCCTCCAAAAAAAGTATATGCTGCTCCCTCCAAAAAAAGTATCTTGATAAGCATTATCAAGTAATGCTTCAGCTTTTTTATCAGGTTGGCGCAAATCCAAATCTGAAGCATGTTTTCCTTATTTCCATCCCTGAAGAATTATCCCAGATGGTTGAAAGATCTTTCTTTGGAAAACAAAGAAGAATACCGGATATTCCCTTGGGAGAAATACATCAAGAAGTTCATTTATATCTCGAAGAATTATGCTTAAAGCGCCAGATGGTCCGTACCTACATCACAGATGACAAGTGCCTTGAATCAGCTTGTTCTTGCCAGAAGTTAAAAATTAAATGTTCCAAGCAAGACTATGATGGTACTTGTGGCAAGTTTTCCCGGAAAAAGAAACATTACAAGAAGTTCTGGATAAAGAAATCCAAACATGGCTCCAAGCATTTCCGGCAAAAGAAGAAATGGCGATACCTACGCAAAAGGAAGGATTGCACATGCCATAAGAAATCAAACCGTTGTAACATTTGCAATCAGAAAGGACATTTTGCCAAAAATTGTCCTCAAGCGAGAAAAGGCCAGAATCGTTTAATTCATCACATTGAGAATGAAACAGGTATCTCTCTTGAAAATGATGATATTGAATCTTTATTCTCTGCTGATGAAGAACCATCTGAACAAACTCTTTGTGTTATCCCCTTTTATCAAACTCCTAGTGAGACTGAGTCAGACTCGGAGTCTGAAGACATTTTTCACATATCCCCCACATCTTCAGAACCAAACCTTGCATATTTTCAAGCCAAACCCACTGTCCTCATTTCCCTATAAAGATCCTCACCTCAAAGTTTGCCAAACCGATCACTGTTATTGCTCTCATTGATACTGGAGCAAGTTGTTCCATTCTAGACACTAAAGTCCTGCCTGAAGAATATTGGACTCCCTATGTCCGGTATTTCAACTCTGCTTCTGGAGATACTTTCTTCACAAATGTCAGATCACTTTAGTAACTGTCAAGTTTTTTCCTCAGTGTTCCATAACCACAAAAATCTTTGGATCAAGTCTCCTCAATAAAGACCTGATAATTAGGTGGGATATCATGACTCAAATCTCTCAGCTTTGCATTATCCCTAGAAAAGGTCTTATATATAAAGATCAATTCTCTGAGTTCGTCAATATTCAGAGACTCTTTTCCATTCAGATGAGTTTACTAGATTCAATCATGCAAAAATTGTTAGAATCATGTTCAGAATCTCATTCGGAATTCACTCAAAAATGTTCCCATCATTTATGGGAAAATCTAGAATTCTTTGTGCACCTTCCTTTAAAAAAAATGAAGACATCAACCCAACAAAGGCGAGTCATATGGGAATGAAGCCAGAACACTTGGCTTTAGCTCAAAGGGAATGCTCAGAACTATTGCAACAAGGCCTTATTGAAATCTCCAATTCTCAATGGGCTTGCGAAGCCTTTTATGTTAATAAGTGCGCCGAGCAAAACAAGGGAAAAATGAGATTGGTAATCAACTATCAACCTCTCAATCTTTTTCTCCAAGATGATAAGTTCCCTCTACCATCCAAAGATTCTCTCTTTACTAGTCTAACCAATGCCCACATCTATTCCAAATTCGACCTCAAAGCTAGATTTTGGCAATTGGGCATCCATCGTGAAGACAAATCCAAAACAGGATTCTGTATCCCAAACCAGCACTTCCAGTGGAAAGTTCTCCCTTTTGGCCTAAAGGTAGCATCATCCCTTTTCCAAAAGGCCATGTGTCGTATCTTCCAACCAATATTGGCAAGTGTAGCCGTATACATTGACGATATTCTGCTCTACAGTCTTGACGAGCAGTCACATTGTCAACTCAGTTTGCAGAGATCGTGAAGAAGCATGGTATTATGCTTTCTCAAAGGAAAATGAATATTGCCCAGATTGATTTTCTTGGTATGCACCTTAACAAAGGAACATACTATCCAGGGCCACATATCGCTCAGGAATTATTGAAGTTTCCTGAAGACAACTTCACAACAAAACAAGCTCAGCAATTTCTTGGGATAATCAATTATCTTAGGGATTTTGTCCCAAACATTGCAAAGCTCCTGATTCCTTTGCAATCCATGCTGAAGAAGAATCCCCTACCTTGGGGAAAAACTCAAACTAAAGTAGTTGCTGAGCTTAAGGAGATTATGAAGAATCTCCCACCATTGCGAATACCATCAACAGGAAAACGAATTCTTCAAACTAACGCCAGTGATGAATACTGGGCATCCATCCTGTTTGAAGAAATTGATGGTAAGAGACGCCTTTGTGCTAACAAAAGTAGAAAGTTTTTTCAAGCTGAAATGCATTACCATTCCACTTTCAAAGAAATCTTAGCAGTAAAAAATGGAATAAAAAAGTTTGAATTTCATCTCATCGGCCATCACTTCCTGGTGGAACTAGACATGGCGTCCTTTCCCCAGATGACCAAGTTTAAACAGAAGCAGATTCCAAATTCTCAACTGCTTCGATGGGCTGAACGGTTCTCAAAATACTCTTTTGAAACCAAACATATTCTTGGAAAGAAAAATGTGCTTGCTGACTTCTTGTCAAGACCCAAAGCACCAGCCGAAATCAACATGTACATCAAGAGGCATGCTTTTCATATGCTCAATTATGGTGTTAAATACAAGATTGAGAAAATCAAAGATTTGTCAAGCTAGAAATATCCCCAGGAGATTGTTCAACACTTTCAGAATGACAACCTTGCCAAGAACCTGGAAAATCTCATGTGGCAATGCCACATAGATCTATTCAAATTCAATGCAGGTTCGATTTTTTTATCCTTTTGGATTAAATTCGAATTATCCATTCATTCATCCTCTCACCTGGAAGGAAGATGATTTCCCTAATCAACTTAAGACGTTATTGTGGTACTTAACCAATAAGTACTTAATAGCTATTGAAATTCCAACCAGAAGATTCATTGTCAACCTCACTAGGATATTTTTACTCAGAAGAAATGTTGAAAAAGAAAGTGATAAGAATCTCTTAGACTTTCTTAATTGGTTCTATCATCCTACTCACTAGAAACATCTCTTGGAAAAAGAACTAAGAACCATGACCCCAAATCCTTAAGTCCATACTATCATGTTTTTCCAACGTCCATGGCATTTTTTCACAAATAATGGCACCATCATCAATGTCCCATAATAAATAGGAACCACATCCTACAAACCCCACCTGAATAGCATACAAGCTCGAATTCACAAATCTTATCCAAGATTTGTTAGATATTGTGAACACCAATACCGAGAACTCCAGAGGATTTTGTGCCAAGAAAACAAAACCATTCCTGAAAATGTTTGGAATAATGTACCCACTATGTGGGATCATTATGACCTAGCATTAGAAGCTAATGAAGCACTTAGGCAATACAGACAAGCCGTATCGTCTCAAGTCATGAAATGACAGGAACATATGATTTTATCCAATTCACTCAAGACCCCTACGCACGCTTTGGAGGTCCTCTGTCCTAGGATCCCCATGAACAAGGACCTTCTTCCTTATTCCAAAACATGGACACATCTTTCTATGCACATCCATCCAACTGGCCTCAGCCAAGCATACCTGTCGACACTCAAGAAGATGACACTACAAACTGGGCTGAAGAAGAAGCATCCCATTGGGCTCATGAAGAAGCATCCTCATCACAAAGGCTGAACCAAATTCTCTCACCTGAAGACCTTGAAGCCCTTGAACAAAAATACGAGGCACATCTCCTAGAAGACAGCTTAGATGACTCAGTCTGTAGCTACAATGCTCGAGACAGACGAGACCGTTGAGTCCGTACAATTTCACTATAGCAAGTCATTGTTAACTTTTTACTGTAGCAAGTCATTGTTAACTTTTTATAGTACAGTTACTGTTCATAGTGTACGAATAATTCCCTCTTGGATGTTTCCAGCGTCTCTATTTGTATCTAGACCTGTGATCTTGGTCCTTGTGCTTGTCTTTGTGACCTCTTATCGTCTATAAAAGGCGAGGAGGATGTATTGTGTTGGCCAGAGTCCCTTGAAGTAAAGTGTGTGCTTTGTGAAAAATCTCTCCATGGCCTTCTAAATTCCTCTTCTTCTCCAGCTTGGTAGGATCCTCCAAGAAATGCAGCTCGATTGAGACATCGTCGCAACCTCTTGTTTTTGTTCGATGGGGAAAATAGGAGGTCTAGGGGTAATGCCCAAAAAGGCAGGTTGATGGCCCTTCATTGGGCATGGGCTCTCCCAAGCCCATACATAACGTGAAGTTGGATTCTAATTTAAGTTTGATTTGACTTATAAATATTCTTTGTGGAGTGGGAGTCACCGCTAGTCATTTGGAGTCGGTTAAAAACCAATCGAGATGCGAGATTGTCGTCTCTATTCCTACGCAACTAGAGTTTCTACGTTTGAGGGCTTGTTTATGCTAATTTTTCTATTGGCATCTTTTTGGTACCGCTAAACCAAATGTTATTTATCTACGTGGCAATATACTCTTGATTACCAATTATAATCTTAAGGTATCAAAGCAGATAAGTGTCCATGCAAATGTTTTTATAGGGTTGTTTTCTCTAATATTTAGACTAGTTATAACTTAATATAGGAAAGAAATTAACACTCAATTTATGAAAAGTAGTGTGGTAAATAAACACCTAAGAAATTGAAATGACTTGAAGGTAAACATGGAAAATGAAAGCTTGATACAAGTCAAGCAAAGAATATTACATGTCCTTGTTATTGCGCCACAAGACCCATGAGTAAAATGAGAATTTAAATATGCATGAAATTACTCTAAATGCATGAAACTATACTAGATAATTCTTATCCATGCAAAGTGAATTATTTACAAAAATGGTTGTAAAATACCAAAATAACACTAAAATAGAAAAATTTCATAAATGTCATTTCTACCCTAATTTGATACTATCCTGTATTTTTTATTTTTTATTTTGAAAATTTTCAGATTTTTCATTTTCTAATTATTATTATTTAAAAAAATAATTCACTACATCGATCTATACTTGATTTACATGAACACGAACCAGCTTAGAACATGAATATCACAATAACCAAGCTCGAATTGATCGTATCAAGATCAAAACTTGGTTTGGGCATTTCATTGAACCTTTGGTACACATTAAACTACCCCAAACAACATTTTCGAGCCATATTCATGGCCTTCAATTTCGACCCACGAGCAATCTTAAGTGGAATTAAAGCAATACTATTATACTAATACATGAAGAGAACAATATTATCTAGGATTCAAAGCCTAAAATGCACAATAACGATTGAAATTAGCCTAAAATGTGTGTGTCTAACCTATTGTTGATACGTAAATTTTGGCTAAAAATTTATGATAAAAATTGTATGAAAAATTAGAGACCAATTTGACCCTAATAAAAATGATTTTCGCATCACCTAGATCTTAGTTTTATTTGCATCCATTAAGTTTTTATTATTATTATTATTATTATTATTATTATTATTTTTTTTTTTTTTTTTTTAAAAGCACGGGAGCCTAGCCTTTTCTTCTCTTTTCTTTGCGCGGGCCACACCGGACTACCCCCTCGATGCTACGCCCCTTGTTGCGGTGAGCTAGGGTTGTCTGTCACGCCCCGACCCTCAGGCACGCACACATCCCTTACTTTTGGTCGATTTAAAAATGCGATATCCCAGGACTATGTATCGCCGACCCTTTCTTTTATATATGCACATGCGGAAGCAGTTATAATTCCCCAGACAATAAAGCAATGGGATAGAAAAGCAGGCCATATATTTTTCTTACTGAAAATTCACAACTACATCTTTTTACATGCAAACAAGGTCTGACAAGACAGGGTAGGATTTCGATCCTCATCCGAGTCGTACTCGATGTCATACTCGGGGTCCTCCTCCACGTACTCTTCTTTGGGTTCCTCAACAGAGATCTCCTCATCAGATTCATGCTCCTTAGGCTCCTCATCCAGGTCCTGAAATGGTTATTCAATAACCACTGAGACCACGTCTCAGCAAGTTCTACTTCCTAAGACCCGATTAGTAAACTAATACACCTTAGGGCTGCCTATGCACAACATGAGTCAGAGGACTTACCTTAGCCTCAGATTCCACCTGCATATTAGTACAGATCAAATAGGCACACAAGCAATCACATCACAGATCGAAGCATCGATCTAATCAACTTAGTCGATTTCACATCAGGAAGACCACTCACGATCATCTCCCTTCAATCATTCAATTCACAACATCAAACCAAGGCAATGAATCACATCAAGACATTCTCAGATCGAATCATCGATCAATCAACCTAGTCGAATCATTTCTAGGTCATTCATCCAACACCAAGCAATTCCTTAGATTTAGTGGCTTTACGGTCCCACCCGACCCTCTCAAGAACTAGTGGCTTTACGGTCCCACCCGACCCTCTCGAGAACTAGTGGCTTTGCGGTCCCACCCGACCCTCTCGAGAACTAGTGGCTTTTCGGTCCCACCCGACCCTCTCAAGAACTAGTGGCTTTTCGGTCCCACCCGACCCTCTCGAGAACTAGTGGCTTTTCGGTCCCACCCGACCCTCTCGAGAACTAGTGGCTTTTCGGTCCCACCCGACCCTCTCAAGAACTAGTGGCTTTACGGTCCCACCCGACCCTCTCGAGATGCCAAACTATGTCACCGAGCCACGTGCATTCTCCAGGAAGACATACCGAGTCTCCGAGCCACGTGCATTCTCTAAGGCTACCTTTTTGCCAAGGTGACATATCTAATCACCAAGCCACGTGTCTTTCCCAAGTAACATCCAAATTTACTGGGCCACGTGCATCCTCAAGGTGATTTACCAATTCACTTTCGGTACTAACAACCGATATCCGACCAATTCTCAATCACAAGGCCAAAATTGCATTATTTAATAACATACTTAAAAATGCACCATTAAATCAATTCGACACGAATTAAAGCTCAAATAAATAAACGGACTGCTCCACGACAATCAGCACGAAATTCCGGTCACTGGCCATCCCAGTTGAATTTCCATAAAATAAATAATTAAATAATTAATTTCGAAAATTAAATAAATAAATACAATAAATTCAATTTAGCACAATATAAAGCTCAATTAAATAAACGGACTGCGCCATGATCATCAGCATAAAATCCCGGTCACTGGCCATCCCAGTTGAATTTCCGGGAAATAAATAATTAAATAATTAATTTCGAAAATTAATATTTAATTCCTAAAAATACCACCTAGGCCCGAATCGCTTAATTAACACCCGATAAGGGACGGGAAAAATCCCAAGAAGCATCCAATAAATACTACAAGCAATTCTCTATCTAATTACACTAATCACACAACTAATATGCAAAGCAATTAACTAATAATCACTAATCAAATCTAATCTAACAACCTAATTACACTTAATTAACACTAATCAACCTTTAAGTATAATTAGCAAACTAAGAAGGCATTAGTGAGTAAAACTCACTCAAAACGACGAGCTCGACGCGAGGATCAACTTTCCTCAAAGCGGGCCGAGCATCCGGGCTCGGGAAAATGGCCAAAACGGGCCAAAACCCTCTGCGATACCCATTTTCTGACTTCTCTGTGCACGGCTGGTTGAGGCCGAATTGAGGACTGAGATGGCGAGGCAAGGCTGGCGGAGGGCGAAGGGAGCTTCGGCGGGTCAAGGTGACGGCGCACGGTGGCCGGAGGTGGTCGGAGGGAGCTCCGGTGGGTCTCTACCATCCCTCATGACCACCGAACAGCAGCTGGCTAGGCGGTCTGTGGACGACATCTCAACTAGACGGGGTGGACGGCGCGGTTGGGTGGTCCCGGAGCTGCGACGGCGCACGGCGTGATGCCTTGGTTCTGATTTCGGCTGTTGGTTGTGACAGCAAGCTGCTGTCTCTGTTCTGCCCTTGCTGGTTCGAACGGCCGAGAGGGAGAGGAGGAGAGAGAAGGGCGGAGGGCGTTCGAGCAGACGAGAGGGAGACGGACGACGGCGGTATTCTGGCACGACGGCGGCGGCAACTCCATCCCACAGCTCGTCGGTCGCTGCTTTTGCTTCTGTTTCCGTTCTGATCTTCAACTTGCAGGGGCGTTGCACAGCTCAGCCTTCGGTTTCCCAGATCTACTGGGTTTTGAACAACCCAAAGAAGAAGAAACCGATGGCAACCGGAGAGAGAGAGAGAGAGAGGCGGAAGGAGTACGGTGAGAAGCGGTGTGCGTGGATGACGCGCGGGCGACGACAGTGAGCTGCTGTCTTCGTTCCTGCTTCTGCTCGTTTAGCACACGGAGAGGGAGAAGAAGAGAGATGTCGAGAGAGTGAGGGAGTCCGGAGAGAGAGAGAGAGAGTTAGAGATAAGGGTGTTTGACTAGTCAAAAGTAAAAAGGAGAGAGGGAAGTAAAGTTGAAATTGATAAGGGGGCAGTCGGTGGAGGGGTTTCGCGCACGAGGGAAAAGAATAAGAGGGAGAGAGAGAAAAAGAAAAAGAAAAAGAAAGAAGGAAAGAGAGACTTGTGAGAAAAATTAGGGGAAAAGTGTTTGGCCAAATAGGGAAAGGGAAATGAGAATAATTTCAAAAGAAAGAATTTTCTATTTGAGAAAATTCTTGATCCAATTTCTTTTGAACAAGCTCAATTAATCCCAAAGGAAATTCCAAACTAGAATTCTTGATTTCCCCTTTTTTCATTTCTGCATCCAATTTCCCTCTTGAATTTCTCTCAGAAGATTTTCCTAAAATTAATTGATGTCTCTCTCATCAAATTGATTACTTTCCTCATCCAAAGATCCCTCACGTTTCCCAATTTCACAATTCTCGGCTTTAACTGAACAAAACGGCCCTATTTATCCAGTCGAAATTAGGACCCGAAAATCTGGATGTCACATTGTCCGCCTTTTTTTGGTTGTTTGTTTGTGCGTGTTGGGGTCGTTGGGCTGGGACTCGCAGCTGTCGGCTTCACCCGAGTTCCAGCCCTCGACTGTTCGTAGTCTGCCTCACCGCTGGTCCCCGCTGTTTGCCCTCTCGGAGCCTGAAGGGCTCCACCTTGACCTCCTCAACCGGTGTTCGCTAGGTGTTCGATGGAAATCGCAATTGAGCGCCGGGTCTGCAGTGACCAGTGGCAATGGGTGGCAACAGGCGATGGGATTGGCTACAATGGCCGGTTGGATGGAGGTCAAGGCGGTGTCGGCCGAGGCCCAAGCTTAGACCGCGATGAGCTCAGTCGCCTTCACTGTGGATCGTCAGATCTCGAAGGCTCCACAAAACCGGGTTGACGAGGGAGAAGACGAGTCGAAGTCGGGCAGATCTGGATCGTTGATCAGGTGGGTTTTTTTTTTTTTTGGCATGAATCGGGTCGCGGCTATGGAGTCTTGTCGGATCCGGGTCATCGTTTGGATAGGTTTTCTGCTTGGTTTGGGTTTGTACGCGTCGGCCAGGTAGGCTTTTGGGCTGGATTTTTTTTTAATGAAAACGGGCCATATTGGTTTGGGCTTTTATGTTCTTTTTTAAAAAAAGAAAGAATCCCGAGCCAGGCCCGCGTTGCAGGCCCATCCGAGTCTTGGGTGGACGACCCGGGGATCCGACCCGAGTCATTTTTTAATATAATATATTATTATAATAATAAAAATAATATCTTAATTAAAAAATCTCAAAATAATCTTTTCAGAAAGGATTAAAAATCCAAAAATGCTTCTTATGTTCAAAACAAATAGAAAAAAGACCCAGAAATATTTTTTTTTCTCCGCAAATGTATGGAAAACTCCTCAAAAATCCGGAAATAGAAATGTTGAATTAGAAATTTTGAGAGTGGCATCAAATGTAATTCTATTCCGGAAATAGAAATGTTGGACAGTTATCAAACGTCTTAAAATGCTTATAAATTCGTCCGGGGAATAGATAACATCCTTGATGACAGCGGGAGAGGATAGGCCCAAGAACTTTCCAGCATAACTTGAACGATGACCACATATCATAAGAACCTAAGGACAAATGAAACGTGATCCACATTTGGAAAAAGTACACATTTTCAGTTGAGGGTAGAAATTTAGGGACGCCAAAAGGTGGGTCTAGCTTGGAATTACGTGAATATAGAATAGCCCCCTCTCGTTTACATTTGTCAAAAATAATTAAGATCCGTCAAATCTTTCATATCATGTCTATTCTTGATTAATTGTAATTGATACTCTTTTTTATAATTAAAAAAGGTGGGACAGAGTGACCGGTGTCGGTGACCCTTTGGTTAGAGGGTTATCATAAGAGTCGGACCATGACCATCTCATGAATGTCTAGTGTTAAGTTCCAAAAGCCTATGATTTCATGAAAGATGTGATATATAGTAAATTGTCATATCATGTATAATTAACGTAACGAAATATTAATTTGATTCTTTTTCATTATTCACTATTGAATCAAGTAAATACGGTACTTATAATAATCACTATAAGTCGAATAAGAATCTCCAAACTACGTGTTCCCCATAGGACAAAGTTTTGAGAATTCAAGTTCAAGCATGTATTCCTCGTGTATTACGTAAGATGTGAGCTAAATCTGAAACAGTGGAATAAAATCCGAGTATGTGGTCTTCCTTGTTTGCCGAAAAAGCACCTCATGTCCTTTTCTTTTAGACAATGCGATCATTGCGCTTCGGATTTCTTGAGGACCACTGACACTCGAAAGCTCTTCGAAATGTATACGCATTGATGTATGCTTTCAACGACGATGTTTCCTCTAATCGGGTTTTGAAAACGACAATTGTACGTACCCAAGTTTCTCGCCCATAACAAAGATTTCAACTGCAGAAACTTACGAAAGATATGTGCAGCACATTCCCTATCAATATATTTTAGGCACTTTCTGTTTTTCACTATAAATAGGCCATCTAAAGCAAATCAACCTCCCATCATTCTTAACAATCTTCGCACTTCTCGTCTCCCCGTGATTAGAACTGGGAAAGGGTCGACCACCGATTCCAGCTTCATAATGTATCGACCTAACCAAGTGCAATCATCGAGCATTGCCAAGGAACGAACTTATCCGGTAAATCCACTGATCTTAGCCTTTTTATTTTCAACTTTCCATTTCCTTCCTTAGCTCGTGTGAAAAAAAAAAATCGCAGACATAGTGTTTGCCTCCGAGCATTATTTCGTAGGGCATATATGACATCTTTAATGATTATTGGGATGTCTCCTTGTTCAGCGAGCACAAAACTGTAGATATATTATATCTAAAGTTTTATGGCAAATAATTACCATTTATACAAAAGAGGAGAATCCACTGATGCATAAACTTTCACATAATCTTTTCGCATAGAATTTCATACATTATGGCAAATAATTACCCAAGTTTGTCCTGATCACCCAGCTCTGTGGACTCCGTGGCCTCTTCTAGATCTGGAAATTCGTGTCTCGCCGTGTGCTAATTGTGTTGTGTGGATACTGGGTAGGGTGTAATACTAATCCAAACATGACATGTTTATTAAATGTGTCGAAATGCCTTGATACGAATACAATATGCTTAATAAAATAGGTCACACGACACAACTTACATGGCTAAAAATGATTATTAAGTGGCCACTGTGTTCTTGTCGATACAAGAACACATTACTATAACTCATTACAACCAGAAGTACATAGAATTCATTTATACACAAGAATGCGTGTCAACACTTTTAGGACATTTCAACGAGTTCCTTGATAATGTGAGTATAATTTCACTTTTCATTATAGCTAAAGTGTACTTTTTAATTTATTTGCTAAGGGTCTGCATGGTAAGATTTTTCTTTCTTGTTTTGGTTTTTTTGTTCTTCATAATAGAAAAAAGAATAGAAATTTGTTTCGTAATATCAATTAATTTTTTTATTCTCTAGAATAAAAAAAAGTAGCTGGGGAATAGATTTGGAACAGAAACAAAAAGTAGAAAAAAATAGTTTCTTACTCTTGGGAACAATTTCTAAAAATAAGTCTTTTTTTTTTCTCTTTTCTTCTTCTTCCTCTTCTAATTGGTTGGTGGAGACTCGCCACCCATTGCTGACGCCGTTCGCTAACCACCGGTTGCCATTGCCATCACCAATTAGAGGAGGAGAAAGAAGAGAGGAAAAAAAGAAAAATCTTAAAAAAAAATATTAAAAGAAATTTATGGTACCAAAAAATTGTGGATCATACCAAACATATTCATGTTTCTTTTCTATTTTAAGAATAGAAATTTCGTATAATGTGATATTTTACTCATAAATTGTTCTGGGAAATGATATTTTTCAAAAGAAATTGTTCCCCATGATAGAAATTTTACCAAGCATACCCTAATATTATGTTTCTATTGTATCTTTAAATATTTTTTTTTTTTGTTTTGACTTTCATTATTATTGACATGTGGATTATTTTAAATATTTTTTTAAGGAAACAAAATTCTTTATGGTTTAAAGGGGAACCATTGTAAGACACAATTTTTGGTTTGCTTTAAACGTATCGACCCATTTATGACATGAACCATTTATGCCAAACCCAAATCTGGTTATAGTAATGTGTCATGTGAAATAAATGGGTTGTGTCGACAATCGCCAGTTATATGCCAACACCTCTTTGGATTCTTCATTGGCCTATTGGTGATAGAAAGAGGAGAAAAATAAAACCAAAATAGGATAACAAGGAAGCTTATTTACCGAATATACGCAGGGAAACAAGAATGTTTTCTTTCAAGGCTCAGTAGAAAGGAATCTGTAATAAAAAACCAACTTATTAACTCCCAGTTAGATTTGATCATTTGAAACAATTTCAACTGGACTGGCTTGTAAGGTCATATATCACCTTGTGCATATGAGCATACCAAGCTTTAATAGCATAAAATTAATGTCAACAGAAAACCTTAACAATCTCATACTAAATTACTATATATTACTATGAAAAATTATTGTCTTTGATCTTTTGAACTTTTGCTCATTTAATATTTTTTGCTTCATTACAATAATTCTTTGTTAAATTACATGAGAAAAAATATCGCCAATTTAGTTCATTCTTGCTTAATTTTTTTTTTCATTATAACATCGACCTCACTTGTAACTCTGGATTTCCATGATGTAGGATGATTCCGGGATCAAACATGACGAAAAAACAAAGAGCCTTATAGATTTTCTGAATAAAGTGGTGAATGAGCCGGTAGAAAGTTTGATCATTGTCGACATGATTCAGCGACTAGGAGTCAAATCCCTATTCCGAGAACAGATTAAAGCCATTCTAAGTGGCAATACACACATTTTAGCTCTTTGAATCATGGCAAAGATGATGTCTATGAGATCGCTCTCCGGTTTCGACTTTTAAGGCAAGAAGGTTATCATGTGCCTGCAGGTTTGTTCCTATGAGTTTCAAGTCGATTGCAATAGCGAAAATACAGTGTTGCTATTTATACATAACAAAAGAAGACAACTTTTTTGTTGTTGTTTTGTCCAGTTACGTGGAAGCCCTAAAATTTCCAATATTTTGTTAAGGATGAAAATGGACAAGAATATAAGCTGATTTTTTTTAAATATTTTGCTGATTTAAGAATTGGAAATGTTTAATTGTGATGAACTCTCCAATGGATATCCATCAATGCATGTTACATCGTGGACTTATGCCAGATATTAAGCAATGCATTAGTGTTCTGGAGTTTTGTTCAAAATGGAAAGTAAGAACTAATTATTCATATTACAAAAACCGAATTGAAAAAACCTAGATATATGCCCATTTCCTTCATTTGTTCTCTTTTTTAGTTTCTTTACATTAAAAAATTAAAAATTTACATGAGATGAAATAGTTTTAACCAATTTAGGATTTTTTTTCGAAACCAAAGTATGCACATCATAATTTTGAATGAGTGAAGCGACTTATAAATTAGATATCAGACTATGCTTTTTGATGTATTAGAGTCCTTGTGCTTTTTATGCAGATGTGTTTGAATACTTCAATGATAAGGGGAAAGGTTTTGTATGAAACTGGAGGGAAACATCAAGGGTATGATGGAATTATACGAAGCGTCACAAATGAGCACGGAAGGAGAGGATATACTCGACGAAGCCGGATGCTTTAGCAGCAAGTGTCTCAATGCATTGTTGACGTGTGATCTTGATCATGAACAAGCGAGAATGATAGAAAGTACATTGCAATATCCATATCGCAAGAGCTTCGCAAGATTGCTAGCTCCTCAAAGTTTTGTAAATGATATGCTAGGCGCGAACTCGTGGATGGAAGACTTGCTAGAAGTGGCAAACAGAAAGCGAAGAATTGATCAATATGTGCACCAGAAGGAGATTCACCAAATTAATAAGTGAGTAACTAATTAACTACTTACGCAAAGTTATGCTCAATTGAAGGACTATAGATGACCAACATATAATAGTAGGCGAAATCTTAATAGTTGGGCCTAATACAAGTATATCAATGCTTAAATAAGATGCTATATTTAAACTTATGTATTTAAGGAGTTGGCATTTAGGTTCAGACTAATATCAAACTCACAAATCACAGTTTGAGGCATGACTTAAACCAGTTTCACCAAAAACTATAAGGAAAATGATGGACTTTATATCTCCATTTTCTCAAATCTCTATGTCATGAGATCAATAGAATTTTCAAATGAATAATTTGTTTCATTTAAATGAGTACACTATTATGTATTGTTGCTTTAGTTTTTCCTCATGCATATCCTATATTTCAGGTGGTGGAAAGAGTTGGGATTGGGAGAGAAGATGGAGTTTGCTAGAGACCAGCCACTAAAATGGTACATGTGGTCCATGGCAATTCTTCCAGATCCAAGCTTGTCTGAGCTTAGGGTTGAGCTCATTAAGCCCATCTCTCTCGTGTACATTATTGACGACATATTTGATGTCCATGGCACAGTTGACGAACTAATTCTCTTTACAGAAGTCATTAAAAGGTATACAATTGAAGATATCCCTTTTTACCTATTATGTTGCAACTATTACATCAAAAAAAAAAAAAAAACTACATTCGACATTTATATTATGTTGACAATTTAAATATTTCTTGCAATTTTTTTCCTTCAGATGGGATAATGCGTGTGCCGAGCAGCTTCCAGAGTACATGAAAATATGCTTCAAGGTTCTCAATGATATTGCAAATGATTTTGGCAAAATCATCTTTGAGAAGCATGGATGGAACCCCACAAGATTCTTGAAACAGATGGTATAAATATAAAATTATTATTGATAAGAACCTATGTTCGCAACAATGTTGCTAACTCCTATCTCAACTCTAAATGAACGTGACTTAATTGGAGATTCGTTGCGCAAAACCAAAACTCAACCTTGACCATATCCTCGTCCCTTTTTCCACTCTTTGTCTCACCACCCTCCAATATTTTGGTCATCATTTTGAAGTTTGTGTTCACTTCTTCAAATTAAAGCCACAAAAACCAATTGCCGGCTTCATCATCGTCGAGTTTCGTTCACTCTTTTATAGAATTCCTTATAATGCCATACACGGAGATCTTATCACTGATAGGGTTAAGCTGCAACCGTCCCTCCCTCCCTCCCGCCCTCTCCCATACACACTCACACACAAATCTTGGCGAGATCTAGGCGTTTCTGTCAAGATCTTGTAGCCGTGCCCTGGCTTCCTAGCAATAAAATTGAGCTCAGTGCAGCATTGAGTTCCCTTACTCTCTGAGAGAGAGAGTGGGAGAGAGAGAGAGAGAGACAGATTTCCTAGTGATTTGTCATTTATGACTACTACGAAAGCTCAATAAACTCAAGATTTTGAGTTATGACTATATTTTAGATGATCCTTGATCAGTCAGATAACATTTGATCTTGCAGTGGGCGAATTTGTGCAATGCATTCCTGGTGGAGTTTCAGTGGAACGCTTCTGGGAAATTGCCAAAGGCAGATGATTACTTGAAGAATGCGATTATCACTTCGGGTGTGCCCTTGGTGCTAACTCACCTGTTCTTTCTAATGGGCCAAAACATTGCCAACCAAAGTATGGATTCAAAGAAAGAAGAGGTGCAGCTGCCAAATATAATATTCTTAATCGCTGAAATTCTTCGCCTTTGGGATGACCTCGGATGTGCCCAGGTGCACTAGTTCATGGTTTCGTGCTGGGCAATATTCGGGTTTTCATTTTTAATTTGCGTTTTGTCATTATTTTATTGATATAATTTTTTTACTCGGGGGGATTCGATTCCCTGAAGGACGAGAATCAAAATGGCTACGACGGGTCATACCTGGATTGCTATTTGGGGGAAAATCAAGGCTCTTCGTACCAAAGCGCAAGGGAGCATGTGATGAAGTTGATATCGAAATTGTGGAAGCTGCTCAACAAAGAATGCGTCTCTCCATGCCCGTTCTCTGCGCCTTTCCTTGAAGCTTGCGTGAATGCTGCTAAAATGGTTTCATTGATGTACAACTATGAAGACAAGCATGGTCTTGGACTCCTACAAGACCATATGAAGTCGTTGACCTGTGATCACGAGACACTTTAGCATCATTTTTCATGTTTTCTTCTTTCATGCTTGTCGAAACACTTCCATCAAACTTGCCTTCCTTTTTCCAAGTTGTCTTGTGTTCTAGATAGACATTATTTTTAGTGTTTTCCCCCGATAAGTGGCAACAGTATTTGTTTGCATAACCAAATGAAAAAAAAACGTGAGTTTAACGTGTAGAAAAATTTAATACTATTTCGGACATATTAGATAGACAAATGATTTTGTTTTATAAGTGCAAAACATCATAAAATGTAGAAGATCCTAAAATTTGAAAAGTAGTGTAGCATGTGTTCATGTAAACTATTTAAAGTAATAACATCAAAATATATAGGGATAAGTACAATTAAATTCCCAAAACTTGTTATGAAAGTGTAACTGAGTAATAAAACTTTCAATAAGTACAATTAAATCCCAAAACTTATTAAGAAAGTGTAATTGGATCTTAAAACTTTCAAAAAGTGTAGAAGTTTTAAAAAAGTTCTAGGACTATATTACACTTTTCATTAATTTTTAGGATTCGATTGTATTTTCGTGACAAGTGTTAGAATTTGATTGAATTTTTTTAAAAGTTTTAGAATTTAATTGCATTTTCATGATAAATTTTAGAACTTGATTATACTTTTTGAAAAATTTTGGACTCAATTGTATATTCATGACAAGTGTAAAATTTCCAATACACTAATCACAAGAATCTATGACACCTTGTGAATTGAATACTAAAAAATAATCTTTCTTTTTTTGCTAATGCTATTTTCATTCTCTTACTAGCTCTTGACATCCTCACCATATTGAATTGACTATGCTATCCATTATAGATTTCACTCTCGCTTTAAGGTTATTTCTTACAATTTTTTCCTTCTTTGGCCTTTGTTTCAATTTTATTACGAGACAAAACTACTCATATCCCTTTCGAAAAACTTTTTTCGCTCTAGCCACATCTTCCAGACCGATTACATTGCAATGTTTCCTTCATATTCGTCATCTTCTAAACTTATTCTGCCAATTATAACTTTATTTCCTTAGATAATTCTTAAAACTACAAATTTTTTTGATTTCGATTTTTGGTAAAAATTTACCAGAATTTACTCAAAGATTGAATATTATGCTTAATGAATGCATTATACACAATTTACTAATTTCTCATTTTCTGTAGTGTAGTAACTACGGAAGATAATATTGATGTGAAATCCCTAAATTTGGCCCCTGATTCGGATATATGAAATGGTTGTTTCGTCGACGCGCCTATGGTTAATTTATTCAAAGCTGGCCACTCACAAGTTAATTGATCTATTAGGTAAAGCCATTAAGGGATATAAACGCGACAAACTAGAGAATTCGATTAGAAATCGATCACTTGACCATAATAATCGACAAGGATCAATACGACACCATTATAAATCAATTAGTAAACAGATGTAAGTCGATTCGATGGAATTGCGTGGTCGAATTGTGGTTTGTTCTGCACGATCACGATATTTGCATCGAACGTCAATAACCTGATTTTCTATCGATATTATACTCGGGAAACGTAATTGAAACCTCATGATTATGTGACAACCAAGAGTTGTGTACAATTCGGAGATGCACAAATGTGGATCGAAAATAATCGACCACAAGTCAAACGCGCTAAAATCCCTAAAAGCTACCCGATATGTTAGGTCATACTAAAGTCGTGTTCGGTCGATTTTAACTATGAAATTGAATTTGGTTTCAGGAATTGGACATTCGAGCGTGTCATGATTCATTTGTAGGACTTCGTCTCATCTTTTGGCGAATTTTCGTCGAGTCCGGAATTTTGCGAGAAAACGATTTTTGGACAAACAAGAAAATTAAAGGAAATTCGGATGGGCTGAATAATTGGATTTTTCTACCTCTAAAAAGGTTTTGTTTGTGACAAATAAGAGGAAAAATGGTCATTGGTTGGGCATGAGACTTTGGAGGCATGAAGACTTTGGGGCATATGTAATGAATGGTTTAGATATTTGGCTTAGGCTTGTGATTGGTGGGTCACTCTACTTCATGGTTCTTTCTTTTCTCCTCTCTTTCTCTCCCTCCCCCCCCCCCCTCCCCTTTCACGCGCACAAACCCCCCTCAGCCGACTCTCCTTTCTTTTGCCCAATTCTTCATCTCAGCTTCTTCATTTCTTCCTTCTGCCATCACTGCCTCACCCCTACCGCACCAACTCCAGACCACCATCTCCTCACTTCCACCAACGTCCAGCAACCGCAGCTCCTTTACCGTCCATCACTCACCATCCAACCTCATCGCCACCACACCGCCACCGCTCCACACATCTTCACCGTCCCACGTCCGGCCAGCTCCCCTCATGCCAGCACCCCAACTTCACCGTCCAGCACCACACGTGCCACCGCCTGCAACCAGCCACCACTCCGCCGAGCTGCCACCAGCTCCCCCTCGATCCTTCATCCTCATGCCAGTGTCCATCCCCCACCGTTCAACGCTAGCCAGCAACCACTAGCAGCTGAAATCCCCCTCCTTGGCCGAGAGCCTTGTAGGGCCATCACAGTCTCCATCAAGCCTTCGTTCAGACACGGTTGTCTCGAGTTCTCGTCGCCATGAGCCCACTGCCGTTGTAATCCCGTGAGTTAACTCTCTAATCCTAGATTAGACTGTTAATTACGCTTAGGGGTTAGATTAAGGCTAATGAGGATTAGTTTAGTTAATCCTAGATTAATGTTAACTAGCATAATTAGGTTAGTTAGCTTGGTCAAGTTAGTTGAATTGGTTAGGTTAGTTAACCATGCTAGGTTAATTAATTATGGTTATGATAATTAAATTGGATTAGCTTAATTAATCGCAATTTACTTAATTAATCTTGATTTATTTAATTAATCATAATTAGTGTAATTAGTGACGGATTAGCCATTTCGTAGAATTTTATGCTTGTTTTCTTGGATGCAATTATGAGTGAAATTGAGTGCTGCACGTGCACTATTATGTGATTGGTTATTTTATGATAATTATCCAACGTTATTGCAAAAGATGGTTTTATGGGCATTTAAATAGAAGGAAAATTTAGTTGTCGGGTTTGGATGTCAAAACTTATTTGCTCAATAAAACGATGGGGTTTTAAACTAGGTGCGTGCAAAATTTGATGGATTTATTTTGAGTATGTGAGCACCTAAGACTTTATTTCAAAATTTTTTGAACAAACAAAAAGGTTTGCAAGGTTTATTATTTGAAGAGGAATTTTGGTGTTTTGGGCTAATTGGAAGATAAGAAATAGGTTTGATTGATAATGTGTTTGTAGGGTCACTAAATGGAACCTGTCCTGATGCATTTACACGGGACGATGCTCATTTATGGAATGCCATCTAGGTAGAGGATACTAGATGTTGCCATTCGTGGATGGATTTCGGAACAAAACTCTTTTGTAAAATGCCATCTAAGTGGAGGATACTAGACGTTGCAGTGCCCAACGGGGCAGGACGATGCCTAGTTATGTCGGATGACTGCCGACTGTTGAGTTGGCCGTGGCCGATGGGTCGTAATAATCGGAACACGCCTGAATGTTTGTGCTGTTGCGCCTGATTATGGGGCAAAATTGTGTGGCATGGTATGGGACGTGTCATAACAGTTTTACCTTATAATCGGTACCCATGTGAATGTTTGGAGAGTGAGAATGATGTGTTCCGGTTATTGATTACGCGTGTGATATTTATAATGGCATATGTGATGCGCTAATATGTAGGAACGTGCCAAGGCGAGGTGAGTTTTGTATGATGCATGCTTAGGACTGCCTTCGAGGCGAATTTGCGTCCTAATCGGGGTTTAGGGTTTTTACTCACTGAGATTTATCTCACCATGTTGTGCTTAACCCTTTTCAAGTCCTTAGTATGGAGATACATCCAGTCCAGTTCGGGGTTCTGGGGGAAATGGACTACGAGTCTACTTTTTTCCCTTTCCCAGGACCACCCAAACTCGCAAGTTAGTGGTGACTGTGATTTGGGTAGATGAGGGCCTCCTTCATGTTTTACCTCATCGCTTCAAAGCATGGTTTATTAACGAGTGCAACGGTGCTTGGGAGGGTCTTGTACAGGGTTTTGATGGACCGTCCATCGGAACCGAGGAGAAGGAGGTAGGTCACCCTATGGACATTGATATCCCAGATGGTGTCGTGGAGGATCCCAAGCCCAAGTCGGAGGGATCCGGGGTGTAGGTCGCTTAGTAGTTCTTTTTGAGGCAGACTTGTACTTATGAACTTGTAGGGTTAACTTGGTATGTATATGAAGTGTAGTTTGTGAAAAATGGTTGTATGTTTTCACTATCCCTATGTTTGTTTGTTGGCCGGGTGTTTATTCAATTCGCTTCCGCATGTGCTTAATTGAAAGATAAAAAGAATGAGTAGGCGATGCATCCTAGGACGTCATGTTTTTAATCGACCGCTGAGGGATGTCCGTGTGCTTGGGGTTCGGGGTGTGACCATTGAAGTTGACCAACTTGCTTATATGTATCTATTGATGTCAAAATGTTCATTTGGAGCTTCTTGCACTAAATATTGAAACTTATTTCTTGATATGTATGTGTTTTAAGTGAATAATTACTCTCTTATTGATGTCATTAAAAATTTTATTTTTGATTCAGGTAAAATAATTTTGTCAAGAGAGTAACCTTTTTTAGGAGAGCCAAGTAGTTGAATGGACAATATCTTTTGTAAGTTGCATATGCAACTTGTTATTATTTGCAGTGGATAATTTTCTTTTCATTGATAAGTTTATAAAAACTATGATGCATATAGTATTGACAAAAAATATGCGTTTGCAAATAGTTTGAATGCATTGTCTATAATGCCATTACGGTTGGCATAATTTCTTACCAATAGTTAATTATTCATGTAATCAAGGCAAAGATAGCATTCTATATAATAATGTTTTAGGAAGCATTTTCTTTTGTATATGCATGATAATAATGCATGTTTAGAATTTTTTATGTTTTGAACTTTGTCATATTTTTTTTTGAAAGTGTCCATTAAATTATCATGTAACGATTATCATGTAATGACATATCTTCAAGTTAAATGATGTCATGAAAAATAAATAAACAATTGGACTGTTAGATTCACTAAATAAAATTAAACTTAAGCAATTAAAATACATAGACTATCATGTAATGACATATGTTCAAGTAAAAATTAAACGAAATGTGTATTAAAACTAATAGATGGGGTATTTTCACTATTACTTGTGTAGGTGTTAGTTTTCAAATGATAGCTTTCTACTAAAATAAAGAGAAATATACAATTCATTAACACAATTGTTCAGTTAGCTATCTACCAAATAAACTAATTTTCGTAAAAGAGGGAAGCAAATTTTGTTCCAAATGGAAAAAAAAACCACAAAAAAAAGTGGCAAGAAACAATCTTAAATCAAGAACGGGCCTCACATTTAACCTTTACCAATGTTATTTAAGAGGAATATGGGAAATTTCATCTCTAGAAAACTTGAAACCAAAGATAATAAATCATTTTGAATAGGACCAATAAGGGATAATGTATTCAATTTAAAGTGATAGGGGGTGCCGGGAGTCAATAACGATGTGGAAAAAGAGGAGTTTTTTTTTTTGGCTAAGCATTAAAAATCAACTTAAACTTTTATGTGCATCTATAATTTGAAGAGGCTAGAATACTGAACCATTTATGAAGTTTCCAACTACGTTCTGTCAAAATGTTGGAGGGTTTTAATATGGAAAAATAGAGCATGTACTTCTGGTGTGAAGAAAATTTTCCAGAAGCGCATCCACCCTAGAACTGCATTAGAATTAACAACAACTCCACTCCAAAAGTATCAGGCCAAGTCTTGGTCAGAAGGCCCAAGTCAGCATGCTCAAAAGGGTTGCTTGGTTTCGATTTTATAGACAATCTCTCTTACACTTTCTGAGTGGTTGCTTGACATGGGACTATTGGAGGCTTAGAGTGGCTTCTCTTGTAGGTGAGGGGAAGCGAGAGAGGGATCGAACACAGAGTGTATGGGACTCCTGGAGCTGCTTAGTCCCACATCCTAAGCTAGTACAGATTAACGAAGCAGTTTGCCCATCAAGGAGCAGGGAGGAACTAGAGTGGTTATAGGACTCTTGGCAATGGGCCGGTGTAACGTTGTTAGCACTGAGAAAAGCCTCATGTCGACGTACCTTTGAGATGGTCTTTGATATATATTTTTATGAAGTACAATTAAAATTAAAAAAAATAAATAATCTGTCTGGTTCTGAATTCTGTAGAGCCGGACCAAAAATTATTGGCTCTACTTTTAACAAATCAGGAATGGGATTGGTGTCTCGAGAATCGGATCCAATTGGTTTGGTTTGATTCATACGGTTTTGGGTTTAAATGGGTTTTTTTCGCTTACCCGATTAGTGTTTAATTCAGACGGTTTTGGGTTTAAATGGATTTTTTTAGCTCAACCCTAATTACAACTATGGGTTCAAATGGGTTTTTTTGCTCACCCCTAATTACAACTATGCTTTTTTTAAAAACGAATTTGGACGGTTCTGGCTTTTTTTTTTTTGGTTGGTCGGTAACGGTTCTGGGTTCAAATAGTTTTTTTGCTCATCCACTAATTAAAAGTATGCCTTTTTAAAAACGAATGGCATATAAGATTGCTACTGCTTGCGTAAAACTTTTTTTTTTACACTAACTTGCATGCTATATTTATTCTTTAACAATTTGACATTATTGGTTCATCACGAAATGTCATAAGCATTTTAGGAATTTCTTCGATATTACAGTTTATATATTTACGGTGTTTTGAACTTCATAAGCCTTCAAAGAACATAATTTATTTAGAAATAAGAATAATTCAATATCTATTACGTTTTTTGTTGAGTTATGATGAAAAAACATTGTAAACCATAGAGATTTAAGATACTTAAATATTTTTGACCTCTATCAAATACATTATGATGAAAACTGGTGAGGCTATGTGAACCATGGTCAAATATTGAAATTAAAAAAATCAAAGTGTTGGCGACAATTTGCAACGCATCGGTAACCTTTTGGAAAATTTTGCTTCTAGTGATATTAAATGTGTCGTGCATGCGGACTTAAGCCGCATTAGTTTTGCTTTGAGTGGATGGCAAGCCATTTCGCCAAAGACTACCGTCAGCTAAGCGAGTGTCATCGCAACAAATGTTGTTAGCAGAAGCTGAGCGGAGCTTTGGCGAGTTATGCCTAGTTTGTGCCACTCCGAGAGTCGCCTTGTCTGGGGTTGCGTGACCCAAGCGCAGCGATGCTGCGGTCGTACGACCTCGGCAAGGGGATGCCGTGAAGCTAAAAGTGCGGAGGTGTTCAAACTGGGGTTTCCAGATATGCAAATTGGGGGTGATTTAGATCTACAACGTTAGATCTTTGCCAGTGGAGCTTCATTAGCGACCGTCTCATAGACCATCCGGTGGAGATTCATCGGGGACCTACATCAACGATTTGGAGAAGATGAATGAGGGCAAAATCGGAAATGAAAATATTGATGATGGCAGTTTTGGAACAATTTTTTTTATTAACCTTAGGAGAGTGGCCTATCGTAAATGCTGAAAGCCCTACTTTGCCTTGGGCTTTCAATTTTATCAAGGCAAGTGTTTTTGCAAAGTCTATTCACAAAGCTGAACCTCTATGCATGCTTCATTGCGGTCCACGTCCAAAACATCATGTCAAAAGGCTCTTAATTTCAGATGTACAATTATTGCCACCCATAAGATGCTGTTCATGATAGCTAGGTAGTAAACTTATATTTCTCTTTTCATGTGCACAACATTTAGGTACAGAATAATTCAACATGACTAGTAAATGCAAAACTTGTAAAACGCACTTAGGTCTAATCAATTGTCACATTCCGAAAGCGAGAAATCTTTGTTGTGGACTTGATATTATTTGTTAAACAGTAAATGGAGTTTCTAAGTTTTAATTCTACTTTGTAAAATACCTGCAAAGCGCACATTTACATTTCAAAATACCTTTATGTCATCATGACGTATTCTTCCTAGAAGTCGGGTTACGTTAAATGTTGAAGCCCTAATCTTAAACCCGGCAATTGAAAAGGCCAAAGCTTTACAACATAGAAGAAAGGCACTTTCCAAGTATAGGAATGCAGAAACATTCGAAATACACAACCTGTCCATTCTTTTTCTAAACAACCTATATCCGAATCAATGGAAATGAAAGGGGGTTGGGAAAGACAGAGTAAAAACTTGTGTCCCATATAAGATTAAAATAAAAATATCGATAATTAGTGGCAAGTAACATTAACATTCATGAGATAGTACGGAACCAAATGGAATAAAAAAATTGAATTTAACGTGTAGGAAAATTTAATACTTCCCCTTTTTATTATATCTCTTACCTTACCAAAAAAAAAAAATTAATACTAATTCAGACATATTAAATCGACAAATGATTTTGTTTTATGCGTGCAAAACATCATAAAAAGTGAGAAGATCCTAAAATTTGAAAAGTAGTATGGCATATGTTCATTAAACTATTTAAAATGATAACATCAAAATATTTGGGGGTAAGTGCAATGAAATTCCCAAAACTTGTTATGAATGTGTAATTGAGTTATAAAACTTTTAATAAGTACAATTAAATCCTAAAAATTATTAATAACTTATTAAGAAAGTGTGATTGAGTTTTAAAATTTTCAAAAAGTGTACAAGTTTTAAGAAATTTTTAGGACTTGATTATACTTTTTGTTAGTTTTAGGATTCGATTGTATTTTTGTGATAAGTTTTGTAACTTGATCGGATTTTTTGAAAGTTATAGAACTTGATTGTATTTTCATGATAAATTTTAGAACCTAGTTGCATCTTTTGAAAATTTTTTGACTCAATTACATTTTCGTGACTAGTTTTAAGATTTGTAATGTACTTATCACAAATATCTATGACACCTTGTGAATAGAACACTAAAAAATTAACTTTCTTTTTGTTGCTAATGCTATTTCCATTCCCTTATTAGCTTTCCACACCCCTACCATATTGAATTGACTACATTATTCATTACAGATCCCACTCCTACTTTAAGGTTATTGTATACATTTTTTTTTTTTGGTCTTTTGTTTCAATTTTATTACGAGACAAAACTTCTCACATCTCTTTCAAAAAAAAAAAAATAACTTTAGCCATGTCTTCCACATCCATTACATTTCAACGTTTCCTTCATGTTCGTCATCTTCTAAACTCATTCTGCCAATTATAACTTATTTCCTTAGATAATCCTTAAAGCTACAAATTTTTCGATTTTGATTTTCGGTAAAAATTTACAAGAATTTACTCAAAGATTGAACATTATGGTTGATGAATGCATTATACAAAATTTGCTCATTTCTCATTTTCTGTAGTGCAGTCACTACAGAAGATAATATTGAAGTTCACCCAACTTGCTTATATGTATCTATTGATCTCAATAAGTTCATTTGGAGCTTCTTGCACTAAATATTGAAACTTATTTCTTGATGTGTATGTGTGTGTGTGTGTGTGTGTGTGTGTTTTTTTTTTTAAGTAAATAATTACTCTCTTCTTGATGTCATTAAAAATGTTTATGCTTGATTCGGGTAAAATAATTTTGTCAAGAGAGTAACCTTTTTTAGGGGAGCCAAGTAGCTGATGGACAATATCTTTTGTTAAGTTGCATATGAAACTTGTTATTATTGCATTGCAGTGGATAATTTTATTTTCATTGATAATTTTATAAAAACTATGATGCATATAGTATTTACAAAAAATATGTGCTTGCAAATGGTTTGAATGGGTTGTTGTATAATGCCATTACGGTTGGCATAATTTCTTACCAATAGTTAATTATTCATGTAATCAAGGCAAGGATATCATTCTATATAATAATGTTTCAGGAAGCATTTTCTTTTGCATTTGCATGATAATAATGCATGCTTAGAATTTTTTTTATGTTTTGAACTTTGTCGTATTTTTCTTTTTTTGAAAGCATCCATTAAAATATCATGCAATGATGGCATGAGGAATAAATAAAAAATTGGACTATAAGATGTCAGAAAAAAAGGGAGCACCGCCTCTCTCTCTCTCTCTCTCTGGATTTTTCCAGATTTCTCTCCCTTTCTCTGCTGCACCAGAATTTTCTCCCTCTCTCCAGAATTTTCTCTCCCCCCTCTCTCCAGATTTTTCTCACCGACTTTTCCACCCTATAAATAGGGGTTCTTGCTCCTTGTGTGTGTGTGAAGTGTGAGGAGTGTGTGAAGCGTGAGTGGAGTGTGTACGTAAAGTGTGGGGTGTGTACTTGAGTGTGTGAGCGGATGGAGTAGGTGGCATGAAAAAGTGTGTGTAGTGGTGAGGCGTGTGAGATGTATATGAGAGTGGTGTGTGTGTAAAGAGTTTGCAATATTGCTTATATAAAATCAAGGGATTATTTTACTTGTATATCCACTTGATTTCTCAACATAAGATTCACTAAATAAAGTTAAAGTTGAGCAATTAAGATACATAGACTATCACGCATGTTCAAGTTATAATCAAACGAAATGTGTACTAAAACTGATAGAAGAAGTGTTTTCACTCTTACCTGTGCATGTGTTATTTTTCAAATAATAGTTTCCTAGTACAGAAAAGGAGAAATATACAATTCATTAACACAATAGTCAATTAGCTATCTACCAAATAAACTAATTTCCGAAAAAGAGGGAAGCAAATTTTGTTCCAAATGGAGAAAAAAAAAACCACAAAAGAACAAAAAAAAAATGGCAAGAAACAATCTTAAATCAAGAGCGGGCATCATATTTAACCTTTACCAATGTTATTTGGGGGGTGTGGACACACTTATGGGAATCCGGGTAACGGCTACAAGGGAGAAATTGAAAGGAAGTTGTACTCGACCAGGGATGGACGTAAACTTGTAAGCCACTAAGGGTAGGGATAATTGTCTAGGTCTTATTGTGAACAAAAAAAGCCGCCTCGCCACAACAGGCGAGTTGGTTCCTCTGTTGTCACCGGGAAGCTCTTGGCGAGAAGACCTTAGGAGTTGTTGCTAAAACAAATGGGAGGGAAGGATCAACCCATACAGTAGAATTCTGAAGGAAGACTGTTGGCAGCAGGTGGAGACATTTCTTTGGCCTCGCCAAAAGGAAATGCAGGTAGGGGAGAGCTCGACAGAAGGTTTGAGTGAATACTAGGTTGTAGTTGAACCACCTCCAGTGTTACTCAACCGAAATATGGAGTCATTAGCAGAGAAGGTAACCATTAGGTTGGTCTGATTGTGAAGTGCCCAGCATAAGGTAAGACAGGGAAAGACCACAAGAAGTTGGAGAAGGGACAGACCTTGTCAATGTATTTTTCTTATTCGCTTTCTTTCAAAAGGCTTGGCTCTGGAAGATGACCTGATGGAGGAAGACTTGATGGTTGGTGAGTCAAGCAGTTAGATCCAGAGCCAAAGTTTCAAGTTCAGTTAGGTAACTTACTTGATAAGGTGGATTGCAAGATGATCCTAACATTGCTGAGAGAGTTCATGGCAAAAACCAATCAGAATAAATCTGTGGAAAGGGATGTGGTGGATATTCAGTAAGCTTGCCATGAGGCAGTGATGCCAAAAGTGCCTTGAGGAGGTTACTCGAAGAATGTTCTTCTCATTATCACTGACAATCTAACCATAGGCCTTTTAGTCGAGCAGGGTGATCATGCACTCCCCAAAACATAGTGAAAAAAAGGAGTAAAAAATCTTAGTTTAATCCGAGAGGAAAGTGAATGCAATCTCAGTTTGACTTCCCTTACAATTCTCCAAAACAATCAAGACATTCATGCACATTGCCATCAACAGAGGCAAGAGTAGCTAAGGTCGCTTCTTCTTCTTCCTTATTTACAGTAACCCATGAGTAACCGGTCAATTACTGGCTTTAATGAGTATCGCCCTATTCTGTTGTCCCTTTCCAAACCCATTTCGTCTAGAAAAATCGAAACCAAAGATAATAAATCATTTTAAATGAGACTAGTAATGGATGTATTCAATTTAATTTGATAGGGGGTGACAAGAGATAATAAGGAGGTGGAAATTGTCACGCCCTGATCTTCGGAGACACACCCATCTTTCAGCTTGGTCGATTTTAAATGCGATATCCTAGGACTAAGTATCACCTACCCTTTCATTTTATATAAGCACATGCGGAAGCAACTATAAATCCCCAGACAATAAAATAATGAGATAGAAAAGCAGAGCCATATTTTTTATACTGAAAATTCACAATCACACTTTTATACAAGCACCTCATAGTATATAATATAATACTATTCATAGAGGTCTGATCTAACACTTATCCACATAAAAACCAGGTTTGACAAAACAAGATAGGATCTCAGTTCTCATCCGGGTTGTACTCAGAATCATCCTGATCCTCCTCTGATTCTTCTTCACTAAGCTCATTTCCTTCAAACTCTTCATCTTTTTCTAGCTCATCGTCCTCTTCTGATTCCTACCTGTTAGGCTCATCTACGGGCCTGAAATGGTTATACAATAACCATTGAGACCATGTCTCAACAAATTTTACCCCCTAAGACTCAATTAGTAAACTAATACGCTAATACGCTAACTAGGTTGCCTATGCACACATGGGTCAGATGACTTACCTCGATCTCAGATTCCACCTACATATTAGCATAGTTCAATAGGCACCCAAGCAATCACATCATAGATCGATATTTCGATCAAGTGATCTAGTTGATTTCATGTCAGTCGGACCATTTCTAGATCATTTCACTTCTGTCTATATAATCTCCAATTGTACACTTAGCCACAGAGCTACATCAATGCTATCAGGCATCGTTTTCGCCAAGGTGATGTATACACTAGACAATTGCGTGCATTTTTTAAGATGCCATTTTTACCAGTGATATCCTTAATCATCGAACCACGCATGCCTATAAATCAAGTACATTCTTTCTCTCTAGCGCCGTTTTTGCCAACATGATGTATATTATAGACAGGTACATGCGTTTTTTAAGACGTCGTTTTTGCCAATGATGTCCTAATCACCGAACCATGTATGCCCATAAATCACGTATATAATAGACCCTTACGTGTGTTCTTTAAGATGCCGTTTTCACCAGTGATGTTCTTAATCACTGAATCACGTTGGTCCATAATGATGTAATAAGTAGACAGTTACGTGCGTTCTTTAAGGGGCCGTTTTTGCCAGTGATGTTCTTAATCACCGAACCAAGTATGCCTATATCATCGTACCAAATTAGTCTTAGCCTCGAGTATTTCCATCTCACTCTCACAATTCTCTCCACTTTACAACTTATCAAAGCATTATTAATGCTAAATGATCACACTCAGCCATCTACCAATCAATCATTCAATTGCACTCAATTTCAATCAATTTAAGAATAATTCCTCAAATTGCACAATCAATTCAATTCAACGCAACGTAGAGCTCAAATAAATAAACGAACTGCACCACAACAATCAGCATAAAACTCCGGTCGTCGACTATCCTTACCTAATTTCTGGAAAAAAAAATAATTAATTTCAAAATTTAATAAATAAATAATAAAAATTCAATTTAGGCCCGTAATGCCTAATTGAAGCCTAATAAGGGTCGGGAAAAATCCCGAGAGACATTCAATAAATAATAGAATATATCTACTTGCTAATTGCATAATCAAAATGTCTAATATGCATCACAATTAATTAATAATCACTAATCTACTCTAATCTAATCACCTAATCTTATTTAATTAACTCTAATCAACGCTTAAGCATACTTAGCAAACTAAGAAAGCATTAGTGAGTAAAACTCACCCGACCAAAGCGGAGACCGGATCACCGCGACGGAGATGCAACAACGGCTGAAACTTGAGTTTGTGACGGCGTCGATGGAGCTCGGACCGGGCCTAGAGCCAGCCAAATAAATCTTAGCCCAAGCTGAGGTTTATTCTTGATTTTGGGCTGGACCCAAGTTGGGCTTTAGCTTTGTGGGCTTCCGATTTCGCTGGGCTGCTGATGGACTGAATTCACTTGGGCTCGTGGGCTTCAATGGAGCTGCTGAATTGGGTTGACTTCTTATGGGCTGAGCTGCAATTCACGTGGGCTTATCTTCGGTGGAATGAGCCCGAAACTTGCTGGGCCGAGCAAAGAAGAAGTGGCTGGGCTGATCGAGCGTTGCTGCTGGGCTCGAGGAAGCAGCACAGGAAACGGAGCGGGCTGAACTGAACTGCTGAAGGCTTCACTGTTGACCAGGCGTGAGGAACTCCGGTTGAAGAAGACCAACGAAGTTCGGGCAGCTGGGTGGAGAGATCGACGTGCGGCGTTGAAGGCCGCGTGGCTTCGGGGTCAACAAGATGGTGAGAGCTCCACCGTTTTGTTGACCAAACGTGGGAGCTCGGTGAAATTCGCTGGCTTACGTGGGACGCGCGGCTGCTCCGCTGGGATCTTCGACCGTGGAAGCTGAATGAGGAGACGGGTGTTTTGGCAGAGATGGGATGAGGATTCGGTGAGCGGGCGACAAGAGCTGGTGGCTTCGGTGGAGTCTTGGGAAGCTGGCGTGAGGAGAAGACAACGAAATGGAGGGAACAATGAAGCAGCAGCGTGGCGTGGAGGAAACCTGGATGGGTGGCAGCTTGGTCGAAGTGTTGGGGTCAACTTTGCTGTAGTTTTCTTTCTTTGATTGACCAAGGAAGCTAGGTGCTTGGACGTGTGGCAAGAAGGGAATTCGGTGGGGGTGTGGGTCTTCGGTGGATAGCAAAGAAACGTGGAGAGGTGGGCTGCTCGATGAAGATGGATACAGAGAAGGAGTTGGCGTGCGCAGGAGACCAACGAAGAAAGAGAGAATCGGATGAGGGAGAAAAATAGTGCAAAAAGTCAATAAAGACTATCTAAATACTTCAATGCTTGGTCCCCTAGTCAGCCCTCAAGCTTATCCATGGTCCCCATTACTTTCTTGAGAGATAATCCACAATTAATCACATTTTGAAGCCAATTTTTCTGCCCAAAAGTCCAGCTCCGAATTTCTTAAATTTCAGCTCCAATTTCTTCGTGAAATTTCCCAAATCGAGTCCAATTTGAATGAAGAAAGAGTCTACAAAGTTTCTGCAAGTCCCTATCATCCAAAGGCTCGGTTTGGAAGTCCATATTTCCATCAACTTAGCCCATCCGAATTTCCATTATTTTTCCGCAGCATCTGAATCCATTTTTCATAAAAATCTCGAGATCTTTGAAAAATTTTCGAAGGATGAGTCGACGTTCCTAAAATTGGTCGTGACATAACAAGACTTTCAATTTCTGAAATTGGACTTGAATTTACGGTTAATTTCCATTCAACGCGTTTTTAGCATGACCTAAACTACTGAGTAGTTTTTAGAACTTTTTAGGGCAAATGACCTGTGGTCAATTTTCTTTAAGTCACTATAAACCCACTTGACTCAATAGCGGCTCTCGATTGTTGTGAAAATCTCGATGATGCAATTACAGACACAGGGTATCATAACAACAGAAAAAACAGATTAGTGCCTGTTGACGAGAATTTTCCAATCTAGTGGAGTCACCCACGATCAGCCACACATCTCAGTTGAATAGACTTATCTCTTATTTCAAACCAATTTTAAACTGTGCCAAAATGGCCTCTAAAGATGAGCGCAGCCGAGAAGTCGATTCTTGGTCGAATTCTCAAGTTTATTGCCTTAAAATTCTTTAATGGCTTCCCTGGATAGTCTAGTTATCTCTAGAGTGATCGGCTCTGAGAACAGCCTTATAGACACGTCAATAAAATGTCCGATTAATTCAGTAGAAAACAGAATAAAAAATCTGGGATGTCATAGAAATAGAGCAAGTTTTTTTTTTCAAGCACTAAAAAATCAACTTAAAACTATCGTATATGCATCCATAATTTTAAGAAGCTAGAATACTAAACTATATATGAGGTTTTCAACTACGTTCTGTCAAAATGTTGGAGGGCTTTAATATAAAAAATTAGAGCATATACTTTTGGTGAAAAGAAAATTTTCCACAAGCGCCCCATCCATCCTTGATTTGAGGATTACAATTAGGGGTAATTGGTTCTGGGGTGATCCGATTCCCACCCTAGAGCTGAAAATTGGACAGCAGGGACTGGTTCCCCATTTCGGGAACCGAAGAAGGAGGCTGGAACCAAATAAAATCGAACTGATCAATCAAGATCAGTAAGGATTGCTTCTTTGGTGGCCCAATGAAATTGATTGCATGTGATTGATACACGTCCCCGCATGAAAAAGCATTGAACTGCATTAGAATTAACAACAACGCCCCAAAAGAAACATGCCAAGTCATGGCCAAAAGGCCCACATGGAAAAACATTGAACTGCATTAGAATTAACAACTATGCTCCAAAAGAATCACGCCACCTCTTGGCCAAAAGGCCCCAGTCAGCACGACAATTTTTTTTTGCACTTTTTGAGTAATTGCTCGATGTGGCACTCCTAGAGGGTGGCTTCTCTTGTAGGTGAGGGGCAGAAAGAGAGAGAGGGAGTGAGCACATAGGGTGTGGGACTCTTGGAGCCGCTTAGTCCCACATCCCATGCTGGTATAGACTAACAAAGCAATTTGCCTATTAAGTGGCAGTGAGGAACTGGTCCGGTAGATGTTGGACCGTGTTGACACCCAAATTTTTGCATCCATTAATCTTTATTCTCCTTCTTTTTACTTATTTTTCGGATAATAAATGATAAATAATAATAATAATAATCAAAAGAAACAAAAAAGAAGAAGAAAAAAGCGAAAGAAGAAACTGCAGTTGCGTGGGGCTAGACCTTCGCGCCCAGCCCCCTCTCCCTTCTCTTCCCTTGCATGGGCCCCTATGGCTGAGGAGGAGTAGGCCAACGTCGGCCGGAGGGGACGGATCTCGGGCGCCATTAATGCCGCTTTCAATGTCGAGCGTGCCTTGGAGGAGAAACAAGGATGGGATGCCGGTTCAGCCGAGAGGGTCTAGTCGACAAGCCAAAGGTCGGTGGCCGAGGCTCTCTGTCGACCATACCCCTTTGCCTATAAATAGGAGGGTGCAAGTTTCGTTGAAGGCAATGAGCAAGCTCAGAAACCTTCCCCGGATAGACATTTGGGGAAGATCGAAGAGCGGGTGAGAGAGAGAATGGGTCGCGAGCTCAAACCGTGATGAGCTCAACCGCCTCTGCCATGGATTGTCAGATCTCGAAGGCTCCACAAAACCAGGTTGACGAGGGAGAAGATGGGTCGAAGTCAGGCAGATCTAGGACGTCGATTGGGTAGGTTTTTTTGGCAGGAATCGGGTTGCGGCTATGAAGTCGGGTTGGATCCGGGTTGTCGTTTGGGTAGGGTTTCCACCTGGGTTGGGTTTGTACGCATGGGCCATAGCCTTTGGGCTAAATTTTTTTTTTTTTAATTAAAATGGGCCAAATCGGTTTCGGCTTTTATGTTTTTTGTCTTTAAAAAAAAAGAAAAAATCTCGGGTTGGGCCCGCATTGCAGGCCTGTCCCGGTCTTGGGTGGACGACCCAAGGATCCGACCTGAGTCATTTTTCAATATATTATATTATTATAATAATAAAAATAATATCTTAATTAAAAATTTCTCAAAAAAAATATTTGCAGAAAAAGATTGAAAAACCAAAAATGCTTCTTATGTTAAAAAAATAAATAGAAAAAGACCCAAATTTTTTTTTTCTTCTCCACATAAAAAACACTTCAAAAATCCAAAAAATCTTAGGATTTAAACAAGATCAGGTACCAGAAGGGCACTAGTGATTAACTAGTGTAATCAAGTCCTCGAAGATACTTCAATATTTTAGACCTCCATCAAATACATTACGACAAGAACTAGTAAGGCTATGTAAAACATCATAAAATATTAAAATTAAAATATCAAAGTATTTGTGACATTTTTCAACGCATCGATAACCTTTTGAAAAACATTGCTTCCACTGATGTTAAATTGTCGTGCATGCAAACTTAGGCCACGTTTAGTTTTGCTTTGAGTGGACGTAAAGCCATTTCGCCAAAGATTTTTAAAGGGAGGTGTAGCATTTGGAAAGTTGATTTGGCGTAAAATTTATAAATTGACTTAGAAGTTAAAAATGAATAAAAAGGAAGAGAAGGCAAACAACTATAGCATCCACAGAGGGGGAAAAAGGAGCATCGGCAACTGGATGAGCTTCCGCTACGATCATAGGCAAGTTGTTAAATATGTCTTGAGTTTAAGCCCGAAGCGAAAAGCCAAATTTTGAAATAAAAATAGGAAAGTCCAAATATGGACTTGGACTTGGACGTGCGAACCAAGACAAAAGATAAAAAAAAAGAAAAAAAGGAGGGGTTCTTTACCTGCATCGTGTCACCGAAGAAGGAATTATTCGGTGGGGCCAAGGTCAAATGTTTGACCGTGGGGGCACACACGCACACGTATATATACGAGGATTCACTTTCTTTTGAAGGTGTGTGTGGGACGGCCGAAAGTCACTGCGAGAAAACCCTACGAAGCTGCAGAGGTTCGACGATCCAAGAAGCCGCACGTTAGAGGAGTTTTTCGCATATCCGCACCACTTGCAAAAGCCACGAAAGAGGTCTTCTTTTCGGGGTGTTGCTGCTGCACCCGTACGAGAGAAAAGGAGGAGCCGCATGTCTTTAAGCTGAAGCGCGATCAAGAAGAGGAGTTCTTTTTCAGCGTTTGTTTTGAGCTTGAGTGATAATTTTGTGTCGTGACTTGGGTTTGGATTAAATTGGGGTTTGTGAAACACCGAGAGAGTGTTTGAGTGACTTGATTGTGTAATCTCCTTGTATCGCTTGATCTATAGTGAAATTCGCTACTGCTCTCCCCGTGGACGTAGGTCTTTGCGACTGAACCACGTAAATCTGGTGTCCGATTTATTTTTCTTCTTCTGTCTATATTTTGTTCGATCGCTTGCCCCATCCCAACAAGTGGTATCAGAGCTAGGTTTGGCTGAGTTGAAGCGAATCGATGGCGACAAAAGAAGTAAAAGTGAAAATCAACAGATTTGATGGGAAGGATTTTAGTTTCTGGAAGATGTAGATTGAAGATTATCTTTACCAGATGAATCTGCACTTGCCTTTATTTGGGGAGAAACCAGAGACGTTGAAGCAAGCTGATTGGGATTTGCTGGATAGACGAGCTATGGGTGTTATTCGGCTGACGTTGGCTCGTAATGTCGCGTTTAACATCCTGAAGGAGAAGACCACTGCTGATTTGATGCAAGCCCTGTCGGATATGTACGAGAAGCCCTCTGCGATTAACAAGGTCTGTTTGATGCGACGCCTATTTAACTTGAAGATGAAAGAAGGTGCATCAGTTGTAGATCATATCAATGAATTCAATGTGATTGTTAGTCAATTGAGTTAAGTTGAGATTGATTTTGAAGATGAGGTATGTGCTTTGATTCTATTATCTTCATTGCCTGATAGTTGGAATACTACCGTTACTGCTGTTAGTAATTCCTCTGGGTCAACAAGTTTGACGTTTGATGGGGTTCGAGATTTGATTCTAAGCGAGGACATTCATAGAAGAGAATTTGGCGAATCTGTATCTACTGCTCTAGTAGGTGAAAATAGAGGAAGATCTGTAACACGTATGGGTAATGGTAGTACTAATATGAACAGACGTAGCCAATCTAGGACTGCTAATATTGTTTGTTGGAGCTGTGGCAAGAGGGGGCATCTTAGAAGGGATTGCCTTAAGCTGAAGAATGAGAAGGGCAAGGGAATTATAGTTGATTCTATAGATAATGTTGCAGCTGTAGCAGATAATGTCGATTATGTCTTGTCTGTCACTAATGATTCATTGCTTGATGGATGGATTATGGATTCTGGTTGTTCTTTTCATGTCACACCAAATAGAAATTGGTTTATCACTTATCAGTGCACGGGTAGTGATAAAGTCCAGTTAGGGAACAACGCTGAGTGCGATGTTGTGGGTGTTGGTGATGTTAAAATCAGAATGCATGATGGTATCGTGAGGACATTGACTGGAGTGAGGCATGTTCCAGAATTGAAAAAGAACTTAATTTCCTTGGGTGTCCTAGATTCAGCTGGTTGCAGGTATTCTTCAAAAGGTGGAGTTCTGAAGGTTGTTCGAGGTGCCTTGGTGATAATGAAAGGAATCAAGCATGATGGCCTGTATAAACTTCAAGGTGAGACAATGACAGGTTTCGCCCAGGAGACGTAGGATGCATCTGTTCAAGAGTCTTTTGACTGCTCGAGGAAGACCTAGGTGTTTGTGCCAAGGCACAAGTTTGATGCTGGTGTCAGGATCTCGCAGTCAAGAGCTTTGATCGAGACGGAGACTGGTAAGTTGATCAAGCATGTGCGGACTGACAATAGCATGGAGTTTTGCTCAGAGCTGGCAAATAAATTCTGCATGAAAGAGAGCATAGTGAAACACCGCACTAGTGCTAGTAAATCACAACAATTTACAGAATTGGTGAGTAGAACATTACTAGAGACGGCCCGAAAAATTATCTCTAGTGCTGGTATGGCTAGGAGATTCCTGGTTGATGTGCTAAGTATGGTAAGCTACCTGGCGAATAGATCCCCATCAACTGCTGTTGAATGGTGAACTCCTGATGAAGAAGTGTGGTCAGGTAACGTTGCTAATTATTCTATTCTTAGAATGCCTGGTTGCCCGTGTTATTTTCAAGTGAGTGATGGTAAGCTCGATGGGAGGGCAAGATGCATATTCCATGGCTATGCACAAGGTGAGTGGGGCGATCAGTTGTGGTGCCCAGATATAAATTCACATGTTAACAGCAGAGAAGTTACCCTTGAAGAGTCTCAAGTACTTCTGACTAGGAGTGATTATAGCAATGTTAATACGGATTTGGATGATGTTCAGTTTGAGGTGGAGTTGCGACTAGAAACTTCTGAGGTAGCGAGTACGAGTACTAACAAAGTAATCGACACAGATGGTGCTCATAGCAAGGTGGAGCCTGTAGAGCCAATGGTTGCTGTAACTGCTGAAATTAATAAGGTACGTATTCGATCTCCTGATAGATATGGATGCAACAATGGTTTTGCTTTATCTGCGGTTAAGGAGGTTATGTCGGAAAATCCTTGCGAAGCAGTTAAAAGTGCATGTGAAGTTGGTATTCTAATGAGGTCCTCAGTTATGGCGAAGTTCAAGCGAGGCTTGAACTTGGATAATATCTGTGGCGGTTGAGCCCATCGGGGGCTATGGGAAAGTAGCAGCAGAATTTGAATTTTTACGAAGTGATTGTTATTTGGCTCAAACGTCAAGCCAATGTGGAGATTGTTAAATATGTCTCGAGTTTAAGCCCAAAGCGAAAAGCCAAATTTTGAAGTAAATTGATATAACGAAAGATTGGTGTATTTGGAAGTTTGGCTTGAAATAGGAAAGTCCAAATATGGACTTGGACTTGGACGTGCGAACCAAGACAAAAGATTAAAAAAAAAAAAAAAGGGAGGGGTTCTTTACCTGCAGCGTGTCACCGAAGAAGGAATTATTCGGTGGGGCCAAGGTCAAATGTTTGACCGTGGGGGCACACACGCACACGCACACGTATATATACGAGGATTCACTTTCTTTTGAAGGTGTGCGTGGGACGGCCGAAAGTCACTGCGAGAAAACCCTACGAAGCCGCAGAGGTTCGACGATCCAAGAAGCCGCACGTTAGAGGAGTTTTTCGCATATCCGCACCGCTTGCAAAAGCCACGAAAGAGGTCTTCTTTTCGGGGTGTTGCTGCTGCACCCGTACGAGAGAAAAGGAGGAGCCGCATGTCTTCAAGCTGAAGCGCGATCAAGAAGAGGAGTTCTTTTTCAGCGTTTGTTTTGAGCTTGAGTGATAATTTTGTGTCGTGACTTGGGTTTGGATTAAATTGGGGTTTGTGAAACACCAAGAGAGCGTTTGAGTGACTTGAGTGTGTAATCTCCTTGTATCGCTTGATCTATAGTGAAATTCGCTACTGCTCTCCCCGTGGACGTAGGTCTTTACGACTGAACCACGTAAATTTGGTGTCCGATTTATTTTTCTTCTTCTGTCTATATTTTGTTCGATCACTTGCCCCATCCCAACACAAGCATCGGCGGTGACCAGAAGCTACCGTTAGCTAAGCGACTGTCATCGCAACAACTGTTGTTAGCAGAAGCTGAGCGGGAGCTTTGGCGAGTCATGCCTAGCTTGTGCCACTCCGGGCGTCGCCTTGTCTGGGGTTGCGTGACCCAAGTGCAGTGGTGTTGGGGTTGCACGACCTTGGCAAGGTGATGCCATGAAGCTAAAGATGCCAAGGTGTCCGAGCCGAGGGTGTTTATTTATGCAATTTAGGAGTGATTCAGATCTAGAACGTCAGACCTTCGCCGGTGGAGCTTCATTAGCGACCATCTCATGGACCATCTGGTGGAGATTCATTGGCAACCTATCTGCGACTTGAAGAAGATGAACGAGGGCAAAAATGGAAATGAAAAATATTGATGAGAGCAGTTTTGGAACAAACTCTTTTTTATTTACCTCAGGAAGTGGCCTTTCGCAAATGCTGAAAGCCCTATTACGTATTGGGCTTTCAACTTTACCAATGCTAGTATTTTTGCAAAGTGGCCTTGAAAAATTTGTCAAATGACCTAACATTTGCCCAAGAATCTTTAAAGCTGCAAAGCCTTTTTGCAAAGCTCAACCTCTATGCATGCTTCACCATGGCGGATGTGCAAAACATCATGTCAAAACACTCTTAATCTTAGATGGACAATATTGCCGCCCATAAGATGCTGTTCATGATAGCGAGGTAGTAAACTTTTATTTCTCTTTTAATGTGCACAACATTTAGGTACAAAATAATTCAATACTAATGAATGCAAAACGCGCAAAATGCACTTAGGTCTAATCAATTGTCACATTCTGAAAAAGAGAAATCTTTATCGCAGTTGATATCATTTGTTAAACAGTAAATGAAGTTTCTATGGTTTAATTCTACCTTGTAAAATACCTGCAAAGCGCACATTCACATTGCAAAACACCTTTATATCATCACGACGTATTCTTCCTAAAAGTCGGGTTAAATTAAATGTTGAGGCCCTATTCTTAAACCCGGCTGTTGAAAAGGCCAAAGCTTTGTAACATAGAAGAAAAGACACTTTCCAAGTATGGGAATACAGAAACATTTGAATACACAGCCTGCCCATTCTTTTTCTAAACAACCTACGTCCAAATCAACGGAAATGAAAAGGAATTGTGAACGACAGAGTAAAAACTATGTCCAATATAAAATTCAGATAAATATCTCGATAAATTAGTGGCAAGTGTTACCGTTCACGAGATAGTACGGATTTTCAGTCTTTTTTAGATATCTCCTTTGAATTTGGCAATGTTTTTGGCTTGTAATTAAAGCGGGTTCAATGCGAACTAATTGCTTGAATTGATGTCCAATGTTCCCCGCATGAACTTCATGGATGCTTCCCTATGGGATGACGTCCATAGCATTACGTTCAAAAAGCTCTTATTGTAATAATTTACGGTCCCCTTCAAGAAAATAAATGTTCAGGGTAGTTCAAATAATTGCCGCGCATCAGATGTTGGGAATCAAAGTAAGGTATCAAATTACTTTCTTGTCTAATAATATGCACATTTTCGTCCATATGTGACGCGACGACAGTTTGTCCAAGTAATTTCTTGATTATGGATAACAGCCATGGATGGAAATTGCTTGCGTCACCTCCTAAATCCGCATCTAGAATTTAGGAAATGACCAGTCGTCTATTATAACATAAAGAATAAAACCTTTACCCAAAACTAGTCATTTAACAAAAAATATATTGATTGCATATTGATTGAATAAAACCTTTTATTGAACAAAAGTCATAATAAAATCTTATCTATCGTGAATTAACCAAAATTATGCAATCGTAAACCCTGATCTAATAAACTTATTCAATTAGTCTAATATAAAGTCCCATACTAACTTCTAATCACTTTTCACGTACATTCTATTAAACTCCTCGTGTTCAGAATCTCAAATGGTAGATAGATAAGTGAGCAAAGCCACGGCTCTCTAAGGATCTGTTTGGCAATCGGCCAAATAATATCCAATTCTATTATTTTATTTTCAGGAACAAAAAAAGAACAGTTTGATAAATTTTTTGCTTCCAGGAACAAATTTGTTTCGAGAATAGATTTGGAACAGAATTAATGAGTAAAAAAAGTTACTTTTTTGTTTTCGGGAATAATTCCAAAATCAAGTCAATCCAAATTTATTTTCTCTCTTTTCTTTTCTTCCTTTCTTCTTTTTCTTCTTCCTTCTCTCTTCTTCTTCCACCGTTAGTCACCGCCATCATTGTAGTCATCATTGTCCATCGCCACCGGGCATTGACGACTGGTTGGGAGAGGTCTAGCAAACTCATCAGAGGCTCAACCTCGGGCTCCCCTAGCCATCGATGAGGCTCGCCCTCTCCACATCTAGGCAAGGCTAAGCCTTGTAGGTGGCTAGGCGAGCCTCCCTCAGCCACTAGCGAGCCTTGCTTGGCTAAGTGAGGCTCTCCCAACCAAGGCTTGGTCAATGAAGTGTGGCCTCGTCAGGGGCCGGTGACGCTTCGGCGAGGTCGTTGGCTCTTGTTTGGCAAGTCGCTAGTCATCCCAAGGCCGATGACCAACTTGAGGCCGGCGATCGGCCAAAGCTTAAAGAACAAGAGAAAGAAAAGAAAAAGAGAAAAATAGAATAAAATTATTAAAAAATTTAAAGAATATGGTTTGAATTAGAAAATTTAAAGGTAGTTCCAATTGCAATTCTATTTCGGAAAAAGAAATTTTGGATAAATACCAAACGTCTTCAGATGCTTGTAAATTCGTTAAGAGAATAGAATAAAAAAGAATTATCTTTTATCAGAAATTGTTATTAGGAACATAATAGTTACCAAATGGGCCCTAAGAGAAGATCACCATTCTCATGAAATTAAGCCACAGACAAAGAAACTAATAAAAAATGTATGCGATAGCATGTACCATGAAAGTGACTCCAATCCATATTTTCAAATCCACGAGTCATGCAATATGTATCATCACATATATCATGTATTATATTCAGCCATATGTCAAATTTAACTGCTCATGTTGAATGATCTACAGCCACACTTTGCCAGGTGACATGACTTGAAAATCATATGGCTATGATTGGACCCTGAAAATCACATATGCCATGATTAAACTCCATAACAGAACTAATCTACGCACATGTATCTTGTGTCTCCTCTACATCACGGCTGAATTTATGCACATAGTGATAAAGAAGCCAACAACTTCGGTACTTTGGCCCTTGCGACAATTCCAAGAATCATTCAGCAGTTTTTGTTGAATATGATATAGCTAGTATAAGTACCTAGAGGGGGGTGAATAGGTATATAAAAATTTTTTCTCGATAATTGCACAATACTAGATAGTTGATAGATTTGAAACAAACAATAATCAAAGTAAGATTGAGAGAAGGGAAGAGAAAATTGAACACGCGGTTTATAGTGGCTCGGCTTATTTCAAGCCTACGTCCACTCTTCTGCACTGACAGCCTATTGGCTGGATTCCACTATGAACAAAGAGATGTTACAGCGTTGATCTTCCTTGATTTCTCGGTGTAGATGATCTACCACACTCGCTCAAGGTATCACTAAGTATAGACACTCTTTGTGTATACAATTTTGCTCAAAATGTATCGACTAATAATCAAGGTGCTTCAGACTCTGGAATTTCTCTATCGATCATGCACTAAAGCAACTAGAACGTCTTCCTTTTATACTTTTTTATGCCATCATACCCGTTGGCACTTACCAAAGGAATTCCTCGAATCTACCCGTTGGACGAAATCAATTAAGAAGATCATTCGAGCTATTAAAGGAACCTGATGATAACCCATCAATCCTGTTCGCCCATACAATCAGGATCTTGGTTTCCAAGAATAGAACCTTCCAAGAATATTTCGTCGACCATCGGATCTTCAAATGATCTAGATTACGAATAAAAGAATCCGTTATTTTTATCCAGCCAAGAGATCTTCTTTAGAGGATAAGACTAAATCCTTAACCAAATACTTCGGCTCTGGATTGCCTTCAACACTGGATTAGAAAAATTGTCAATGATAATAGTCTTGGGTCTTGAGTCTTGAGTGCTGAGTCTGGTGATCGGAAAATCTTCAGACTCTAAACAGAAGGTCTGCAAATATCCAGACTAGACTGATAGAAACGTTTTGTCAGCTTCAAAATATTCTGGAAAGATTTCTCCAACAATCTCCCCCTTTTTGATGGTGACAAAACTTTCTTGTAGATTTGAACAACTTTGACCTGCAAAACATTACTCAAGCAATATGGCTATCTCATAAAGATTAATAAATCAACCAGACTCTGCATCCATAGAAAATCGGTTAGTCTTTCATGAGTAAGACCATACAACAACACTTGATATAAATGCAAACAGTCAAACATCAAAATCCACACCCAAGTCAGTCAAATTCAAGTTCACACCCAAGTCATACTCAAAAACAAATATTCAAACACACAAAAGAAATTTAAAGTCAAAGTTTAAAGAGTTCAAATTGCAATTCTCCCCCTTTTTGTCATCATTAAAAAGGTGAGAAAAGAGTCAAGTCTGCTTGGGAACGCGCACAATCTGGAAATCTTCCATCGACTGGACAATGCCTTCCAGCCTCTTCAAGTCTTCCCGTAGATGAGCCACCTCTTCTCCTTTGGCATTGGCTTGAATTTGAAGAGCGAGGTCTTTCATTTGATCTGCCAGGGTAACAGAAGATGCTTGTCCAGCATTCTTCAGGACTTGAAGTTCACAGTCCAGAGCATAGATTTGACCCTGCATTTCCAGAAGAACATCAAGGATACGACGAAAATCTGTTGTATTGTCCGTCTGTGTGCTCGCATTTGCTCTTTCGGATGGAGTGAAGGCAGACGATGGAACTTCGTGTAATCGAGCAGATTTGGTGTTGACGTATCATGTCCTTTCCTTAGGCATTTGAGAAGCCTGAAAATCTTCTGGATTTGCTGGTGAGCGACTCACACCTTCACTGTTGACAGCATGTGGTGTAGTCCTTCCTTGCTCGCCATCTCCCCCTGTCTCTAGGACCTCAATTGGGGAAGAGTGATGGTCATGCTCTTCAGCGTCTTGATTCCCTTTCTCTCTGGCTTCATCTGCAGACTTTTCTTTTACTGCTTCTCCTTCTTCTTCAGCTTCTTTCTCTTTCTCTTGTTGCTCCTCTGCTTCTCTGTTCTTTGCTTGTCCCTCTTCTTCTCTCTGTTCTTTTTCTTCTGCTTCTTTTCCTTTCTTCTGTGTTCTGTTGATTCAGGTACAGAACGTCTGGTCCTTTTCAATGCAGAGATAGTGAGATCTTCCTCTTCATCTTCATCCTCCAAGATAAGAGTTCTTTTCTTTTTGGATGGAGCACCCATGGGCTCCTTCCCTTTTCTCTTTGATGCAGAAGATACTGGAGTCTTCACTTTGAACTTCTCCATTGCCTTATTAAGCTCTTTCAGACGCATTTTTGTCAGCATTTTCAAACCCACCACCATTTTGTCGCATGGTCGAACACAAAGAGTATGTGGAGGTTCAATGTTCAAGGTGTCTGAAGATCTTGGTCACAAGACCTGGATAAGGCAATTGGCCCTTGTCCTTCACCATTGCTCTGTACATGTGAAAGAGAATGGTGTGAGGGAGAGAGAACTTCTTCCCTGAATTGATCGCGTACATCAATTTCGCCTCGGAGTTAGACACGTCAGTCTTGGATGTAGACTTTGGCCTGATACAGTTGATCACAATTTTGTGAAGCAAGATGTTGATGGCATGCATTCTTGAGTAGGTAACTCTTCCTTCTGTACTCCTGTCTTTGACAAGTTCCAGTGTGGTACGAGCGATTGAAACTTTGATCGGTTTATATCGTCCTCTTTCAACTCCAATTATGTCTGCCAACATGTCCACATCTACCTCATAGACTTGGTCTCGAACACTGAAGGATATTCTATTCGCATCTAAAAAGCTAAGATTCGAATAGAAGTATGCTGTCAATTGCGCATAACCGTCTGTGGTATCGGAGCAAAATTGCTCAAGTTGAAGCAGATTGAACTTCTCCCTTAAGTTCACATTAATGGCATCCAAGAAATCGAAATCAACACTCCTAGGGTTTATCACCCCTCGTTTCAACAGTCTGAAGAACAGATTCTCCTGTTCCTTCGATTTAAACAAATCCATCCTTTTTCCCTTCACCTTCGCAGCAACACCCATTCTAGGTTGAAATTCACTGAACATTTTATCATCATTGTTCCCGTCAGTCGGATTCAGTCCCGATACACGAGGGTCACTTGGAATGTTCGCAAGTGCTTCCTCAGCCTTTCCTTTGGGAGCAATTCCCAAATCCTCCATTTGTCGCAAAAATATATACTCATTCCCATAATTCTTATCTTAAGGAAATCATCTACGTAGTTCAGCGGAGTCCCAGTGCTCTTCAACGCACAATAGAGCTTGTAAATAAAAGAGGGTTTTTGGACTCTTACAGGGTCTGCGTCCTCGATTATTTCTTCCTCCGGTTGTTGACCCGCACCTTGTGGGGTAGATGATGTTGAGTGACACGGTGGAGAGTGAATCGGGCTCTGTTGCTGACTCAATAAATCTTCTTCTTCGGTGAGATCGAAATGGGTAGGCCCCTCCCTCATTCTCTATGGTCCCCTGTTCGCGATTCTTGAAGACTTCCTCGAAGAAGACATCCTTGTCGTCGAAAGATTCCTTTACTCGCTTTCCCAAGAAAAGATGACAACTTTCTCGAAGATGAACACGGAGTAGAGACAGGATTGGGAGGAGAATGCCTTTTAGGGTTTTGAAGATTAGGCGAAAAAGAAAACTGTATATATATAACTCAGTTTAAGAAAGGAAAGATCAATCGGCATAAAGAAAGTGAACATACACCTCTTTTTAAAATCATTAACTGCCAAATAGAAGTTAATCCTTTTGAAAAGACAGGATTCCGTTTTTCACGGAAATTATAAATTAACTGAACTAAAGATCGTACCTTTTCGAGTTTGAATATAATAACAACTTACAGTCTATAGCCATGAATGTCTGAGTCTGAGGGTTGGAGAGTCTCTAGACTTTAACTTCCTCAAGCTTCAAAATGTTGAGTCTGGAACGGATAAAATCGAATTGATTTTTCTTCAAAGGCTTTGTGAATATATCCGCTAGTTGATTTTTTGAATCAACAAATTGAATCGAGATTTCTCCATTTTGAACATGATCTCTAATGAAATGATGTCGAATCTCTATATGCTTTGCTCTTGAATGAAGGATTGGATTTTTAGTGAGATTGATTGTGCTGGTGTTGTCACATCTGATTTCTGTGCATGAGTCTTCAATTTCAAAGTCTCGTAGCTGTTGTTTTATCCATAGAATTTGCGAATAGCAACTTCCAAGAGCTACATACTCTGCTTCTGTTGTTGAGAGAGCTACAGTGCTTTGTTTCCTTGAAAACCAAGACACTGTCCTGCTTCCAAGCAATTGGCAAGTTCCTGAAGTACTCTTTCTATCGACTCTTCATCTTTTTCTATCTTCAAAGAACTTGACATCGGTATATCAGTCTTTTTGCAATTTTCCAATCCAAACTTTTTGACAAGATCATTAGCATATTTTTCTTGATAAATAAAAGTTCATTCCTTCAATTGCTTTACTTGAAGACCAAGAAAGAATGTTAACTCTCCCATCATACTCATTTCAAACTCATCTTGCATAGACTTAGAAAATTTCTTGCATAGACTTTCATTAGAGGATCCAAAAATAATATCATCCACATATATTTGAACAAGTAAAAAATTTTTGTTTTCCTTTTTGATAAATAAAGTAGTATCTACTTTACCTTTGACAAAACCATTATGTATTAAGAACTTACTTAGTCTGTCGTACCAAGCTCGAGGTGCTTGCTTTAAACCATACAAGGCCTTTTTCAGTCTGAAGACTGAATTTGGCTTCTTTGGGTCTTCAAACCCAAGTGGTTGTTCCACATAAACTTCCTCATGGATAAATCCATTTAGGAAGGCACTTTTGACGTCCATTTGGAATAACCTAAAATTTTTATAACAAGCAAACGCAAGTAATAGTCGAATAGCTTCTAACCTTGCTACTGGTGCGTAAGTCTCATCATAGTCTATTCCTTCTTCTTGCGTATATCCTTTGGCCACGAGTCTTGCTTTGTTTCGTACGACTTTTCCTTTTTCATTCATCTTGTTCCTGAACACCCATTTCGCTTCAATAACAGTCTTACCTTTTGGTTTAGATGTCAATTCCCAGACATCATTAATGTGGAACTGTCTGAGCTCTTCTTGCATAGCTTTAATCCAGCTTTCATCAGATAAAGCTTCTTCTATGCTCTTTGGTTCAATTTCAGAAATGAGAGCCACAGCACTAGACTCTTCATGTCTTTTGGATCTTGTGTGAATTCCTTCATTAATTTCGCCGATAATGAGATCTTTGGGATGACTGGACTTATGCTTCCAGTTACTGGTTGATTTGTCTGGTTGATGATCTCTTTCTTTATTTGAATCTTCACGAACAGCTTGATGCTGGTCTTCCAGAGTCTGAGATGCTTCTTGAGTTGTAAGCTTTGGAGGGTCTGGAGCAGGTTCAGACTCTTCATGATGAGTCTGACTGGATTCATCTTGCGTAGAGTCTTGAAATTTGACATTCATTGACTCCTCCACAGACTGGCTCTTCTTGTTATAGACTCTGTAGGCTTTGCTTGATGTAGAATATCCAAGGAAGATGCCTTCATCTGATCTTTCTTCAAACTTACCAACTCGATCTTTTGCATTTTTCAATATAAAGCATTTGCAACCGAACACATGAAAGTATGAAACAATAGGCTTCTTACCTTTGAATAACTCATAAGGGGTTTTCTCTAGAATAGGTCTTAAGAAGACTCTATTGATGATATAGCATGCTGTTGAAACAGCTTCAGCCCAAAATCGTGAAGAAATTTTACTTTCAATTAAAAGAGTTCTAGCCATTTCTTGAAGAGATCTATTCTTTCTTTCCACAACTCCATTTTGCTGAGGAGTATATGGAGAGGAGAACACATGCTTAAAGCCAGATTCATCACAAAATTTTGTAAAATCTTGATTTTCAAATTCACCTCCATGATCTGTTCTTATACTTGAGATAACACATCATTTTTCATTTTGAACCTTTTTAGCAAATTTTTCAAAATACGAGAAGGTTTCGGACTTACTTGCAAGGAAATATACCCAAGTAAAGCGGGAGTAATCGTCCACAATTACTAGGCAATATTTCTTACCTCCAATGCTCTGGGTTCTGGTTGGTCCGAAGAGATCCATATGCAGCAACTGTAGTACATGATTAGTAGAGACATGATTTATTGGCTTAAATGAATTTCTTACCTGCTTTCCCAGAATACATGGAGTGCATGGATCAGTCTTTTGGTATGGTAATTTGGGTAGACCTCGAACAAGCTGCTTTGATGAGATTTTGGCTAATTGCTTCATGTTGACATGACCAAGCTTTCTGTGCCATAAGCTTGCTTCGTCTTGAATTGAGATTAGGCATTGCGATTCATTTGGTTTCACATCTAGAAGATAGATATTTCCATGTCTTCGACCCATGAAAGACTGAGTAGAGTCTCTATTGGTTCAAGAACATGTTCCTTCTTGAAAGAAGATCTTAAAACCAGTATAACATAATTGACTAATGCTGAGAAGATTGTAATTGAGTCCTTCCACTAGGGAAATATTACTAATTGTGAGATTTCCAATTTTCACAATTCCAAATCCCACAATACTTCCTTTGCTGTTTCCTCCAAATGAAACTTTTCCACCATTTACTTGAACAAGCTTTATGAAGCAATTTGAGTCTCCTGTCATGTGTCTTGAGCATCCGCTGTCAAGATACCACTTTACCTTTTTCTTGACAGAGACCTGCATTTAAAAGAGAGTCTCAAGCTTTCTTTGGTACCCAAACTTTCTTGGGTCCTTTGGTGTTAGTAAGATAAACAGTATTAGCCCATACTTTCTTAACAGGTTTTCAAACCATAGGACACTCTTTTTCAAAGTGATCCGGATTGTTGCACTTTGAACACCTGGGGGCATTTCGACCTACAGACTTTACAAAAACTTTATTGAAATGATTTTTGTAAGCCTCTCTCGAGGGTCTTTTCTTAATTCTTTCTTTTACTTTAGGAAAATCAATCAAGGGAATTGTTTCTGCTGTCATACCTAGACCGGACTTATTGAAGTAAGGTCTTTGAGCTGAAAGAATTTTTTCAAGTTTTTCAGACCCTATTGAAAATTTCTTTGAAATATTTGATAAGTCAGTTTTTAAAAGGGCATTTTCTTTCAAAAGATTATCTTCATTTTCTTTAAGAGTGGAAACATTCAAATCTAAACTTTTAACTCTTTCTTCTAAAACGTTTTCCTTTTGTTTTAGAGCTGAGTTTTCCTTTTTAAGTTCGGAAATTCTTTTGAGAGAAGTCTTAAGACTAAAACACAGTTCATCAATGTATTTAGAAACTTTGACAGGAATTTTAAAATTACTTGCCTCAAATTCACTGTCTGAGTCTGATCCAGAGTCTGAGTCTGATTGTGCCATCAGACATAGGTTGGCATATTCATTATCACTTTCTTCACACTCTGTATCACTCCAGGTTTCGGCTTTGAGAGCTTTTCGAAACTTTTCAGCTTTTCCTCTCTTCTTCTTCAGAAGAGGACAGTTGGGTCTGATGTGTCCCTTTTTCTTACATTCAAAGCAAACTACATCTTTGTTTGGTTCCTCATCATCAACAGACTTGGTCTGCTGTCTTTGAAAACTTTGTTTCTTTGAGTTGAACCTCCTTCCTTTTCTATTCAGTTTTCTGAATCTTCTTATCATGAGAGAAAGCTCCTCATCGTCCATATCATCTTCAGAATCTGTATCATCAGAATCATCATTTGATTTTAATGCAATGGATTTCTTACCTTTTGGATCTTCGTCTTCATTAATTCGTTCCACTTCATAAGACTGAAGAGTTCCAATCAGCTCGTCGACAGATAGTGGCATAATTCTTTGCGTCTCTCTTATTGAAGTCTTTATGTGATTCCAATCCTTGGAGAGTCCACGCAGTAGCTTGTTTACCTTCATGGGATCATAAATTTTTTGTCCTTGATTCTCAAGACCATTGACAATATCTGTAAAACGGCTAAACATGTCAGTTATAGATTCTCCTGATTTCATTTTGAAGGCTTCATATTGACCGAGGAGAATGTTAATTCTGGTTTCCTTCACTCGATCTGTTCCTTCATAGGTGATATGTAATCTGTCCCAAACTTCTTTTGTTGTAACACAAGAAGATATTTTGTTATATTCAGTTGGTAACAAAGCACAATATAAAAAGTAAATTGCTTTTGCATCGAATGCTTGTCTCTTGATTATCTCTTCCTGAGTCATTCCGCTAGTCTCAATAGTTTCTTTCCCTCTTTCAGAGACTGATGCAGCTGTAGGAGTAATTCCTTTTTCTACAACGTCCCATTCAAGAGGATCCTTTGATTGTAGGAAAGCTTTCATCTTGTTCTTCCAGATATTGTAATCCTTTCCATCAAAGTAGGGTGGTCTGGTATTGCTTTGCCCTTCCACCAGCCCTGGTGCTAGCATACTAGCCATGGATCTTTTACTATGAAGTAAAACACTTCAAATAAAGTAAGTACACGAGCTCTGATACCAATTGATATAGCTAGTACAAGTACCTAGAGGGGGGTGAATAGGTATATAAAATTTTTTTCTTGATAATTGCACAATACTAGACAGTTGATAGATTTGAAACAAACAATAATCAAAGTAAGACTGAGAGAAGGGCAGAGAAAATTGAACACGCGGTTTATAGTGGTTCGGCTTATTTCAAGCCTACATCCACTCTTCTGCACTGACAGCCTATTGGATGGATTCCACTATGAATAAAGAGATGTTACAACGTTGATCTTCCTTGATTTCTCGGTGTAGATGATCTACCACACTCACTTAAGGTATCACGAAGTATAGACACTCTTTGTGTATACAATTTCGCTCAAAATGTATCGACTAATAATCAAGGTGCTTCAGACACTGGAATGCCTCTATCGATCATGCACTAAAGCAACTAGAACGTCTTCCTTTTATACTCCTTTATGCCATCATACCCGTTGGCACTTACCAAAGGAATTCCTCCAATCTACCCGTTGGACGAAATCAATTAAGAAGATCATTCGAGCTATTAAAGGAACCTGACGATAGCCCATCAATCTTGTTCGCCCATACAATCAAGATCTTGGTTTCCAAGAATAGAACCTTCCAAGAATATTTCATCGACCATCGGATCTTCAAATGATCTAGATTATGAATAAAAGAATCCGTTATTTTTATCCAGCCAAGAGATCTTCTCCAGAGGATAAGACTAAATCCTCAACCAAATACTTCGGCTCTGGATTGCCTTCAACACTGGATTAGAAAAACTGTCAATGAGAATAGTCTTGGGTCTTGAGTCTTGAGTGCTGAGTCTGGTGATCAGAAAGTCTTCAGACTCTAAACAAAAGGTCTGCAAATATCCAGACTAGACTGATAGAAACGTTTTGTTAGCTTCAAAATATTCTGGAAAGATTTCTCCAACAGAATAACTTCAACCTTGTACGTGAAATGGGATCAGGGAATCTTTCAGTTTCAGGTCTGAAGTACACCGGGACTCTATAATGGTAAAAGATATGCCTTCTGATTCTTTCACGGAAGAAAGACTTCGGCATAGCAGATTCTTTACGCGAAGCTCGATAAGCATCCAGGGACGCAGTTTTACTTAATGCAACCATATTGAACATTACGTATCCAACAAGCATGAAAAACATCTAGCAGGGTCGCTTTCTATTTTCAAAACTTTTTCATATTTGTTGGGTCGGCTCTTTATCTCATTTAGTCGACATTCACATCCCGTGATGACAGCACGAGAGGATAGGCCCAAGGACTTTCCGGCAGAACTTGAACGATGTCCACATATCGAAGAGCCTAAGGACAAACGAAACGTAATCCACATTTGGAAAAAGTACACATTTTCGGTTGATACTGGAAATTTAGGGACGCCAAGGGTGTGCATGGAAACGTTTCTAAGAAACGTTTCCGGCACACTTCTGTACGGAAAATGTTCTCCGGAACAAAAAAGGAACAGAAACGCGTTTGGTTGCGTTTTTGTTCCTTTTTTGTTTTTTTGCTTCTGGAACGAAATAAGAATAGAAAAAAGAAACAAAAAAAAGTTGTTTCTCGCTCGAAGCGTTTCTCTCTCTCTTCTTCTTCTCTTTTTCTTTTCTTCTTCTTTTTTTTTCCTTCTTTTCTTTCGCACCCGAATCCGGCCGCGAGCCTGCGGGGTCCCAGCGAGGCGGGGGTGCGGAAAAATAAAAAATAAAAGAAAGGAAAAAATAAAATAAAATAAAGTGTTTAAAAAATTAAAAGAAATAAAAAAAGAATAAAATTTACCAAACGTGTTTCTGTTCATTTTTTATTCCCGGACCAAACGTTACCAAACGCGTTCTTTTGTTCAAAAATTGTTCCCCGGAACAGAAACAATTTTTTTTGTTTCTGTTCCCTGGAACAAAAAAAGAACAGAAACGTTACCATTCGCGCCCCAAAAGGTGGGTCCACCTTGGAATTACGTGAGTACAGAGCAGCCTCCTCTTGTTTACACTTGTTAAAAATAGTTATGGCTTTTCACGACTGCCATTAAATTCTTTTCAATTTCAAATCACAACTTCTTAAATTATATTTATTCAGAGAATTTGGGGATCCATCAAATCTTTCACTGATTATGTCTATGCTTGATTGATTGTAATTGATACTCTATTTTATAATTAAAAAAGGTGGGAAGAATCGACTAGTGCCAACGACCCTTTGGTTAGAGGGTTATCATAAGAGTTTTACTTTTGTGATTGAGATGTTCTGTTTGAACTATAACTATTGTTTATTTCTAAGTGAACCCATCAACATTGCATGATCTGATGTAAATTGGAATACAACTGGAATTGCATTATATGCCCAGTGCACATGTCGACTGTGACATCCCGATTTTCCAATCCTATTTTCAATAAATTGAGACGGGCATTTCGTTGGCACGCATATAGTTTTTTTTTTTCCTTAAGTCGGCCACTCATGTGAAAACTAGTCTATCGGGTGAAGCCGTTAAGAGTTTCTAATGCATCAGACTCGAGAATTTGACCAGGAAGCGACCTTTCGACCGAGCTAATCTGCAAGGGTTATTAGGGCACAAATAAAAATCGATTAGGGACCGAAGATAGGTTCACTCGACAGAGGCATGTGATCGAGTGTGGGTGATTCCACCAGATCGCACAATTCTAATCAATTGGCACTTGACCGACTTTTCTATCGATTGGGTACCCTGTGTTCGTATTGAAACCTTGAGATTAAGCCGACAACCGAAAGTGGCCAATGTTTCAAAGATGTACATTGTGGCTTGAGATGATCAACCACAGGTCAAATGCATAAAAATTTCTAAAGGCTACCCGGTAGGTTGGGCCGCGCTAGTATCGTGCCCAAGTGAAATTAACCGTGGAATTGAGATCGAATTCAGAAATTGGAAGTCTGGGTGTGTCACAAATCATTTTAGGATCATTGACTAATCTTCGGAAGATTTTTCATGCAATCAGAGTTTTTCAGCAATTAAATCAGAAAATGGTTAATTTGGCTCGAGAAATTAATAGGCCCGCATTTGGTTGTGCTTTAAGGACTTAAGTTGGTTCTATCGACAAGTGGAGATGTGAATTAAAGTGTGGTGACATTGGATTAATTTTATGTACTTCAATTGGACTCAATTCGAAGAGAATTGATGGGAATTGAAGAAATTGGATGTACAAGAATTGGACCCCGGCGGAAAATGAAATTGCAACAATTGGAAGGGGTTGTGGAGGATTGGGTGAGTGGATTGTGAAGTCATCCTAGGTCATGGTGGGCCACCTTGATTGGATGAAGGAAAAAGAGAAAAAGAAAAAGAAATGGCCCCCTTTCTCTCTGTTAGGGAAATCCCTAATGATGTTTTGAAGATGACAAAATAAATCAAAGGCTACTAACATGTTTAATGGTTAAGTAATAGACCATGCAGATAATAGAACATGTAAAGGATATTGTCAAAGTCTGAAGACGGCCAGAAGACTGAACGTAACACATGTCCGAAGTATATTTTGAAGATTTCCAGACTTCTGTGTCAAAGTCTCAAGACTGTCAGACTCAAGACTCAAGACTCAAAGTCTGAAGACTACCAGACTTCTGTGTCAAAGTCTGAAGACTACCAGACTCAAGACTCAGATTGTAAAGTCTAGAGACCCAGATTGTAAAGTCTAGAGACTCATATTGTAAAGTCTAAAGACTCAGACTTTACATCCAGATTCGATGAATCGTAACTCAAGCCCAATCATATAACGGCTAGTGATCTGGTTTGGATTCCACATCAAGATTGATTTGATTGAAGACAAGAACTTTATATACGAAGAAGCTTTACTTATGGAAACCAAGATTTCGTTTGTATGGGCGATCGGAATCAATTTGGGATTCTACCTTTGTCACTCAACGGCTACCAAATCTTCTAGATACAGAGCTGTCCAATGGGTATATTGGAAGACGATTCTCCGGGATGCTGTCCAACGGCTAGTTTGGAAGTAGAGGAGTATTTAAGGAGATCATGGACCGATGAGCAAGTAAGAGACGGAGCGTAGAATTTATAATTCCAAAGTCTGAGCGATCTTCGATCACACACTTGTCTTTGGAGAGCTTAAACGTTTGTAATCGTGAGAGAAATACCAAGAGAGTGACTTAGTGAGTTGGTGTGATCTACTACTAAGTGTTTGCACTCGAAGTTGTAATCTCTTGTTGATTGCATAGTGGAATCCAGCCAAGAAGGCTGTTAGCGTGGGAGAGTGGACGTAGGCTTGGATTAAGCCGAACCACTATAATTTCTGTGTTCTTATTCTCTTCCCTAACTCCTTTATTTTGTTCATACTAGCATTCTCAATTGGTATCAGAGCCCGTGTACTCACTTTGTTTGAAGTGTTTTACTTCAGAGTAAAAGATCCATGGCTAGTATGTTGGCTCCAGGACTTATGGAAGGGTAAAGCAACACAAGGCCACCATATTTTGATGGAAAGGAATACGACGTGTGGAAAAACAAAATGAAAGCATTCCTAAGATCCAGAGATCTCTTACAATGGGATGTTGTGGAAAGAGGAATCAACCCCATTGCTGCGTCTACATCAAATAAGAATGGCAAAGACAAAGAAACAAAACCCCCCGCTCCTATGTCTCGGACGGAGATGTCCAAAAGAGAAGCTTTTGATGCGAAAGCAATTTATTCTTTATATTGTGCTTTGTCTCCTACTGAATATAATAGAATCTCTTCATGTGAAACATCAAAAGAAGTTTGGGATAGACTTCATGTTACATATGAAGGGACCGATCGTGTAAAAGAGACAAAAGTAAACTTCTTGCTTGGCCAATATGAATCCTTCAAGATGAAGCAAGGAGAATCAATTGGAGATATGTTTAGCCGTTTTACAGAAATTGTAAATGGTTTAGCATATCAAGGTCAGCAAATTTCTACCCCGATGAAGGTCAACAAACTCTTGCGAGGTCTCTCAAAAGATTGGAATCATGTCAAGACCTCAATCCGGGAGACTCAGAGGATTATGCCACTCTCCGTTGATGAATTGATTGGCACTCTTCAATCCTATGAAGTGGAACAAATCAACGATGAAGATCCTGAAGGTAAGAAGTCCATTGCTTTAATATCTAATGCTGTTTTTGATGAAACAGACTCAGAAAATGACATGGATGATGAAGAACTTGCCTTTATGGTCAAGAAATTCAAAAAGTTGAGTAGAAAAGGAAGGAACTTCGATGGAAGAAGTCAATACAAGCATAATGGCCAGAAAAGAATCATGAAAGAAGATGATGATCAAGAAAATATATGCTTGACGGCACATTCAGAATCTGAGTCTGATTCAGACACAGTCTCAAAATCAAAGTCTGATTCAGACACAGTCTCAGAATCAGAGTCTGACTCAGACACAGACTCAGAATCAAAATCTGATTCAGAACCACACTCAGAATCCGATGAGGAAATCAAGGTAAGTCATTTAACAATTCCTTTCAAAGCTTCAAAATATATAAATGAGCTTTGTTCAAATCTCAAATCTTCTCTTAAAAGGATTTTCGAACTTAAAAAGGAGAATTCTCGGCTTAGGCAAAAAGATTGTCCTAAAGTCTGGAGACCTATTAAGAAAAATTGGATAAAAGCAACATATTCTGCTAACTCTCATGGACCCAAGAAAAAATGGGTACCAAAGAAAAGATAAGTTATTTTTGCAGGATATAAAGAAGAAAGAAGAAAGAGGATTTGGTAAGGAATTTTTTATTCTCAATTTCTCATTATGCTTGATATTCGATATATCCTTGATTGATTGAGATTTTATAATGATCATATTTTGCTTTATTGAAAAAAGAATTGTATGGTTTGTTTTTGTGATTTGTGAGTTGAGATTTGATTTAACACGTGTGATTATTAGAGATAATTCAGATTATTTTGTCTAATTTTATACTCTCAGATCTAATCATATTTTGCAAAGTGAAAATCTGTTTTACGTGATGATGCAAGATATTCTTAGATATTCAAGGATTTTATTCTCTCTAATTTTATTATACTATGACTAAGTGAGAATTTATTTTTCAAAATATCATTGTGCATAAAATTCTTTCTTTGAATACTTTGTTAGGATGAATTAAGAAAGAATATTTGATTATGGAGATTTTCTATTTTACTCTAACGTCAAGGAAGGATCCAAATTGATGGATACCAAAAAGGGAAATGAGTTGATTGCAGGAAATTCTTTAAGGGAAGGATGATTACAAATCTACGTAGATTTTGGTGCAATCAAAAAATATCTCCTGCGACAATTGCAACAATTCTATTCGCAAATATTGTCATGATCACAGGGGGAGAAAGCAAATCCAAAAGAAAAGGAAAAGAATCGTGATCACCTCAAAAAGGCAACAAATTGAGGGGGAGCTTTGAGCAATTATGGAAAGATCTTTTTGGATTGATCTTAATCTTATTATGGATGGAATAAAAGGTAAATGTGTCAGAATTTGTCTAAAAAAAAAAAAATCCGGTTAGTGCATCTTTTATTACCTTTTGTCATTAACAAATCTTACTGATATTATCATTTTATTATGACAAAAAGTGTACGTGAATTCCATGATGCATCTGTGATTTTTATTGGATATTTACTGATATAATCGAAGTGAGCTATATTGCATACCTTTAATATTTGACTTACTTTATAAAAGCTGATTTTTGGAAATTGTGATTCATGCAAAATATTTGTTATCATTCTCTACGTGAATCCATTATTATCGCTTTTTGATTATGACAAAAAGGGGGAGAATATATGAATATGCATATGTGCTGATTGGTTGATATTATATTATTTATTGCATAATATTGAGCTGCGATTATTTTTCTATATATCCTTATGCTCAATCTATTTGTTATCTTCTGATATCCTTTGATTTAAAAGTATGTTTACAAATCTGCATATTCAGAGATTGTTTTGTCATCATCAAAAAGGGGGAGATTGTTAGGGAAATCCCTAATGATGTTTTGAAGATGACAAAATAAATCAAAGGCTACTAACATGTTTAATGGTTAAGTAATAGACCATGCAGATAATAGAACATGTAAAAGATATTGTCAAAGTCTGAAGACGGCCAGAAGACTGAACGTAACACATGTCCGAAGTATATTTTGAAGATTTCCAGACTTCTGTGTCAAAGTCTCAAGACTGTCAGACTCAAGACTCAAGACTCAAAGTCTGAAGACTACCAGACTTCTGTGTCAAAGTCTGAAGACTGCCAGACTCAAGACTCAGATTGTAAAGTCTAGAGACCCAGATTGTAAAGTCTAGAGACTCATATTGTAAAGTCTAAAGACTCAGACTTTACATCCAGATTCGATGAATCGTAACTCAAGCCCAATCATATAACGGCTAGTGATCTGGTTTGGATTCCACATCAAGATTGATTTGATTGAAGACAAGAACTTTATACACGAAGAAGCTTTACTTATGGAAACCAAGATTTTCGTTTGTATGGGCGATCGGAATCAATTTGGGATTCTACCTTTGTCACTCAACGGCTACCAAATCTTCTAGATACAGAGCTGTCCAATGGGTATATTGGAAGACGATTCTCCGGGATGTTGTCCAACGGCTAGTTTGGAAGTGGAGGAGTATTTAAGGAGATCATGGACCGATGAGCAAGTAAGAGACGGAGCGTAGAATTTATAATTCCAAAGTCTGAGCGATCTTCGATCACACACTTGTCTTTGGAGAGCTTAAACGTTTGTAATCGTGAGAGAAATACCAAGAGAGTGACTTAGTGAGTTGGTGTGATCTACTACTAAGTGTTTGCACTCGAAGTTGTAATCTCTTGTTGATTGCATAGTGGAATCCAGCCAAGAAGGCTGTTAGCGTGGGAGAGTGGACGTAGGCTTGGATTAAGCCGAACCACTATAATTTCTGTGTTCTTATTCTCTTCCCTAACTCCTTTATTTTGTTCATACTAGCATTCTCACTCTCTCCTCCCTCTCTTCTTCCTCCCTCTCGTTGGCTCTCTCTCTCCCGATTCCTTCTTGCTGTTGGATGGAACTGAGCAGACCAGCGGAGCCGAAGAAGCCGCCGGACCTCACGCCTTCGCCCGTCCACTCGTCGTCGCCGCCGCTCGCGCCCGCTTGCCGGTCAGCTCGTCTCCCCGCTCTACCTCAGCCCATGTCCTCGGCAGATCTAAGAACACCTAAGCTACAGCTAGTCCACGCCGCCGTCGTCCTCCGTCGCCGTCGCACGCCGTAGGACCGCTTGTCGTCTCGTGTGCCGCCGCTGCTCGCGCTCACCCGTGTTCGCTCGACACTCGATCGTCTTCGTGAGCCTCTGCTTGTGTGTTTCAGGCGATGTTCGGCCAGCTCAAGCCACGAATCGACTGCCTCCAGCCACCGTTAGCCTCGCTGGAGCTCCGCCTGAGCTGCCGCCCCTCTTCTCCGTCGTTCCTCCGCCCATTTCGGCACCGGATCTGCTCCCTCTCGACCCCGATCAGCAGCAAACAGAGAAGAAGAAAATGGGTATGGCAGCCCCTTCGTGAGCCATTTTGGCCGCCTTCCCGAGCCCGGATGCTCGGCCTGCCTTGAGAAAAGGCGATCCTCGCGTCGTCCCTGTTGTTTTGGTCCGCTCGGCTTGCTAATCCGGTGAGTTTAGCTCACTAAACCTTGATTAGAGGGTTAATGATACTTTATGGGTGCTTAGTTTATGTTAAGTGTTATTAGGTGGTTAGTTTAATTTATTTAAGTGTAGATTATATTAAGGTGTTTTATTAACTTAAATTGTGTTTAATTTAAGGTTAAGGGAGTGTTTATATTATTATAAACCTTGATGTGACACAAAGGAATTTACTGTTGATTTATTTAAATATCTCAAAATTATTAAATTATTAAATAATATTTTAATATTCGAAATTATTAAAATATTATTATTTAATTATTTTCGGAATAAATTTAATTATTTATTAAATTCCGAAAATTTTTTCGGGATCCTAAATTCTCAGAATTTCGTGTCGGTCGTTGCTGTGCAGTCAGATTTTGAAATTGATGATTGGATATTATAAATTGAGTGTGGATTGTGAAAGATATTGATATTACTATTTAATTAATTTTTGGAATAAATTTATTTATTTAATAAATTCTGAAAATTATTTTGGAACCTTATTTTCTCAAAATTTCGTGCTGATCGCTGCTGTGCATTTAGAGTTTGAATTTGATGGATGGATGTGGCAATTGAGTGTTGATTGTGGTAAATGGGGATTTTATTCATAAAAACCCAAGTGTCGGGTTTTGATGCAAAAATTGGATTTTAATGATTATATTAAATAGTGGGGTTTGAAAAAGTGAGATATTGGCTTTTTGATTCGAAATTAGCGTGTCCCCACACACGTGAGTAATTTCTGGAATATTTTTAATATGAAGAAAAATGGCCGGGATCACTATTTTAAGTGGAAGCATTGATTGAAATATAAAGTGTCATGGGGCCGAGAGTGCTTTGGCTGTGTGATAACTAAGAAGAATCGTCCTGGGCTGTTGAGCCGGATTTGCCCCCCTATGGGATGCCCACGCAGTGGATGCGGGTCGCAGTTGATTCTAGGCCCATGTTCCTTCGGGAACACCGTCAATGTACTGACGAAGCTGTGCTCCATGGTAGGGAGGCGATGCCTGGCTATATGCTAGTAGATAGCCGAACTGCGAGTAGGCTATGCCCTTGTGTGGTAGTGAATATCAATTGGAATGCATGTTGAGTGTTGTTGATGTGTCGGATTATAAGACGGAATTGGGTGGCATGGAATGGGACGTGTCATAACAATTTAGTCTTATAATTATGACCCCCGCGGTTGTTGGTTATATGAAAGTGAATGCGTTTTGGTTGTTTAAGTTCCTATTACTATATGTGATTGAGTGATTTGAATCGTGCTAACCTGCAGGAAGGAATTGAGGCGAGATAAGTTCTCTGTGTGATGTGGCTAGGCCACCCGGGGCGTATTCTCTTTCTAATAGGGGTTTAGGGGGTTGAACTTGCTGAGACATTGTCTCATCCCAATTTAGGGATCAAAATTTCAAGTCCCTAGATGGCTGTCATGGAGGACCCGAAGCCCTAAGTCTGGAAAGGTGGAGACTGAAGTATCAGTGAACGTGTCCTACTAGTTGGTTTTAGGATAGTTCCCCTTTCGTTGAGCTAGTCTATTTTGTAGATAGTCTAGAGTTGTATTTAAACCTATGTGTTTGTGAATGAGTGTTTGGTATTATGATTGATTGCCTGCTTTTCTATCCCAAGTTAAACGTTGTCAGGGGATTTGTTTCGCTTCCGCATGCGTAATAAAATGAATGGGTCGGCGATGTATCCTAGGATGTCGCATATTTGATCGATCGCAGTGGGATGCGCGTGCGCTCGGGGTTCGGGGCGTGACATCCCCGTTTAAGTGGTATCAGAGCATGGTTGAGTATGGAGTGATAAGATGCGATAAGTCATGGGATAGTTAGTAGGAAAGGCTTTTAATATGCTGATGCGTGTGGTTGATAACTGTTTGGTAGCTTGTTTGTGGGTCGCTCAAATTTCAACCGGATGTTGGAATCGGAAAATAGGTGTCTATAAACAGCCTGTAGAATGAGTGACCAGGAGTGGAGAACTCATTGGAAGAGGTTGATAGGACCTATACCTCGGGGTAGGATGCTGACAAGAGTCGGTACCTGAGGTAGAGGGCAGGCTTAGACCAGCGTGAGTGTGAGAGTACCGCCGCAAGTCGATACTAAGAGTGTAGCAGCATCGAATGATCCTAGGTTCGTCGGGATCGTTTAGGCGCTAGTGTTCCTTGGAAGCTTGTTGGGTCAGTATGCTCAGGACCGAGCTGTTGCTGTTGTTGTTGTTTCTACCGCTGCCGGTGTTGTGACTGTTGTTGTTGCCGCGCTTATTGAGGCCCAATTTTGAGTTGTGATCGAAGATCAAGCCTCCGTATCTAAGTCAGAGTTTAGTTTAGTTAGAGGTGGAAATCAATTGGGGAGAAAGGCCGATGTCAGAAGAAAGGTGCCTAGTTTCACCCAACCGGAAGAGTAGAATTGGAAAGTTAGTGCTCAACTCAATCGATGGGTGTCGTGTCTGTAAGAAAGGACATGGATTTGTCCCGTGTTGTAAGAGGGAAATGACTTGTTACAAGTGTCGCCAGTAAGGCCATTTGATCAAAGATTGTCTGTATAGATGGATGGAATCACAACTGTTTCTGTCACCGCCATTGATAAGACAGAACAGAGGAATCATGCTTTGGGACATTTAATGGGGTACTTGGAACATACCCCAGTGCAAGGAAGGGTGCATGATGTCATTTGATGGGAGATAGAGGACTCACTAATTGTGTGTTGAGTCTACGGAAAGGAGACATGAGTCAGCCCAGTGTTAGAGTAAAAAAAGGGAACATGCTTTGAATGTGGCCAGCATAACCGTCGAGTTAGGAACTGTCCGTGTAAGTTCAGGAGAGTGTAAGCACAATTACTGCACATAGGATGCCACTAGGATGGCTAGAGGAGCATGAAGGGATCGACCATGCATCAATCAAAATGAGAATGTTTTTTAGATGTTTTATCAGAGTAGTACAGCAAAATTTTCAGTGAAGGTTGTAGGATTTTCGTTGTGGTAATAAGGTAATAGAAATGTGAATCTCTGACTATAGTTGTACTTGAAGGGTTAGTTTAAGTATGACTTGGAAGTTATTTATAAAAGGGTTTGGCTCAAGAAGCTTTATGTTGTTTTGAATCGTGGTAGTGATCTAATTCAGTTTGTTTAGTTGGCGAGCGAAATTTGAATCATTGAAAGTCAAAGAGGAACTTCAATCCTTGTTATTCGTCACTGAAGGTGACCTGGTTCTGGTTGTTGGTTACTAAATCTATATGGCAACTGAAGTGGATGCGTCAGTTGAGGGGCCGAATATGGAGAACATAACTGTGGTACAGAAGTTTTTTTAGGTGTTTCATGAAGATTTGCCAAGTCTGCTTTCGAAAAGAGAAATAGAGTGCGTGATTGAATTAGCACCCAGAACAGAGCCAGTCCCTAAGGCTCTTTACCGGATGGTGTTACCCAAGTTAAAAGAACTGAAGGTGTAGATGCAGGAAGTGTTGGATAGGGGATTCATACTTTCCAGTGCATAACCTTGGGGAGCACCAGTTTTGTACCTGAAAGAGAAATGTGGTTCGTTGTGGTTGTGTATCGATATTCCTCAAGATCGACTGGAGGTCAGGGTATCATCAGTTGAGGATTAGGAAGAAAGACACACTAACGTTAGCATTTCGTACTCGATATGGCAATTATGAGTTCGCTGTAATACCGTATGGTTTGATGAACACCATAGCTATTTGTTTGGGCTTAATGAGCAGAATGTTTAAGGGTACTTGAATCAGTCGTGATCGTGTTCATTGAAGTTATCCTAGTGTGTTCAAAGAGTGCTGAGGAGCACGAGAGACATTATAAGATGATACTTCAGACCTTGAGGAATCTTCAATTTTATGCTAAGTTTAGCAAGTGTGAGTTTTGGATGACTCGTGTTGCGCTCCTAGGTCACGTGATTTCAAGCGAAGAATCTCCGTAGACCCCGTCCAAGATTGAAGCAGTGAACAGTTGTCCGAGATTGACTACAGTGACAGAGATTAGAAGTTTCTGGGGATTAGCAGGATATTACATATGATTTGTAGAAGTGTTTTCAGTGTTAGCATCGTCGTTGACAAGACTACTGAGAAAGGAAGAGAAGTTCGTATGGACAGGTAAGTGCAAGTGTAGTTTTCAAGAGCTTAAGCAAAAGCTGACTACCGCACCTGTGCTGACTATTCCATCTAGTCCTAGAAGTGATGAGATATATAGTGATGCGTCGTTTAAAGGATTGGGTTGTGTGTTGATACAGCAGGATAGGGTTGTTGCATATGCGTCCCGTCAGTTGAGACCTTGGAAGTTGAATATGAGATAGCGTCGCTGGTTGGAACTCATCAAGGATTATGACTATGATATTTTGTATCACTTTAGAAATGTGAGCAAAGTCGAAGATGCATTGAGTCGAGAGTCCTTAGTTGCACAGTTGGTACTCAAGGATTGGATCTTATTTGAAAAAGTTCGAAATTCGGTTTTCAAATTTAAGGTAGGCCACCTTTTGAATCTTATGACTACTCTTAGAATTGAGCCGAAAGTTCATATCAGAATCAAAATGCTTCAGCGGACAGATTCAGAAATTCAGGAGACTCTATAAGAGTATGCAGATGAGAGAGAGGTTGATTTTCAGATTTCTGAAGACAGAACGCTAAGGTTCTGAGGATGATTGTGTGTAATTGATGATGCAGAGATTAAAGAAGATATCTTATGGGAAGCTCATCATAGCAATTTCAGCGTTGACTAGACAATACGAATAGACCTTGTTTTGAGTGTGTGACATCCTAATTTTCAAACTCTGATTTCGATTGGTTAAATTGGACATTTCATCGACACGATTACAGTCTTTTTCTCTGAGTTGGCCACTTACAAGATAACTAGACTAGTTGGGTGAGTTATTAATGACTTTAAGGCAAATAGACTTGAGAATTCGATCAAGAATCCACTTCTCGACCGTGCTCATCTTTAGAGATCATTACGGCACAGTTAAAAAATCGAATTAAGATCAGAGATAGGTCGGTTCGACTGAGATGAATGACCGATCGTGGGTGACTTCACTAAATTGGAAAACTCTCGTTGACTGATACTAATTTTATTTTACTGTCGCTTTGGTACCCTATGTCCGTATTTGAATCATCGAGATTTTCACGACCCTCGAGAGTCGCCAATGTGTCGAGTGGGTTCATCATGGCTCGAAGAAAATCGACCATGGATCATTTGTCCTAAAAAGCTCCGAAAACTACCTAGTAGCCTATGTCACATTAAAAGCGTGTTAGAGTGAAATTAACCGCCAATCTAAGTTCGATTTCAAAAATTGAAGATTCTGTCTTGTCACAAAGTGAGTACACCGAAGTGTGTGCATATCATATAAATCATTTGCATGGAGTGCCAGGGATGAATTGTATTTCAAATTTAGATAAGATGTTCCAAGTTGGCAGAGCTTTCAGATGATTCTTTCTTAAGCAGTGCATAGCAGATAGTGCATAATTTCGATTGTTAAGATAAACTCAGGGAAAGAAGGATCACATGCCAGGGTCAGTACAGTAGTCAGTGATTGCACTTGTCGAGATCAGTGTTAGAGTTATATCAGATCTTGACTAGAAGTTCCCAGTTTCAGCAGATTAGTCAGATAGTTTCTTTTAATCAATGCAGAGTAGAGTGTACAGGACTTCAGTCGGTTGAGATGAGATTAGAGATCAGAAAATCGCAAGTCCAGAGTTGGTTCATAAATCAGTGATTTAGTCGCAATTATCAAAGACGGTTTAGAGACTGCTCAGAATCGCTAGTTTAGTTTTGTAGATTTTGTGTTGAAGACTTTAGAATTTTAAGTGGGCAAGCGTTTAGTATTCTGGAACCCGAAGTGGTTTGGGCAAGATAGCAGTGATCTGGCAGTATTGGTATTGAATGAGCAACTTGGGAAACCAAAGATTCGATGAGACAATTGCACCCTCACCTTTTTTGTTTAAGAATTGGTAAATGTTTAAATTTCGAGGACGAAATTTTTATAAGAGGGGAAGAGTTGTTACATCCCGATTTTTCAATCCTATTTTTAATAAATTGAGACGGGCATTTCATTGGCACACATATATTTTTTTCCTTGAGTCGGCCACTCATGTGAAAACTAGTCTATCGGGTGAAGCCATCAAGAGTTTCTAATGCATCAGACTCGAGAATTTGACCAGGAAGCGACTTTTCGACCGAGCTAATCTGCAAGGGTCATTACGGCACAAATAAAAATTGATTAGGGACTGAAGATAGGTTCACTCAACAGAGGCATGTGATCGAGTGTGGGTGATTCCACCAGATCACACAATTCTTGTCAATCGGCACTTGACCGACTTTTCTATCGATTGGGTACCCTGTCTTCTTCCTCCCTCTCGTTGGCTCTCTCTCTCCCGATTCCTTATTGCTGCTGGACGGAACCGAGCAGACCAGCGGAGCCGAAGAAGCCGCTGGATCTCACGCCTTCGCCTGTTCGCTCGTCGTCGCCGCCACCTGTGCCCGCTTGCCGGTCAGCTTGTCTCCCCGCTCCGCCTCAGCCCGCGTCCCCGGCAGATCTGAGAACACCTAAGCTATAGCCAGTCCACGCCGCCGTCGTCCTCCGTCGCCGTCGCACGCCATAGGACCGCTCGCCATCTCACGCGCCGCTGCTGCTCGCGCTCGCCCATGTTCGCCCGACACCCAGTCGTCTCCGTGAGCCTTTGCTTGTGCATTTCGGGGGATGTTCGGCCAGCTCAAGCCATGAATCGACCGCCTCTAGCCACCGTCAGCCTCGCCGGAGCTCCGCCCGAGCTGCCGCCCCTCTTCTCCGCCATTCCTCCGCCCATTCTGGCGCCGGATCTGCTCCCTCTCGGCCCCGATCAGCAGCAAACAGAAAAGAAGAAAATGGGTATGGCAGCCCCTTCGTGGGCCATTTTGGCCGCCTTCCCGAGCCCGGATGCTCGGCCCGCCTTGAGAAAAGTCGATATTTGCGTCGTCCGCATCGTTTTGGTCCGCTCGGCTTGCTAATCCGGTGAGTTTAGCTCACTAAACCTTGATTAGAGGGTTAATGATGCTTTATGGGTGCTTAGTTTATGTTAAGTGTTATTAGGTGGTTAGTTTAATTTATTTAAGTGTAGATTATATTAAGGTGTTTGATTAACTTAAATTGTGTTTAATTTAACGCTAAGTGAGTGATTACATTAATATAAGCTTTGATGTGACATAAAGGAATTTACTTTTGATTTATTTAAATATTCCGAAATCATTAAATAATTTAATAGTATATTATTATTCGAAATTATTAAAATATTATTATTTAATTATTTTCGGAATAAATTTAATTATTTATTAAATTCCGAAAATTTTGTCGGGACCCTAAATTCTCAGAATTTCGTGCCGGCCGCTGCTGTATAGTCGGATTTTGAAATTGATAATTGGATATTATGAATTGAGTGTGGATCGTGAAAGATAGGGATATTATTATTTAATTAATTTTCGGAATAAATTTAATTATTTAATAAATTCTGAAAATTATGTTGGAATCTTATTTTCTCAGAATTTCGTGCTGATCGCTGCTGTGCATTTAGAATTTGAATTTGATGAATGGATGTGGCAAATTGAGTGTTGATTGTGATAAATATGGATTATATTCATAAAAATCCAAGTGTTGGGTTTTGATGCAAAAAATTGGATTTTAATGATTATATTAAATAGTGGGGTTTGAAAAAGTGAGATATTGGCTTTTTGATTCGAAATTAGCGTGTCCCCACACACGTGAGTAATTTCTGGAATATTTTTAATATGGAGAAAAATGGCCGGGATCACTATTTTAAGTGGAAGCATTGATTGAAATACAAAGTGTCCTGGGGCCGAGTATGCTTTGGTTGTGTGATAACTATGAGGAAGCGTCCTGGGCTGTTGAGCCGGACTTGCCCCTATATGGGATGCCCACGCGGTGGATGCGGGTCGCAGTAGATTCTGGGCCCATGCTCCTTCGGGAATGCCGTCGACGTACTGACGAAGCCGCGCTCCATGGGGGGAGGCGATGCCTGGCTATATGCCAGTAGATAGCCGAACTGCGAGTAGGCTATGCCCTTGTGTGGCAGTGAATAACAATTGGAATGCATGTTGAGTGTTGTTGATGTGTCGGATTATGGGACGGAATTGTGTGGCATGGAATGGGACGTGTCATAACGATTTAGTCTTATAATCAGGACCCCCGCGGTTGTTGGTTATATGAAAGTGAATGCGTTCCGGTTGTTTAAGTTCCTTATTACTATCATGATTGAGTGATTTGAACTGTGCTAACCTGCAGGAAGGAATTGAGGCGAGGTAAGTCTTCTGTGTGATGTGGCTAGGCCACCCCGGGGTGTATTTTCTTTCTAATAGGGGTTTAGGGGGTTGAACTTGCTGAGACATCGTCTCATCCCGGTTGTGGGATTAAAATTTCAGGTCCCTAGATGGCGGTCGTGGAGGACCCGAAGCCCTAAGTCTGGAAAGGTGGAGACTGAAGTATTGGTGAACGTGTCCTGCTAGTTGGTTTTAGGATGGTTCCCCTTTTGTCGAGCTGGTCTATTTTGTAGACAGTCCAGAGTTGTATTTAAACCTATGTGTTTGTAAATGAGTGTTTGGTATTGTGATTGATTGCCTGCTTTTCTATCCAAAGTTAAATGTTGCCTGGGGATTTGTTTCCCTTCCGCATGCGTAATAAAATGAATGGGTCGGTGACGTATCCTAGGATGTCGCATATTTGATCGACCGCAGTGGGATGTGCGCATGCTCGGGGTTCGGGGCGTGACATCGAGCCTATGCCACAATGAACTTGACTTTCCTTAGATCGATGAGTGATCATGGGATAGGAACTTGTGATCAAGGAACTTTTAAATCACATGGGAGTAAGTCTTTTCCAATTTAGACAACTACCTCGATGTCGGGGTCGCATAACCTTGGCAAGGTTATGTTGTGAAGCTAAACAGTGCTGAGGTATCCGAGTTGAAGTGTGTTCAAATTTGCAATTGGGGGAGATTAAGATCTACAATGTCGGACCTTCATCAATGGAGCTCAATCAATGACCATCTCGTAGACCATTTGGTGGAGATTCATTGGCAACCTACATCTGCTACTTGGAGAAGAAGAACAAGGGCAAAATGATACACTAGGGTCCTAACATCGACACGTGAAAGATGTGGTGCACTTGCACCAATCTCGGCGACAACGTAAAAAAATACACTAGGGTCCCAATTCTCTCAAGAATTTCAAACGGACCTACGTACCTCGGGCTCAATTCTCATTTCTTGCCAAAGCGCGAAGTTCCCCTTACTAGTGACACCTTTAGAAAAACGTGATCACCAATTTGGAATTCTAATGATCTCCGGCGCTTATCTGTGTAACTCTTCTGTTGGCTTTGAGTGGTCTTCAGTTTGCCTTTGATAACTGCAACTACATTCATTGACTGCTGAACTAACTCTGGGCCTATGATCTTTCTTTCCTCGACTTCATCCCAACAAACTGGCGTTCTGCACACTCTGTCATACAACACTTTGGAAGGAGCCATCTGAATGTTCTACTGATAATTGTTGTTGTAGGCAAACTCGACCAGATGAAGTTGTTCTTCCTAGTTTCCCTTGAAGTCTAGTACGCAAGCTCACAGCATGTCCTCGAGGGTTTGAATTGTCCGCCCAGATTGGCCATCCGTCTGAGGATGATATGCCGTACTGTACTACAGCTTCGTACCTAAAGCACTCTGCAAGCTTTTCCAAAAAGCGGCTGTGAATTTCGGGTCTTAGTCTGAGGTTATCGTCACCGGCACTCCATGCAGATGAATTATCTGGCGCACATATAACTCTGCATGCCTATCCAAACTAAGGTCCTTTCGTACTGCAATGAAGGAAGCCGATTTTGTCAATTTGTCGACAACTACCCCAATGGAATTATTTCCTCTTTAACTCATCGGTAAACCTGTCACGAAATCCATTGTGATGTGCTCCCACTTCCACTTTGGGATCTCAAGAGATTGTAGAAGTCCTCCCAGCTTGCAATGCTAAGCTTTCACTTGTTGACACGTCAGACACTTGGCGACATGCTTAGCGATGTCCGCCTTCATACCAGACCACCAATAGTGTTGACGCAGATTCTGATACATCTTAGAACTGCCAAGATGAATGCTGTAGCTGTTACGATGTGCTTTTGACAAGATTTCCTCTCTAAGCTCTACATCGTTAGGTACAACCAATCATCCTCGGAACCTTAGTGTTCCTTCATCATAAACCTAAAAGTCAGCCTTCCTCTTATCGGTGTCCTCTTGCAGAATCTTTTGGACATCTGTGTTTTGTCGGCTGAAGTAGTTTGATCATGATCTGTACATCCGGTTCAATTCTGAGTTTGGATGGCTAGCTTGAGAGTGTGATTTTGTACTATAGTAGATCTATCTAGAACAGTGAGACCCACGACCTTAATGTCTTATGGAATTTTTACAAAACTTTATAACTCGAATTTTGATAGAGCTCCTTCATGAAAGTTGTAGGGAATATATTTTTATACAATATACTTAAATTTCAGATTCTTTTAGGAGCTGAAATGAATTTTTCAAAGCATTACCCTCGACTACACTTGAATCTATCCAGTAAGGCAGTACGGTGACCTATCTATATTTCAGTATTTTCATAAAATTCTTTAATTAGATTTTGGACATATTTTCTTCTTAAGAGTTGTTAAGGACGTTTATATCTTTAACATATAAAATTTGCAAGGTATTTTGCAAAGGTTTAGGCCTTGTAACGACCAAATCTTTAGGACTCTGCTCTCTGTTCCAGCAAACCAGAATCGGTCTTATTTCTGTAATGTATTGCTCTTTGTACGAATTGTTCTAAGCTTAGTACTCTTCATGAAAAGTGTTATTTTGGATTTTCTCTATGACATTAAATTCTTAAAATTTTTAGAGTTCAGTTACTGAGGTAATAGACCCGAATTCCGTTACTGTGTGAAGCCGCTTTGTTTTGGCATATTATAAGGAACCTACTGTTTTCTGCTTGGGGATCATGAAATTTCAAATAATAGTCTACTAGAGAGTTTGACTACATTGATTAAAATTCTCAATGGTGCATGTTTAGTTATGAATCGATAACAAATGGGAATGGAAACTTGAGTTAGTTTATGATGACATATTCTGGAATTGTCGTCTTGTTCTACTCAAGTATGGTATTTCAAGTCCATTGATTGTCGTTGGCTTTGCATTGTGGTTTAGAAAAGAAAGCCATTTGATGTGTATGCATGATGCATGATGACTTGGCATTGCATGAGATGTGATGAGCTGGAAGAGCTTGAGAACGGTGTGCATGAGAATTGGCTCCTTGTGTGATTAGGAATTCCATGAGTGCTGAATATGCTGGTGTGGTGTGATTAATTCAAGGTGTGGAAGTGTGAGCTGTGTGAAATGAACTAAATTTAAGAGATTTCCAACAGCTGTGTTATACCGATGATGTCTCGAGGGAGTCAAAATGCCTAAGGCCAACGACCCTTGGATGCCTCAGCTGTGTGATGTCGAGATGTCCTAGAGTGAGATGTCCATGGCCGGCGTCCTATGGAAGTCCGGCCAGCGATCTAGAAGTGACTCAAGTAGACTCGCTGGCGACTCAGTGTAAATCCAACTCGAGGGTGAAAAATGATCACATGAGAATTAAATTCAAAAGGCGTGTCAGTTCGTGCGTAAACTATGTGATGTTGTGCTTGAATTATGTGTGGAAGAGGTGCCGAATTCGGGTGTGAAATATCACTTGACGTGTGGGTGCATTTTATATCAATTATATGAATTCTGTGAGTCCTTCCTCGTTGGATGTCTATGCTTGTCCAAGCTGCCCAAGTTGAAGTTGATAAATATTGCTATTAAATGACAGTTAATGTTGTGGTCGGCTTTGTGCGCAAAAAAGAGAAAGAAAAAGGAAAGGTGTGATAAAGGTATATCTAGAATTAGAGTTAAAATATTGGGTATATGATGAAGTATCTTTATATCAACAATATAAGCATTAGCTCCAGTTTCAATGAGGCAATGATAGAAATAGGCTTGTCATATTTGGATGGATATATTTTAATAGGGAAATATGAAAGAATATTGGAAGTGTATGCACAAAGATCTTGGATTATTGGTGATCTAGGGTTTTCTGAAAAGAACAAAACCTCTTCGGATTCTTCAAACGAACTATCAGTGGTTTGTGACCATGTCTGGATCACACATATAGTATGTTTGGTTAGTTCATCTTCCAAGAAGAATGCGGATTCAACATCATTATCACTAAATGCTACTCTAGTTTGCTTTTTCTAATTTTTTCGATCAAATGATAATTTCTTCCTATGGCTTTTGGATAATTTTTTGAAAAATGGCATTTCTTGTTGCAGACGTAGCAACAGTCAAATTTTTTACGCTTTCTAGAAAAAACCCCTCTAGAGTGTCATGCCCCGATCCTCGAGCGTGTGCCCATCCCTCAGTGGTCGATAAAATTTGTAACGTTCCCAGGACACATCGCCGACCTAATCGATTAAGCACATACATAAGCGAATTAACTAATCCCCTGATAACAACAGACATGGGATAAAAAAGCATGACAACAAATTTCAAATCAAACACATTATTGAAAACCACAATCTGGTTTACAAACAAAGGTCAACTCTAAAGTCTAAGTACAAAAGGTTTGTTTTCAAAAAGAATTTCTAAGTCACCCATGCTCTTGATCCTTCCACCTCAAGCTCTGAGTTCTTCACACTAGGGACTTGAAAAGTTAAGCCCACGATGGGGTGAAACAATATCTCAGCAAGTTCACTCCCTAAACCTCGACTAGGAAGGAAATACGCCTAGAAGCAGTTTATGCACACAATACAAAAGACTTACCTCGCCTCAGTTCCCTGCATGTTAGCACAATTCATATATCACATAAGTGTAGTAACAACACTCGATCATTTGGAACGTCTCATTTCAATCTTAGTCAATCAATCAATCAATCAATTGAATTAACACAATTGATCCATCATTCAATCAAGCAATTCACAAGAGTCTCAATTATAAGACCAAATCATTCTAACATGTCTCATTCTATCTCACACGATTTCGTCTCATAATCAGGCGCTGGTAAATCATATTAGTGGTTCACTCTTAGTATTCACTCTCAATATTCCAATTCAACATCCCTACTCAAAATTCTAACTCCACATTCTAACTCAATACTCAATACCAAACTCAAGATCAAACTCAAGGCTCTAGAGGTAGTTCTCATGCGACTCAAGTCGTCATGTAACACTTAGCCCTTGATTACAACAAGCGATAATATAAGGCACTAGAGGCAACTCACACAAATTCTCACTATCATGTAGTATTTAGTCCTTTATTACACTAGGCAATAGTATAAGACACTAGAGGTGGCTCACACGAGTTTCGATATCATGTAGCACTTAACCCTTCACTATACATGACAATACTGCAAGGCTCTAAAGGTAATTCCCATGCAACTCAAGTCCTCATGTAACACTTAGCTCTTGATCACAATAAACAATAGTATAAGGCACTAGAGGTAACTTACATGAAGTCTCGCTATTGTATAGCGCTTAGCCCTTTACCTGCTCACAACCTATTCACGCACATTCATACTTGGTCAAAAACACTGTGCTTCACACTCAATTGCATAAATTATCAATCAATTGCATAATTAAGCGATCAATATCACATATCCCTTATCAATGGCCATCCTTTGCCATGACCATAAACCATCACACGATCATCCAATACCGGCCAAGGAGATTGTGTTTTGCACACAAATTCCTCAATTAAATTAATGAACTTGGCCTATTTTCGTCGTGTCAAAAATACCCAATAAAAATAATCGTGTGTGGATACACGGTTAGTTTGAGTCAAAAATACTATATCTTCATTTTAAAAAATCTCACTATTTATTATAGTGCCTAAAAACATTTTTGGCGTTAAAAAAAAACCGAGACCAATATTTTCTGAACAAAATACCACAATTACACAATTTTAGGATAAATACCTAAAATTACAATCACCACTCAATTTGCACCAAATAGCATTCAATTAAACAAACTAAATACACTATTGCAATTAGCACGAAATTCCGGTCACCGACTATCCCGGTATAATTTTCAAAAATGAATAAATAATTAAATAGATACAAAAAATAATTAAATAAATATAATTAATTACCAAAAATGCAAACTTAGGCCAAGAATGCTTAATTAACTGCCCGAAGGGGCCGGAAAAATTTCTGAACCTATATAGATAAATAGTACAACTTATCTAGTCTCTAATTAGGCTATTCTAACCATCTAACATGCATAAATGAATAATTAAATCGCTAATACATTCTAACTAACCACCTAAACCATATTCAACCTAAACTAATCATATCTTAAATGTCATTAACTCCATAAGCAGAGTTTATCGAGTAAACTCACCGGTTTAGTGCAAAAATCAGTTCACGGCAATGGTGGCACGATGGCGGCCCAAACTCAAGCTTACAGCGGCGCCAACGGGAGCCTGGGAAGGCCCGAAAGGCCAAGCCCACAGCAAAATTGCTGGGCTCGGTTTGACAGGGGTGAAGCTCATGAGCTAGACTGGAGGCGAGGAGGGCTACTTGATCTGGTGCTGGCCTTGGCTAAGTTGTTAAAGCTTGGAGCGATGCGGGATGGTCGAGCAGATGAAGCCAGTGGCTTCGGTGGAGGGACAAAGGAGCTGGTCTCGCCTTCCACCGCTCAACACAACTGGCAGCAAGGGGCTAGAGTTAGGATTGGCGGCGATGTTGCTACTAAGATAGGAGACCAGACGATGGAGTCGAGTGAAGGAGTCAACGTTGGGGAGGGGGTTTCGCTGGTGGTTGACTTAGTGGGAGGGAGACGCGTGCAGATGGAAGTTGGCATAGTCGGTCAAAGATAGGGCAGGAAGATGGAGCTGGCATGAAGCAAGGCAGGGGGAAATTGGTGAAGCGGCAGTAGAAGGTGGAGCAGCGGATTTAGTGGGGAAATGGGTGTGCGGTTGATTCGGTGGAAGATGGCAGCAAGCGGTTCATCCAAGGAGGGGAGAGGATTGCTTGAGCAAAGAAAACAAGTGAAAGGAATGCAGAGACAGTTGGATTCGGTGGAGCAGAAACTCGTGCAAAGGAGAACGGAACCGGCAGAGGCATGCGTGATCGAGAAGCTGAAGGAGGGGGAGTGAAAGTCAAATAAAAATATCCAATGTCATCATGAATTGATCCCTAAAAGTCCACATGCTCATCCCTTTTGCTCCCCCCACATTACTTTCTTGCATAATTTTACACAAATAACCAATTTTGGTGCCAAAAGTTGCAGCCCCTTCACAAGCCTCTGAATTTCACAATTAGAGCTTCAATTTCTTCATCAATTTCCCCAATTTGATGAGTAATTTTGCTAAGGAGGAAGCCCATACAATTTCCACAATTCCCCTTCGCCAAATAGCTCACTAAGGAGGCCAAACATCCACTCAATTTTGCCCCTCCGAATTTCCTTTCTTTTTTGAATCATTCGAATTGATTTTCCGTAAAAATTCCGAGCTCGCCGAAAATTCTTCGAAGGATGAGTCGATCTTCCTAAAATAAATCGTGACACACTAGAACTTTCGATTCCTGAAACCAGGTTCAATTTCGTAGTTAATTTCAACCGGATGCGATTCTAGCATCACCCAACCTATCGGGTAGCTTTTAGGAATTTTTAGCACAATTGACCCATGGTCGATTATTTTCAAACAACATTGTACATTTTTGACACATTGGCGACTTTTGATTGTCGTGAAAATCTCGAGATTTTAAATACGGGCACAGGGTACTAAAACAACAGAAAAATCGATTTAGTGCCGCTCGACAATAATTTTGTAATTAGGTGGAATCACCCACACTTAATCACATGGTTCGGTCAAATCAACCTATCTTCGGTCTCTAAACGATTTTTAACTGTACCGTAATGATCCTTGTAGATTAGCACGGTCGAGCAGTCAATTTCTAGTCGAATTCTCAAGTCAGTCACATTTAGAATGCTTAACGGCTTCACTTCATAGGCTAGTTATCTCGTGAGTGGCTAACTCAGAGAAAAAAACTATAGGCGTGTCAATAAAAAGCCGAAATTATTCAATCGAAAACAAAACCTGAAAATCATGATGTCACATAGAGTGTTTTTCTGCAAGAATCTTCATTTACACCTTCTTTTGATATGACCTATGGAAAATCTTTTCAAGTGTCTTCACTTCTTGCATCTATCACCATAAGAAGGATCATCACATGAGTCTTTCTTTGAGCATTTGATTCTTAACTTGGGTTTTTGGCAAGCCTGATTAAGTCCTTTATTGCTTTGAAAATAACTCTTGAAGGCCTTTCGGCGGACACAAAGATCGTTAAGAGCAAGATGTAATGCGTGTTGAAGTTCTCCAATGGGAACATTAGTAATTCTCTTTTACTTGGCCTGAAGAGATTTGTCCACAAATTGTCCAATTTCTATTGAAATAGAGGAAAAGAATATTTGCTTTAGATTCGGATTAGCTCCAAGAGCATAGAATAATTTAAGCATTTCTTGGAAATGCTTATTTAGATGCTTTTCCTGCAAAGAGCGGCATTTTCTTTCAAAAAATTATCTTCTTCTAAGCTCAAGAAGATATTCTAGTTTACTAGTAAAAAAATGGTGGATTGCACGGATCGTCTAATGGAAATCTATCTGGAGTAAAAATGTTGTTTGATCTTGACTAGTAATAGTTCTCCACCAATGTTTTACGCTTCCCGTAAATCTACTCACAAAATCAATCAGTATATTATACCGACTTTCGACCAGTAAGTGCTCTAGTATTGAGCCAAGTATGAAATTCCTATAGTCTTTTTGGCCATTTTGAGTATGGACTATCATTGAGTGTGAAGTAATATTTTGAGGTCAAAGACTTATGGTCTGGGATTGGATCATGAAGATGTACTACTTCTGACTCAGATGAATTTGATTGCATTTTTGCCTCTCAAGATGATAGCAATAAAGATAGCAAGTTCAAAAGACTTTGGTGTTTCTGGTTCATAGGTTAACGTGTTTTCAGAGGAACATGAATCTAATTCTGAAGTCCATTCAGAGATATTTTGTCTGGAAGAGTCAAATGTAGCAATGGTTAATATCTCTTGTCAACTTTGGTCTCACAAAAAAGCCTCAAGTGGATTTGAGATCATATGGGCTGAGGAAGTCTCTTGGAAAGGTTCTAGAGCTAGCTTCTTTTCCTCTTTTAACTTCTTTTGCCTTTCCATTTCCTTAATATGATTTTGAAGTGTAACAATATCACTTTAGTCTATCTTTGGGGCTTCTTCAAAGATTGAAGCAATTGATGTAGCCTTGGGAGAAATTTTTTCCATTGGATTTAGACTCCAAGGTTGAGAAAAAGGGTTTGAAGGAAAAATGAACTTTTCTTCTTGAAGAGTTTGATCCTTCTCTTCAATTTTTCCATTTCAGCTGTTTAATCCTCTAGATAATGATGAGGAAAACGAATTTGCTGGATTTCATCTGTTGTGGTATCTTTTGGAACGTCTCAAGCAATTTATTTGTGACCAAAGCCATTTGATCAACCTTCTAGTCAACATGATTAAGAAATCTCAAAATTGTACACCCATGACAATTTTAACCTTTGTTAACTTTTGTTAGATTTTACCTCTAAATTTGTTGTTATGGTGATGCAGTAAGTCCACATGGAAATCCATAGGGTTAATATCATGAAAAATTCCAAATTTTATCACAAGTGTACCGTTAAATTTATCATAGGAATATCGTTGACCTTGTTACATAAATACTAGTTTGGGGTTTTTCATGATAGTTACCTTATGGATTTCCACGTGAACTTGTCACGTCACCATACTATGTCATTGTGTATCATCTAGGTCAGCAAATTTAACGATAAATCTAATGGAAACTAACAGAGGTAAATTTGTCATAAGTGTATTAGTGTGGGGTTTTTGGTGGTGAAATTTTTAATTTTAGATTTGTCATAGGTTTTACCAATTTGGGGTTTTTTTGTGGTTAAAAAAAGTAATGTAGGATAAATTTGTCACGAGTAAACCAGTTTGTTGTTTTTGGTGTTCAAAATATTTATTTGGGATAAATTTGTTACAGAATTACCAATTTGAGGTTCTTCATGGCATTGACCTTTAAATGAAAGATATCATTTTATGTTTACATAATTTTCATTTTTTATTGCTCTTTTGCACAAATAATCTATTCATTATTTTTAGAATAAGTATACTCATAAATCTTTAAACTTATTGCGAAAATGCAAATGAGTCATAACATGTACCAACGTCGTATTTTAATCATTAATATTTTCTCCCTTTTAGGAGGTATTTTCCTTTTCTTATTTAATTAATTCCTCGAATGAAACTGACGTTGTATGGTGATGATCACTGAACATCCACTTTTTAAATAGTCCCATCTCATCTTTCTTTATATTTGAAGTCCCTTATCCCATCAAATATCCGGCCCCTTAAGTTTCAAAAGATTCTTACACAAAAGTTTCTATCCTCATAACCATATCGTTTTCGAAACAAAGAACATCTATAGAAAATTTTGAAGCAGGTGAGCAGATGCCTCTCCAAGGATGATGTCTGTCAAGTCCCAAAAAGTTTGACTGCCAACTGAAATATGATGTTATCACTGATTAAAGATTTGAGACAACTTGCAATTGAATAACTAGAGTTGCATTGGCAAATTCCTGGACTATTAATATGTTTATGCTTATTTTTGGTGGATTTTGTTATGCTGATAATTTATCCATGGTTCATTATTATTATCTCTTTCTCTAGTCAAATTGCAAAAGCCGATGATTTCATGAAAGATGTGATAGATAGTGAATTGTCATATTATGTATGATTAACGTAATGAAATACAAGTTTGATTCTTTTTCACGATTTACTTATGAATCAAGTAAATACGGTACTTATAATAATCACTAAGAGTCGAATAAGAATCTTCAAACTATGCTCGTTCACATTTGCTTTCCGCACATCTCGAAGGATAATGTACAGTCTCAACACGTAAAACGCTTCTGTGACTCACCACTGATATATTCGAAACTTTAAAAACACGATCCACTTCTCCTGGAGTCACAGCGGCATAACGTGGTTGCGATTCAAAGAGGTGGACAAAACCAAATTTGTTTGGCTTGGGTGTACGACCATGCCATGGCCATCATTCAACACCCATTTGCATCCTTAGAGCAATAAATCACGACAGGGCATGAATTACGCCCCTACATTATTGAATGAGCAGACACGTGCAGACAAACTCTCTCTGTATTCTTTCCCGCCAACCCCAGACAGTCGTACGTGCCAGCTTTCTCGCGTGAAGCTGTGAACCAGCTTTCTCGCCGACAACAAAAATTCCAGTTACGTCATTTGGAACAGTACAAAAGATGTCGTTTTAGGCATTTCTTGTTTTTCGCTAATTGAGTGCTGCTAATACAACGGTACCATTATTTACCATAAATGACCACAAATTCTTATTCGCGAGGATTTGGCAACTAGGAGGTTGGGAAAGTCATAGAGAATTTGAAGCCCATAACTACACAGATTACAAAAGCTAATTCACAGGGTATTATGATTTTATTATGGAACTTGGAATATTGAACTTAGAAATTTTTTTGTAGTTCCTTTTAATGGTATTATAAACGTTTTCCCTTAGTGTACTTTCAGCCAAATCCCAAAAATAAAAATAAAAATGAATGGATTACATATAGAACAAAACTATCCTCACTTTTCGAATGAAAAAGATGCATGAATTTTTACTTATGGGACAAAATAACCCACGGTTAAGTCTTCCATCCCTACAAACTAATGTATTTGTTCGAAGTCATTGATTTGGACACTAACTTTTGGTTAAAAAGAACTCGATTCTCTAACCCAACTCTTTCAATTTGGGGCTGCAAGTTTCTTTTTTCCCCATTTTCTTGGTGAAACTGGTAAGTTCTTGATTAAAAACTACAAGAGTATAAATGTTTTGCAACGGTGTTGCCGCTAATAGTAATCCTACATTTATTTTCCCTTGAAATAAAGATGTTCAGATTTTTTTTTTTTTCACTCAATGCAAAAACATCTACGTTGATAACATTAATACGTTTATTTTCTATTATTCCCTTATTTTATGATTGTGCCAAGGTGGAAAAAATATGTGGTCTTCACCATGCCATTGCTCTCCTATGAATAACAGTTGTGACACCCCGAACCCTTCGCAGGTCGTCACCAGCGCCGATGTTACACTTTATTACCTTTTTCTATCTTGTACTTAAAACAAGCGTCATTAATCACAGGCATTATTATTATTATTATTATTATTATTATTATTATTATTATTATTATTTAAAGAGGTCCCAGCGCGACTCATAGCAGAAGCAAATTAAAAATCACCATCTATCCCCCTACCAATCCATGATACCAATACACACCAGCTAAGCATAATGATTTTATAAACAACTTCGACACTTTGCTTACATACATATATAGCAAGATGGGATTCCCTTCGGGTCGGTACAAAACAAGGAAAAGCTAGGACTCTGCCATGTCCAGCCTAAAACCTCAAAAAGAAACTCTCGACCCTCAACATCATACGAGTACGAACCCCCATCAAAAGTGTCGACTATCTACATCAAAAAGATCCAGCTCCTACTCATCGCGCGCGGTCTCACACCCAACCCGGTGCATCAGGCAGAGGTGGCGGCAACATCCCTCGCATAGCTCCATCTCGTCGAACGTGCACAGAAATGAACTCTTGAATGACAAGGCCCCCAGCCAGGCCTATGTCGTACATCACTAGACAGCGCACTCGAATAAAAGTCAATTCGGGAACAGAGGGACAGTCTATCTCCGCACACTCGACCTCTACATCGGACGATAGACCATAAAACACCCCCCACGAGACGGCAGGTAGCGGCATACTTGCTAATCTGAAATGTTATCCCCAAAAGGGGTGAGTACAACCACTCAGCAGATAGGGAAATCAAATAACAACTCAATGCATCAGGCATATCATCATACGATGCAGGCATTGCTTACCTTTGATGTCATGCGCATTCATACACATCATCATCATGGCATCTCATATATCATTATCATCATCATGCATTTCATCATGCATATCATACCATGGATGATCATCATATCACATCACGCATCATCATCATCATCACCATGCATATCATGTCATTATCATCATCATGCATATCATCATGCATATCATATCATAGGTGATCATCATATCACATATCATTATCACATCATCATGCATATCATCATGCATATCATATCATGGGTGATCATCATATCACATCACATATCATCATCATCACATCATCATGCATATCATCATGCATATCATATCATAGGTGATCATCATATCACATCACATCATCATCATTAGCATCATGCATATCACCATCATGCATTAATTTCCATTTTTATCTTTAGATTTGATCACCATATCACTCATTCTCAATTATCATCCCTTCGGGCAAAGACCTCCGACAGGGTTCCCAGCATTCAGCCTCCCAGGCTACTGGGCTTCCGGCCCCCCACATTCCGGGCATCTCGCATCTTAACTAGCATCACGAGGCATTCCCTTCAGGCAGAAGCCTCCGACAGGGCTTCTAGCCTTTACCCTTCTAGCCAGGCATCCCGCACCCCAATCCTGGTGTCGCGAGGAACCTTCGGGCATGTATCCAAGATACAACCAGACATCCAGCCCCCCACATTCTGGGCATCCTGAATCTCCCAGGGAATTCCGGCAGTGCATCTCTGTACATTCCGGCCTCATCCTCCACCACAACCTCTTACTCACATATCATTTTCCACATTCACCATCCTTTTAATCTCATTATTACATGGCATATGATTCACAAATGCATCACAATTTATGATTATACATACACCAATGTCATATAACAATGCATAATAAATTCAATGGAATTCATGGCCAATAAAATAATCCCTTTTATTTTATTATTATTTTATTATGTTATTATTATATTTATTTATTTTCATAAATAAATATTAAATTTAATATCTATGATTTTCCCAAAATCATAATATTTAAACAATCATTAAACAAACCAATAGGATGACAATTTCATACGAAATTCATGGCCAAATTGAATTTCACATAATTTCACAATTTCCACAAAATAGCACATGATATTCGGATAATGACCAGAATGCACAGTTTCCAAATAAATTCGATTAAAATACTCATACGGCCTCCAAAAATTACGAAATTTTACAGGGTGATAGCCAAGACATTTTCGTGCAACTTTCATGAAGAACTCCAAGCCAATTCTTTTTGGATTATTTTACACGACCTCACGAAGCTTCTGGAACCACTACCGCATCGTCCAGAATACACATCTCCGAAATATTAAGGGCCTATTTGGCAACTTGCCCAACAGTGCCAGATTCTGATTTTTTGTTCCCAAAATCAGTTTGGGACGAGAATCGCGTTTGGTAAATTTTTTGTTCCTGGGAACAAATTTGTCCCGAGAACAATTTTGGACAAGATTTGAGAATCTAAAAAAAATTGATTCTACGTCCGAGAATCAGAAAAAGAATCAACACGGTAAAACCTTGTTCTTCTCTTTCAACATCTCGGTTGCCATTCGCCATCACCCGCCGCCGCCCGCCGCCGCTGCCGGTCCGCCGCCGGTCGCCGGTCTGGCGAGGTCGCCGGAGGCTTGCCAGGCTAGGGCGAGGTCCAGCGAGCTCGCCGGAGGCAAGCCTAGCCACCAGTGAGGCTCGGCCTCGCCGGTGGCCAAGCCGGCCTCGCCCAGCACCGGCGAGGCCGACCTGGCCATCGGTGGGGCTGGGCAAGCCTCGCTGGTGGCTAGGCGAGCCTCGCCGGTGGCCAGGCGAGCCTCGCTGGCAGCTGGGCGAGGCTCGCGCCGGCGAGGCGAGCTCGCCCGCCGCTCTCGCCGTATCAGTCTCGGGGGGGCGAGCAGGAGACGTCGATTGGCGACCGGCCAAATGAAGAAGAAGAAGAATAGGAAAAGGGGAAAAAAGAAAAAAGGAAAAAGGAAAAAAGAAAAGAAAAAAAGTAAAGAAATTATTTAAAATTTATTTAAAAATCAAAAGAAATTAATTTGGAATAGAATCAATTAATACGGTACCAAACGCAATTTTATTCCAGAATCAAAAATTTTGAACAGTTACCAAACGTGCTTTTTTACTCAGAATCAGTTCCCGGGAACAGAATAAAAAAGAATCAGTTCTAATCAGAATCAACTCCCGGGAACAGAATCGTTACCAAACGCGCCCTAAGATTTCACCTATCTATTCTCTTTTGTTTCCTCTGAAATTTGAGTATGTTATGTACCAAGGTGTCCTTTACAAGTTTCATGAAGAGATCTAGGTCAAATAACCAAAGTATGGTCACCATTTAAGTCCATGAAGTCTCGGGCGTCTCGGAATACATCACCAGAATCATCATCTCCAAGATCTAGCCGATTTACCAAGCTATACTTGTTCTTTTCGCTTCAAATTTGAGTATGTTGTAGTTTAAGGTGTTACCTAACTCTTTCATGAAGACATCGAAGTCAAATATTCAACAAAAATCAACATGCAATCAAGAATCCAACAAGAAGTCAGTGAAAACTTCACAGATCTGGGGTCTCCGTAAAATAGAACTTTAACCCCTCATATCTCCATCATTTTCCACGAAATGTCAGTATGTTATAGTACAAGATGTTAGCTACAACTTCCATGGAGACATCGAAGCCAAAATCGGACTCCAAACACACATGCAAGCTCAAACAAGTTACTGACTCCTACAAACCGAGCAAGAACAGTCACACAGTTTGAAAGCAACCAACCCTTACCTCGGTTTTTCTCACAAATAACACCCAAAATCGAACATGCAAACCATATACACACATGCAAGAGAAGTTAGAGGACTCCACTTGCCTCTAGGATGGACAAACAACGGCGTACGGCGGCGTACACGGAGAACGGACGGCGGGACACGGCGGCTCCTCCTCGGCTCCGCCTCCTCTCCCTCTCGGTCTCTCCCTCTCTCTCGGCCGAATCAAGAAAAACCGACCACCTTCTCTCTCTTCTCCCCTTTTATTTCCCCTAAAGCTCATCATTGATTTGCCTCAACCAATGGCCAATGCATGGCCTTCTCCTTGCCACTTGTCTTGATCCATGCAAGATGGGTCTTGGAGTTGGGCTTGGGCTTGGGCCATCTGGCCACTCCTCCTTGGGCTGGTCGACAGCCTCCTTTGGGCTCTAATGGGCCGGCTAGCTTGGCCCACCAAGCTTTAGGCCAATGGGTCCAAGGCCCATTCGAATTTAATCCCCTTTTTCTCTTTTTTTTTTTTGAAATTCTTGCTTTAAATATTTTTGAATTCCAATTTTCATCTTGGCCAAAGTCTTGGGATATTTTTGTTTATTGAAATTTAAATCATATGGCCAAGCATAGATTATTAATCTATTAAATTTAAATTTCCACAATCACAAGCACAAATCATCAAATTAAAAGACTAATGGCTAAAACATAAGCCATGGAAATTCTACCACCTATTTAAAGACTTTAACACACCTTATGGCTTGGCTTTGAATTTTTGGGATGCCACGACAGTACCGTCCCGTTATCATCTCCCCATCAATATATTTTAGGCACTTTTTGTTTTTCACTATAAACAGGCCACCTAAAGCACATCAACCTCCCATCAAGGAATTTTCTTTTCCTTCTCGTGCTTTGGCTAAATCACCGTGTCCCATCCTTAGCAATCTTCGGGCTTCTCCTCGGGTACCGACTCTTGTCAGTATCCTACCCCGAGGTATAGGTCCTACCAACCTTCTCCAAGGAGTTCCCACTCCTAGTCACTCATCCTACAGGCTCTTTATAGACACCTGTTTTCCGATTCCAACATCAAGTTGAAATTTGAGTGACCTCACAACCAAGCTACCAAACAGCTATCAACCACATGCATCAGCATATTAAAAGCCTTTCCTACTAACTATCCCCTGACTCCTCGCACCTTATCACTCCATATACAGACCATGCTCTGATACCACTTAAACGGGGATGTCACGCCCCGAACCTCGAGCGCGTCAACATCCCACCATGGTCATTCAAATGCGACGTCCCAGGTTACGTCGCCGACCCATTCATTTTATTACGCATGCGGAAGCGAAACAAATCCCCTGACAACAATTAACTTGGGATAGAAAAGCAGGCAATTAATCACAATACCAAACACTCATTTACAACACATAGGTTTAAATACAACTCTAGACTGTCTACAAAATAGACCAGCTCAACGAATGGGGAACTATCCTAAAGCCAACTAGCAGGACACGTTCACCGATACTTCAATCTCCACCTTTCCAGACTTAGGGCTTCGGGTCCTCCACGACCGCCATCTAGGGACCTGAAATTTTAATCCCACAACCGGGATGAGACGATGTCTCAGCAAGTTCAACCCCCTAAACCCCTATTAGAAAGAAAATACACCCCGGGTGGCCTAGCCACATCACACAGAAGACTTAACTCGCTTCAGTTCCTTCCTGCAGGTTAGCACAATCTCAAATCACTCAAACACAGATAGTAATATGAACTTAACAACCGGAACGCATTCTTTTTCATATAACCAACAATTGCGAGGGTCCTGATTATAAGACTAAATCGTTATGACACGTCCCATTCCATGCCACACAATTCCGTCCCATAATCCGACACATCAACAACACTCAACATGCATCCCAATTGTTATTCACTGTCACACAAGGGCATAGCCTACTCGCTGTTCGGCTATCTACTGACACTCATGCCAGGCATCGTCTCCCCCCATGGAGCGCGGCTTCGTCAGTACGTCGACGGCATTCCCAAGGGAGCATGGGCCCAGAATCTACTGCGACCCGCATCCACCGCGTGGGCATCCCATATAGGGGCAAGTTCGGCTCAACAGCCCAGGACGCTTCCTCATAGTTATCACACAACTAAAGCATACTCGGCCCCAGGACACTTTGTATTTCAATCAATGCTTCCACTTAAAATAGTGATCCCGGCCATTTTTCTCCATATGAAAAATATTCCAGAAATTACTCACGTGTGTGGGGACACGCTAATTTCGAATCAAAAAGCTAATATCTCACTTTTTCAAACCCCACTATTTAATATAATCATTAAAATCCAATTTTTGCATCAAAACCCGACATTTGGGTTTTTATGAATAAAATCCTTATTTATCCCAATCAACAGTCAATTTGCCACAATCAATCATCAAATTCAAATTCTAAATACACAGCAGCGATCGACACGAAATTCTGAGAGTATAAGGTCCCGACGAAATTTTCGAATTTAAATAAATAATTAAATTTATTCCGAAAATTAATTAAATAATAATATTCACATTTTTCGCAATCCACATTCAATTTATATTATCCGACCATCAATTTCAAAATCCGAACACACAGCAGCAATCGACACGAAATTCTGAGCAACCGGGGTCAAAAATAATTTTTCCGTTTTTTTAATAATAATATTTTAATAATTTCGGAATTAATATAATATTATAAATTTCCAGAATTTCGAAATCTTTAAATAATTCAAAAATAAAACCCTATTATGTCACATCAAGGCTTTATTTTAAAAATAAACACACTTAACTTTAAACTAAACACACTTTAACTTAATTAAACATCCTAATCTAATCATCAATCAAATAAACTAATCTAACCACCAAAACTTGCTTAACTTAGACTAAGCACACTTAGGGCATAATTAGCCGTCTAATCAAGATTTAGTGAGTTAAACTCACCGGATTAGCGAGCCGAGCGGACCAAAACGACGGGGACGCCGAGGAGAACAACTTTCCTCAAAGCGGGCCGAGCATCCGGGCTCGGGAAGGCGGCCAAAACGGGCCAAACACCCGCTGCCATACCCATTTTTCCAGATTCTGCTTGCTGCTGGTTGGGGGCGAAGGAGGGCAGATCCGGGGCCGGCTTAGGTCGAAAACGGGCGGAGGAGCTGCGGCGGTGCTGCACGGCCAACGGCGGGGCCTCACGGCGGCGGGGACGAGCTCTGGCAGCTCTTGGAACGCACGAACCGAGGCTGAGACGCAGCTGGGCGTCGGCCAAGCGCGGGCGAGCGCGGGCAACGGCGGAGCGCGAGACGGTGAGCGGCGACGGGCGGAGGCGTGCGGCTGCTCCGACGGTGCTGCTTCGGCGTCCATCCCAGATCTGGGATCTCGAGCAGCAAAGGGAGATGGAGAGAAGGCTTCGACGGAAGTTGAGGAAGGTGAGGAAGGCGGAGGGCAGCACACGCGGCTGAGGAGCGGCGACGGCATGCGGCGACGACAGACGAGCGACCGGGCGAAGAGGGCGGCGTCGAGCGGTCGGCTTGGCTGGTCCGGCCGGTCTCTCTCTCCTCCTCTCTCTCTCTCTCCTTCCCAAGGTTGAAGATGATAGTGATAGGTGAGAGAGAAAAAAAACCCCACTTTATGAGAGCCAATGAGCTCTTGCCACTTGTCAACACCCCATTCGCTTGGCTTCAATCAGCATGACATCACCCGCATGATGTCATCTTCCACTATCTCCTCTCCCACAACATTATTCAATGGGTGCAATATCATTTCCGCCGGGGTCCAGATCCTTGTACATTAATTTATTCAATTCCCATCAATCCTCTTCCAATTAAGTCCAATTGAAGTCCATAAAATTTATCCAATGTCACCACTCTTCAATTCACATCTTCACTTGTCCATAAAACCAACTTAAGTCCCAAAAGCGCGACCAAAAGCGGCTTACTAATTTCTCGAGCTAAATTAGCCATTTCTTGATTATTTTGTTGAGAAACTCGGCTTGCATGAAAAATCTTCCGAAGATAAGTCAATGATCCTAAAATGATTTGTGACACACCCAGACTTCCAATTTCTGAATTCGATCTCAATTCCACGGTTAATTTCACTTTGGCACGATACTAGCGCGGCCTAACCTACCGGGTAGCCTTTAGAAATTTTCATGCATTTGACCTGTGGTTGATCATCTCAAGCCACAATGTACATCTTTGAAACATTGGCGACTTACGGTTGTCGGGGTAATCTCAAGGTTTCAAATACAGACACAGGGTACCCAATCGATAGAAAAGTCGGTCCAGTGTCGATCGACAAGGATTATGCGCTCCGGTGGAATCACCCACACTCGATCACATGCCTCTGTCGAGTCGACCTATCTCCGGTCTCTAATCGACTTTTATTTGTGCCGTAATGACCCTTGCAGATTAGCTCGGTCGAAAGGTCGCTTCCTGGCCAAATTCTCAAGTCTGATGCATTAGAACCTCTTAGCGGCTTCACTCGATAGACTAGTTTTCACATGAGTGGCCGACTCAAGGAAAAGAACTATATGCGTGCCAACGAAATGCCCGTCTCAATTTATTGAAAATAGAATTGGAAAATCGGGATGTCACAAAAAAGATATGTGATTTTAACGTTTCGAAAAATTTAATACTATTTCAGACATATTAGATCGACAAATGATTTTGTTTTATAAGTGCAAAACATCATAATATGTAGAAGATCCTAAAATTTGAAAAGTAGTGTAGCATGTGTTCATGTAAACTATTTAAAGTAATAACATCAAAATATCTAGGGATAAGTACAATAAAATTCCCAAAACTTGTTATGAAAGTGTAACTAAGTAATAAAACTTTTAAAAAGTACAATTAAATGCCAAAACTTATTAAGAAAGTGTAATTAAGTCTTAAAACTTTCAAAAAGTACAGAAGTTTTAAGAAAGTTTTAGGACTTGATTACATTTTTTTATTAGTTTTAGGATTCGATTGTATTTTCGTGACAAGTATTAGAATTTGATTGAATTTTTTAAAAGTTTTAGGATTCAATTACATTTTTATGATAAATTTTAGAATTTGATTGTAGTTTTTGAAAAAATTTGGACTCAATTGTATATTTGTAACAAGTTTAAGATTTCCAGTACACTAATCACAAGAATCTATGACACCTTGTGAATTGAATACTAAAAAATAATCTTTCTTTTTTCACTAATGCTATTTTCATTCTCTTATTAGCTCTTGACACCCTCACCACATTAATTTTTTTTTTTGGCAAAACCACATTGAATTGACTACACTATCTATTACAAATTTCACTCTCGCTTTAAGGTTATTTCTTACAATTTTTTCCTTCTTTGGCCTTTGTTTTAATTATTATGAGACAAAACTACTCATATGCCTTTCAAAACGCTATCTAAACGGTTTTGGGTTCAAATGGTTTTTTTCGCTCACCCCTAATCACAACTATGCTTTTTTAAAAATGAATGGTACCGCCAAAACTTTTTTTTTTTTTAACACTAATTGTGTATGCTTTATTTAGTCTTTGACAATTTATGACATTATTGATTCATGACCGCCTGTGTAAATTTTTTCTTTTTTTCTTTTTAACGCTGCCTGTGTATGCAATATTTATTCTTTAACAATTTATGACATTATTGATTCATGACGAAATCTCGTAAGCATTGTAGGAACTTCTTAGATATTACGTTTTATATATTTACGGTGTTTTGAATTTCGTAAGCCTTTGAAGAACATAACTTTTTTAAAAAATTAGAATAATTCAATATGTATTACGTTTTTCATTGAATTATGATGAAAAAACATTGTAAACCATAGATATTTAAGATACTTAATATTTTCGACCTCTATCAAATACATTAAAATGAAAACTGGTGAGGCTATGTAAAACATCGTGAAATATTGAAATTAAAATATCGGCAACATTTTGCAACGCATCGGCAACCTTTTGGAAAACATTGCTTCTAGTGATATCAAATGTGTTGTGCATGCGGACTTAAGCCGCATTAGTTTTGCTTTGAGTGGATGTCAAGCCATTTCGCCAAAGACTACCGTCAGCTAAGCGACTGTCATCGCAACAAATGTTGTTAGCAGAAGCTGAGTGGAGCTTTGGCGAGTTATGCCTAGTTTGTGCCACTCCGGGAGTCGCCTTATCTGGGGTTGCGTGACCCAAGCGCAGCGGTGCTGCGGCCGTACTACCTCGGCAAGGCGATGCCATGAAGCTAAAAGTGCCGAGGTGTTCAAGCCGGGGTTTCCAGATATGCAATTTGGGGGTGATTTAGATCTACAACATTAGACCTTTGCCAGTGGAGCTTCATGAGCGACCGTCTCATGGACCATCGGTGGAGATTCATTGGCGACCTACATCTGCGACTTGGAGAATATGAATGAGGGCAAAATTGAAAATGAAAATATTGATGAGAGCAGTTTTAGAGCAGAATTTTTTTATTAACCTGAGAAGAGTGGCCTCTCAAAAGCCCTATTTCGCCTTGGGCTTTCAATTTTACCAAGGCAAGTGTTTTCGCAAAGCTGAACCTCTATGCATGCTTCATTGCGGTCCACGTCCAAAACATCATGTCAAAAGGCTCTTAATTTCAGATGTACAATTATTGTCACCCATGAGATGCTCTCCATAATAGCTAGGTAGTAAACTTATATTTCTCTTTTCATGTGCACAACATTTAGGTACAGAATAATTCAACATGACTAGTAAATGCAAAACTTGTAAAACGCACTTAGGTCTAATCAATTGTCACGTTCCAAAAACGAGAAATCTTTCTCGTGGACTTGATATCATTTGTTAAACAGTAAATGGAGTTTCTAAGTTTTAATTCTACTTTGTAAAATACCTGCAAAGCGCACATTTACATTTCAAAATACCTTTATGTCATCATGACGTATTCTTCCTAGAAGTCGGGTTACGTTAAATGTTGAAGCCCTAATCTTAAACCCGGCAATTGAAAAGGCCAAAGCTTTACAACATAGAAGAAAGGCACTTTCCAAGTATAGGAATGCAGAAACATTCGAAATACACAACCTGTCCATTCTTTTTCTAAACAACCTATATCCGAATCAATGGAAATGAAAGGGGGTTGGGAAAGACAGAGTAAAAACTTGTGTCCCATATAAGATTAAAATAAAAATATTGATAATTTGTGGCAAGTAACATTAACATTCATGAGATAGTACGGATGTTTTTCTTTAGATATCTCCTTTGAATTTGGGAATGTTTTTGGCTTGTAATTAAAGCGGGATCAATGCGAACTAATTTTCTGAATTGATGTTCAATGTTCCCCGCATGAACTTAATGGATGCTTCCCTATGGGGTGACGTCCACAACATTACGTTCAGAAAGCTCGTACTGTAATAATTTATGGTGCCCTTCAAGAAAATAAACGTTTAGGGTAGTTCAAATAATTGCCGGCCATCAGATGTTGTAAATCAAAGTAAGGTGTCAAATTATTTTCCCTTCTAACAATATGCACAATTATTTACATAGCAGGCCACATTTTCGTCCATATGTGATGCGAGGACAGTTTTTCCAAGTAATTTTTTGATTATGGATAAAAAACCATGGATGGAAATTGTCAGTTTCACATCCTAAATTCACATCCAGAAAATACACATCCAAAATTTAGGAAGTGATCGGTCCTCTATTTTAACATAAAGAATAAAACCTTTAGCCAAAGCTAGTCATTTAACGAAATCATAGACTGAATAAAACCTTTATTGAATAAAAGTTATTATAAAATATTGTCTATCATGAATTAACCAAAACTATACAATCATAAACCCGGATCTAATAAAGTTATTCAATTTGTCTAATATAAAGTCCCACACTAACTCCTAATCACTTTTCACGTGTATGCAATTAAACTCCTCATGTTCAAAATCTTAAATGGTAGATAAATAAGTGGGCAAAGTCACGGCTCAATAAGCGACAATCACCATTCCCATGGAATTAAGCCATGGACAAAGAAATTAATAAAAAAATGTATACGATAGCATGCATCATGAAAGTGACTCCAACCCATATTTTCAAATTCACGAGTCATGTAATATGCATCATCACATAAATCATGTATTATAGCTAGCCATATGTCAAATTTAACTGCTTATGCTGAATGCTCTACAACCACACTTTGCCAGTGACACGACTTGAAAACTATATGGCTATGATTGAACCCTAAAAATCACATCCGCCGTGGTTAAGCTCCGTAACAGAACTAATCTATGCACATGTATCTTGTGTCTTCTCTAAGTCACGGCCGAATTATGCACAGAAGTGATAGGGAAGGCAAAAACTTTGGTACTTCGGCCCTTGCGACAATTCCAAGAATCACTCAGCAGTTTTTGTTGAATAACCTCAACCTCGTAAGTAAAATGGGACCAGGAAACCTTTCAATTTTAGGTCTGAAGTACATTGGTACAGCAGATATGCCTTCTGAGCCTTTCATGGAAGAAAGAATTTGGCACAGCAGATTCCATACGCAAAGCTCGATAAGCATCCAGCAGGGCCGCAGTTTTACTTTATGCAACAAGACTGAATTTTACGTGTTTAATAAACATGTGAAACGTCGAGCAGGGTCGCTTTCTGTTTTCAAAACCATTTCATATCCGTTGGGTCTGCTTTTCATGTCATTTAATCCACATTCACATCGCGTGATGACAACGGGAGAGGATGGGCCCATGAACTTTGCGACAAAACTTTGGTACTTCGGCCTTTGCGACAATTCCAGGAATCACTCAGCAGTTTTTGTTGAATAACCTTAACCTCGTACGTGCAATGGGACCAGGGAACCTTTCAGTTTCAGGTCTGACGTGTACTGGTACTCTATAATTGTAAAAAATATGCCTTCTAAGTCTTTCATGGAAGAAAGAATTTGACACAGCAGATTCCATACACAAAGCTCGATAAGGCCTTGTTTGGTAACCATCTAAATAGTGTTTGATTATGATTTTTTGTTCCTGAGAATAGTTTAGGAACATAATCGTTTTTGGTAAAATTTTTGCTCCCGAAAACAAATTTCTATTTTTTTGTTCCCGGAATTAGATTTAAAACAAAATCAAGAATAAAAAAAAATTAATTCTTGTTTTAGGAACAAATTTAAGAATCAAAATCATATTTCTCTTATTCTACCATTTTTTTTTCTTCTTCTTCATCTACTGCTGTCCGCCGTCCACCGCAGTCTGCCGCCAATTGCCGCCGTCCACCATTGTCCACCGCCGGTTGCCAACAATCGATCCGGCGAGCTCACCGAAGGCTCGCCTGGCCACTGACGAGACTCGCCCAGCCCCGACGAGGGCTGGCCTTGCTAAGGGCCGGCGACGCTCTGGTGAGGTCGTCGGCCTCAGCCACTGGCCACTGAAAGAAGAAGAACAAGAGAGACAATGAGCATGGTACCAAACGAATGTGAAAAAAAAATAATAAAAAAAATATTTAAAAATTAAAATAAATTGATTTGAAACAGAATCAATGAGCACGGTACCAAACGTAATTTTATTTCAAAAAAAAAATTGAACAGTTACCAAACAACTTAAAATGCTTAGAAATTGTTATCGAAAACAGAATAAAAAATAATAATTTATAATTGAAATCTATTTTTGGGAACAGAATCGTTACCAAACGCGCGCCCTAAGCATCCGGCACGGCCGCAATTTTACTTTATACAACAAGACTGAATATTACGTATTTAACAAACATGTGAAACGTCTAGCAGGGTCGCTTCTGTTTCTAAAACCATTTCTTATCCATTGGGTCTGCTTTTCATGTCATTTAATCCACATTCACATCGCGTGATGACAGCGGGAGAGAGATGGCCCAAGAACTTTGCGACAGAACTTGAACGGTGTCCACGTATCGTAAGAACCAAAGGACAATTGATACTAGGAATTTAGGGTCGACAAAAGATGGGTCCAGCTTGGAATGGCGTGAACATAGGACAGCCTCCTCTTGTTTGAACTTGCTAAAAGTAGTTATAGCTTTTCACGACTACGATTAAATTGTTTTCAATTTCAAATCACAGCTTCTTAAATTATATATATTTAGAGACACTTGCAGATCCATCAAATCTTTAATTAATCACATCTATGCTTAATTGATTGTAATTGATACACTTTTTTTATAATTTTTTTTTTTAAGTGGAAAGGAATGATGTCAACGACCCTTTGGTTAGAGGGTTACCATAAGAGTTTTACGTTTGTGATTGAGATGTTCTGTTTTAGCCATAACTATTGTTTAATTCTGAGTGAACACGTCAAGATTGCATGATCTTATGCAACTTGGAATACAATTGGAATTATTAAATGCCCGGTGCACATGTCGAACACATGCCAAAATGAACCTTAATTTCCTTAGATTGATGAGTGATTAGGGGATAGGAACTTGTGATGAAGGCACCTTTAAATCACATGGGAGTAAGTCTTTTCCAAATTAGAGAACTATCTCGATGGTAACTGTAATTGGTACTATAAATAAGAATTGGACAGAAATAAGGTATTCTTACCTTGGACTACAAATATCGCTTGTAGTCTTCATTATCATTAACCACTGGTACAATCCACAATTATCTCTTATATAAAACTTACTCAATTCTATTTTGGCTATTTCACCTCGGTGTCAAAGCTAGCTCTGTTTGAAGAAGAGTTTTTTCCTCCACCAGGTGCCTGCAGGTCTATTTCCCATGTGTTTCAAGTTGATTGCAATTGCGAAACACAATGTTGGCGTTGATACACGACAACAGAAGACAATTTCCTTTTTGTTTTGACAAGTTAAAAGGAAGCCCCTCATTTTCCATTTTTTTTTGTCAAGGATGAAAATGGAGAAGAATATAAGCTCATTTTTTTTTTTGTTGACTTAAGGATTGTAAATGTTTAATTGAGATGAACTAAGGGTAAGCGTGGTTTTAGGGTAAAATATGGAATCTGAGAATTGGACCAACAAGAACCTATAGGTTCTAGATTCAGGTTCCAAGGTATACATGATAGGTTTGAGGTTCCAAAAAATAAGGAACCTATTTTGATAGGTAGGTTTCGAGTTCTTAGTTGGAGAAACTTAGAACCTAGAACTTGTAATTTAGAACATGGAACAAGTTCTAATGTTTTCTTGGTTCATGTTTTCATGCATCTTGCAATATTCCATGCCATTTGATGATAAGTGTATAATTTAGAAATACTAGTTTGAGCTTCCATTTTAAAATTGAGACTTTTACTTTATTAATGTTCATATTTTCTGTATGTCCTTATGATTAGTGAATTATAAGAGTAAGTGATTCTTATAAAATGTTTTAATTCACCGTAATCATTCAATTAATAATTTAGGTGTAATCTAAATTGAACTTAGAACTAACTCTAGAACCTGTGACAGAGTGGGTTTTAGGTTCTAAGATATGTAGGGTAGGTTCCAAGTTCCAAAAATAAGTAACATGTTCGGTTCTAAATTTCACTTGGAATTTGCACAAAACCTTAAACCCTTTACACCTAATGTCAACCAAGACGATGTCAAGTTACTCTACCAAATCCACCGCCTTTTGGACGATGTATCACTAGTTTCTATTGCTCATTTTGAAATTTCGCCATCAATTTTCCTACATCTTTGGCCAGTGGAAAATTCTTCCAATTATGTCTATGATTGGTGAGTCACAAGTTATGAACATAATTCACATGCTTCCGATTATGTTTATGATTGGTGAGTCACAAGTTATGAACATAATTTACATGCAAAATTAACTAAATATTAATGTAGATCATGTCTATATCTTTACCCGTCAATTGGCACAATAATTGACTGAAAACACGGCCGATCAAACATGTGCATGGTCATCATGCTTAAAGTTTAGCGTGGGAACAATGGCTAGCTCACGCCACTAGCTTAAGAAGATGTTCTGATCCACGCAATCCGGGATATTTTCTAAGTGATGGGACACTCCCACGTCGCCGTCCTTGTGCACGACAACACAAAATCGGACACATTTGTTTGCTCTTCGAAGATTTTAAGAGTCTCTCTCATAAAGTGTGGTCCAGCTTATTTGGCCGGGATTGCGGCCTGGGGACCGTCCAATTTGTTGATTTTTGTTTCCTTTTTTTATTCCTATATTCAGTCTTGTAATAAAATGAGCGCATAGACATAATACGAGAAGAGGCATTGTTAACTTATACCACGATGGATTGAATAATGCTAGGTTAATCTGAGTCTATTTGAAATCATTAAACTACACGGTCATGAGACCGCGCATTCAATTAAGTATCTAACACAATTGTCATGTTGTTCTCTTTTAGGATTTCTATTATTTGTGTACTTATTCAATATACTTACAATGAGTCTTATCAGCATTTGCTTGGTTATTAGCAAGGCAATGTCATATTCTAGTGTAGTTGCGGTTTTGGGAAAAATTCCAAATAAGTACATAAAGTGTTGTCCTCTTTTCTTAAATAAGGATATATAATGGATCTTGTTTTAAACAAGAGTTTAAAGTATTATCATTTTTTCAAATAAGTATTTGAAGTGGGTTTTCTGTTTCAAATAATGACTTGAGCTGGCCATATTAGTCTCAAGGAAGAGCTTGACTTCATTGATTGGTCAAGTGCATTTCTTTCTTTCTTTATTTTATTTTATTTTCTTTCATTTTTCTATTTCTTCTTACTTTCTTTTTTTTCCTTTTCATACAAAAGACATATTCAAAAAAGAAAAAAAATTAAAACTCAAAAAATAAAACACAAAAAAAAAAAAAAGAAAAAGCCTAGGCCCACCTACGGTCACCGCCCCTTGCTGGGACAAGGTGTTGACTATGGCTAGGGGGGTCATCGGCCCCTCCGGAAGGGCCGATGACCGGAACTAAGAGAGGGTTGTGACCCTCTGCCAGAGCGGGTTCGGTGGCGGAAGAGGACGAGGGGTCTGGACGAGAGGAGATTGCAATTTGGATGCCTTGTCAACGGAGGAGTTGTAGAGCACGATTCAAGGTGTGATCGCTCACTGCAAGAACTCCATGTTGCAGAACAACTACAAGGTCATGGTCAGCAATGAAATCTGAAACCTCCTAAGAACCTGAAGACGAAGAAGATGAGTCCCATTACGAGATTGGTCGAATGCTTGCTTCATCATTTTCATGTGAGTACCTAGATCTGGGAGAGGGTTACGGCTCTCTCTTAGTTTTGGTGAAGGTCATCGGGCCTGGCCGAGGTGCTAGCGAACTTGTCGACCATAGCCAATGCCTTGACCCTGTGATAGGGCAGCGGCCACAAGTAGGAGGACTGGGGCGAGCCCACCTGCTTATTTTTTTTTTCTTTTTTTTCTTAAAGTTTTACCTTCTTTTTCTTTTTTTATTAAAAAAATCAAAAAAAGGACAAAGGAAAGGAAAGAAAATAAAAAAAGTAAAGAACAAAATACTCTTAACCAACGCTTAGATTGATATGGCCATCTTAGACCCCTATTAGGATAAAAAAAAGGGTTCATGTCAAGTCCTTATTTCAGAAAATGAAAACACTTTAAACTCTTATTTAAAATAAGATCCACTTTACGTCCTTATTTGAGAAATTGAGTTTAGTCTTTTTTATTTTTTATTTTTTGGAAAAATGCAGTTTTTGTCTTGGTCTCTCAACTGAAATGAACATATATATAATTTTGTTTTTTCCCCTCGCTGTTTGCTTCTTTAAAATAAGACAAATGCTAACAAATAATTAAAATTGCAAAATATTGGATGTTGCGTGTACTCGTGGTTGAAAAATTTTCTCCATCTATATCAAAGAAATTTTCTCACGAGGAATGGAAGCAATGGCGGGGGATTCCATTCAAATGTTTGACATTTTCTGCATCTATGATCGGAGAAATTTGCTCGCGAATCATGACACTACTATGATTAAATGTTTGGCATTTTCCTGAAAGTTAAATGAGCAATTACATTAAGAAAAAAGTCACAAAAAGCTCAAAATTATTCATGTGGTGACACATTTACCCATTCCAAAACTCTTACTTGAGTGACTAGGGATGAGTATAGAGGACCACTTGAGCTGGAAAACGTCCAAAATCAGACCGGCTGATTTTAGGTGGTTTTAGGGGATGCTGATCTAGCTCTCGGTTCCATAAAATTAGAATCCGTGAATTTTGGTCCGATTCCTAGTACAAAAAAGTGTCCCATATAAAACTCAAATAAATCTTGATAAATTAGTTGCAAGTGTTAACGTTCATGAGATAGTACGGATTTTCAGTCTTTTTTTAGACATCTCCTTTAAATGTGGCAACGTTTCTAGCTTGTAATTAAGGTGAGATCAATGCGAACTAATTGCTTGAATTGATGTTCAATGTTCCCCGCATGAACTTAATGGATGCTTCGCTATGGGGTGACGTCCGTAGCATTGCGTTCAAAAAGCTCTTATTGTAATAATTTAGGGTCCCACTTCAAGAAAATAGAAGTTCAGTGTGGTTCAAATAATTGCCGCCCATCAGATGTTGGAAATCAAAGTAAGGTATCAAATTATTTTCTCTTCTAATAATATGCACAATTATTTATATAGCGGGCCAGATTTTCTGTCCACATGTCGTGCAAGGACAGTTTTTCCAAGTGATTTTTGATTAGTGGATCACAACCACAGATGGAAATCGTCTGTGTCACATCCTAAATCCACATCCAGAATTTAGGGAATGATCGGTAATCTATTATAACGTGAAGGGTAAAACCCTTAGCCAAAGCTAGTCATTTAACGGAAAACTATTGACTGAATAAAACCTATTGATCTCATGAATGCTTTTATTTTGTTTTTCCACACGTTATATTCATTTCCATCAAAGTATGGAGGTCTGGTGTTGCTTTTTCCTTCAACCAATTCTAGAGCCAAAATACTAGCCATAGATCTTTAGCTTAAGAAGTAATAAAACTTCAAATGAAATAAACACACAAGCTCTGATACCAATTGAAAGGCCTAGTATGAACACCTAGAGAGGGGTGAATAGGCATTAAAAGAATTTTTTGCAGAAATGTTTATAAACACTTTTTCTTTTGAAATGGAATCTACAAAGTAGTGGACTAAAGTGAGTTTAATAATTAAATAAATGTATGAATGAATAAGAGAGTCTAGGGAAAAGAATGAGAACACAGAATTTATAGTGGTTCGGCTTAAATCAAGCCTAAGTCCACTGTCGCGCAATGACAGCCTACTGGCTGAAATCCACTATGAATCAAAAGGGATTTTACAGTCTCACGATCTTGGCTTCATAGTATAGAGACTCTACTCACTCTTGCGAAGTCTCACAAGTATTTACTTTCTCTTTTGAGTACAGTATAGAGACTCTACTCACTCTTGCGAAGTCTCACAAGTATTTACTTTCTCTTTTGAGTACAAATTGAGTACAAATTTTTCTTTCATGTTCTTCCTCAAACAACTAGCAAGTTCGCCTTAAATACTCCTTCTTACCAAAATGATTGCTGGCACTTTTCAAATGAATTCTTTCAATTTACTCATTGGACAAAATCAACTAAGGAGTTCTCGAGTCATTTGAAGATCGAGATGAAAGCCCATCAATCTTATTCGCCTATACAATCAAGATCTTGGTTTCCATAAGTAGAACTTTCCAAGTATACTCGCCATTCAAAAGATTTGATTATCTAAATAGATTCCAATAAGGATAATTGATCATATATGTGCTATATCCAACCATAAGGTCTTCCAAAAACCATACGGATTGAATCCTTGAAGATAATCCCACATTTGGATAAGCATTCATTATTCGGTCTAGAAACTGTCAGTGAGGGCAGACTTTGAAATTACAGTCTAGTGGTCTTCATACTTTGATAGTAGAGTCTGGAGTTCTTTAGACTATAACACTTGAGTCTGCAAGTCTTTAGACTAATCTTTTGAAAATGTTTTGTCAACTTCAAAACAATAAATGAGTTTTCTCTAACACCTTCAAATTTACTCTTTTGTGTTTGCAATTTTTGAATTTCTCATTCAATCTCTATCAAATTAAAATAATATTTAATATTAACAAATGTTGGATTAATAATTTTAGTATAAATTAATTCTATGCTCTTTTTTTTTGCATATATATATATATATATATATATATATATATAACATATCGAAACGTGTTGAAATTTCATATTGTTTGAGAAATAACATGTTGGCGTATCATGTCATGTGTCACGTGTTCGTATTGGTGTTACATAGGGCTCAAGCCCCTAGATTTTTTGTTTTCATTTGTTATTAAAATAAAAATATAATTTTAAAAAAATACTTATCTGAAATAAGATAAAATAAGGGAAAAAAATAAAAATAAAACTCAGTTGATGCAAATAGTTCTTTTTATTTTTTTAATATCCAAGATCTGGCCTGGCACACCTTACTAGGTGCTCACGGCCACCACCGGCCCGACAGGCCCAATAGAAACCATTAGCTATACTTAGAGGGAGGCTAACATAAGATCCTAACACCATGGCCCCCCACTTAAGTCATGTTAGCAACACAGGGATTCGAACCTTCAATCTCAGCGTTGAATGAGAGAATTAATAACAATGCAGCTGCCCATGATTGGGTTTGATGCAAATAATATTAATGCCCATTTGATGTGAAATATTTTTTTTTTGTTAGGGCCAAGTCGGTATCTAATTTTCTACTCAATTTAACCCTAATTACTTAATCAAAATTTAGGTGGGTCTATGCACATGCATCTTGTGTCTCCTCAACATCTTGGCTGGATTATGCACTGGACTGACAAAGGAGGCAAACAAATTTAGTGCTTCGGCCCTTGCGACAATTCCAAGAATCACTCAGCAGCTTTTGTTGACTAACCTCAACGTCGTACGTGCAAATGGGACCATGCCAGCTTGCAGTTTGACGCGCAATCTATGTTGCCCGGAGGGAATCTTTCATTTTGAGTTCTGACGTACACTGGTCTAGCTTAGAATCACATGAACATAGAAGAGACTCCACTTGTTTACTTGTTAAAAGTAGTTGTAGCTTTTCAGCACAGCGATTAAATTATTTTTAATTTCAAATCACAGTTTCTTAAATTATATTTATTTAGAGACACTAGCAGATCTATCAACTTTTTCATTGATTATGTCTATGCTTTATTGATTGGAATTGATGCTCTTTTTTTATAATTTAAAAAAGTTGGTAAGGAGCAATCAGTGTCAATAACTCTTAAGAGTTTTATGTTTGTGATTAATATGTTTCGTTTGAATTACAATCATCGTTTAATTCTAAGTGAACCCATCAACATTGCATGATTTGATGCAAATTGGCAATAACTGGAATTATATTATATGTCCGGTGTACATGTCGAACCTATGCCACAACGAACCTAAATTTCATTAGATCAATGAGTGATTTGGGGATAGGAACTTGTGATCAAGGCACCCTTAAATCACATGGGAGTAAGTCTTTTCCAATTTTGACAACTACCTCGATGGTAACTATAATTGGTGTTATATATAAGGATTGGATAGAAGTAAGGTATTCTTACCTTGGATAACCACTTGTACAATCTACATATATCACTTGTGTTCTTCATTATCATTAACCGCTTGTACAATCTACAAATATCTCTTGTATTCTTCGTTATTGGATATATAAAACTTACTCAATTTTATCTTTGATATTTCATCTCGGTATCAAAGCTAGTTCTATATGAAGAAGAGTCTTTTCCTCGACTATGTGCCTGTAGGTTTTTTTCTCATGTGTTTCACGTTGTTTGCCATAGCGAAATACAATGTTGGTGTTGGTACATAAGAATAGAAGACAATTTGTTTTTTGTTTTGACTAGCCAAGTGGAAGCCCCAAGTTTTCCAAATTTATTTTTTCGCTAAGGATGAAAATGGAAAATAATATAAGCTGATTTTTTTTTTTTTTGGAATTTTTTGTTGAGTTAGGAATTGGAAATGTTCAATCGAGATGACAACAATATCAACCAAGTCATTGTCAAGTTACCCTATCAAATCCACCACCTCTAGGTGATGTATCATCACTTTCTATTGCTCATTTTGAACATTTGTCATCAATTTTCCCACATCTTTGGCCAGTAGAATATTCTTCCAGACATATTTATGATTTGTGAGTCATAAGCTGTGGACATCATCCACGTACAAGCTTCACTAAATATCAACGTGGATCATGTTTGTACCTTTGACCTGTCAATTGGCGCAGGAATTGACTGAAAAGACCGCCGGTCAAACGTGTGCATCGTTATCGTACTTAAAGTTTAGACTGAGAGCAGTGCCTACACGCCACCAGTTTAAGAAGACGTTCGGATCCACACAATCCGAGATATTTTCTAGCGACGGGACTCTCTCACGTTGCCTTTCTTTGTGCAAGTCAACACAAAATAGCGTACGTAATTTTGCCCCTGAGAAGATTTTAAGAAACTCTCACGAAGTGTGGTCCAACATATTTGATCCTGATTACGAGTTGGGGAGTTGAGTTTTGTTTCCTGTTTTTTATCCTATATTCAACCCGGTAATAATATGTATTGAATGACGATAGGTTTATCGTAACAATCTATTTGAAATAATTAATTATCTAATACAATCATCACATCATTCTCTTTTAGTATTTCTATTCTTTGTATATTTATTCAATATAACCTACAATTTGTCTTACAGGAATTTGCTCAGTTATTTATTATCACGGCAATGTCATGTTCCAATGTATCTATGATTTTGAGAGAAATTTCAAATAAGGATATGAAGTATACTTATTTTTTTTTAAAAAAAAAGGGGGGAGGGGCGGGGTTTGGAGTGGATGTTATTTTAAATAAGAGCATGAAGTGTCATCATTTTCTTAAATAACGACTTGAAATGAGTTTTATTTCAAATAATGGTCTAAAGTGGCCATTTTAGTTTCAACAGATGGCCCAACCTTATCAGGGCATTTTCATCCATTAGTTTTTTTTTTCTTTCCTTTTTCTCTTTCTTCTTTAATTTTTTTTTTAAATTTTCATAAAAGACAAATTTAAAAAAGAAAAAAGTTAAACCTTAAAATAATAAAACACAAAAAAAAAAAAAATCCAAGCCCGCCTATGGTCACTGCCCCTTCTCGAGACAAGGTGTTGGTTATGGCTAGTAGGGTCACCAGTGCCTCGACAAGGGTCGGCTTGCCCACTAGAGGTGAGGTCTTGCTAGTCCTCGCTAGAATTAGTAGAGGGTTGCGACCCTATGGCAGAGCAGGATTGGTGGCGGGGGAGGAGGGGGGCGGACGGGAGGAGGTTGCCACTCGAAGGTTTCATCAATGGAGGAGTTGTAGAGAATGATTCAAGGTGCGATCGCTCATTGCAAGAACTCCATGTTGCAGAACAACTACAAGGTCGTGGTTAGCAATGAAATCTGAAACCCCCAAGAACCTGAAGACGAAGAATATGAGTCCCACCACAAAACTACTCCAATGCTTGCTTCACCATTTTCATGTGGGTACCTAAGTTTGGGAGAGGGTCGCAGCTCTCTCTTGATTCTAGCGAGGGTCCGGAGGTATCTAAGTTTGATGTGATGATGGGGCGATGGCCATAGGCAAGAGGGCCGGGGCTAGCCCTCCTACTTGTATTTTTTTCTTTTTCTTTGTTAAAGTTTTACAATTTTTTTTGAGTTTGTTTTTTTTTTTTTATGAAAAGAAAAAGAAAACAGGAAAAGAAAAAAAGGAAAAAAAAAGGAAAGTAAATCAAAAAGGTAAAGAACAAAATACCCTTGACCAATCAGTGAGGTCAGGCCCTTATTTGAAACCTCTCTCTTCAGCCATGAGGCTAAGAATGTCCTTGTATTTCATCTACTATAATGTTCTTCTACTTTTGATTCTTCTTCTATGTCGGCATCAATTCGAAATTGAAGCAGTTGGTGAATTCCTCGATTGTAGTTCATGAGTGGGATTCGTTTTGCTCCATGAATAACCTATTTACTTCCTTTCTATCGTCTTGCCTTTTGGTTTCTCACTTTGATTTCTTGTACCGTCCACAATGATGATGCAAGTATTTTTAAGAGTTTCTTCATTATATTCCATCTATTTTCTGGATTCGAGGTGGTCATTACTCGCTTCCTAGTTTTTTTTCAAACCATTGGTCACTGAAAATATTGTGTATCACTGATTCCATTAGATCGCTTGGGAACTGGACCAATTAGTCTGATTCCCAATTCCAAAAAATGAGAACTAATCCTATTCTTGGGTGGGACTAGACCAAGAACTAATCAACCCTATGTGTGACACTTTCATCCTCCATCAAGGTTTCATTAGGGCACCATTAAGTAATTTGCCCACATGGATGCTAGTAAGCAAACAATATAGATATGGTATTTATGTGACTTAAGTGAAATAAAAACAATGTTATTTTAGCTAAAAAATCATATAATTAAATCTTGACGGAAGGTAAATGTGTTACATAGGTATAAGTTTGGAGTTTTTTATGTTATAAGATATACGTCATAATAGATATAGTTTAGAATTTTTTTATGTCACAAAAAAAGTTCTCAATAAATCTGTTATAGTGGGCATAATTTGAGATTTTGGTAGCTCTTTCCCAGTACATTGCTTAGCTAAATTGCAAGTCCATTGTTTGACATTGTCCTGAAAGTCTGAGCAGGACACAATCTATGCTTTGTGGGAGGACTTCCCATTCAATACATGGTCATATAGACTACACATCCGTTGGGGGATGAGATCTTCCACCACGCTTGATGTCCTCATTTTGTGCCTAATTTAGCTAAACCAATAATTTATCTGAACAATGTATCAGGAAATTTATCACTGAATGTGTTAGCAAATAAGATTTATTGACAAGTCAGAGATATTGGGCAGTATAGAGGATTTTCACGTGCAGTTAACACTAACTAAAGCAGGGGTTATATTTCTGTACAGTCATGTCATTGATTGGTAGATCACAAATTATTGACATCGCCATATGCAAATTTAAGCTTGCATAATTTGTAACCTATCAATAAGAGACTCGATTGAAGAAACTTCGTTGATTTAGGAACAGGGGATAACATGGCCCTTAAAAATAGGCATATGTCCCCATCTCACAAAGGAGGTAGACAAATGTCGTATTGGAGCAACAGAGGATCTTCATCCTTGATGTATGATTTTCGAAGAGCTTAGCTCATTAATGTTTTCCTTTTGATACGATTAATTGATGTTGCAAAATTAAGTCAAAATAAATATAAGGCTAAGTGTGAGATTTTGTGGGATCGCTGTCAATTGTTTTAAAAATTTAAGCTATTTAATGAATGTATGATTTATTATTTAAATATTTTAACACTCCTCCCCATGTTTGGTCTAGTCTTTTTGCCTAGTATTAAGCGTGGAAATTTAATTCAGGAGGCAAATGGGACTTGGAAATATTCAAACTCAATACATTCAGCTTTGATATCATGGAAGATTTTGTAGGACCACTATTAATTATTCTAAAAACTTAAGTTATTAGATAAATGTGTAGTGTATTATTTAAATATTCGAACACTAAGTTTCCCTACAATTATGTTTCTGATTGGTGGTTATATGTTATTGTGGGACATCATTTACACCGAACTTATCTAAAATTGAAATGCAAGTGATGTTTACACTCGTAAGCTATCAACCAGAAGACTAATTATAAGAAATCCTCCGATTAGAGACAGAGGACAATATAGCCCATCATTTTAACTAAAGCCTAATGCCTAAAATAATACCAGAAATACAATTTTGATTGAATGAGGAAAGAAAAAAGCAACGTAATTCCTCTCTCATGGAAAATAGGAAGTCTAACTATTCCTCCGGTGTCATTTTCCAGTCTCTTGGATCAACTAAAGGGGCACTTTGCTCTCAAATAGTATTCCCAATTATTGACTTGGAGGAATACGTGGTTGTAGAGGTTTCTTGGATCTAGATTCTTTGGTGCAGAGTCATTTTCATAAGAAGACTTTGTAGGTTAGCAAAAAAAACCATCTTCTTCTGTTTTCTTGGTCTTGAACGAAACTTGAAGAAACTAAATGATGAAAACGCCCCATATGTTGCCTTGTGAGTTGACTAGGAGAAGCATGAGGATGGCTGCCGCCAACCACGGTGGGCGGTGGAGGCGTGACCGGCCATCGTTGGTGACATAGCCCACGACGGAGGGGTACTATCTGGGGCGGCTCCCTCTCTTATTCGACATCATAGTTTACTCTTTCTTTATTATTTAGTATTTAATATTTATTATTTAATATTTCTTTAGCTAATAACCTTTTTAAGCTTAACTGGGTTAGAAGTGAGTTTGTCTTTAGATCCACCAAGATTCATATCTAGTTGGGTTTTGCCTCTGATATTGGAAACCCACTTTAATCCGTTTTGAAATTTTCAGACAACCCATATTTGACGTAGCTCATTGAATTCGAGTTAAGAAATTGATCTTGAACCCAATTTGTCAGCTCTATTTATATTTAAAAACAATACCTGACGCTACCCCACATTAGCACTATAAGACAACATTTATGCCCCTCAACTCTTAAGGACAATCTGACAATACAATTTTTCTTCTCCTCTTTATCACCTCGCTCTCACATACATTTGAGAAATTATTGAGTAAACTTTAAACGTGTACTAAATCAAATTCGAACTGATGATTCGCCATTTTTAATGGTCCAAATTTAGTTTAGTAAAATATATCAAGCTCATGGATAATTCCTCCACACATTATCCCAAAAATGACTAAACATAATTTCTCACCCTCGCTGGCCCGTACGCTCTTCTGCTTGTTGCACGCACATACGCTTATTTCACAGAGAGCCGAACTTATTATGGAGGACAGGACCACAGATTTTAGGAGCAAACGTGTTCCCCATAGGACAAAGTTTTGAGAGTTCAAGTTCAAGTATGTGTTCTTACCTCGTGTATCACGTAAAATGTGAGCTAAATCTGAAACAGTGGAATAAAATCCGAGTACGTGGTCTTCCTTGTTTGCCGAAAAAGCCCTTCATGTCCTTTTCTTTTAGACATTGCGATCATTGCGCTTCTAATTTCTTGAAGACCATTGACACTCGAAACCTCTCCGAAATGTATATGCATTGATGTATGCTTTCAACGACGATGTTTCCTCGAATCGGGTTTTGAAAACGACAATTGTACGTACCCAAGTTTCTCGCCCACAACAAAGAGTCCAACTGCAGAAACTTATGAAAGATGTGTGCAGCACATTCCCTATCAATATATTTGAGGCCATCTAAAGCAAATCAACCTCCTATCATTCTTAACAATCTTCGCACTTCTACTCTCCCCGTGATTAGGACTGGGAAAGGGTCGGCCACCGATTCCAGCTTCATAATGGATCGACCTAACCAAATGCAATCATCGAGCATTGCCAAGGAGCAAACTTATCCGGTAAATCCCCTGATCCTAGCCTTTTCTTTTCAACTTTCCATTTCCTTCCTTAGCTCGTGTGAAAAAAAAAAATCGCCGAGGTAGTGTTTGCCTCCGAGCATTATTTCGTAGGGCATACTTATATGCCAACACCTCTTTGGATTCTTCATTGGCCTATTGATGATAGAAAGAGGAGAAAAATAAAACCAAAATAGGATAACAAGGAAGCTTAGGCAGCATTTGTTTGTGTTTCTTTTTTTGGTTTTTAAACACTTTTTCTGTTTTTTTTGTTCTTTTTCCCAGGAACAAAAAAGAAACAGAAATAAGAAACACAAAATTTGTGTTTTCTGAAACACATTTGAGAAACACTTTCCTTTTTTTCTTTTTTCCTTTTTTTTCTTATTTTCTTCTTCTTTCTTTTGGCGATGTGGCTGACCGGCGGAATCGCCGGCGAGGCCGAGGCTCGCCGTTTCGAGCTCGAGCCCAGATCCGCGAGGCCGACCTCGCCCCGGGCGAGCCTCGGCCTCGCCGGATCTGGCGAGTAAGGCCGAGCTAGGCCGAAAAAAAAACTTATGCCAAAAGAAGAAAAAAGAAAAAAAGAAAAAAAAAAGAAAAAAATAGAAAAAATAAAAGAAATAAACAAATTATACAAATTTATCAAACGTGTTTCTGTTTATTTTTTATTCCCGGAACAAGTTTACCAAACGCATTTTTTTGTTCAAAAATTGTTCCCCGGAACAAAAACACTTTTTTCTATTTCTATTCCCTGGAACAATTTTTAAACAGAAACGCAAACAAACGCACCCTTATTTACTGAATATACGCAGGGAAACAAGAATGTTTTCCTTCAAGGCTCAGTAGAAAGGAATCTGTAATAAAAAAACCAACTTATTAACTCCTAGTTAGATTTGATCATTTGAAACAATTTCAACTGGACTGGCTTGTAAGGTCATATATCACCTTGTGCATATGAGCATACCAAGCTTTAATAGCATAAAAATTAATGTCAACAGAAAACCTTAACAATCTCATACTAAATTACTATATATTACTATGAAAAATTATTGTCTTTGATCTTTTGAATTTTTGCTCATTTAATATTTTTTGCTTCATTACAATAATTCTTTGTTAAATTACATGAGAAAAAATATCGCCAATTTAGTTCATTCTTGCTTAATTTTTTTTTTCATTATAACATCGACCTCACTTGTAACTCTGGATTTCCATGATGTAGGATGATTCCGGGATCAAACATGACGAAAAAACAAAGAGCCTTATAGATTTTCTGAATAAAGTGGTGAATGAGCCCGTAGAAAGTTTGATAATTGTCGACATGATTCAGCGACTAGGAGTTGAATCCCTATTCCGGCAACAGATTAAAGCCATTCTAACGTGGCAATACACACATTTTAGCTCTTTGAATCTTGGCAAAGATGATGTCTATGAGATCGCTCTCCGGTTTCGACTTTTGAGGCAAGAAGGTTATCGTGTGCCTGCAGGTTTGTTCCTATGAGTTTCAAGTCGATTGCAATAGCGAAATACAGTGTTGCTATTTATACATAACAAAGGAAGACAACTTTTTTCGCTGTTGTTTTGTCTAGTTACGTGGAAGCCCTAAAATTTCCAATATCTTGTTAAGGATGAAAATGGACAAGAATATAAGCTGATTTAAGAATTGGAAATGTTTAATTGTGATGAACTCTCCAATGGATATCCATCAATGCATTAGTGTTCTGGACTTTTGTTCAAAATGGAAAGTAAGAACTAATTATTCATATTACAAAAACCGAATTGAAAAAACCTAGATATATGCCCATTTCCTTCGCTTGTTCTCTTTTTTAGTTTCTTTACATTAAAAAATTAAAAATTTACATGAGATGAAATAGTTTTAACCAATTTAGGATTTTTTTCGAAACCAAAGTATGCACATCATAATTTTGAATGAGTGAAGCGACTTATAAATTAGATATCAGACTATGCTTTTTGATGTATTAGAGTCCTTGTACTTTTTATGCAGATGTGTTTGAATACTTCAATGATAAGGGGAAAGGTTTTGTTATGAAACTGGAGGGAAACATCAAGGGTATGATGGAATTATACGAAGCGTCACAAATGAGCACGGAAGGAGAGGATATACTCAACGAAGCCGAATGCTTTAGCAGCAAGTGTCTCAATGCATTGTTGATGTGTGATCTTGATCATGAACAAGCGATAATGATAGAAAGTACATTGCAATATCCATGTCGCAAGAGCTTCGCAAGATTGCTAGCTCCTCAAAGTTTTGTAAACGATATGCCAGGCGCAAACTCATGGATGGAAGACTTGCTAGAAGTGGCAAATAGAAAGCGAAAAATTGATCAATCTGTGCACCAGAAGGAGATTCACCAAATTAATAAGTGAGTAACTAATTAACTACTTATGCAAAGTTATGCTCAATTGAAGGACTATAGATGACCAACATATAATAATTGGAGAAATCTTAATAGTTGGCCCTAATACAAGTATATCAATGCATAAATAAGACGCTATATTTAAACTTATGTATTTAAGGAGTTGGCAATTAGGTTCAGACTAATATCAAACTCACAAGTCACAGTTTGAGGCATGACTTAAACCAGTTTCACCAAAACTGTAAGGAAAATGATGGACTCTATATCTCCATTTTCTCAAATCTCTATGTCATGAGATCAATAGAATTTTCAAATGAATAATTTGTTTCATTTAAATGAGTATACTATTATGTACTATTGCTTTAGTTTTCCTCATGCATATCCTATATTTCAGGTGGTGGAAAGAGTTGGGATTGGGAGAGAAGATGGAGTTCGCTAGAGACCAGCCACTAAAATGGTACATGTGGTCCATGGCAATTCTCACAGATCCAAGCTTGTCTGAGCTTAGGGTTGAGCTCATTAAGCCCATCTCTCTCGTGTACATTATTGACGACATATTTGATGTCCATGGCACGGTTGACGAGCTAATTCTCTTTACAGAAGTCATTAAAAGGTATACAGTCGAAGATATCCCTTTTTACTTATTATGTTGCAATTATTACATAAAAAAAAAACTACATTCCACATTTATATTATGTTGACAATTTAAATATTTCTTGCATTTTCTTTTCCTTCAGATGGGACAATGCGTGTCCTGAGCAGCTCCCAGAGTACATGAAAAAATGCTTCAAGGTTCTCAATGACATTGCAAATGATTTTGGCAAAATCATCTTCGAGAAGCATGGATGGAACCCCACGAGATTCTTGAAACAGATGGTATAAATATAAAATTATTATTAATAAGAACCTCTGTTCGCAACAATGTTGCTAACTCCTATCTCATCTCTAAATGAACGTGACTTAATTGGAGATTCACAGCACTGAACCAAAACTCAACCTTGATCATATCCTCGTCCCTTTTTTCACTCTTTGTCTCACCACCCTCCAATATTTTGGTCATCATTTTGAAGTTTGTGTTCACTTCTTCAAATTAAAGCCACAAAAACCAATCGCCGGCTTCATCATCGTCGAGTTTCATTCAATCTTTTATAGAATTCCTTATAATGCCACACACGGAGATATCACTGATTGGGTTAAGCTGCAACCGTCCCTCCGTCCCTCCGTCCCTCCCGCCCTCTCCCATACACACTCACACAAATCTTGGCGAGATCTAGGTGTTTCTGTCAAGATCTTGTAGCCGTGGCCTGGCTTCCTAGCAATAAAATTGAGCTCAGTGCAGCATTGAGCTCCCTTACTCTCTGAGAGAGAGAGAGAGAGAGAGAGAGAGAGAGAGAGAGAGAGTTTCCTAGTGATTTGTCATTTATGACTACTACGAAAGCTCAATAAGCTCACGATTTTGATTTATGATTACATTTTAGATGATCCTTGATCAGTCAGATAACATTTGATGTTGCAGTGGGCGAATTTGTGCAATGCATTCCTGGTGGAGTTTCAGTGGAACGCTTCTGGGAAATTGCCAAAGGCAGATGATTACTTGAAGAATGGGATTATCACTTCGGGTGTGCCCTTGGTGCTAACTCACCTGTTCTTTCTATTGGGCCAAAACATTGCCAACCAAAGTATGGATTCAAAGAAAGAAGAGGTGCAGCTGCCAAATATAATATTCTTAATCGCTGAAATTCTTCGCCTTTGGGATGACCTCGGCTGTGCCCAGGTAAACTAGTTCGTGGTTTCGTGCTGGGCAATATTCGGGTTTTATTCCATTTTTTATTTGCGTTTTGTCATTATTTTATTGATATGATTTTTTTACTCGGGGGGATTCGATTCCCTGAAGGACGAGAATCAAAATGGCTACGACGGGTCATACGTGGATTGCTATTTGGGAGAAAATCAAGGCTCTTCTTACCAAAGCGCAAGGGAGCATGTGATGAAGTTGATATCGAAATCGTGGAAGCTGCTCAACAAAGAGTGCCTCTCTCCATGTCCGTTCTCTGCGCCTTTCCTTGAAGCTTGTGTGAATGCTGCTAAGATGGTTCCACTGATGTACAACTATGAAGACAAACATGGTCTTGGACTCCTACAAGACCATATGAAGTCGTTGACCTGTGATCACGAGACGATTTAGCATCATTTTTCATGTTTTCATCTCTCATGCTTGATTACTTCGGTATAATGTACTACGTGTAAGACATAAATAATTCATATGCGGAAGCCAAGATCGTTTATAGACAAACCTCCAGCCATTGTTTGCATTCACGTTCGTCGAATCTCCTGAAAAATCAAGAAAGCAATAGGCGCACTCTACTAACCAAATTTCCTCACGTACTGATGGTGTATTCTAAATGTGAAGATTTTGTGTTAGACCTTGATCGCCCGTCAGAAATGAACGTACGTTCTTTATATATATCGTCTCCCATCAAGACGAGCGGTTGTCAACGAAAGGGTACGAAGCGTGTCGAATAGTTGCAACCTTTAGGAGAAAATGCAGATCTTAAATGTGGGATCATAAAAATAAATAACATTCTCCCACTTGATCCCATCATTTTCATCATACGAATCATTCAACTAATTCCACGAAAACTTTATGCTTAAAGAAAAGAAACAAAACACATGGATCATGGCGACATGTCCTCTAAGAGTGAGTAATACATTCCATGTATCACAATGCATCTTATTTCTTTAATGTCAGCCTATATGTGACAACATATCCTAATGAATAAACCTCATGTTTATTCCAGAACCAAGGATAAATGTTATTCTCATAAACAACAAAATGTGTACACAAAAATTGAGAATCAACATTACAACTGAATAAGAGTTCCATACAACAAAAATTGTTCATATGTCGACAAATCACATAATGGGACTTATTCCCATACTAGTTACATGATCCTTATACTTCATTGGTGGCATGCCTTTAGTTAAAGGATCGGCTATCATCAATTCAGTGCTAACGTGTTCAATGACCACTTTATTCTCCTTAACACGTTCCCTTATGGCTAAATACTTAATGTCGACATGCTTACTTCGACTGCCACTTTTGGCATTTTTAGCCATAAAAACTGCAGCTGAATTGTCACAATATATTCTTAATGGCCTAGAAATAGAATCAACAATTCTAAGTCCAGCAATGAAACTCTTCAACCATACACCATGCGAGGTAGCCTCAAAACAAGAAACGAACTCAGCCTCCATAGTGGAAGCAGCAGTCAAAGTCTGCTTGGCACTTCTAGGTTGTCAGTCCGTCTATACATAAGCATATAGTCTTTGGTACCTTGAAGGTATCTCAACACTTTCTTTGCAGCTCTCCAGTGGTCTAAACCTGGATTACTCTGATATCTTCCCAACATTCCCACAGCAAAAGCGATGTCAGGTCAAGTGCAAACCTGAGCATACATCAAGCTTCCAACAGCAGAAGCATATGGAATGTTGCACATTTGTTCCCTTTCTAGATCGTTCTTCGGGCATTGGTTCAAATTGAACCTATCACCCTTCACAATGGGTGCTATACTTGGTGAACAATCTTTCATTTGAAACCTCTCTAGGACCTTATTAATATAGGTTTCTTGAGATAATCCTAAAATTCCTCGAGATCTATCTCTATGGATCTTAATGCCAATGACATAAGATGCCTCACCCATATCCTTCATGTCAAAACTCCTAGAGAGGAATTGTTTCACCTCATGTAGCAACCCCTTATCATTGGTTGCAAGTAGTATATCATCCACATACAGCACAAGGAAACAAATTTTGCTCCCACTAATCTTCTGGTATATACATTGATCCATGACATTCTCTATAAAACCAAATGAAGAGATAACATCATGAAACCTTAAGTACCATTGGCGGGATGCTTGTTTCAAGCCATATATAGATTTCTTAAGCTTGCACACCAAATGCTCACCTTTACTAAAGGAGAATCCTTCAGGTTGTTTCATGTAAACCTCCTCCTCCAGTTCTCCATTGAGGAACGCCGTTTTCACATCCATTTGATGTAATTCCATATCAAAATGGGCAACCAATGCCAAAACAATACGAAGAGAATCTTTCTTAGATACAGGAGAAAAAGTCTCAGTATAATCGATTCATTCCTTTTGAGTGAATCCTTTGGCAACAAGTCTAGCTTTATATCTTTCAATGTTACCCAATGAATCCTTCTTAGTTTTGAAGACCCATTTACAACCAATAGCCTTCACATCATTAGGTAACTCAACCAAATCCCAGACTTTGTTAGATGCCATAGAACTCATCTCTTCCTTCATGGCATTGTACCACAAATTGGATTTATCACTATCCATGGCTTGTGAAAACGTTTCAGGATCATTCTCAGCTCCAATATCGTAGTCGGACTCTTGTAAATACACAATATAATCACTAGGAATAGCCGATTTCCTTATTCTAGCAAATCTTCTCAATGTTGGATCAACATTCTCTTGAGGAGCATGTTGCTCAACTAGTTGTTCAACACTTTCTGGTAATTGCTGAACAACTGGATCTACTAGATCAATATCAGCAGGTTGTGGAACTTCAACAATTGGTTGTTCAATAGCCGGCTGAACTGTAGGGGCATTATGAGCAACAACCAGCCTTAAACTTGAGGTGGAAAGTTGAGTGTCTGAATGATCTTCCTTAGGAACATGATCCCTTAGTCGATCGCTCCCACTGATCAAGTCATTTTCAAGAAATTTAGCATTTCTTGATTCCACAATCCTAGTGGTATGAGATGGACAATAAAACTTGTATCCCTTAGACCTTTCGGCATATTCAATGAAATACCCACTTATGGTTCTTGGGTCCAACTTCTTTTCCTGTGGATTATAAATTCTTACTTCAGACGGGCATCCCCAAACGCGCACATGATGCAAACTCGATTTCCAACCCTTAAATAACTCAAAAGGTGTCTTTGGGACAGCCTTGGTCGGAACTCGGTTTAATATATACACTGCCGTCTTAAGTGCTTCAGTCCATAAGAATTTAGGAAGTTTGGAGCTACTAAGCATACTACGCACCATGTCTAATAAGGTCCAATTTCTTCTTTCCGCTACGCCATTTTGGTCCGGAGAACCAGGCATAGTATATTGGGCAACTATCCCATGCTCTTGAAGAAACCTTGCAAATGGACCAGGTGCTTGTCGATCTTCAGTGTATCTACCATAGAATTCTCCACCTCTATTTGATCTCACGATCTTAATTTGCTTATTGCATTGTTTCTCTACTTCCGCCTTAAATACTTTAAAGGCATCTAATGCTTCATATTTATTATGAATCAAGTAGAGATACATATAATGTGAATAATCATCTATAAAGGAGATGAAGTATTTCTGACCACATGAGTCCATATCCGGACTACAAATATCCGTATGTATGATTTCTAATATTTCTGTACTCCTCTTGGCACCTTTCTTTAACTTGTTAGTCTGCTTTCCCTTTATGCAGTCCACACAAGTATCACAATCAGTAAAATCTAATGTACCAAGTACTCCGTCATTTACTAATCGCTTAATTCTTTCTATGGAGATATGTCCCAATCTCTGGTGCCACAACATAGAAGAATGTTCTTTCACAACACATCGTTTCATACCAGCTTTATCATGAACATGCATCGCATCATAATAGGCATTGTCTTGTAAATTAATTCGAAAAAGACCATCAAACAAAATACCACTCCCAACAATTTCAGATTTAAATGATAAACAAAAGTTTGAATCTGAAAAGTTAAAACAGTATCCTAAAGGTACAAGTCTTGAAACTGAAATTAAGTTTCTAGAAAAACTAGGAACATAAAAGGTCTTTTCCAAATCTAAAACAAAACCACTATTGGGAACTAGTCTATATGTCCCAATAGCTTCCACATGCGAACGCATCTTGTTTCCTGAATAGATGCTTTGTTCACTTCCCACTGGCTTCCGGTGGTTTTGAAAACCCTGCAAGGAATTCGAAATATGGATTGTAGATCCAGAATCAATCCACCAAGTGTTGTGACTTACATCAGTCATATTAGATTCATAACAAACACAAGAGATTGGATTACCTTTCTTCTCGAGCCAGGCCTTAAATTTGACACAATCCTTCCTTATATGCCCCTTCTGTCTACAGAAGAAACACTTGGATTCTTTCTTAATGTCAGCTTGGGGAGGTATTTTACCTTTTCCCTTATGCTTGCCATAGCCCTTATTCTTTCCTTGTGTTGCCAAATGAGCACTTTCTCCCAATTCCATAACCAGTCTTTCTTGCTCTTGAACACACATGGTCATGAGTTCATTAATAGACCATTTATTCTTATGCGTGTTATAAGAGATCTTGAAAGGTGCATACTGATGTGGGAGAGTGTTCAGAATATAATACACAAGGAATGATTCAGATATCTCAACCTCAAGGTTCTTAAGCTGAGCCGCAATGTTCCTCATTTGTATGATGTGCTCACGCACACCTCTAACACTAGTGAGCTTCAATGATGAAAACTTCATAATCAGGGTCATGGCATGCGCCTTCTCAGAACTTTCAAACTGCGCATCTATAGCCTCCAATAAAGCCTTAGCATTGCTATGCTGAGCAACTGAACCATGAATACTTGGAGATATCTTAGCTCTTATAAACATGGCACAAACGCAGTTGGACCGTTCCCATTGGTTATAAAGAGCTATCTCAGCTGGAGTGCTCGAATCAGTAGGAGCAGGTGGTTCGTCTTTCCTTATAGTATAGTCAATGTCGATCCACCCCAATTGAAGAAGAACTGACTCTTTCCAAATTTTATAGTTCTCACCATTCAGTACAGGAACATCAAACTTAAATTCAGAGAAATTCACAGGTTGCGAAACTGCATATCAAATAATCATGCTTATGTCACAAAATTTGAGGCAAATATAAATAAATCATTGTTTTACCAATGTAAACATGTCACAATATGAATCACATAACATAAAAACTACCTGTGGGCTAAGTTTTTAATTTAAATAGATTCATAATTACATCATGAAGAAACTACCATATTATATGCATTTTCTTAATCCCTGTGGGTAAATTAAGAAAAATAATATGATATTTCATCCCAATTAATCATATTAATATAATGAAAATTCCTGTGGGATAAAATTCATCATATTAATATAATTAATTACAATCAATGTCCATTTCTAAATATGATCCGGAGGCTTTTAATATATAATTTAATTAATTAAAGATGCTGTGGCCACTCCCTAATTAATTAAATATATGGACCATTGGACATTTAATTTCATGCATAAAATATTCATAACAATGCATGAAATGATATAATAAATAAATACATCAAGGGCATAACAGTAAATAAACTAATTGGCCAAGGGCAAGATTGTAAAAAATGAAAAAAAGTTTGGGGCAAAAATGTAAAAGAAAGGCTGCGGGTGGTAGACGACGGGCGCGTGCCGAGCACGTGCGCGTCCAATGCACAGGCGCGTGCTCGGCATGCGCCAGAACTGCGCGGGCGCGTGCCCCGCACACGCGCCGTTCAGCGCACAGGCGCGTGACCCGCACGCGCGCGGTTCAACGCGCAGGCGCGTGCGTCGCACGCGCCTGGCAACTACCGCGCGCGTGGATCCCACGCGCGCAGCGGTTGAGCGCGCGTGTGAGCGCGTGGCGCATGGAATCCACGCGCCTGCAACCGCAGCGCGCGCGTGGGCTCCACGCGCCTTCTTCCTCGCCCGAACAGAGGCCTTTCCGCCGGTTTTTCGCCATTTTCAGCCGCCATTTCTTCTCCGTTTCTTCTCCGGCAGCCCATCTAAGACCGAAATAATTGATGGGTTTTGAAGAGAACGTTGACACGACCACATGGGTCCAAGATTCGGCGAAAATGAGCAAAAATTGGCCCCAAAATCAAACGAAAAACTCCACAAACGCAAATCCTCAACCACCACAACTTCCGCCGCCCAATTAGCCTCCGGCAAACTCCGATATACCGGAAAAAACTCATGGCTAATGTTCCTTATGGCGGTGTGACCGTGCGGGTCCGAAATCAAGGGGTGGGTAGTGCGGATTTTGCCCGGAATCGTTGAGTTTCTCTCTCGGCCTCAAAATCCGAGTTACTGTTCATGTTAAAATAAGCCCGAAAAATACACCGAAAAAACACAAAAATACAACAAAACAAGGCAGAGGCACTAGATTTGCTTTGATACCAAATGTAAGACATAAATAATTCATATGCGGAAGCCAAGATCGTTTATAGACAAACCTCCAGCCATTGTTTGCATTCACGCTCGTCGAATCTCCTGAAAAATCAAGAAAGCAATAGGCGCACTCTACTAACCAAATTTCCTCACGTACTGATGGTGTATTCTAAATGTGAAGATTTTGTGTTAGACCTTGATCGCCCGTCAGAAATGAACGTACGTTCTTTATATATATCGTCTCCCATCAAGACGAGCGGTTGTCAACGAAAGGGTACGGAGCGTGTCGAATAGTTGCAACCTTTAGGAGAAAATGCGGATCTAAAATATGGGATCATAAAAATAAATAACACTACGGTCACCTTAAATTGCAATAAAGTTGCCTTCTTTTTTCTAAGCAGTATTGTTTTCCAGCTATTTATTGTTTTAAGTGCTTTTCCATCATAAGTGGCAATAATATTTGTTGGCATATCCAAATGAAAAAAAAAATGTGAATTTAACATGAGCAGAAAAATTCATTACTATTTCAAACATACTACATTGGCACATGGTTTGTTTTATTCGTGCAAAACATCATAAAATGTAAGGAGGTACTAAAATTTAAAATAAAGTATGGCATGTGCTTATATTTAAAGTAAGAACATCCGCAATATTTATGATGCGTTGTCAACAGAACACTAAAAAATCTAACTTAAAACTATCTTATGTGCATCTATACATTTTCTGAAGTTTGAACATTACTGCACTTTGACAAAATGTCGTGAGGCTTTAATATTTATAAAAAAAAAAAAAAAAAAAGAGCATATTCTGCCGATGTAAAGAAAATTTTTCACAAGCGTTCCCATGCATCATTGACTTGAGAATTATAACTAGGCATTCTCTCTAATGAATGTTGTATGAGGCTGCTTGTGTAAAAAAAATTTTTTCACACTAACGCTGCGTATGAAGTTATCCTTTAAGTATTTATGACATTTTCCATTGGTTTATGACAACATAGCGTGAGCATTTGTAGTAATTTGTTAAATATTATAATATATATTTATCGTATTTTGAACCATGTCATGACAAAATATCTCAAGCCTTAGAAAAAACATAAATTTTCTTTAGAAATTAGGATACTTAAATATCTGTGACATTGTTCATTGAGTTATAAGAGAAAAAAACATTGTAAACTAAAGAAATTTAAGATACCTAAATATTTCCGACCATTAAGAAATACATTAGGACGAAAAGTAGTAAATATATGTGAATATTTATACACTAATGTAAAGCACAAATTGACAATGTAAAATACCGTTAATTCATCATAGATGTATTGGGTCAAATTAAATACCGCTAAATCATCATGAAAAACCCGATGGACCTGGATTAGTTTGATTCGAATAGGACCAACCCGTTCCATGTCTTGGATTAGGCTCAGTGGTAAAAGGTGGCCCTCCTGCTTATTTTCTATAGAGCCCATAGTAGTTTGGATAGGTTGGACTTGGACGGGAATCCACTGGACATACAATACTGTGAATAATTGCCTTGAATTGGACTGAGGAGGGCCTGAATTGGGTTGAATGGGGCCTTATCCTCCTTCATTAGGCTGTATGTGGCCCTCTTCATCAGTCTAGTTTTCTTTCTCCAGAACTTGTCGAGGATCCGAAGGTAAGTTTTCGAAACCTTGATTGTTGGAAAAAAAAAATCCTTCTGATTCATTGGACATCCCCAACTTTGAGGTTTGATTTCTCGGCATAATTTCTCCCTTTGATGGTTGGTTCTAACCAAAAAAAAAAAAAATGTAGTTTTGTGTGTGAAAAGAAACAAAGAAGGAAGAGAGTTTGATTTTCAGAGTAATGTGGAAGGTAGGTTGAGAAAGGACGTTGTGATACTATGTGAAAATAATTAAGGGATGGAAAGGAGCTGAGAATTCGGAATAAGATAGATATTACTTTCTTACTTATAACATTATACCATCACAGCCCTATATATAATACATATGGTCAACCTAATTGAGGAGAAAAATATTCTAAAGACAGAATAAAAAGAATCAGATTCTCAACTATAAAATATTCTAGTTTCCCATTGATGAATCGATTAGAAAAAATCAAGTGCAACAGTCTTCAACAATTTGTGCTCGTGAAGGCCGAGCAAGAAGGTTGGTCCTCAATTACTCGTGCTGCATTGCTCCGTCTTGTGGTTCTCTCCCCGATTTGCTTGCAAAAACTCTGGCTGACGAAGTTCGCTCTTGAGTTGCATTTTCTTTAAGCGTATCATGGAGTGTCTTGCTCATTTCCTGAGTCCTGTGAAGTTTATTTAAGTGGAAGAGCCTGGTCAAGTTTAGGGGTCTTTGATTATTGGCGTGTAACGTCAATCCAAGGTGATATTTTGATGGTTTTCTATTTGTGCTCTTAGTTGTTTTGTCTTCTGATGTTAGCTGAATTGATTGTCGATATTGAAGCATGGTGGTGGGGTAAAGGGGCGAGCGGTATGTGCAATAATGACAAAGCACCAGAATTAGTAATAGAATGCCATGCAAATTTTGGATTCCCAATCTTTGCAAAGAGTCAATAGCTAAATACCCTACTTTTAGGAAGAAAAATAAGACTTACTTCTCCCACTTCTGAGCCAAATGCTATGCTCCGGGGCTCGCCCTTTCGAATTTATGAGTCCTCATTTATGTGTAATAATACGACGGATGAGCCTTGTTGTTGCTTCGACCCATTACGTTCTGCCCAGAACAGTACGCATGGTCCATGTCCAAAATTCACCATTTTAAACCAAGATTCTCTCTGCTCATTCTTTGCTTCTAAACAGCAAGAGTAAACGATTTCTCTCTCCCTCTTATTAATTCAAATTTGGGGTCCCTGGCCTTCGCTCTCAGATTTTGCTGCGCCAACATCAGTTGCTGCTCCGACACTTTTTTTTTTTTTGGTCAAAAGTAATATATATATGCGATTAAGTAGTCTTAGAACACAACGATGGTTTACAATCTGCAACTAAAATTTCCCATAGAAAATAAGGGGGGGTATGTACCCAATTAAACGGAAGTTTCTTGGCTCGATGAGTACGTACCAGCCAATCTGCAGCTTTGTTCGCGTCTCGGGGGCAATAAGTTACGGAGACATTGTTGCACGTGGACAGCTCGTCTCTACAGCACTGGATGATATCTTTTAAATTCCAAGGTGTCTTGGCCCGGCCCATAATAAACTCCACGACAGCAGAACTATCGCTTTCGCAGATCCATTGAACTGGTTGGCTTCCCACGTGTGTCGGCTTTAACTCCTTGAGATAGCAGATCCCGTGTAAAACAGCTTTCGCTTCCGCTTCAGACACCGAAGAAACCCTAGCTTCTGCTGTGAAGCCATCAACGGCACGCCCATCTCCATCCCTAGCGATTCCAGCAACGGAACAAAGAAACTCGCCGGGAACCCCTGACGCATCGACGTTCAATTTCAATTCCCGACTTCTCGGTGGTGTCCAAGACTCCGATAAGTATTGGGTCTTTCTTTGGCCGGACTGGTTCTTCGTCCCTTTGCTGAAGGCGGTATTCTCGATTCGTGCTAGGTCAAGTATGTCCGCCGGTTTGGGAACCTTTGCTCGGAAGATCCAGGAGTTTCGCGCCTTCCAGATTTGCCATAGAACCCCAGCGATGAGCTCCCGATTTGGTAAATCTCTTCTTGATTCAAAAACCGCCAGAAGCCACCGGTCGATTCTCTTAAGATGTTTCATGATATTCGTTCCTTGCATAAGTTTATCTTGCCAGATCTGTTTCGTCCATCTGCAGTAGAGGAACAGATGTTCGATTGTTTCAACTTGCGTATAACACAACTGACATAATGGATCTGGGCTGATCTTCCTTTTGTAGAGATTTTCCCTTGTGGGAACAGCATTTTGACATATGCTCCAGAGAAAGCTTTTGATCTTTGGTGGAACTGATAGGCGCTAGATCTGTGTCCATAAAGTGCGTGGAGGCTGGTAAGAACAAGTTGCTCTGTTCTGATTTAGTCGGTTGTTGGATAAACGAACCCTGTTATAACCGCTCTTGACTGTAAATTCACCTGTACTGTTTCCTGTCCAAATTCTGATATCAGGTTTGGGGTTCTTGCTCAAGGGAATGGCTTGGATCTCGTTGGCTATTTTGTCCTCAAAAAGCTGTTGAATGAGAGACTGCTTCCAAGTTCGAGATTCTTCATTAATCAGACTTTCCACCCAGGTAGGTTCTGATTGAGTGACTTGCCCTCCTGTGAATTCCTGTGATAACCATTTATCCTCCCTAATTTTGATTGATTTGCCGTCCCCGACTAACCATTTAACATCTGCCTTGAGGGTGTCTCGACCCAACAGGATATTATTCCAGCCCCAAGATCATTTCCGACCCTTCTGTGCACTCCATAGATCGCCCTGAGGAAAATATATGCCTTTTAAAACTTGACTCCATAATGCATTCGGGGAAGTATGTAACCGCCATGCTTGTTTGCCAAGCATTGCACAGTTGAAGGTAATTAAGTCTTTAAACCCCATCCCTCCTTCATCTTTTCTATTTTTCAAAACTTCCCAGTTCCTCCAGTGAATGCCCTTCGTGTTATCCCCTTTCTGCCACCAAAATGAAGCTATTCGCCTTTCAATTGCTTTGCAGATAGACACTGGCAATTTAAAGATCGACATGGCGTAGGTAGGAATGGCCTGCACCACACTCTTAATCAAGACTTCCTTTCCTGCTTTAGTAAGTAACTTTTCCTTCCAACCCTCCAGGTTTGCGTTGACCCTTGTTAATATCCATGCGAAAACTTCTTTTCTGGATTGTCCCCATTCTGTAGGGAGGCCTAAGTATTTGCCTGTCTTTTCAAAAACAGGTACTCTCAACTCTTGTGCCATGTTCCTTTTAAGTGGTAAGGGACAATTCTTACTGAAATAGACTCCTGACTTGTTTAAATTTACAGCTTGCCCCGTTGCATAACAGTACTGGTTTAGTGTGAGAGTTAAATTCTGACATTCCATTATAGTAGCATCCAAGAAAAAAATGACATCATCCGCAAACAGAAGGTGAGATAGCTTAGGACAAGATCTATTAAGCTGTATACCTTTTATGCTGCCATCCGCAATCGCCTTTTGCATCAGCCATGTTAGCACATTTGTGATAATGATAAATAGATAAGGAGACAAAGGATCTCCTTTGCCTGAGCCCTCTGGATGGACTGAAAAAAGGGGTAGGTTCGCCATTGATCTTGACACTGAATGTCACTGTTGTTATGCATTGCATGATTAGAGTAACCCATTTCTCAGAAAATCCCATTTTCAGCATGCAATCCCGAACAAAATCCCATTCTATTCTGTCATATGCTTTCTGCATATCTAATTTGAGCACTGCCTGATGTTTTTTCTTTCTTTTTGTAATGCGCAGTTGATGTAACACTTCCTGCACAATTATGATGTTGTCTTGTATCTGTCTACCCTGAACGAATGCACTCTGTTCTGGTTCGATTATCTCTGGTAGCCACTTTTTCAATCTGTTTGCTAATAGCTTCGAGATAATTTTGTAACTGAAATTGCATAAGCTGATGGGCCTAAACTGGCTGATTGTCTCAGGATTTTTCACTTTGGGGATCAAGGTTATATACGTTTGATTCAAATGAGGGTCCAGAATACCTGTATTGAAGAAATTCTGTACAAGCTGGAACAGGTCAGTCTGTATAATGTCCCATGCATTTTGATAGAAAAGCCCATTGAAACCATCAGGACCAGGCGCTTTCAATGCTCCCAATTGGAAAACTGCTTCTCGGACTTCCTCCATTGTAGGTTTTGCCACTAATGATGCATTGATACTGTCATTAATAGGAGATAGGCATTGGTTTAGTATTGGCTGATAATTTCTTTGCCTTGCTGTTCTGTATAAGTTGCTGTAAAATGTTTGAATATGGTTTCTGATTGCTCCTGGATCCCGACACCATCTATTATCTTCCAGTTGTAGTATTGTAATGTGATTTCTGTGTCTCCGTTGAACTGTTGTGGCATGAAAAAATCTTGTGTTTTTATCTCCCCATTGTAACCATTTAATTCGTGATCTCAATCCCCAATACTGTTCCTCCTGCTTCCTCAGTATGTCTAGCTGGTGTATAATGCTTTGCACTTCCTTTCTGCTTGTATGTTCTTGTGACTGGTTTGTTATGGCTGTTAAGGTTTGAGTGAGCTCCTTTATCCTGCTGGGTGCATAAGCAAACCTCTCCTTGCTCCACTGTATGAGTTCCTTTGAGGTCGCTTGGAGTTTTTCTGAAAATGTGGCCTGGGAATAAGCTGTATGGTTCCATGTGTGATGAATAACTCCATGATATTCTTCATGTTCAAGCCAGAAAGCCTCCATTTTGAATTCTCTTCTTCTTTTCTTGCATTCAGGGTATAGCTTAAGGACAATAGGACTGTGGTCCGAACCTATTGCTGGAAGGGCATGGACTTCTGCATCATGAAAGGTAATTCGCCATTCCAAGGTACATAACACCCTGTCCAATCGTTTTTTAACCAAATCCCCCCCTTCTCTGTTGTTAGCCCATGTGTATGCACATCCTTGGCTATCCATATCCATCAAAGACAACTCATTGAGCATATCTCTAAAAGCTGCAAGTCTTTTGTTATCTGCCTCTCTTTTCCCTACCTTCTCCCATACATATAGAATCTCATTAAAATCCCCCATGCATATCCATGGAATTGAGCTATGAGGTTTCATTGTTTTCAATTGTTGCCATAGTTTCTTCCTCTCTTCAAAATTTGTTGAAGCGTAAATAAAAGTGATCTGCATAGCTTGTTTTCTGGCCGGATCAGTGCAATGTACATCAATGAACTGTTTGGAGCTATCTTTCACTTTCAGTGTTATTTCCCCATTCCACATCAACGCCAGTCCCCCTGATATGCCTATAGGATTTTCTAGGAATAGGTGCTGAAACTGAAGTTTTCTGCAAATATTTTCCACCATCGTTGCTTTGTTTTTAGTTTCCATAAGAAAAACTATACTGGGCCTTTCAAGAGCAATCAAAGCTCGTAGTTCCTGGATTGTCAGGGGGTTGCCCAGCCCCTGACAATTCCAACTGATAATTTTCATATCGTCTGTGGTGGCTTATTAGGGCTAGCCACCAGAGCCCAATCTGTTCCTTCTGCAAGCAACTTCACTGGAGTCTCCATCATACTCGAATCATCTAGGAGAATTGGAGATGGTGCAGGTAAGCATTTCTGCTTTTTTGCTTTATGCACCTTCATGTTCTTTTTGCTACTTTTTCCTATTTTCAAAGAAGTCTGTATGGGAACATCTGAACACATGATCTGTTTACCATGATCTTTGATTACCTTCTGATTTGAAATAGGAACTGCCATTATCTCCTGCTCCCTGGAATTTTCTGCTCGCTTTTTGCTGCAAGCTTCTAGTCTCATTTCTGGGCCTTTCTCTCATGCGATGATATCCTGCTCTCTAGCTGGAGATGATACTGCAGGTATAGTTTCTTCTATTATAAGTCCTTCTTCAATGTTTCCATAAAAAGCCTCCCAATAAGGACTATGATCACTTACTTCTGCTTTCAGCCAGGGTCCATAGGAGCCAATTTTGTCGAATGCCCAAGGTGATTCTGAGTAAGGAATTTCTAGACAATCTTGGGCGTAGTGGCCAATTCTTCCACAAGAGTAGCAGTAATGAGGTAATCGCTCATATTTAAATTCTACCCACAACCATTTATTTCCGATATCCAAAATGGCCCCTACTTTTAGAGGAGTAGATAAGTCAATTTCTACTCTTACTCTTCCTCCTTTTTTCTGCATAGTTCCCATAGATTCTAGCTGAATATCCTCTACTTGCCCCAGTTTATTTCCCAGATCATGGTAAACTGTTTCAATCCTCCAACCAGGGGGTATACCTACAAGTCTTACCCAAAAAGCAGCTCTGGAAAAATCATAACAATGTTCTGGGATATCAGGCTCACACTGTTTAAGGACGAGCAAATTACTCGAGTAGGACCATGGTGCAGATTGCATAATTCTCTCCTTTTCCTCCTCTGATTGAAAGACAAAGGTAAAGAGACCTGGTCCTTTTTGTGCACACGTTACTGCTTCTGTCTTCCAGGCTTTCTTCATAGTAGTGAAAAATGCAGGAAAATTGACGTTGGGTCTAGAATATAGTTTGCCCATAATTGTTCTGTTGCATTCATCTCTTTTTTGTGCTGATATCTCTGGGCTTACTTCAACCACATCTTCCTCAGACCATAGATGTCCGAGTCGTTTACATAATGCTGCCACCCGCAACTCATTTTCTTCTTTACTATCCATACTATCTGACTAGGTTAATAAAAGAAAAGACTGGTTATAAGAGCAGGGAAAGACACCAGCATTAACACATACTGTTGAGGGCAAGATAAGTTTTCATTACTTTCGTCTTCTTCTCAAAGTCTTCTGGTTCTTTTATCAAACATCTGACTGACATATACTCATGACTACGTCCATCAGGTTTCCTCGTCAAGGCTCAGAATCAAATCGGACCCAAAGGTCCTGTACCAGCATCATAACCACTCCAACAACAGATGCTGCATATATCCCAGTCGATACTTCTCTCCTCCATTAGCTCTACCAAAACAATGAGAGAGATGACGATGAAGATGAGATCCTACCTTAATCAAGCCCCAAGAGCGTGGATTCCATCTGACCCAGCCTCGACCAACACAATTGTTCTATCGAGTGAAGAGGAGGCCACTGCTCTCAGCGTAAACTAGATCGAAGGAGACATTTTTTTTTTTTTTGGGTTTTCCTTTTTGAACATCATTGTTCAAAAGAAACGGAGAAAAGCGAGAGTGATTGTCGAGAATTAAGGCAGATCGAGGGTTTTGGGGAGAAAACAGCACTACCAGAGGGTAGAGAGAAACTCGCATAAACGAGAGGGTTATTAACGAGTTGGCTTGACGTGTTAACTTATGTTGCTCCGACACTTTGGATGTCTAGTTTTCGCTCTTAGATTTTGGGTCTCACTCTCAGATTTTGGCCTTCTCCTACGCTCACCTTCTCTGGTCTTCGCTCTCCCTCTAGTTAATAAAAATTCGGGGTCTCTACGCTTTAGATTTTGCTGATGAAACGACATGAGGAGCTTTGATTTTTAACGCCCTTGGTTTTGTGAATATCAGCTCCTTTTTTACGTTTGTTGAGTGTGTCTCGAGGAAGTTCATGGGAAGAATTTGATGAAAGATTTAAAGCAATAGGAAAAGAATAAAAAAAAAAGATTTCATTAAGATAAAAATAAAATGGGTTTAACATGAGATTAGTGTGGAATTGATAATGGAAATTGGAATTGGTGTAGGCCAATTAGAACTGGGTTAATGTCACGGAAAACTCCAAATTGATATACATGTGACAAATTTATCTCAAAACTAATATTTTATTCTTAAAAACTCTAAACCGATATATTTGTGACAAATTTATCATATAGTATTTTTCGTTAAATTTTACTATTAAATCACTGAGCAATTTTCGAATGTACTAATTTGAGATTTTGCTCTTATATATAGTTTATGATTTTTCATGATATTAATCTAATTTCACGGAAACTAATAGAAGATAAATTTATCACAAATGCACTACTTTTAGGTTTTTTGTGATAAAAAACAGTTTTAGGTAAATTTGTCATGAATGTATCAATTTAAGACTTTTTATAATAAAAAATTACTTTAAGGTAAATTTGTCACCATTGTACTGATTTGAAGTTTTTCTTAGTATTAATCCACTAGAATTAGGGTAAACAATGAGTTTAATGAGTTATAATGTAACTAGGCTTAAATTTGTTTAATGAGCTTGGGCTTAGCTTAGTTTGATAAATGTGGGTTTACTTCAACTTAGAAAATTTGGGTTTGCTTAGTCTGAGTGAATCCGGGTTGGGCTTGATCTATATGAGTTTTGGGCTTAATTTGATTATTCGTTTTGGATGATTAAACCTTTGAACATGACCCACATGAGTTTCCACAATCATAACATAACAAAGACCAGAGGAGATGGGGAGGTTTAGAAATCCATTTTGGACTTAAGAAATTGGTACGATGGGTCTTAGCCACCCCATTTGCGACTTGGTTGGCACTTATGGGGCAATGGGCTAAGGAGACCCCCTTTTGTTGCACCATGACTTTTCAGCAGTCTTCCACCACCGTACACACGATACAGAGGCTTTCTTCTTCGCCCAAAACCCACCTCACGTGCGCTTGGTTCTTAGATTCCACTTCCACGCGTAGACCAGAGAAGGCTAGGGGTGAGCGCAGTTCTCGGGTAGAACCGGAAACTGTTCTGGTTCTAAAGGGACCAGTTCCGATTCCTGATTCCCCTTTTCTGGGAACCGAAACCGGTCCGGTTAGGGCTCAAAAAAACCCCAAATTGACTTTCACTTTCATATACAACACTTTCAGATTCACAATTTCACAGTTCTCTCTTCGCCTGTTCTTTGCCCATGCTCGACACCACCTGAGATTCCCTTGCCGCATCTCTGCTCTGCACGTCTACTAGCCGCCACAACTCCAAGTGACCCCCTGCTCACTCGCACCGACACCAGAAGCCCTCTGTAGCAGATCCCAAGCCCTGCCGCGCCTTGCTTGCAGCCCACATCGACCCGCGATGACCCGACGTCGCTCTTGCTCCGCCTGCTGCTGCTGCCCAATGCCGCTACTCACCCCATCGCTATGATCCCATGACGCCGCTGCTCTGCCTTCGTTGTGCCTTGAAGCCCACGACTTGCAGCGCCCTCGCCCAGCTTCGAGCTTTCCTTGAGAGACGCTACTGCAGCTCTCTGCTAGCCCTCGACGCCACCGCCACTCGCCCTCGACACCACCATTGACCTCTGCTTGGCGAGCCACCGCTAACCTCTGCTCGACGCCACCGCTGACCTCTTCTTGTGAGTGTTCTCTCTCTGTCTTTCCTTCCGATTTAGCTAGTCGAATGCCCTTAGTCTTTCCCCCCCCCCCCCCCCGTTGGCTAAGGCAGTGCTCATGCTCATTATAACGCGGCCTTGCGGCGGGTGTTTGTGTGTATGCGGTTTCATTTTGGTTCTTGCATTGGCTCCGTTCGGCAAGTCGAATGCTATTGTGTAGGATGATCGCTTGCTATGATTCTGCTTTCTTAGAGTTCATACATTTAAAGTTTGTGAGATGAAATCGGAAAGATGAATTGCGTGCTGAATGTTGCTTATTGAGCTCGTCAAAGTTAAGATCGCTCATTTTAGCCTTTTAGGTGTGAAGAACTCTGATTCCGCATTCCTTGAGTTTATGTCGGTGCATGACAAAGGGATGTTGGGTAGCGTAATGGAGTTGACCTGGTGTGGTGGCGAATGCTTGTTATGTGATTTCATTTTTCTTTTTGACTAGTTGGAGTTTCTCAAATCATTGCGGTTATCGACTGAGTCCAGTTTTAATGGAATTGTGATATTGTTCTCAATGTTTTTCGTTTTTTCATTATCATAAATAGTGGAGTTTCTGTAGAGGCCTTAGAAGATTGGGTACATCTTATTTATGTTTTGCTATTCCCCAAGACCTGTCTCCTCTGCTATGATGTGCTCTTTTCAGCTCTACCTGAGAAATCATATTAAAGTACCAGTGCTATATGCCTATTTAAAAGTGACATGAGATTGACACTAGACTTGTTCGTTTATAGGTTATTGTCGCGATCAAATTTTTGGGTGAACCACCTAGGGTTTGGCTAATGAATTGTTAAGCCTAGACTTAACTCGGGCTCTTCCAAGCCCATATCAATTTACGACTTAGGTTTAAATTCATAACATGCAAATGATTTTTTAACTAGGAGTTGCCACTAATCTATTTTGGTAGGTCAATTAGACACCTAAATAAAGTAACGAGAGATTTACTTTACTTCTACAAACCAGAGATTTATGAGTTCGGGGACTTGATTACACTAGCTTTTACTAACGCTCTTTCGCTACCTTTCTCTTTTATTTTGAAAAAATGTTTGCCAAGCAGCTTGAATGGATTTTAATTCACTTCCCTAACATGTGAGGTGATTATACGAGTGCGCAAATCACCAATTTAACACTCAGATAAAGCAGTGAATAAATTGCCGGACTTACCTCAAAGCAACGAAAGCATCTGCGTTGTTAGATCAGAATTCACATCAGCAATCCTAGATATGATTTCTAATTAACACGCAATCACTCAATTTTTATTTTCGTTTTAATGAGAATCATGCAATGCAATGTTACTAATCTAACATGCAATGATATGGCATGGCAATATGACCGAAACTATATGACATAAGTAAAAAATGATTTTTTGTGTTTTCTTAGTGAACATGCACTAATTAAATGAACATGCAATAATTAAATATGCAATCTAAATTAACCAAATGACCTAACTCTAATGACGAGGAAGTTCTAATTAAATGAACCTAGCAATTACTAAATGACGTGCATTTCATGAACCCAATTCTATATGACGTGCATATGATTTTTTTTATTTTCTTAATAAGCATGCAATCTATCCTAATATGCAATGACATACAAAGAATGCCCTAATTCTATTTTTTTTTTTGTCTTTTATGAAATTCAAAATTAAAATGGCAAAATAATTAAACATGCAATTCAAATTTAAAACTAACATCCTAGATGAATGCAATCTAATTCAAAGATATCATCTAAGCTAGATATCATCTAAACATGCATTAAAAAAACTAACTAACCTATCATGCAATCAATCCTAATCTACATGGGATGTGAATGCAATTTTTTGTATTTTCGGGATAAATGGAATAATTAAAAGATAAACACTAAATCATCCATGATCATCGAAAATATTATCCACCATTCAAATTGAAATTCAAACTTGACTATCTCGCTAATAAAATCAATAAATTGATCTTAAGCCTTAAAGATAAAGATATCAATTTTACTCCCGCGTGAATAATTATTCCATCTAAAGCCTTATAGATAGAATAAAAATTCGTGCGGTTGCGATTTGGATGCTACATCAGAGAATTTCAATCATGCATTGGAAAACCCTTCAAACAAAGAGATAAAATACTCAAAAACTAAAACAAGATAAACAAATCTACCTAAGAAATTAAATCTACTAAATCTTCATAATAAAATAAAATAGATCTATACCTAAATTTGAATTTCTTCCAAAAACCCAATCGGTAGAATGGACCAATGGTGGGCGCAGCATGGCACAGCTCGGCTCTAGGGCAACGGTTGTGGCGGTATCTCGGCATGGCTTGACAAAGTCACGACAAGTTCAATGGGCTATCGTTTGGGACACCAAGAAATCTGCAAAAACTATCGAAAGTTTAAATAATTCGTCGGGAAGTTTGACGGTGTTGCTGAGCAGGAAGCCACAACGTTGATGCAGCAAGACCAGCAGGTTCTGGACTAGCGCCTCTCACGGACACAATACTGGACACCGAAAGAAGTTGCGGATGACTTCCTGGATGTTTGAAAGTCCACATCAATGTTGGAGAAGATGCTGTTCGATCCTTCTTGACACAGACTAGCGTGACAGAGCAACGGGAGCAGCGCCTAGCGTGGCAGATCAGCGGGAGCAGCACTTGGCGTTTAGAGATCCGAGCGTTTGCTGGTGAAGTTGGGGGGGCGGCTCACGGACACCACAAGACACCTGGCGTGGTATTAGCAACTGGAACATCGGCAATTGATACTAGGCGTCCTTCAACGAACACAATAGCATCACCGAGAAAACACCACGGAAGAGCATGGAGATCTTTGACATCAAAGGAGTCTCCGAGATCCGCCTTCTCCTCTCAATTTCTCACCCGTGTCTTCTCAATTTTTAGTGTACTCAATTGTCTCCCCCCTTCCTTCTGTAATATAGCCACCTATTTATAACCGAATAGATTAGGGTTTTGTTTCCTACTTCAAGTCAATATCCACAAAGATCACCTCCTAAATTTAGGATTGCAAAAGAGTTCTTCTCAAATTTGAAATCTCACAAAGATAAATTCATAAAATCTCTCCGAGAATGCGGGCTCGGGCGGATTTGCGGGCTTAGCGCAATCTGTCAAGTTAAAGCTTAGAACCACCGGTCCAACATAAAATGCAAATTAAAAACAAATGCACCTAAATTAATATGCTATGTAATTGATTATTTTTTAGGGATAAAATTAACCCCTAATTTTCTATGCAATTAATAAATGACTAGATCGCCAAAATTTAGGTGTCAACAGTTGCTAAATACCGTGGTGAGCAGGTGAGACGCAATGTGGCGGATCTTAGAGAGGCAACTTACTGCAAAGAGGGAAAAGACTGTTATGTAAGACTCTACAATTCCTTCTTGTGTGCACTACAATTTGCCATTTCATTTTAGTTTTAAGGAAATTCAAGTTTGACTTACAACTGAGCTCCAGCCTACCTGATGGAATTTTTGCATTTGTACAGTTCTGTAAGATTATAATATAATTGAGAAGTGTTCACTTGGATTGTTCTGGTGTCAATAATAAATGTATGACATGGTGTGCTATGTTACACAAGTAGAGTATTGCCCATCATGTTTGTGCTCTTCTAAAGCGAAATGTGTCTAAGATGTCCATCACTATTTTCACATTTTAATTGATCCATGTACTCATAGCTTGCTGAGAACGCATAGTGCCTGTGGGTTTAGGAAGTGTGTTTCTTCATGATTTTCCCTCCCAAAGCTTTGTCTCTTTGGCTCATCAGGTTCATTGATTAGCATTGAAATCATGATCTGCATTATCTGTCAGTTTGTCTTCTAAACATGATAAGACATTGTGCAGCTCTTCAAGAAAAACGCTGACCCCATTCGGGAAAGATGAAACAAATAATTAAAATTGCAAAATATTGGATGTTGCGTGTACTCGTGGTTGAAAAATTTTCTCCATCTATATCAAAGAAATTTTCTCACGGGAAATGGAAGCAATGGAGGGGGATCCCATTCAAATGTTTGACATTTTCTCCATCTATGATTGGAGAAATTTGCTCGCGAATCATGACACTGCTATGATTAAATGTTTGGCATTTTCCTGAAAGTTAAATAAGCAATTACATTAATAAAAAAGTCACGAAAAGCTCAAAATTATTCCTATGGTGACACATTTACCCTATCCAAAACTTGTACTTGTGTGACGAGGGATGAGTATAGAGGACCACTTGAGCTGGAAAACGTCCAAACTAGACCAGACCGACTGATTTTAGGTGGTTTTAGGGGATGCTGATCTAGCTCACGGTTCCATAAAATTAGAATCGGTGGATTTTGGTCCAATTCCTAGCACAAAAAAAGTCCCTTTTCTGGTAACAGGATCTTTTGTATATTTGGCATTTCCTCAATATATATTTATTACCTTTTACCAAAAAGTATCCCATATGAAACTCAAATAAATCTTGATAAATTAGTTGCAAGTGTTAACGGATAGTACGGACTTTCAGTCTTTTTTAGATATCTCCATTAAATGTGGCAACGTTTCTAGCTTGTAATTAAAGTGAGATCAATGCGAACTAATTGCTTGAATTGATGTTCAATTTTCCCCGCATGAACTTAATGGATGCTTCGCTATGGGGTGACGTCCGTAGCATTGCGTTCGAAAAGCTCTTATTGTAATAATTTAGGGTCCCCTTCAAGAAAATAGAAGTTCACTGTGGTTCAAATAATTGCGGCCCATCAGATGTTATAAATCAAAGTAAGGTATCAAATTATTTTCTCTTCTAATAATATGCATAATTATTTATATCGCGGGCCAGATTTTCTGTCCATATCTCGTGCGAGGACCGTTTTGCCAAGTGATTTTTGATTAGTGGATCACAACCATAGATGGAAATTGTCTGTGTCTCATCCTAAATCCAGATCCAGAATTTAAGAAATGATCGGTAATCTATTATAACGTGAAGGGTAAAACCCTTAGCCAAAGCTAGTCATTTAACGGAAAACTATTGACTGAATAAAACCTTCTATTGAATAGAACTTATAATAAATTTTGTCTATTATGAATTAACCAAAACTATGCGGTCATAAATCCTAATCTGATAAACTTATTCAATTAGTCTAATATAAAGTCCCATACTAACTCCTAATCACTTTTCAGGTGCATTCAATTAAACCCCCCGTGTTCAGAATCTCAAATGGTAGATAAATAAATGAGCAAAGATACGGTTAAGTAAGTGACAATTACCATTGTCACGCCCCGAACCTCGAGCGCGCACACATCCCACTGCAGTCGATCAAATATGCGACATCCCAGGATACGTCGCCGACCCAGTCATTTCATTACGCATGCGGAAGCGAAACAAATCCCCTGACAACATTTAACTTGGGATAGAAAAGCAGGTAATCAATCACAATACCAAACACTCATTTCCGAACACATAGATTTAAATACAACTCTGGACTGTCTACAAAATAGACCGGCTCGACAAAAAGGGAACCATCCTAAAACCAACTAGCAGGACACGTTCACCGATACTTCAGTCTCCACCTTTCCAAACATAGGGCTTTGGGTCCTCCACGACCGCCATCTAGGGACCTGAAATTTTAATCCCACAACCGGGATGAGACGATGTCTCAGCAAGTTCAACCCCCTAAACCTCTATTAGAAAGAAAATACGCCCAAGGGTGGCCTAGCCACATCACACAGAGAACTTACCTCGCCTCAGTTCCTTCCTGCAGATTAGCACAATTCAAATCACTCAATCGCAGATAGTACTAGGAACTCAAACAATTGGAACGCCATCACTTTCATATAAATCACAATCGCACTTAGCACGCATTCCAATTATTATTCACTGCCACACAAGGGCATAGCCTACTCGCAGTTTGGCTATCTACTGGCATATAGCCAGGCATCGCCTCCCCCCATGGAGCGCGGCTTCATCAGCACGTCGACGGCATTCCCGAAGGAGCATGGACCCAGAATCAACTGCGACTCGCAACCACTGCGTGGGCATCCCATATAGGGGCAAGTCCGGCTCAACAGCCCATGACAATTCCTCTTAGTTATCACACAGCCAAAGCATACTCGGCCGCAGGACACTTTATATTACAATCAATACTTCCACTTAAAATAGTGATCCCGGCCATTTTTCTACATATTAAAAAAATACTCCAGAAACTACTCACGTGTGTGGGGGCACGCTAATTTCGAACCAGAAAGCCAATATCTCACTTTTTCAAACCCCACTATTTAATATAATTATTAAAATCCAATTTTTGCATCAAAACCCAACACCTGGATTTTTATGAATAAAATCGATATTTATCACAATCAACACTCAATTCGCCGCACCCATTCATCAAATCCAAATTCTAAATGCACAGCAGCGATCAGCACGAAATTCTGAGAATTTAGGGTCCTAACATAATTTTTGGAATTTATTAAATAATTAAATTTATTCCGAAATTAATTAAATAATAATATCCATATTTTTCACAATCCACGCTCAATTTATAATATCCAATCATCAATTTCAAAATCTGACTACACAGCAGCGACCAGCACGAAATTCTGAGAATTTAGGGTCCCGACAAAATTTTCGGAATTCAATAAATAATTAAATTTATTCCGAAAATAATTAAATAATCATATTTTAATAATTTCGAATAATAATATATTATTAAACTATTATATAATTTCGAAATATTTAAATAAATCAAAAGTAAATTCCTTTATGTCACATCAAGGTTTATATTAATGTAAACATTCACTTAACCTTAATTTAATTACACTTTAAGTTAATCAAGCACATTAATATAATCTACACTTAAATAAATTAAGGTAACCACCTAATGACACTTAACATAAACTAAACACACCTAAAGCATCATTAACCCTCTAATCAAGGTTTAGAGAATTAAACTCACTCAAATGACGAGCCGAGCAGACCAAAACGACGGAAATGCCGAGGGGAACAACTTTCTTCAAAGCGGGCCAAACATCCGAGGTCGGGAAGCCGGCCAAAACGGACCAAAACGAGGCTGCCATACCCATTTTTCCAGCTGCTGTCCACTGCTGGTTGAGGCCGAGAATGGGCGGATCCGGGGCTTGGATGAGATGGAAAAGGACCGAGGAAGGTTGAGGGGTCAAACCGGACCAAGGCGAGACTCGAACGGTGGCCGGAGGTGGCCGAACGGCTCCGGCATGGGCTGATACAGCAGTTGCGATGCAAGGGCAGGCGAGTGGGAGGCGGAGACGGTGCGACGGCGAGCCAGCGAGCCCGCGGCGGGCAGTGTAGGACGGATGCACGGCGGCGGCAGCGACGACGGCGTGCGAGCAAGTGGCCGGCCATGGCTGCTCCTTCTTCTTCTCTGCAAATTTTTATGGTCCTTCGCACAAAGAAGATGGAGGAGAATCCAACGGAAGGGAGAGAGGAAGGAGAGAGAAGGATGGGGGCCATTTCTTTTCTTATTTCTTTTTCTTTAATCCAACAAAAGTGGCCCACCATGACCTCATGTGACATCACTTCCCACTCACTCAAATCCTCCACAACATTTCTCCAATGGGTCCAAAATGCTTCCTCCACCGTGGCATACGAATTTTGAAATCTTGTACATCCAATTTTTCAATTCTCTTCTTATTGATTCCAATTGAAGTCTATAAAATTAATCCAATGTCACCACCATTCAATTCACATCTTCACTTGTCCATAGAACCATCTTAGATCTCAAAAGCACAACCAAAGGTGGGCCTACCAATTTTCCGAACCAAATTAACCATACCTTGATGATTTTGCCGAAAACCTCGGCTCACATGAAAAATCTTTCCTAAAATGATTCGTGACACACCCAGACTTCCAATTTCTGAATTCTATCTCAATTCCACGGTTAATTTCACTTTGGCATGATACTAGCGCGGCCAACCTACCGGGTAGCCTTTAGAAATTTTCATGCATTCGACTTGTGATTGATCATCTCAAGCCACAATGTACATCTTTGAAACATTGACGACTTTCGGTTGTCGAGGTAATCTCAAGGTTTCAAATACGAACATAGGGTACCCAATCGATAGAAAAGTCGATCTAGTGCCAATCGACATGAATTGTGCGATCTAGTGGAATCACCCACACCTGATCACATGCCTCTGTCGAGTCGACTTATCTCCGATCTCTAATCGATTTTTAATTGTGCCGCAATGACCCTTATAGATTAGCTTGGTCGAAAGATCGCTTCCTGATCAAATTCTCGAGTCTGGTGCATTAGAAACTCTTAGCGGCTTCACCCGATAGACTAGTTTTCACATGAGTGGCCGACTCAATGAAAAGAACTATATGCGAGCCAACGAAATGCCCGTATCAATTTATTGAAAATAGAATTGGAAAATCGGGATGTCACAACCATTCTTATAAAATGGAGCCATGAACAAAGAAACTAATAAAAATGTATGCGATCGTATGCACCATGAAAGGGACTCCAACCCATATTTTCAAATCCACGGGTCATGCAATATGCATCATCATGTAAATCATGTATTATAGCCAGCCATATGTCAAATTGACTACTTATTTTGAATGCTCTACAACATCGCCAGTGACATGACCTGAAAACAACATGGCTATGATTGGACCTTGAAAATCACATTTGCCCTCCGAAATAGAATGTCGCAACCTCCTTGAGAGCCCTCTCACGGGCACATAGAGGCTAATGGCTTGCTAAGCTTAGGCTTAGCCTAAGATTTCCAAAGTTCATCAATTCACAACTTATGATTCAAGTTTTTAATTTGCATATCATTTTCATTTAAGAGTTGTCACTAATCGATTTGTGATGAATCGATTAAAAATCCGAGCAAAATATCGAGAGACATATTTTACTCTTACGCAATTAGAGAAATTAGAATTTGAAAGTTGATTACACTAATAAATCAATTAATGTTCTTTCAATACCTAATCTTGTTTAAACATCAAGTGCAATATTCATGTAGCATTTTATACCAATCATGAGTCTTAAGTTTCAATTCCTAGTTGAGCTAGGGAAATAGAAATCCATGTATTATAAAGGCGTAATAGAAATAGGGGAAGTGTGCAAACAACAATCTAAGGTTTGTTCCCAAAAACTTGTAACTGTCTTAGTTTTCTTCAAGGTTCTCCTCATATCTTAAGAGAAAACTTAAAAACTACTTTTAAGCATTTTTTTGATTTTTTTGAAAAAAAATATTTTTGGGGATTTTTCTATTTTTTAATATAAAATAATTATATCATAAAAAACGGGTCGGAACCACCTTGAGTTGAATCTTCAGTCTAGCTTAGGCATTTTATCGAATATTTTGTAGGCGCAAACTGAGGGGTGAGAAACGGAGATGACCAAGCACAAGCTCGAGCTGCAACTCAAGCCAAGATTCAAAACAATCGACACTGAAGACCTCACAATTGCAACATGTACACCGATAAGCCCGAAACTCGCATGAACCGAACAATGGCGGCTCCGTCGGGCAAGCCTGAAACAAGGTAGGGAAAGAAGACACAAAAATGGGGCGACTAGCCGAGAGTCCCTACCCAGCCCATGGCGTCAAACAGCGAATGAGCTTGATAGATCAGTCGAGATCCTTGGGAAGCTGACCGCAAGTTAGCACAACCAACAAACAAAATTGGGTTTGGTTCGGGAAGTTGGGTTTTGAGTTTATTTGTCACCAGAGAATACTCTCACGCTCTTAGCCTTGCTCTTAGCTCTCTCACTCTCTCTCTCTCTCTCTCTCTCTCAGATCTCACTCTCTCCCTTTGGATCTCTCCTACTCTCTCAGCCTCTCCCTAGAACACCCCCCCAATTTCTCTCTCCTTCGCCTTCCTAAACTCCCCTCCTTCAACCGAGCTCATGGCTGCTCTATTTATAGGTGAGGAGCTCGGTCGACAATGGTGGCTTGGCCACTGGATTTGGGCGTGCAGACTAGCGCTGCTTTAGCCAAACTGGGGTACAATCCCCCGTCCCTTCCGTGAGAAGTTTGGCCCTACCTTGGCCAAACTTGCTCTGCTCCGTTTGGCAGCTTTGAAGGCGCTTGCCCATTTGTCCCATCCATCAGCGGCTACTCTGGTCTGCTTTGCGTAGGTGTCCTCCTCGCCTGTGAGATGTAGGGAAGGAGGAGGGCAGGTAGGAGGAGTGGATGCTCGTGAAGGGGAAGAGGAGAGGGGGCTAGGGTCAGGCCCAAGCTAAGAAGCACCGACACTCTTCGGAAGCCTTTGTGTTGTGTCCAACACTCCGACACGTGTCCGACACACTCCAACACGTAGTCAACTCTTCCAGACACGCTTCAACACGTGACTCCGAAATTCTGACAAGCGACTTCGACACGTACAGGGTCAATTTTAAAAATTTTCAATACTTGAGGGGTCAAAATATAAATATATGAAAAAATAATGAAAATAACAAAAATAAAGGGGAAATAAGAAAATTTTCACTCTCAAACTTCTCACTTATAAGTTTTGATTTTCCCGTGAGTGACGATGGAACGCCCCTCTTTTTGCTGGTGTCGCTCCACTACCCTTGCAGAGTTAAAGTTGTGATTTTTTTTTTTTTTACTTCTTTCCACCTCTCGTAGGCGTCACTTGCGAGTTATCTCTTTCGGTCATATTTTCCATGGCAAATTTAATTATTTCCTTTTCTTTTGGTAGTACTTTGAGAGTTCTTTTCCTAGATTTTCATTTTTCTCAAACCTTGTTTTGCATAGGAGCTCAAGTCAATCTATATCATGAACTCCGAACTCGGTCTAGGACTATAAGAAATCTCATTAATTTCCGACAAATGTAAAAAAATAGGAAATGTTCCTTCTGAAAGGCCTAGTATGAACACCTAGAGGGGGGTGAATAGATGTTAAAAGAAATTTTTGCGGAAACGTTTATGAGCATTTTTTTTCTTTTGAAATGGAATCTACAAAGTAGTGGACTAAAGTGAGTTTAACAATTAAATAAATTTACGAATGAATAAGAGAGTTCAGGGAAGAGAATGAGAACACAAAGTTTATAGTGGTTCAACTTAAATCAAGCCTACGTCCACTCTCCCACACTGATAGCCTACTTGCTAGAATCCACTATGAATCAAAAGAGATTTTCAAGTCTCACGATCTTGGCTTCATAGTGCAGAGACTCTACTACACTCTTGCAAAGTCTCACGAGTATTTACTTTCTCTTTTGAGTACAAATTGAGCTCGACAATTGAAATAGCAAAGAACTATGAAGTTTCAGACTTTAAAATTTTTCTTTCATGCTCTTCCTCGAACAATTAGCAAGTTTGCCTTAAATACTCCTTCATACCAAAATGACCATTGGCATTTTCCAAAGGAATTCGTTCAATCTACCCGTTGGACTGAATCAATTAAAGAGCTCGAGCCGTTTGAAGATTGAGATGAAAGCCCGTCAATCATGTTTGCCTATACAATCAGGATCTTGATTTCCATAAGTAAAACTTTCTAAGTATACTTGCCATTTAAAAGATTTGATGATCCGAATTGATTCCAATAAAGATAATTGATCATATAGGTGCTACATCAAACCATAAGGTCTTTCAAAAATCATACAGATGAAATCCTTGAAGATAATCCCGCATCTAGATAAGTCTTCATTCTTTAGTCTGGAAATTGTCAGTGAGGGCAGACTTTGAAATTAGAGTATGGCGGTCTTCAAACTTTGACAGTAGAGTTTGGAGTTCTTCAAACTATAACACTTGAGTCTGCAAGTCTTCAGACTAGTCTTTTGGAAATGTTTGTCAACTTCAAAACAATAAAGGAGTTTTCTTTAACAATATCCCCATTTTTGATGGTGACAAAATTTTCCTATGGATTTGAAAATTTTTGACCTGCAAAACAACACTTAAGTAAAACGTGATATCTTATAAAACTAAGTTGATTAGGACCTAGATAGCATTAATTCTACAAACACCAAAAACATGTGAATCCTGCAAGATAAATAACTGTCCAGCTGTCACATCCCAATCCTCGAACACGTGCCCATCTCTTACCTGGTCGATTAATAGTGACGTCCCAAGACGCATCACCAACCCTTTTTATTTTAATATGCATGCGGAAGCATGAAATAATCCCCAGACAACAAAATAATGAGATATAAAAGTAGGGCTATATTTTTCACGATTGAAAAACCACAACCATACTTTTACACAAGCAAACCACATAGTATATATTACAATACTATTCACCAAAGTCTGATCTATCACATAACAGCTCCCAACCCAGGGTTTGCAAACAAGATGGAACCTTAGTCCTCATTCAGGTCGTACTATAGATCATCCTCGAGATTCTCTCCTAACTCTTCTTCCGGCTCCTCACCGAGGTCCTCTTCTTCGGGTTCTTCCTCCTCAGGTTCCTCCTCTTCAAGTTCCTTCTCCTCGGGTTCCTCCTCCTAGGGTTCCTCCTCCCAGGGTTCCTCCTCCTAGTTCTCTTCTAGGTACACCTCTTCTTAATCAATTTCTCCTTCAGGCATGCTCCAACTGGAGTCTACTGCTAATTGTTTAGGAGAGTCAATGTTACTTTCGAGCTTAGGGTCTTTTGCATTGACCACTGACCCATCCTTATGATCAGTCATCCCCTCTCCGAATGTTGCCTCCAAAACGAACATAAGCACATCACTTTCCAGTGGTGGGCCCTCTCTTCACCCGTCATAGTAGTGACGATACCACGACCTATACTCATGGGGCCTCAGGGCATCTTTACCCACGTTAATCCAAACAGTCGACTTAATCAGAACGTACTCTAGTCTTTTTGGGTAAGGTCGATCGGGAAATGATACCCTATCTCAGTAATCTCTTCAAGAATGCCAAAATGCATGGGAGGACAATGAGGTGGAGGTGCTGCCATCGACGGGCCTGAAATGGTTATACAATAATCACTCAAACAACATCTTAGTGAGTTCTACCCCCTAAGACTCAATTAAGAGGCCAATACACTACGAGGATTGCCTATGCACAACACGAGTAAGAGGATTTACCTTGGCCTCAGATTCCA